>OX454527.1:141248702-142448702 GCA_949715645.1 Portevinia maculata | reverse complement strand
CCGGCCATTACCTTCTCTTTTGCATGTTTGTTCAAAGTAAGTTTCACAACGTCGATCTCCTGTTGTTATCCCCTTGTCTTGCACTTCATCTAGTTGTTCGATGTCCCAGAATCGGCTGATTGCTGTGTTTATATCTTCTTCTTCTGAGCACATTCCGCAGGTAACCCGATTTGTGAAGGGTTGCTCAACTCCTACTGCTACAATCCAACCGAAGACGGTGTTTTGTAATGTTGGTAGATTTGCCCCCAAATTGATTTGACCAATAGACAGGAGTTGGAAGAAGAGTTCAGATCCCAAAAGAACATCAATATGATCTGAGTTGTGGAACGTAGGGTCTGCTAACTGAACATTATGTGGTATATTCCAAGAAGATATTTCCAATTTTTTACTCGGTTGGGGTGATATAATAGTACCTAGTACGAACGCTTCTAATGTGGTTGAGAAGGCGTTCCTTGTAGAACTTAATAGTACATTCACCCTTCTTTGGGACTTCTGCTGACCTTGACCAATGCCCTGTATGCGTATGTTAGTAGATGATGATGTTAATCCCAGCCTTTTAACAGCCCTATCGCTGATAAGATTCACTTGTGATCCAGAGTCCAAGAGAGCACGGCATTCAATTTCTATTCCATTTTGATTTGCTAGCTTTACCCTGGCAGTGCCGAGAATGATGAACTTTTCCCTTTTACAATTCGCTGTTGTGGTGAGTGCTGACGTAGGCTTAGCAGGTTTCTGTGAACTGACCGCTACTGAATTGGATTGTGCTGCCGTGTGCTGGGTTTTGATTGTATTGTGCGATGAACAATGTGGTTGAATATTGTCACTATGTAGTAGAGTATTGTGTTTTTCATTGCATCTTTTGCATCCTCTAAGTGCACAGTTTGATGCGTAGTGTCCCCTCCTGAGACAATTCTTGCAGAGTTTTGCTTGGGCTACGAGCTGGTTACGATTTGCTGGATTCATTTGTGCGAATTTTATGCATTGATACAATGGATGATCTTGTTTATATAGAATGCATCCCGACAGTGGTTGGTATTTTTGCTTTGTTATAGCTGATGTTGCTGGTGCTGAGGATCTTGTTTGAGTCCTAACTTCATCAATCCGTTTTCCTTTATTTCCTAGAGCTTCGAGCGACTGGAAGCGTATTTCAAGGAATGTCAAAAATGATTTAATAGACTGCAACTCCTTTGGGGTGGTCAAACCTTGCTCATACAGGGCGTGAGTGTTTCGATCCAATTTCTTGTACAAAATATGGAGAAGCAGTGGGTCCCACGTTGTGGTTGAAACCTTCAGGTTTTCTAGCCCTAGAAGGCATTCCTTTGTAGTGTCGTGCAAGGCCTTGATGCAGGTGGCAGATGGTTGTTCAGACGCATTCCCCGGCTGGTTGAGCAATTTGTTAACCAGAGAGGCAAGTAGTCTTGGGTTCTCGTACCTCTCTTGTAGCATCTTCCATGCTGCATTATAGTTGTCGTCTGACAACGTGAAATGCCTCAAAAGTTTTTCTGCCTCTCCTACCAAATTTGTTTTAAGGTACCACATTTTTTGGCAGTTACTCATCGATTGCCTGTGGATCATCTGGACGTAGAGATCGGAAAATTGTCGCCACTTTGCATAGTCCCCATCAAATATTGGAATCGTAATTTTCGGTAGATGTAGCATAGATGGGTTGGACTGTGGTGCCTGTTCAGGAGTATTTGAGGGTGCTTCCAACTTGGTAGATAGCAGTATCACTAATTGTTGAACCTTGTTCTCCAACTCAATGTATTCCCTCATGTCATACCCTAGCATGGTGGGATCGTGGGTGAGTTCACCTAGGTTTTGGTGAAGCTCCTCTAATTGGATCCAATATTTGTTCAGTCCTTGAATCTTCAGCTCGTAGAAAGATTTTGACTGTATGGCTGCATCTCTTTCCTCGAGACTGTTGATAAGCGGCTTTAACGTATCCGCTACCAATTTCTGTCTTCTTAGCAGCTTTGTTGCATCAGCTTGACCTTCGGTGGTCGTTTCTTCAGCTTGACCTTCGGTGGTCGTTTCTTGTATGGCACGTCTAAGAGGTTTGGGCTTGGTGCCCGTTGGCCTTGTCGTTGTTGGACCCTCTGCTCCAGGGACTTCGCCTTCTTCTCCTTCCTGCTCCTCGTCAGAAGCAATCGCTTCAAGGCTAGTCCTTATACTGAGGTACAACTGCTCGACCTTTCCAATTGTATTGCCCTCTATATATGGTGTATCTGGCTTCATGGCGCCCTTAAATTTCTCGTGGTTGGCCTTCATCTCCGACCATAGTGAATTTATTTTCTTCAGTTTCTCATCTCGGTACTTAGTGGTCCATTGCCGTGGGCCGTCCTGATGTTGATTTTAATTTTTGCTAACTCATCAGACAGAGCTCGCTGCCTGCTGATGAGCTTGTAGATTTCTACCTCATTCATAGTAGACATTTTAGACGCAAATCTGGATTAGGCTTTTATTCTTCTTATCAGTGTTGTTAAGCCCTGATAACGCTTTTGTCAGGCGTATACTATTTGTTTTACTATCTAGCCACTGGTGGGATAGCAACAACAACGTATGTATGCCGTTTTTATGACTTGAATTTGTTAGCTCCTTACCTTTGGTAGGGGGCAGCGAACAAAGAAAAAAAAAACAAAGATAATTTTTTTTTTTTATCTTGAGCACACAAGAGAGGTGTATCACGTTGGGGTCACCAAATGTTCGGGAGAACCTATTTTGATCCTCAAAGAGAATTCGTCAAGCACATAAACTTGCCGAAGTGGATGGCGATATAAAGGCACATAAACCAGTACATCAAGGTAGTAAAAATGATAAGTGATGAACACCGTCTCTTGTGCTTAGTTCTTAACAAGTGATTTATTAATCTAAATAATTCTATTTTATATACTAATTTACAATTTCACGAATGGGACTGGGAGGTGGTATAAAATCGGATGCCACAGATCGTTGTATCTGTGGTTGAGGGTTTTTGTTGCGCATGCACATTCCTGATTATGACACTTGTGTATCGTCAGCTTGTTGCATTCATGCAGATCCGCGAGTGAAGTATTCTGGTTGCACCTGCACATTACTGATTACGATACGTGGGTATCGTTCGTTGCATTTATGCTGGTGTCATATGGGATGGATTCGGATGGCGAAATGGGAATATGTTTACAGTAGGGCAAGAAAGACACTCGACTGGAATGGGTACACTTGGGTGTAAAAGTTAGGGTGTTAGAGCTTCTTAACACACCCATTATGGCGAGTTAAACCTAAGCTTTGAGATCGGACAAGGGGACGCCGTTATCTACTGCGTGAACTACCCGAGTCTGGTGGAATTCTGCGCAGATTTGGGGGTCTGGAGATCTGTCGATAGCGTGTCATACCTTATAATTGTGATGATTTATGTTGGGCTCTCGGCCATTCTGGTTCCAGGGTTTGTTGGGCTGGTGTCATCTGGACATGACATCTGTACTCCTTGTCCTTGTCAGGCTCACCATCCGGATTTACTAGGCCACCGGCATCGTCACTAGGTACACCAGACCGTCCGTCTGTTTGGGTGTTGCTTTAAGCGGCTCCTTTACCAGCGAGCGAAAGGGATTCCTCAACCTTGGGCCACCTGTCCATGCTCCGGGTCAACCTGTAGTGGTCGCCTACCCAAGCCTCTAGAGAAGTGGGCGCATGGCTCATGGAACCATGGCTGCCCTCCACTTCTTCAGACCATGCGTATGCGCACCGATAGAAGAGGCAATTGGTAGGGTGGATAGAGGAACGAAGAGTGGACCTTGTTGCGGGAAATTATACCGCAAAAACCCCACCCCCACCTTCAAGGAAATGTGCTTGGTTTTCGAAGAACCCCAAGTCATTTCCCGAGGTTAAGGTAAACGACAAAAACGAAGGAGGGGTTTTCCCATCATCGGCTAATAAGCCCGTCCAGATAGCAAAAAAATAAAAGTTCAATCAAACGCGCGACAAAAATTAGGACAAGACAAAGCTACGTTACTGGGGACTGCTGGACTATTCTTCGGCCAAAGTATATGTCCACGGGGAAACGCGTTTCTTAATTCGGAATGGTACGATAAGTTTTGGGGCCAATTTTGCGGTGTAATAATTAGCGAAGTCTGATAACGCGAAATTTCGGCACCAAACAATCTCGTTCGGGAGATATTCTACATCTCTCCGTCGGAGATTGTACGCTTTCGCGGACTTCTTGGCAGCAGCCGCTAACTTCTTACCGATATCCTCCCTTAGTTCCCTGAAACGCGCCTCTATTTCAGTCGCATCTACCTCCCGCCCACTTACACTACTTTGACCCTGATCCGCTGAACCTAAGCTCCGACTACCTGCGCTTTCTCTACTACCTTGAGTGGCTGCTTCTTCGTCGTCGCTTACATCTCTATCCAATTGATCCCTTGCGGGAGCCACGGCTAGTCCGCTAGTCATCATCTCTCTCCCAAAATTTGCATAATTTGCGCACGCTCCCTTCGGTAGTTGGACGTCTCAACTCCTGTGGTTCTCCGAGACATACGCCCTCAGCGTTGTCTTGATAATCTGGTTGATCCGCTCGGCCGGATTAGCCTGCGGATGATAATGCGCTGTGTACTTCAATTGTGACGCGTACGCCTGGCAAAGCGTTTTCAATTCCTTACTACGGAATTGTGGGCCGTTGTCACACACGACCACCGACGGAACGACAAAAAGTAAGAAAACATTGTCTTCGAACTCCCTACAAACTGCTTTAGCGGTAGCAAATCTTAACCCGAATAGCAGGGGAAATTTAGTGAAATAATCTACTACAGTCAGAATGTAAATGAAACCCCTATAGACCTTTTCACCAAGCTATCTCTTTCTGAAGTGCCGCATCCCTTTCTTAAATGTCAAACGTCAAAAGCAAATTGAATGAAAACAATGTCAGTGTCAAAAGAGCAAAAAAAACAAACAAACAGCTGAATGAAATGAATAATCATTGTGATTGTTAATAAAGTGTATATTTAAGTGAAAACAGAAGCAATTGAAGATTAAAAAGTATCAGCATATAGAGAAAAAACGTGAGAAAGTAAAAAGTTGCTTCGAAACAGAAATATTTTTTTGCCACAAGGCGATTGCCACGGTTTCACTTTTATTTTTTGTACAGAATCTTAATGTATTGTTATCTTTTGAGTATTCCAAAATAGTGTTTGGATACTCCTTTTTAGTTCTGGAAATTTGTTTTTGTTATAATTCACTTAAATATAAAATTATTACGAGATATTCGCAACGAAAACATTTTTTGCCACAACTACGCGATTCTCACTTTTTCACTTTTATTTTTTGAACACAATCACATTATAATGTTAACTTTTTAATTATTCAAAGCGTGGTGTGGATACTACTTCTTAGTTCCGTAACTTTTTTTTGTTAAAATTGGCTTTGTTATAAACTTTTACTAACTCTTCGTGCAAATTCGCCATTGTTTTTATTCATTTCATTCAGCTGTTTGTTTGTTTTTTTTCTCTTTTGACACTGACGTTGTCGTTTTTTTTTCTCTCTCTTTTGACACTGACATTGTCGTGACAAGGTCTATTGGACTTGGGAAGTGGGCCTACCAGATCTACGCAAATCATTTCCCAAGGCCTTGAAATTCCTACCCTCTCCTTCATAAGACCAGCTGGTTTCTCGATCACCGGCTTCACCTGTTGGCAAACAGAACAATATTTAACGTACGACGTTATATCTCTTTTCATCTTCGGCCAATAATATTTGGAACTTACTCTAGCGTAAGTTTTTCGGACCCCCATATGCCCAGCTAACGGACTATCATGACACTCCTGTAAAATCTCCAATCTGCCTGCTTTCCCCACTACTAATTTCCATGCGTGGTTAATGGTTATCCTCATGGACCACGACATGGTTCGCTTTTATAAATTTAAAAAGTCGACCGTTATCAACTCTCCGTGCTGGGTAAGCCAGCGGATTCGCTTCCACAGCTGTCATCATCTTCGCCACCCAAGGGTCGAAATCCGCATCTGAGATCTTGGCAACCACCGGAACTCCTCGCGATAACATGTCCGGAACGACATGCTCTTTCCCATTTCTGTGGACGATCTCAAAATCGAACTGCTGAAGCCTCACTGCCCAGCGTGCTAGCCTACCCGACGGATCCTTAAGGTTACTTAACCATACCAAAGAGTAAAAGTCAGTCACGACCGTGAACCGAATTCCTTCGATGTACGGTCGCAACTTCTCAATCGCCCATAGTACAGCCAAGCACTCCTTTTCAGTCGTCGAGTAGTTTCGTTCACAACGGTTGAGGGACCTACTTAGGTAGCAAACCACCTTCTCGCCCTCCTCAAACTCTTGTGACAGTACTGCCACGATACCAAAATCTGACGCGTCGGTTTGCACCACGAAAGGTCGCTGAAAATCCGGGCACGTCAGGATCGGTGCTGTCACTAAACACTCCTTCGCCTTTCGGAAGCTTTCTTCGCATTCTGCGGACCAAACAAACTTCCTACTTTTCTTTAACAAATCTGTTAAAGGACGCACTAACTCAGCGAAGTTGGGTACAATGCGCCTGTATCAGGAAATAGTCCCTACAAAGCTCCTAACTTCCTTCACATTTTTCGGTGCAGGAATCCTAACCATGCTTTCCACCGTTTCTGGATCGACGTGCAGTCCATTCCTATCAACGATATAACCTAGGAATTTTAGAGACGACCGACAAAAGATACACTTTTCCCGGCTAACCTTTAATCCCGCTCCACACGGGTGGCAATGGTGCAGTAGTAGTGTATTCGCTTACGGAATGGACGGTCGTGCGTTCGAATCCCGGCCAAGTCCATTACTTTATACCGAATACATGAAGTCGTTATCTCCCTAAGTAACTTAGACACCACCCGTGGAGAAAAACCCTACAACTGCACCCAAACACTTCTTTCCTATCTCTCTATTCTTTCTAATACCAAGTAGCTTACACTGTGTTCCTAGCATTATAAGGGTACTGTAACAACAGAAAAAAAAATCCCTTTAGCGTAAGCAAATTATAAAAAAAAAAAAAAACATAGACGCTTAAAGACCTCCTCCAGTATCTCAAGATGTTGTTGAAACGAGTTGGTGACGATAATAATATCGTCTAAATACACGAAGACGTGTGGCTCGATATCGGCACCAAGAACGCTGTCGACAAATCTCTGCCACGTCGCCGGTGCGTTATGTAAACCGAATGGCATTCGCTTGAACTGGAAGAGACCCCTATTTGGAACCGTGAAGGCTGTGAGAGGTCGGGATCCCTCCTCCATGGGGATCTGCCAGTAAGCTGACTTTATGTCTAACGACGTGGGATATTTCGCATCTCGAAGTTTGTCTAGGGTCGTTGATATATATGGTAGTGGATAACCATCCCTATCTGTAACTTTATTAAGTTTCCTATAGTCGACACAAAACCGAAAGGACGATCGGAGATGCCCACGGACTGTTTGATTTCTCAATGACTCCCGCATCCAGCATCTCCTTCAGTTCCTTATGAATATGAACCTGTATTGCAGGCGAAACCGGGTAATATCTTTGTTTGATCGGTTCGGCCGACATCCAAATCGTAAGCTCCACCAATTGGGTACATCCTAAGCCCTCCGGCTTAACCCTGAAAATGTTTTCAACCAACATTTCCAGTTGCCTCGTTTCAGTATCGTCCAATTCGGATTTCTCCTTAATGACGGAAATGGAGCCAACCGCCGAAAAATTCTACACGCCCAATCTCAAATCCGGGACTACGCCCGACAGTGCCCAAAAATCTGCACCTAAGATCATGACGTGTGGTAGAGCTGGTATAACCAAACACTCTAAGAATACAGACTTATCCTGAACCACAATCGGTAGAGATACTACTCCCAAAACTTGAATGGCCGCCCCATCTGCTAATGCTACTGAGCTAATCCTACTCTTTTGCAACACTAACCCTAAGTGCTTTAGAATTTCCCACCCATCCCTACAGACAATGGTGCGTGAAGCACCGGAATCCAGCAGACCGTGAAACTGAATTCCGTAAATCGAAATAATTAAAAATGGCATATTATCCTCTCCGTTTGCCTCCAAGGTAAAACCTAAGTGAAGTTGAGAAGGGGACAGCTGGTCGCCAGCAGAGTCCTTACTAATTGCGCCGGCGCTCCTGTCCTGCTGACCCAGGAGTTCGTTGCGCGTTTCCCGAACAACGTCGGCAATCCCTTCGATAAACTCTTTGCCGCACCACAACCATAACAACGCTTAGGAGCAGAACACCTATTGGAGAAATGGCCCTAACTGCCGCAATTAAAGCAACGCATTTGCCGACGTTGTTGGTTGTCTTGAGCGACAACCGAAATTCTGGGTTCTTCGGTGCTGATATAAGCCAAGTCTGGCTCCAGCAAGTGCCTACTGCGACTCGTTGGCAGCGGAGCAAATGTTTCGACATTTGCCCGCACCGTTTCCAATTTCCGTCCCAGCGCCACCAATTCATTGACGCATTTGTGATCCGCCAATCCCAGCTGCGTCTGATAGAATGGCGCCAGGTTCCTCGGCAGGATTGACAGCTTTCTCCATTCCGAAATCGGTTCCGAAAGCCGGCCAAACATGTTTTGCATGGTCGCTACATATACCCCTATAGACTCTTCCTTCCCTTGGGTACGTCGCCTGATCTCTTCTAGAAGAAGATCAGCGCTTCAACTCCCTCACCAGCTCTTGCCATGAACAGACCGACCTCCTGACCCCAGAAGTAAGCTGCCCTAAAGCAAAGAATAGCTCGTTACGCAAACTGAGCTTTTCGTCCATGTCTTTGCTTTCCGTTGCGTTCGCCCTATCTATCCTTCCTATTGCCCACTCGATCTTTGTGCGAATCTTCAAGAATTCCTTTGATTTAGGATCCCTTGGAGATTCTCTCAGCAACTCATAAATCTCGTCCAGTTTTAATTGGACCGCCTCTCTGTCCTCATTAAACGAAAAAGGGTAGTTAGCCCGGTCGACCCCTCCCATTGAGCCTCGGCGTTCTAGCATCTGCGCCGCTCTTAATGCTTTCCTCATCGTATCGACCGTTCCGGTTGGAAGTCTCCTGGCCTCTACTTCATAGGCCAACTCATCGGCTGAGAGTCTGTTTATCTCCATTTCAGTTCACTAAAACCCAAGAAGAATAGCTACAACTACCACAACTCCAAACCAAGGACGACTAAGGCGAGTGAATTAAGGTGGTGATCCCAGAATTTATAACCTCCCGCGAATAAGCAGGGTAACACGTCGAAGAATGACAACAGTCGACGAACGATAACAGTTCAATGAAAAACCATTTTTCCAATAATACTCGCAACGCCAATAAACTAACCACTTTCGAAAACAAAACAAACTTTCTGCTCAGAAAGAGATCTTCAAATACCAACCCAAGAGACTTAGCTTAATAGTTAGCGCGATAGAAGAGAGAGCAGAGAGTTCACTTTTAGAAAAACCCGAATGAAAACAAAAATCAAAGTTTACTACCGAAACGGAAAATATGTACGTATATCAACACAAAAGACGCTTGTTGGGTGAAGGTAAAATGTAGGTAATTAATGAATTTCAACACGAAATTATTTTATTTCCACCCAGGACACCATATAAAACCCCCAAAAAAAAAATAATAATAATAGATAGTTAAAACAATAAAAGTAAAGCAAACATAAAAAAATTATTTCACTAAAACCAAAGAAAAAGAATGATGGCAACCGTGTTGGTTTCAAAAGAAGTCACGAAAAAAATATGTATGTATATATGTATGTATATAGAAATGGGAGAGAGAAAATTGATAGCATTGTTTTATATAATAATATTTCTTTATATCTTTTGTTAATCATTTTTTTTTGTTTTTTCCTTTTCTTTATATTTTAAAATGTTTGCTTTTTATTATTTCTTTTATTTTTAAATCATATTATGAAATGTCATCTCAGGCAGACGGCAGTATTGCCAAGTCCTTATTCTTAAGTATACCAATTTGTAAACTTTATGATGAAAAAATAAAGAATCTATCTATCTATCTATCTATCTCTATAGAAATGGGTACTTGATGATAATGATGATGATTATTATGTGTAGGTGTGCAAAAATATAATTTAATTCAATATAGAATACGTATGGACAAAGAGATTATGAGAATAAAGTATGCAAAAATGTTGGTAGAATGCGAAATAGAGAATATGAATAAATATTATATCTACCACAATATGTATAAATCTCTGTTTTTTTTTTCTTTATTCAAAAATAAAATGAAACCAAAAATAAAAAAAATTCACCTACTTGTTGATTTCCAAAAGAAATCTACCTGTACTGTAGCTGTCTCTGTTCCTTCGATGGGATTCCAATTGCTGATGAAAAAAACGCCGGCTCTTAATTCCAATACAATGTAGTGTACATATGTATGTAGATATTAATGAAATTTAATTTATTTATTTTCTAAAAGAAATGAAAAATTAATATTTCTTTTTTTTTGCGAGCGCCACGTTAGGCGCCAATTTGTTACACTTTTAATTCGCGGGCAAACTACTTATTAATTGCGGTTTCACGAAAACGAAATAAAATACGCGGTACAAAATGAATTTTTACCAAACTGTCAAACAAAAGAACAAAGAGTGTAACAACCAACAAAAGTGTGCTGATTTCCCGGTCGCTCAGCTGGGGTTGGGTTCAACGAAAAGCGCTAAGATTACGCTCAGATAATCCGAAAAATCGAACGCTGTGGAAATTAGCGAACCGATCAATAAAAGTTTGTGTGCTTATTAGCACAATGGGCGCCACACAATTTTATGGGAAATTGTGAAACCTTGGTAAAGAACCACGGAAAAATAAAAAAACACAACAAAAAAAATAGGAAAAGACGAATATTTTCAACAACGTTATAAAGCTTCGTTGGAGCACGGTCTTTATTACGGGGTTTGTAAATCCCCCGAAAATTAACTGGTGGGTACAACGGGTCGGTATGGACCGTTGGTTTGACCCGCTATCACTTATCCCGAATGCACAAAAAATAAACTACTGGGTCGCGTGTCCCGTCTATTCTCGGGATTTCCGGAACATAATCCTACCAGACTATCACTCACTCAAGTGGAAACACGAAAATCACTATACTTAGCTTATTTACAAAACCTGTCCCTTTGTTTTCTCCTCTAGCTATGTCTCTGGTCTACTTTTCGTCCTTCCGCCTGCCCTCCGATTCCTGTTTCCTTATTTTCCTTTTTCTCGTTAATGTTTCACTACTCCTCTTTTAAATCTTTTGTTCTTTCTTTTTTTTCTATTTTGCCTTGTCGCCGCTCAACAAAAATTGCCTTTCGAAACTTCTCTCGACTAACTAATCCGCTGGTCAACCAAGAAGTGATTCTCCAGATTTTTCTATTGGACTCATTCTCACACACACACATTGACAGTGCAATCCCACTGATGACGTGCAATGGATGTCCACTTGTGTTGGTGGCTACCGCCATCCCACTGTCCACACAAATACAGTAAGGCGAACCAACGAGCGGCACGTTTCAGCACATCGAAAGCTATCTTGCCATGGTGTGCGCATGCCTGCTGTTAACCTTTCGCTCTAACTTTCCATTCTCTCACCAAGCTCCGAATTCAGCGCGACTGGAAAGCCAGCTTGCGATAAATTCACTGACCGACTTGGGACAATCTTTCCAATCCAGTCCGATTGTTCATACTAAAAATCGCTAGGTAATTTTGCCGAACGACGTTCCAACGTAGCTAAAACCCACTACGAAAAATTAAAAGTGCAACCGATAAAAGAAAACCAAGGAAACATTGGAAAAAATTAATGATAAACATCGGGACGATTATAAACGTCTCACCCATTATGGCGAGTTAAACCTAAGCTTTGAGGTCGGACAAGGGGACGCCGTTATCTACTGCGTGAACTACCCGAGTCTGGTGGAATTCTGCGCAGATTTGGGGGTCTGGGGATCTGTCGATAGCGTGTCATACCTTACAATTGTGATGATTTATGTTGGCCTCTCGGCCATTCTGATTCCAGGGTTTGTTGGGCTGGTGTCATCTGGACATGACATCTGTACTATCACATCGGCTACTTGGGTGACAATGCGATGCTGGTAAGCTGTTATTTGGTGTTGGAGGGTGTTTAATTACTAGGCCGTCCGCCTACACTCATCTGCTGCTCCTCCGGTGCTCCTACGACGGAGTAGAAAGGAAGAGCGTCTTCTTCCCCCTCATCGAACCTGACTCACTACCATCGTGGTAGATCTTGATTCGCTTTCTGGGTCTTTGATGTCTCGGACCGTCCGTCCGCGCCCACGAATCGTTTTTCGATTTGCAGGGTGTATATATATTGGTTGTAATGTGTACACCCTGCCGTTGCAGACCGTCTGTCTGGTTGCACAGTGCTTTGGACTCAACTTCCGCCTTTGCAGACCGTCCGTCTGTCTCTTTTTACCCCAGACCGCCCGTCTGGTTGCAGAGTGCTTTGGACTCGCACTCCGCCTTTTCAGACCGTCCGTCTGTCTCTTTGTACCCCAGACCGTCCATCTGGTTGCAGGAACGTTGGCCCGTTGGGAGTCTCCTGACGGTCCTTGTCAGGCTTACCATCCGAACATACTAGGCCACCGGCATAGTCACTAGGTACACCAGACCGTCCGTCTGTTTGGGTGTTGCTTTAAGCGGCTCTTTTACCAGCGAGCGAAAGGGGTTCCCCAACCTTGGGCCACCTGCCCATGCTCCGGGTCAACCTGTAGTGGTCGCCTACCCAAGGCTCTAGAGAAGTGGGCGCATGGCTGATGGAACCATGGCTGCCCCTCCACTTCTTCAGACCATGCGTATGCGCACCGATAGAAGAGGGAATTGGTAGGGTGGGTAGAGGAACGAAGAGTGGACCTTGTTGCGGGAAATTATACCGCAAAACCGTAATACCTACATAAATAATATATAAAAAAAAGCCTTAGAAGTGATTCTATGCACTTAACAATAAGTTATTAGACAAAAACGCATCTACAGAAGCTGAACTTTGTGCACAAATTTCAACGCTGGATTATTAAAGTGAGTACAAACAAAACAACCATTTTCTCCACCATTTCTTTGGCTTATCACATTTTTTTTATTATTGTTTTACCTAAATTCAAAATTTTCTCTTTAATTACTCTATATACATATAATACTAGTGAATTATCTTACACTCGCGTAAACAACCTTATAGTTATTATTATAGTAATTAACCTAAAATTAATAAATTCTTTAAATTAAATTAAAATGTTGAGGAACAACTAATAATTTGAATTATATATGAATCAGTTAGATTCGAAGCAAAATTGATTAATTAAAATAAAGAATTATGCACTAGATAACCCAAAATCGTTGAGATGAGTCTTTATTGAAGTGTGCCCCGATTGAGTAAGGGACGATCCCAACAGATGTTGAGGAGGGATCCGTCATGGAGCATTGGCAGCGGCCATATGCATGGGGAGGGCTCCTCGGGGTAAACTAATAGCGAACCCGTCACCATTGTTGATAAGATTTTAATTTCATTTTTATTTTCCTTTTTATTTTCATTCGTTTTCACTTTCGTTTTCTTGACTTTTATATTTATTCCTTTTCGCGTTTCATTTGGATGTGAACATAACTACTCCTTCGATGTGCAAGGACATTTTGTTCCCCTCTTTCGGCAATTTATATATATTATTCAATTTATTCCCTATTGCTATATTTCTCTTCTTCTGGCACGATAATTGTGATAACAAAGGGTAGCAAGCAGCAAGATCCCACCCCACCGTCGAGCAAACGCCGTGCAACCGCAAGCGTGCCAAGAGCTGCTTCGTGCTGAAGTTCATAGCAGCCGATCTTTGTTTGCCTTTCGGGCAAATACCTACACCCCTGCAATGTTAGAAATTATCAAGAAGTAAAAGACATTGAAAGAGAACTAATAAAGATTATTTAAATAGAAAAATATGTTTTATCTTTTCGAATCCTAGCCTGGATGTAATATTGGTGTCAGAGGTGTGATAAAAAATATTCAGTGTGAACTTAAATTGAAGTGAATTAGTTAAAAAAAAAGGAAAACAAAAATGGGCCGCACATTGAAATTACTACAGCTCAGTATACCACAGTTAAAAGCTGAACTAGAAAAGCGGAATCTCTCCACAGCTGGAGGAAAAAGTGATCTGGTGCTTCGACTGCAGGAAGCTGTTGAAAATGAAGGAGAAAACCCCAAGTCCGTTTTGTTCGACGTAGCAGTAGAACAATTAAGGAAAGCCGTTGAATGCTCATGTCAAAGAACAGACATCGTAGACCGGAACAGAGATAACAGAGGTCAAATGCCCTGCTGGAACTGCAACAAAACAGGGCACCTACAGAGACAGTGCAGAGCTCCATCCAGACAAGGCAGTTGTCCATATTGCGAGCCTAGGAGGCGCAACGAAGAAGCATCTGGCAGGGATAACATCCATCCTGCAGGTATAGCTTCGCAGAACCAGCAGTCGGGAAACGTGTAAGGACCAGCTTCGCGGGGCAGAAGTTTGTTTCCAGAATCGACGACCCCAGGACCACAATTCAAGTCTCCCAAACGAAACGCGGAAACCAGAGTCTAACAGTGGACCCCTATATCGGTCGAAATAAGTGCGTGGCAACCATCGAACCGGTGCCACCGCTTCCATTATAAGGAGGGACATCTTCCGTCAGTCTGAAAACAGCAACAGGAGCCACAGCAAAAGTGTATGGAGAGGTCATACTAACAATAAATTTGGCAGGATTAGCATTCTCCCACGGTTTCATAGTAGCCGATATATGTGACGAATGCATCATTGGAATCGATTTCATGAAGGCACATGATGTCGTATTAGACATTGGTATGCAAGTACTCAAGTATCGAAACGTAGAGATTCCGATGGTGTACGGGAACGAGAACGCCGCATCTCTGAGGACAGTAATTAGTAAGGACGAAGTCCTACTACCTTCCTCAGAGACACTGATTTGGATAAAGCTGGAAGGTAATCCTGGGGCCCACCGATTCTTTCTCGTTGAGCCAGAAGACAACCAATGCCGAAACTGCGTGGTTGGATAAATGCTTATCGAGCTGAAGAACAATATGGTTCCCGTACGAGTTCTTAGTGCGGAACACAAAAGCGTCAAATTGAAGCAAGGTGAGGTGGTTGGAAAGTGTGTACCGGTTACTGCCATCACGAAACTATCACAGGAAGGTGTTGCGAAGCCTCGTTCACCAATGGGAATGACTGATATGAAAATAACTTTATTCCAGCACTGCGATCTGAATCAGGAGCAGCAAGCCATGGCAGGGAACCTCATCAACGAGTTTGCTGATATATTCGCTTCGCGGGACAGCGAGTATGACCGAATACACCTTGTACAACACCGGATAGACACTGGAGATGCGAGACCGATTCGTCAACCTCTCAGACGATTACCATTGGCTAAGCAGACGGAGGTTGCAGAGATGGTGTCGACGATGGAGAAGGAAGGAGTGATCGAATGCTCTAAAAGCCAATTTACAGGTCCCCCAAATCTCAATGCGCACTTTCTTCTGTACCTGCACCGTTGGGTATTTCCTGCCTGGCTGGCAACTGTAATGAACCCACAACATAATTCCATACTCCTACATTGTACTGCATAACAATGCACACAAAAACTCAAATATCACTTCCTACTTTGTGCTTACATTATGTAAGACATTCCAAGTCAAGTGGCTCATAAGTACCACTGACCCACTGACATAACAATCGGATTTCATTGCCACACTACAGTGTCGGGTATCGCATGCAGAAAGTATGGTTAGAACATCTGGCGATTACACTGACATTGTAACTGGATCGATGAATTGCACGATCTATGCTTTGGGTGACAATTAAATGAGTACAATGTGGATGAGTATGTTGACATTGATTTAATTTTAGGGCACGCGACTGATTTCCGTATCAATGTGTTTCGGTAATGCTGGGAGGGAAAATTTAGTATATAAGGCTTAGTATTTTTAAGAATAAAGATAGATTCTTTTAGACTCTCAACTATTGTGTTTCCATTCTTTCTGGCAGATCCCTATGGCGTTCGTGCCCTGCCTGGAACACAGTACCTTTTGGCAATACCTATGGCATTCGTGCCTGCCTGTCTTACCGCATCAAAACATGGTAAAGGACGACTGTTCACCACAGACGAACAAATATTAAATAATCAGAAAGCGAAGAATAAAAAGGCGCTTCAAAACAAAAACACCACAGAAACAAATGAACTGGAAGACGAAGATGGGAAATAACAGCGCAAAAGAAGAAGTCATCGTCAACACGAACACGACCAACGCATAACGGCAGCCTCATCCGTGACAACAGCAGTAATCATTTTCATAATATTGTACGTATTTTATAGGCTAAATTTGTACTACAAGAATTATGTCAAAATAAAAGTAGCTAGGAATAACATTAACGAAGTATAGCTACTAAACTTCACCTATTTCTCAAATACACAAAAAAAAAAATAGCTTACAAAAACAATGTTAGAAATTAGTCATTATGGTATAAATGTCGTTTGTTAATAACATTTTCAAAACTAAATATTAATGATTAGTATAGTTTAAACAAGTGTTAAGATTTCGATTAAGAATCAATAAAAAGAGTTAGCACGGAAAATAAAGAAAAATATTAGTTAAAGCGAATACGTACTTAAAAGAATCCAAAATGGCAACTTTCAACTTGGAAACAGCTATGAAGGTCATCCCTACATTCACGGGAATACATAAGGAGCTGGATTCATTCATCACCTTAGTGGAATTTCTACATAATACACTAGGAGAGGCTGACAAAAGCCAATACATAGAATTCATCCTACACGTAAAACTCGCGCAAAACGTCAAAACTGCGATAGGGTTTGCAAATGCAAGTTTAGAATCATTAAAAAGAAGTCTTAAGGAAACTTTCAAGACAACAAAATCAATACTACAAATACACACAAAGTTGGCACAACTAACCCAGAGAAACCAATTGGTAGTATCCTACAAGGATAAAATACTATCTCTAATGGCAGACCTAAACAGTCTACAAATAGATGAACTACCAAACGAGGCCACAACAGCTGAAGGAACCGTAATAGGAAAAATGAACGACAGCTATGCACTCACAGTTTTCAAAAATGGTATTGACCAACAATTTAAAACAACACTATTCGCTGCACAACCAAAAACATTATCGGAAGCAATCAATTTAGAAATTGAACTTGAAGCAAACTCCAATCAAGCCAGTTTGCGGGTGGCAATGGTGCAGTAGTAGTGTATTCGCTTACGGAATGGAAGGTCGTGCGTTCGAATCCCGCCCAAGTCCATTACTTTATACCGAATACATGAAATCGTAATCTCCCTAAGTAACTTAGACACCACCCGTGGAGAAAAACCCTACAACTGCACCCAAACACTTCTTTCCTATCTCTCTATTCTTTCTAATACCAAGTAGCTTACACTGTGTTCTTAGCATTATAAGGGTACTGTAACAGAAAAAAAAAATCCCTTTAGCGTAAGCAAATTGTAAAAAAAAAAAAAAAAGCCAACAATCAGATAATGTACGTAAACAGGAACAGCAACAACTACTACCACAATAACAGAAACCAAAACCAAAACAATTCCTATTGAGGCAATAACAACCAAAATAGAAACAATTTTAACAGACTCCAGAACAACAATTTCCAACGAAGAAATACAAACAACGGCTACAACGATAATAACAACTACAACAATAGCAACCATAACAACAATAATGGTAAACCGTAAAACAACAATTACCAACAAAGAAACGGTAAAAACAACAGATACAATAATAACAGACCTACAAACAGTAGAAGAATAAATGTAATACAGAATCAGGGAAACGAGGATGGTCCGGAGAGACAAAACCCTCCGGGAAACCAGAACTAAAGATTTACAAAATTACAAACAATGTTAGCAACTATATATCTATATACATAAAAGACCTAAATAGATACACAACGCTATTAGTTGACACAGGAGCCGACATATCCATTCTTAAAGAACAAGACCTGAAAACATACATAACAACAGACGAAGCATACAAGCTAACAGGAATATCTAGCGAAGTGATTTGTTCACTAGGTACTACCTACGTTAAAATTAAAATCTCTGAAAACATATTGCCACACAAATTTCATGTTGTCAATGACAATTTTCCAATTGCAACAGATGGAATACTAGGCAGAGACTTTTTAGCTAAATATATGTGTAAAATTGACTATGAAACTTTTACGTTGACAATAACACTACAAGAGGAAGAATTAGTTATACCAATGTTATCAAGGTTAAAAAACGTATTCAGAATACCACCAAGAACTGAAGCAATTTTTCCAACAAATTTAACCGTATCAGAAGACAGTATAGTACTAAACAAAGAAATTAAGAAAGGAGTATTTATAAGCAACTCAATAGTCAATAATACCAGCAAACGGGATAGCTCATGTGAAAATACTGAACGTAAACAACCATGAGACAACGATAGAAGAGATTGCTCCAGAGATAGAACCATTAAAAGACTACAATATACTAAACTATACCAAGACAGACACAAGTAAGTCAGACAAACAAAGACTAAAGAAGCTTTTGCAGAAATTAAAAGTTGAACATTCAGACAAAGAAACAAGACAGACATTAGAGAAAATATTCGAAAGATATCAAAATATTTTTCATCTAGATGACGGACCACTGTCAACAAACAATTTCTACACACAAAAACTTTTAACTACGGATAACAATCCGGTATACATCAAAAACTATAGACTACCACAGACTCAGCATACTGAAATAAGAAAGCAAGTGCAAGAATTATATGAAAGCAACATAATTGAACCATCAATTAGCGCTTATAATTCACCGCTGCTATTGGTACCAAAGAAGAGTGAAGATGGTAATAAGAAATGGCGTTTAGTAGTGGACTTTAGGAAATTAAACAACAAGTTAGTAAATGACAAATTTCCGCTTACAAGACTGGAAGATGTACTTGACAAACTTGGAAGAGCTAAGTATTTTTCAACGCTCGATATGACAAGCTCTTTTCACTAAATTCCACTTGATAAGAAATCCAGACCACTAACCGCATTTTCCACGCAAGACGGACATTACCAATTCACAAGACTACCATACGGTCTAAAGATATCTTCAAACAGCTTTCAGCGAATGCTGACGATAGCACTAAGTGGTTTAGACACCGAAGCTTTTCTGTATGTAGATGACATAATAATTTTTGGCTGTAGTTTAAAGCATCACAATGACAATTTAGTTAAAGTTTTTGAACGACTAGAACATTTCAACTATAACAGACTCAATTTTCAACGATAATATCAGATTTTTATTTTACTTCTAGTTCGCTCTTCTTTTTAGTTAGTCTTTTTAAAAAAAAAACTCAAACTCCATTTTTCAATGATACACTGAACTCTCCTTAAAAAACTAAAGGCGCATGCAGATGCATATATCTCTCACAATCTAAGGGCATATGCACATGCATATCGCTTACAACTCGGCCGTTCTGACAAGGAACTCGACTTCATTTTACGTTACAATCATTATCAAATTTTAGGATACATAGGTGTTATATCTAATTTCAGAAGTGTTGCTTTAGGGGCCTCAGTCATATAATCAAGGGATGGTTTCAACCATAATTTTAATTTTGATGCTTCAAGTACACCGTCGTAAGGTAATTGAGTTATTTGACACCCATCAATGTCTCGAATGACATAACGATCATTGGGTAAACATTTATGAATGACATATGGACCTCGGAATCGCTGAATAAGTTTTTTGTTTGTGCCTATTGTAGTGTCTACATTCTTGATTACGACATAATTACCCACTGCAAAGGTCCTTGCAGGTCTATGATGCGATGCGAATTGTCTAGCGCTTGCTTCTTGTGCTTTACAAATGTTTTGATATGCTTCTTCCCTCACTTTCGGCAGGCCAATCTCAGACGTATCATCAATTTCATCAAGGTATTCCGTAAGTTCATCAACCATGGGGCCACGTTGCTCAACACCGAACAGAAGTACCGAAGGGCTCTTTTTCGTGGAAGATTGGACGGAATTATTTAGAGCATATTCTATTTTAGGGAGCTGGCTTACCCAGTCTGAATGGCTAAGTGGTTCGGAAAGTTTACTTAGCATAGGGCTTAGGACACGATTAATGCGTTCAATTTGGCCATTTGCACGTGGCGAAGCCGTAGCATTTTTTACATGTTTGATATTATTGAAGTTTACAAATTCTTCAAATTCGGAGGAAGTGAAACAGGTTCCGCGGTCGCTAATTATTCGTCTCGGTCTACTATAAAATGGGAAATAATAATTTTTCAACGCTGAACACAATTCACGTGCATTTGTAGTTGCCGTCGGAAAAAGCTTAACGTGTTTGGTAAATGCATCAATAACAGCCAACAGGTATTTTTTCTTTGAATTAATTGACGGAAGTGGACCCAAGTGGTCAACATGAATTGTATGAAAAGGTTCCGGTTTCTTAGGTATAGAATGAAGGTTCGCATTGTTTTCATAGGGTGATGCGGAATAATAAATGCACTTTAAACATTGTATAACATTGTTAATCATTTCAGAAAGGACACAAAGCTGAAGATGGCCGGCAGGTGATTTGTGAAAGACTAATCCGTCTTTTAATTCGAAGTCTTTTAATGCAATCTCTTCTAATTTATCCCGTAAATTAAGAATGTAGGGGTCACGGTTTTGAGTGATTTGGAGATGAAAATCAAGATCCGCATTGTCGATATAACCTATGACCCCAGAACGACTAAGTGCATCAACATGAGCCATAGTGGCGCCTGGGCGATGAATGATTGTGTAATCATATTTTTCCAACATTAATGCCCACCTCGCTATTTTGGCCGAATAACTTTGATTTTGCAACGTAAGTGCTAAGGAATTGCAATCAGTTACTAATTTAAATGGAATTCTAATCAAATAAGTGTGGAATCTCTTAAGCGCATAAACGATGGCCAATGTTTCAAGTTCATAACTATGTAATTTTGATTCAGAGGCTGAAGTGGTTTTCGAGAAAAATGACACTGGATGAAGTTTTCCGTCGGTTTGCTTTTGCATAAGTACTGAACCAAAGCCTAGGGAACTGGCATCACAATGAAGTTCGGTTTCGGCATAGGGGCTATAGATGGACAGGATAGGGGCTTCTAATAATTTTCCACGTAAGTTGCAAAAGGCTTGTTTGCATTCGGAATTAAAAACATAGGGGGTATCCTTTCTTAAGAGTTTACTCATTGGTGCTGCAATTGTGGAAAAATTAGGAACAAAACGTCTGAAGTAAGAAAAGAGCCCAAGACATCGCTCTAATTCCTTACGATTAGTTGGTTCAGGGTAATCCGAAATGGCTTTCATATGTGCTCGTTTAGGTGCGATGCTTGCTGAATTTGCTAAGTGGCCCAAATATTCCAATTCGGTATATGCGAATTTACATTTTTTGAGCTGAAGACGTAAACCATTTTGACGTAAGGTACATAAAACATCACGTAAGGTTTGTAAATGGCTTCGGTAATCTTCTGATGCAATTAATATGTCGTCCATATAAATGACTAATTGTCCAGCGTTAATGAACTTCCTCAGAATTAAGTTAATGAAGCGTTGAAATTCAGGAGGCCCATTGCGTAAGCCGAAGGGCATAAACAGATATTCACATTGACCGTCAGGCGTAACAAAAGAAGTATACTTGATTGAATCAGGGTGCACTTTAACGTGATGAAAGCCAATTACCGAAAAGAAATGTTTGCCTCCCAAATGCTCAATACACTCTTCCATCAACGGCAGTGGATAATTGTCACGTATGGTAATTTTATTTAAAGGCCTATAATCTATGCATAGACGAATTTCACCGTTTTTCTTTTCAACCGGTACGATGGCAGAAGCGTAAGGTGAATTACTTTCTCGAATAATGTTCTCTTCAAGGAGGGACTGTATTATTTTTCTAATTTCTATTTTTTCATAGTGTGATAAGCGGCGAGGTCGGCAGAAAATCGGTGTGTCATGCGTTACGTTGATCTTCATATTATAATTTAAATTTTGCACTTTGTCTGAAGGAAGATTGTAATATGACTTTGCAATAATATTTTGAATCTCTGAAATATACTCAGCCGAAAGGGACGGATTGATGTCAAGTGAACCTTCCATAACACCTGAAAAGGGGTTTTCAATATTAATAGCACATAGTTCCAGAAACTCATCATTAGCATCATTGACCGCAAACGGATCAGAGGTACTTGCAAAAGGCAGTGTTTTTAACAATTTAAGCGATTTTTCATCTTGAACTGTGTTATGACTGAAGCAATGATTAATTAAACCAAGTGAGTGAAGAACATCAGTGAGTTTCGAATCTAAACTTAAGTTTTTTACATTTTTATTTAATTTAATTAAACGATCTTTGCCATACGTATATTTCATTCTACACAGTTGGATCTTTGCTTTTTTAAAAAAATCTCGACCCAATAAGATTGCATAAGGCATATCTTCAGTTGGAAGGACTATTAATTCATGGTTGATATTTTGATCTAAGAATCTGATGTCACATTGAACTGATCCTAATTGCTTAAGTGGGTGATTCCCAATGCTGCGGTAACTGATGTTTGGCTTCAGTTTGGCGTAAGTGTAAGGTACCTCAGCACATCGAATGAAACTTCTAGGACTACCGGAATCGAAAAGACAAAAAAACTCCTTAAACTCACTGTGTTCACACTCATTCCGAAAAGCAACACTTACCATTCTTAAAGATTCAATAGATTCAGCGAGAACGTCCTTCTCATCTGGTTCGACGGCGGAAACAATAGCAGCAGTGGCACGGTTGGGGCAATGACGGTACTCATGTTCTGTAGATGCGCATTTGAAGCACGAGTTCGGTGGTCGTTTTGGTTGTGGGCATTGGCTCTGGTAGTGGCCAAACTTTGAGCAGTTGTAACATCGGGGTAGCTCGGATTGATTGGTTGAAGAAGTGGCACTTGTTGATCCAGTTTTGCCTGAAGTTGTGATGGCGGATCGTACAGCAGTTGACACATTTCGATTGGCCGCAGATACTGAAGGTCGTCAGCGTTTGCGTTCATAACGTTCCACGTTTTGCTTCAGTTCAGCAATGGTGGATGCTGAATACAATAAACTGGCATTCGCGGATGTATCCCCGATGCCTTCAATGATAAAATCGACAAGTTCGGCTTCGGGTATGTTCGACCGCATTGCAATTTCTTGCATTTCGATAATGTAGCGATGAATTTTCTCATCAGACTTCAAACGGCGTCTGCTCAACTGAGCATACACTTCTTGTACAGTGCGTCTTCTGCCAAACTCTCGCATAAGTGCAGATTTCAATTCGGAATATTGAAAAGCGGAAATCATGCGTACAAAGATTTTTGCAGTTCCCTCAAGCATACGGCGGCAGGCGACAAAGCGTAAGCGTTCATCAAACTGAAGAATTGTGCAAGCATCTTCTAAATCCTCAAACCATTTTTGGACTTCGTAAAAGTTGTCGGCAGAAAATTTCGGCAACATGGATTCAATTGCACTGACGTCAGCTAATCGGTTTTGCTGCAGGTTTGGCTGAAGTGTTTGCCGTGAAAGTGCCTCAATTTCGTTTTGCAGCAACAAAAGATCACGTTGTTTGCGTAATCGCTGCAGTTGTTGATCAATGGTTTCATCGGTGGCCAACGTTGGTGGTACAGCGGTTGCATTAGCGGCATCTGTTTCAGAAGATATTGCATCACTGGCGGTAGAAGACACGTTGACCGCCTCCATTTGTTGGTTATGCACCTTTTCCTCAGTGTCGGATATATCAGACAGGTCGGCAGTGGCACCAGCTGACGGTAGCTGGAAATATAAGCCTTTAATTTGCTTCATTGTTGCAGTCGGTGGCACGATAATTTTTGCAGATTGTAATGCCATGAGCATCATTTCCTTTGTCACGATCACCATTTTGTATTTCGTCGAATTGTCCGCAATTTCGGCAGGAATCGATAAAATATCGGTTTGTTCACTTTTAATTTTAATTGTTTTATTGGTATATCCCACTTCTGAGTTATAACAGACTCAATTTTCAACGATAATATCAGATTTTTATTTTACTTCTAGTTCGCTCTTTTTTTTAGTTAGTCTTTTTTAAAAAAAACTCAAACTCCATTTTTCAATGATACACAACTCTCCTTAAAAAACTAAAGGCGCATGCAGATGCATATATCTCTCACAATCTAAGGGCATATGCACATGCATATCGCTTACACAACCTTAAGTTAAATGCAAGCAAGTGTCACTTCTTAAAATCAGAAGTAGTATATTTAGGTCATTTAATAACGGAACAGGGAATCAAAACCGACCCTGCAAAATACTCTGCAATCGAAAACTATCCAGTACCCAAGAATTCAGACGAAGTACGAAGATTCGTCGCATTCTGTAACTATTACAGAAGATTTATTCAGAACTTTGCTGAAATTGCTAAATGTTTAAATACGCTTCTTAAAAAGAACCAACCTTTCAATTGGTCAAATGAATGTAAAACAGCATTCAATGAGTTGAAACAAAAACTCATCAACCCACCAATTTTACAGTACCCAAATTTATGCACCAGTCTATGGCTGTCTTTAGAGCATTTTTCATTTTTGATGTGACTCCTATTGAGTCTTTGCCCCTAACTATGATGACAATATCATCGGCGTACCCAATGACCACAGAAGGGGTGAGAGTACTCCCCCTTGTGGGCAGCCCCTTACGGCTGTTACTGATACTGAGGTCGTTCCTGACGAGGAAGTTATTTTGCGACTTTCTAGCATCGCTTTGATCCATTTAATAGTTGGTTTATATATATTTCTATGGTACAAAGCATTTGATATGGATTCATATCCAGTGTTGTCGAAAGCACCCTCTATGTCCAGAAAGGCACAAAGTGCGATCTCTTTGCAACGGTAGGCGTTTTTTATCTCTGTAGTTAGTCTTAACAGAGCGCCTTCCGTGGATTTGCCCTTTTGGTACGCATATTGGTGAGGGTGCAGAGACATGCTTTTTGATATGCATTCTCTAATGTGAATGTTGTTACGGATGTTTAAGTAGCCAGAAAGTAATCTGAAGGGAAATATTCTTCCAAACTCAGATTACACAGATTCCATCAAAATCACCAAAAGTATTTGCGTACTAGGGCATAGAGGCCTAAATAAGTGACAAAATATTGCACTCATGTCCATCGACATTATAAACAACTCCATGGAGCAGTCAAATTCAACGTGCCTTTCAATTACTTCAGTTTGCGGACATAGCCGTAAAACTAAAATGCAACCCGCTTCTGACAGGTAGTGTCAAGGTGCAAAAAAACTAAAACGAATCGGTTGACATACGTCGGCAGGGCAATTAGTTCTCGGAAGAGTGTATTCGTTTTTTTTTTAGCGATGGCCGTCGTCGGCTTTAGACCTTTGTGGTGGGACAAATAAATCCAAGTCCCCCTGAAAATTTAATCCAATACCATCCTGCAATAAACCTGAGTCATCTGTGCAGTTCGGTGTTTCAAGTGGATTTCTCGGTGCAGGCGATCACCACATGTATAGGGATAAATGACGCAGTGCGTCTAGCAATCATCAGCAGTCTGCAAACGCTACCATCATCACCTAAAATTTATGAGGGCACGCGTCGACGACGGGCAAAATAAGGATAAATCACAGAAAACCGAAGAATTTACTTCCGGTTTAATCACAGTACACCAGTGAACATACCACCCATATATGTACCTATCATGAGGCATGTTCCATCCATCATCGCTCAAGAAACTCACCCCAGACATCATCCTGAGGTACCCAGAAACCTTTCAGGAGAAATACCGCAGTAGTAGCAGCAGAACGAGAAACATAGCGGAATAACCACAATCCAATCGGCGTATAGATATACGGCATACCACACGCCTCCTCAAGGAGATCACCAGACAACGCAAGCATTCACAGCATCGTAGCAGCACCACCCAGCAGAGTATACAGGCTGATCCTTCTCGGGAAACGCAGTCCATCAGCAGCAGATATCAACAGATTCAACCACTGATAAACTATCCCGATACATATAATCGACAACAGCAGCAGGCAGAAGAGAAAAAAAAAAAGAGAACCACAACGAAAAGTATACGTAAGCGAGTTTAAGCCTATATTCCAAATTGATTTATATCTCAAAAATATATGTTATATATATACGTTACAATCCCCCCCTTTTTGGGTGATATAGCTATTACAGGATAGGGTTTAGACACTATTCAATAGTCCCACGCTTGTAAAGGTCGTTCGAGACATATAAAATCTATGTATTTAATTAACCGCCATCTTCCAAGTGTTTAGCTGCCGCCTTTATCTAATGCTGTGCACACCATCTGGATAACGGTGACGAGAAATAATCTTACATGGTGAGTCAGCCTGACTGTGTCGTCCAAAAGTATTGTCTTGAACGTATCTCTGTGTCAAAGATTTAGTGAAAGAGTTAGTGCAGTGAATATTCTTAGCAAGAATAAATTGAATTATAATGTATGAGCTATCGGCCAAGCCATCTGTGTGTCTATAGGAGAACCACTCCGAGTAGCTAGCATATATTTAAACCCCGAACACGATCCACTTAGTGAGTAAGCTAACCGAGGAACACGATACACAGTGTACCCAGGTGACCGTAGACCAGAACCCATGTGGGCAGATGCGATAGTCACGCACACCCATGGTTGATACCTTGTATAACTAATGTCAGGAAAAATTAATACACAGGAGTGGTACAACTTCATCCAAGTGGATGGTAAGAGATTGAAGGAAATTATATTTTGGAACATGTATTCTTTTCGATACTGCATATGGTAAGGAGTCAAATAAAATACTATTACTGACCCTCCTTGAATAATTATCTGGTCTAGTATATAAGCATTTGTATAGAAGTAGTTACGTAGTTTAATCATTTTCTTTATTAGAATAAGCTGTAAGTACATTGACTTACTTTAAGTAGAAATAAAAGTTTCCTTGAAAGAATATAGTATTATAGAGTTATAGTGTTATAGTAACGTTAAGACCAGTAAGAAAAAAAAAAATAATTATATCGTATAAGTAAGTATAGTAGGAATTATATGGTTAATAAACGAAATGTATATGAATAATTTAAATATGATTTGAGTAATATTTGAAGGGGGTGATGTAAGGTCGGTATACAATGGTTTGCCACAGTTTATTCCTATAGTTCGGCGTGAATAACTGAAGATAAGGGACAGTTCCTAAATCATCCAAAGTACCGGAGCTGTCAAGGCGTTCACGAATTTCCGTGACAGGGAGGGAAGACCCGATGTACTCATTGCAACCCCATCATCCGTTGCATATCACGCCACTGTAGAGGAATACCCTGGTACTAAGGACAACGTATCACCTGTTGTCCGGTACACACAACGCGTACGGGACGAACTTAAGTCCAAGGCGCAATACCATCGGGTGCCGAGCCTTATGGTAATCTCAGGTGGAATAAATGTTGGTAAGTTTTTTTTTTGTGGGTTTGTAATTAGTTAATTACAAATCTTGGCATGAAGTATGATTTTTCTTTTGTTGGCTGAGTCATATAACTTAGGACAAGACCCCCCCCCAATCCGACTTCACCTAGCTCAGCGTATGCAAGCATGCCAAGTACAGTCCTTCCAGTTAATGACCATGTCCCAGAACAGTATGCCTCCAGTGTATAATATCCCTCGAAGCAAGTGTGACGGAGCTGAGTGGCTACTCAGGGCCTGTGAATGAGAGAGTGCAGTAACAGGACAGTGCTTATAGTAGTAACCAGACGTCGCTACCAATACCGTCAGTCACAGTGGGCTGCATGCAAGATCCACACGATCAAGGCATGGCACAGTCTGCGGTAGTGACAAGGGACAGGGGTATACCAGTGGGGCAACCAGCTCTATCAGAACGCCTCGACGTGGGTAGTTCTGGTAGACAGAGGCAGCGGTAACAAAAAGAAATGGCGCCCAACTTGGAGGCCCGATAGGAAGACATTGCAAAGATTATGCTGTTTAACTACAGAGTCTTAGAAACTCCAGCAATTGTAAATCGTTCTATTGTGTCTTCGTGGCATTTCAAATTTAAGTAAGGCTTTTCCTTAATAAGTCCCGGTATCTACATGGTTACATTGTAATCCGCGTTGCGATTAAGGAAGTCCAGAAAGAACTGAATTGCTTTTTTTTTGTGTTCATATTAGTCCAAATTTTATCGGTGTACTAGATAAAGTGTTGCATATGAATATTTTGTTTCCCCTTTAATTATCCTCATCCTTATTCCCTATTCCAACATTACATTTATTTCCTTTAGTAAAGTCCCTAGTCTTGTATTGAACGTACTGGATTATGTTGCTACTAGCAAACCTGCAAGTTACCATACACAGTATGTGCGTAGTATGGAAATTTTTTTTTTCATAAGTATAATTTTAAAATCTATAAAGTAAACCAATGTAATACCGATCACACAAACCCCAAAGTATATATATATTTTTATTTTTCCCATAAGTATTTTTCAAAAGAATTTATATTGCTCGTTCTAAGAATATTAATATGTATTTTTCTTTTAAAAGTATAGTTTTTTTAAGCAATTAAGAATAATTGAAAGTTAAGAAAGTAGATAAGTAAGTTCAAAAATCTACGTAAGTTAAGAAGTAAAAAGAAAAATTTTAAATTTTTTTTATTATGAATAGTAAAATTCCAAATACTCGATCTAGAGGAAGGCCAAGTATTTATAGAGGAAATTCGTCCCATAGAAATTCAAATAGTTTTCGAAATACAACCCCATTGTCAGTAGTTATGGATTCCAGACCAATAGTTAGTCGTACTCCACCGTGTTGTAGTGCAAGTATAAATCCGAATCCATCTCCAAATCGAAATCAGATTGTTTTAGAAGATATTCCTGGTGATAGTGATAATAATCAACGACATGAAAGTAATCAAGCTCAGACATCGGCACAAACAGATGTTGCAAGCATAGCGACCCTAACGTCAGCTTTTCAGAGAATTCTGGAGGCCAACCAAAAAGTTTTTATTCGAGAGATGCAATCTATAAGGAATACGGTAGTCGGAAGGTTAGATAATTTGAATGTAAATGTTCCAATTATAAATGAGTCAGACGTTCGTGTAAATCCGCAAGTACCTTCACACGCTCGTTCAGAGTTTGAACAGTTTTTAAACAACGCTTCGTTTTCTACACAAGATAGACAAGTACCACCGCTAAGTCAACAAGCTTCTTCAGCAAGTTCAACTTGCAAAGTTGAAAAATGGCAAATTTCATTTGATGGTTCAGAAAATGTACATGATTTTCTTTTCAAAGTGGAAACACTTAAGGAACGCTCACAGTGTAACTGGGAACATGTTCTCGCAAATTTTCATGTCCTGTTAAAAGGCAAAGCAGAGTCATGGTTCTGGTATTTCCTTAAGAAAAGTCCAATGGCTTCTTATGGACATTTAAAATACGCCCTAATTAAGGAATTTAGTAAAGTAGAAAATGATCACGAAAAGATTTTAAACATGTTTGCTCGACGTCAAGGCCATAAGGAATCTTTTGATGACTATTATACAGAATTGTTGCGAATGAACTCAAGAATAAGAGAACCCATAAGTGATTTGAAAATGATTGACCTGATAAAGAAAAATTCTAAAGAAAGTTTAGGACCTCTTTTGTTTCCTTACCAAGTAAGTAGTTTGGAAAATTTGAGAGATGTTGCGAGACAAGCTGAATCATTCGTCCAACATCAGACCTGCCAAAGATATCCAAGTTACAGACGAGTAGTAAACGAGATAGACGAGGATAGATCGCTTGACAATGAAGAAGTAACTGGAAGCCCAGAACTCGCAGCCTATTCAGCTGGAAATATGTTCAACCGATCCCGACAACAAATGGACACTTCAAAATTTAAGTGCTGGAATTGCGACCAACTAGGTCACTCTTTCTACGAGTGTCAGTCGGAAGTGAGAAATCTTTTCTGCTACCGATGTGGAGAAAAGAATGTAGCCACACCAAATTGTCAAAAGCATACGTTAAACCGGAGGAAGAGCGAGATGACCGCCGGGGACCCTCGTTCGGTGAACAATACCCCGAGCCAATAAACTTCCCAAACGTATCTTTAGGGACTCATAGAGAAACTAAGGATACAAAACCCATTCACATTCTAACTTCAAGCAAACTTGAAATTTTGGAAACGGAACCAATCACTATGTCAAATTCACAAAAGCTTACTAATTCTATTATTCAGAAGGACAAACAACCTCTACTATCTCTTCATGAGAGAATTTTACGTTATCACGAAACTAGGCAACGAATTTTCAATACCCCGTATCAACCCAAAGTATCAGACAAAATCACCAAATGTAGGAGTCGATACAAAATTAGGAAATCCTATAGAGACAAATTGAAGTTAGCGGAAATAAATTCTTCACAAGATATGAGACCGTTTTTGCATATAAGGCTAGGTAACGAACCAGTATATGCATTATTAGATTCAGGTGCATCAGTCAGTGTACTCGGAAAGAATAGTTTTGACTTTCTGAAGCGCAATTCAATTGCCTTCAAACCTCTAAAGTCTAGTATAAGTACCGCTGATGGAACCAAGCAAGCAATTCATGGCTTTTGCAAGATCCCTGTGCAATTTAATAACACGACCGAAGTCATAGACTTTTATGTAGTGCCAACCTTGCAACAAGAATTTTACCTAGGGATAAACTTTTGGAACAGTTTCAACATTGTCCCGCAAATAATACCAGAGATTTCTGCATTGGAGAATGTGAACCCAGAGGTACACCAACATAATCTTACCCCCATTCAAAGATACGAATTAGAACAAGCCGTAAACCTCTTTCCATCGTTTGCAAAAATAGGCTTAGGGAAGACCGCGCTAGAAGAGCATCTTATTGACACCGGAGATGCAGTGCCAATAAAATCGAAGCACTTTCCTTTGTCTCCACCGCGACAAGCAGAAGCTTATGCCGAACTGGATAGAATGCTTTCACTCGGTGTTATAGTCGAAAGTAATAGTCCTTGGAGTTCACCCATTGTTTTAGTTAGAAAACCCGGAAAAGTCCGATTGTGCATTGACTTTCGCAAATTGAACGGCGTAACTAAAAAGGATGCGTATCCTTTGCCGCACATCGGAGGATTATTGAGTAGATTGAAGAATACCCACTTCATTAGCGGAATTGACCTGAAGGATGCTTACTGGCAGATTCCTCTGTCAGAGAGTGCCAAAGAAAAGACTGCTTTTGCTGTACCTGGGAAGCCGTTGTATGAGTTTACGGTCATGCCTTTTGGGCTATGCAATGCTCCCCAGCGCATGAGTCGTCTAATGGATCGAGTTATTCCATCTAGATTTCGGGAAAATGTATTCGTGTATCTGGATGATCTGCTTGTGTGCACTGCTACCTTCGAAGAACACCTAAACTTACTAAAAGAAATTGCTAAATGTTTGCATGATGCTAAACTAACAATAAATGTAGAGAAAAGCCGATTCTGTCAGAGTGAAATCAAATACCTAGGATATATTGTAGGACAAGGGTGTCTTAAAACCGACCCCTCAAAACTAGAAGCTATTACCGAATTTCCAGTACCTAAAAGTGTTCGACAAATTCGTCGATTTATTGGAATGACAGGCTGGTACCGACAATTTATCCCAAACTTTTCAGACCTCGCGGCTCCCCTCACAGATTGTCTCCGCAAATCAAAAGCTTTCGCATTATCTCCTGAAGCGATAGACTCGTTCCAAAAACTTAAGAATGCATTAACAACCGCGCCTGTTCTCGCACAGCCAAATTTTACCAAACCTTTTGTGGTACAGTGCGATGCTTCAAGTGCTGGTGTTGGTGGTGTTCTGTACCAACTAGATAACGACGGACATGAACGGCCTATTGCCTACGCATCTCAGAAACTAAACAAAGCACAACAAAACTATACCGTTTCCGAACAAGAGTGTCTGGCCGCAATAGTTTGCGTATACAAATTTAGACCCTATATAGAAGGATTACCGTTCAAAATTATCACAGATCATTCAAGCCTAAAATGGCTCATGTCACAGAAGGACTTGAGTGGCCGTTTAGCAAGATGGAGCTTAAAGCTTCAAGCATTTGACTTCACCATGGAACATAGAAAGGGCTCGCTTAACGTTGTACCGGATGCGCTGTCCAGACTAGATATGTGTGAGTTAATGACAGTTTCAAAACCCCTGGAAATAGACCTGAAGTCAGAGTACTTTAAGACTAGTGAATATGCCAATCTCAAGAATAGCATCATCGAGAATCAGGCGAATTTGCCAGATGTCTGTATTTCAGACGGATACGTGTACAAGCGCGTGAGATTTAGAAAAGGTTCCCCAGACGAAGAAGAGAGTCTGTGGCGGTTATGGTTACCAAACGAGCTCACCAACTCAGTAATTGAAAACGGACATAACTCCACAGCCGGTTGTCATGGCGGTTTCGAAAAAACTTTGTTTCGTATACGACAGAAATATTTTTGGCCAGGAATGGCAAAACAAATAAAGGTCTTTGTCATGAATTGTGATAAGTGCAGATGCATCAAACCAGCAAACTTCTCCCTTCGTCCAAAAATGGGAATGCAGATTGTGACAGAAAGACCAATGCAACGACTATATATTGACCTTTTGGGGCCTTATCCCCGCACCAAAGCTGGCAACACCACCATCTTTATTGCCATAGATCATTTTTCCAAATATATTCTGTTGAAGCCTCTTAAGAAAGCATGTTCTAAAGCTATTTGCCAGTACTTAGAAGAAGAGATTTTCCATCTGTTCGGTACTCCGGAATATATTTGTTGAAATAAGCGTTTTTTTGTTCCTTACTGTACACATATTAAAATTGAACTTATACTGTATACTAGAATTGAACTTATACTGCACCAATACTAATTTTGACAGGTCTCACATGGCCATTCTTTTTCTACGCTTAAATCATTTTGTACTTTTGCTTTTTCTTTTCTTTCTAATAAAGTTCTTACATCCAACAGGTTATGGGCCCAGAGCACTCTGTCTCAGAAGGATAAGTTGAATATAATCTAATTAATTTTATATCGTTTATGGATAGGAAAGATTCTGTTGCTGAGAGTTTTTTTTTGATTCGGCCATCGGCGACCATACGCTTGTTGAAGGGGAAACCGAAGGCGATTTTGGTGAATTTTCTACAACAATAATTGAAGAACGAGTTATTATGTCTGAACATAAAATTTATCACATTCATCGATTTAATGGGCAGAATTATCAACTGTGGCGTCGGCAGATGGAGATTTACATGACTGAGAATAAACTCAAGCAATACATTTTGGGAACTTTACCTCGTCCGATTACTAATTTTTCTGCTTGGGAAGACAAGGATGCAGAGGCGCAGGCTTTTTTGATGCGTGGTCTAGAGTTGGAGCAGTTAAAATATTTGTCCGACTGCACAACGGCTGCTCAAATGTGGTCGAGATTAAAGACCGTGCATGCAGAAAAAAGTGACCAGTCTGTTCAGGTACTTTTAGATAGGTTTATCAACTGCAAGATGGAAGAAGACGAAAGCATGGCAGATTACGTGGCTAAGGTTATGTCTCTCGCTCAGCGCTTGAAGGACATGGATCTTGAGCAGAAAGATCAGGTAATCATGGCTAAAATTATGGGAAGTTTGCCGTCGAATTTTGACAATGTAAGAACTGCATGGTATGCTGTGCCGAGAGCGGCTCAAACTATTGAGAAACTCACCGACCATTTGGTGAACGAAGAGGCTCTTCTGAAATCAAGGTCAAATGAAAGTCAACGCGGTAGTACTTCTGAAGCTGCATATATGGCAAGTAGTAGCTGGAAAAATACTAACAGAAGGCGGAGCAACAATAAAAACAAAGATAATTCAACAAAGCGCAAAGGCAAATGTAATTATTGTTCCAAGGAAGGTCATTGGGCTAGAGAGTGTTTTAAGAAGCAACGAGATCAGCAAGGAAGAAACAATGCGCAGTCATTTATAGTTGAAACAGGTTCACGCGCCGATTGGTGTTCAACACCGTCTGCAGATAGGGCAGAACTCTTTACTGTTGGAACATCAAGGGCTTGTACTAAAATGCGAGATGTTTGGTTTGCTGATTCAGGGGCCACAGACCACATGTCTTTCCAGAGGGAGTGGTTTACAAATTTTGTTGCAATTGACAGTAAGAGTTTTCACGTTCGAGTTGGGGATGGTTTCTCTTTAAACGCGGAAGGTATTGGCGATGTCGATGTGCAGGTGACTAATCACGAAGGGTTGTCTTCAATACACACCATAAAGGATGTACTTTACGTTCCACAGTTAGACAAGAATTTTATCTCCGTGCTAAAGTGTACCGAAAAGGGATTTAGGGTGATTTTTGAGGAAGGAGCCGACCGTGTTAGTTTTGTTAAGGGTGGTAAACTGATCGTTGATGGTGTCAGAGATCGCAAGCTATATAAAATGAATTTCAACCCAATTAGTAAAAATGTTGAAGTAAATTCTGTATCTTCGGGATCAATAATGCTATGGCACGAGCGAATGGGACACGTGAACTTCAAAATGCTTAAGGCGATGCACCAAAAGCAAGTTGTCGAAGGTTTAAAAATAAAAACTACCACCGAAAATGATCCGTTCTGTGAGAGCTGCGTGTATGGGAAACAACATCGTTCGAGTTTTCCTAAGGAGGGTGGAAGGCGTTCTGCGATTCCTGGTGAGATTTTTCACGTCGATTTGTGTGGAAAAATGAGTATGGCTTCCATTGGTGGAGCTAATTATTTTATGCTATTAAAGGATGACTGCTCCAGATACTGTTTTGTATTTTTCTTAAAGCATAAAACAGATGTTTTGCAGAATCTAATGCAATTTTATGCGGATGTTCAAGCAGATGGACATCAAATTAAAAGATTGAGAACAGATGGAGGGTTGGAGTTTTGCAACGATGGAGTGAAGAAATTTATATTATCCAAAGGCATCAAGCATGAGTTATCAACACCAAGAGCTCCTGAACAAAACGGCTTTATAGAGAGACAAAATAGGACCATTGTTGAGAGTGCTAAGGCAATGTTGCATGCGAGAAATTTGCCACAATATCTTTGGGGTGAGGCAACTAATACCTCTGTTTATTTAAAGAATAGAACGGCAACTCAGACACTCAATGGTATAACACCCTATGAGAAATGGCATGGAGTAAAACCATCCGTGGGACATCTTAGAGTTTTTGGCAGCAATTGCTATATTCATATCCCAAAAGAACAGCGTACAAAATGGGAAGTGAATTCTATGAAATGTCAGATGGTAGGTTATAGCGAGGGAAACAAGGCGTATAGAGTGTATGATCCTGCTGGAAGGAAGATTTTGATCAGAAGAGACGTCGTATTTGATGAAATATCTGTTGTGCCTCACGTTGTAATTGGCAAGGCGACCAGCTCTAATGATATGTGCCACGAAGACCAGAAGAAAGACGAACGGCCAGTGCATGCAGAGGCGGGAGATCAAGATGAAAAAAGTCAACCAACACGGAGAAATCCAAGGTTACCAATTCCAAGGGACCCATATCCAAAACGGAACGCAGTGGATAGTGACGAGTCAGTGACAATGGCTGAGTTGTGTGTTGCGCAATTAGATCCAGTTGATCTTGAGGAAGCGATGGAGGCTGATGATTCTGCGAAATGGCTAGACGCAATCAATGATGAGTTAGATGCATTAGCGGAAAACAAAATTTGGATTTTGGTTCCAAGACCAGCTGATCAAAATGTCATCACAAATCGTTGGATTTTCAAGAAGAAATACAAAGCTGATGGACAAATTGATAAGTACAAGGCTCGACTGGTAGCAAGGGGTTGCTTACAAAAGCGGGGATTGGACTACGAAGAAACGTTTGCCCCAGTGGTTAGATATGATTCAGTAAGAACTCTTCTATCAGTTGCAGCAGCTTTTGATCTCAACATTTACCAATTTGACGTTAAAACGGCATTCTTACACGGCGACTTAGATGAAAATATTTTCATGGAACAACCTTATGGTTTTGCAGAGGATAATCGTGTATGTCTTTTAAAAAGAAGCCTGTATGGACTTAAGCAGGCATCACGCCAATGGAACAAAAGGGTGGTGCAGTTTTTATTGCAGTTTGGACTTAAACAATCAAATATGGATTCGTGTGTTTTCTACAAAGAATCAAAGCGTTTTTTCCTTGCGTTGTATGTTGATGATGGACTTATTTGTGGCGATGACATGTCTCTTATTCAAAAACTTTTGAACCAGTTACACAAGGAATTCAAAATAACTTACAAGGAAGCGGAGTTTTTTGTTGGCATGCAGATCGAGAGGAATAGAGGGGACGGCACAATTAAAATACACCAAGGTGCATACGCGCAAAGGATACTGGAGCGTTTTAATCACAACCAAAGTATACCCGTTTCAATTCCTGCTGATCCAGGTGTAAAATTTACAAAGTCTGGTAATTATGTTGGTAAAAAGGAGACTAACACTAAATTATTTCCCTATCGGGAAGCTATTGGTTCCTTGATGTATTTAATGATTTCTTCCCGGCCGGATTTGGCCTTTATAGTTGGAGTTTTGAGTCGCTACATGGAAGACCCAAAACAAATGCACTGGAATGGAGTCAAACGAATTTTTAAATATTTAAAGGGAACACTGTCACATGGGATTACTTATGGTTTGGGCACCAACAAAATTGAACTGGCTGTTTATTCCGATGCTGACTGGGCAGGTGACGTTGATACCAGACGCAGTACTACCGGATGGGTGTGTTTTATCAACGGCGGACCTGTTGCTTGGAGTTCTCGAAAACAAAGTGTAATAGCAACATCGACAACAGAAGCAGAATTTGTTGCACTATGTTCGGCGACGAAGGCAACTGTATATCTGAGGCGAGTTTTATCGGACTTTAACTGCAAACAGATCGATCCAACACCGATGTATTGCGACAATCAGAGGGCGATTACAATTGTTAAGAATCCAGAGTCATCAAAGAGAACTAAGCATATCGACACACAGTTCCTGTATACGTGTGAACAACAACACAAAGGGGAAATAAGTATTCAGTTCGTTTCTACAGACGACCAACTAGCCGACCCGTTGACGAAGCCGCTTGCTAAAGAAAAATTTTGTGGTTTGAGGAAGCGATTTGGAATTTGCTAAACTTCTTCTTCAGATAATGTTATATTTATATGAATTTAAATTTAAAAAAAAAAAAAAAAAAACGAGAGGGAGTGTTGAAATAAGCGTTTTTTTGTTCCTTACTGTACACATATTAAAATTGAACTTATACTGTATACTAGAATTGAACTTATACTGCACCAATACTAATTTTGACAGGTCTCACATGGCCATTCTTTTTCTACGCTTAAATCATTTTGTACTTTTGCTTTTTCTTTTCTTTCTAATAAAGTTCTTACATCCAACAATATTCATAGTGATAACGGAAGGCAATTTGTTTCCAAGGAATTTGCTAAGCAAATGAACGCATACGGCATAAAACACATTCGAACAGGATTTTACTCTCCACAGGCAAACAGTTCAGAACGCGCGAATAGAGAAATCATTTCGAAGATAAGAGTGTTCATTAACGACCAACATGCAGAATGGGACAAGTATGTTTCAATAATAGGAGCAACCTTGCGAAGTGACTGTCACTCAGCAATCAACTGCTCACCCTACTTTGCGCTTTTCGGCCAACAAATGATTCTCAGCGGACTGGAATATCCAATCCTTAAGAGATTGCAGTGTTTAAATGAACCTGATATTCAGACTATTCCTAACCCTAATCGGATACAGCTGATACGCAATCGTATTAGGGATAATCTGTATACGGCCCATCTCAAGTCAAAGAAGACTTATAATCTCAGAGCGAAAAACGTTACGTTCAAAGAAGGTCAGGAAGTTTTTAGACGGAACTTCGTACAAAGCTCGTTCTCACAACAGAAAACCTCTAAATTTCTACCTAAGTTCGTTAAATGTAGAGTGAGGAAGAAAATAGGTAATTGTTTATATGATCTCGAGGATAAGCAAGGCAAACTCATAGGACGATATCATGCCAAGGATATTCGGCAATGATAAATACCTGTTATGGCCAAACTGGTACCAGTAGAGGACACCCATTTATTTTTTTGTTCTCTTAGGTAACATGCGTGTTTCCTTTTCGTTTCAAACGTTGCACAATAGAAACAAAAAAGGTTTTGTTACGGATGTTTAAGTAGCCAGAAAGTAATCTGAAGGGAAATATTCTTCCAAACTCAGATTACACAGATTCCATCAAAATCACCAAAAGTATTTGCGTACTAGGGCATAGAGGCCTAAATAAGTGACAAAATATTGCACTCATGTCCATCGACATTATAAACAACTCCATGGAGCAGTCAAATTCAACGTGCCTTTCAATTACTTCAGTTTGCGGACATAGCCGTAAAACTAAAATGCAACCCGCTTCTGACAGGTAGTGTCAAGGTGCAAAAAAACTAAAACGAATCGGTTGACATACGTCGGCAGGGCAATTAGTTCTCGGAAGAGTGTATTCGTTCTTTTTTTAGCGATGGCCGTCGTCGGCTTTAGACCTTTGTGGTGGAACAAATAAATCCAAGTCCCCCTGAAAATTTAATCCAATACCATCCTGCAATAAACCTGAGTCATCTGTGCAGTTCGGTGTTTCAAGTGGATTTCTCGGTGCAGGCGATCACCACATGTATAGGGATAAATGACGCAGTGCGTCTAGCAATCATCAGCAGTCTGCAAACGCTACCATCATCACCTAAAATTTATGAGGGCACGCGTCGACGACGGGCAAAATAAGGATAAATCACAGAAAACCGAAGAATTTACTTCCGGTTTAATCACAGTACACCAGTGAACATACCACCCATATATGTACCTATCATGAGGCATGTTCCATCCATCATCGCTCAAGAAACTCACCCCAGACATCATCCTGAGGTACCCAGAAACCTTTCAGGAGAAATACCGCAGTAGTAGCAGCAGAACGAGAAACATAGCGGAATAACCACAATCCAATCGGCGTATAGATATACGGCATACCACACGCCTCCTCAAGGAGATCACCAGACAACGCAAGCATTCACAGCATCGTAGCAGCACCACCCAGCAGAGTATACAGGCTGATCCTTCTCGGGAAACGCAGTCCATCAGCAGCAGATATCAACAGATTCAACCACTGATAAACTATCCCGATACATATAATCGACAACAGCAGCAGGCAGAAGAGAAAAAAAAAAGAGAACCACAACGAAAAGTATACGTAAGCGAGTTTAAGCCTATATTCCAAATTGATTTATATCTCAAAAATATATGTTATATATATACGTTACAATCCCCCCCTTTTTGGGTGATATAGCTATTACAGGATAGGGTTTAGACACTATTCAATAGTCCCACGCTTGTAAAGGTCGTTCGAGACATATAAAATCTATGTATTTAATTAACCCCCATCTTCCAAGTGTTTAGCTGCCGCCTTTATCTAATGCTGTGCACACCATCTGGATAACGGTGACGAGAAATAATCTTACATGGTGAGTCAGCCTGACTGTGTCGTCCAAAAGTATTGTCTTGAACGTATCTCTGTGTCAAAGATTTAGTGAAAGAGTTAGTGCAGTGAATATTCTTAGCAAGAATAAATTGAATTATAATGTATGAGCTATCGGCCAAGCCATCTGTGTGTCTATAGGAGAACCACTCCGAGTAGCTAGCATATATTTAAACCCCGAACACGATCCACTTAGTGAGTAAGCTAACCGAGGAACACGATACACAGTGTACCCAGGTGACCGTAGACCAGAACCCATGTGGGCAGATGCGATAGTCACGCACACCCATGGTTGATACCTTGTATAACTAATGTCAGGAAAAATTAATACACAGGAGTGGTACAACTTCATCCAAGTGGATGGTAAGAGATTGAAGGAAATTATATTTTGGAACATGTATTCTTTTCGATACTGCATATGGTAAGGAGTCAAATAAAATACTATTACTGACCCTCCTTGAATAATTATCTGGTCTAGTATATAAGCATTTGTATAGAAGTAGTTACGTAGTTTAATCATTTTCTTTATTAGAATAAGCTGTAAGTACATTGACTTACTTTAAGTAGAAATAAAAGTTTCCTTGAAAGAATATAGTATTATAGAGTTATAGTGTTATAGTAACGTTAAGACCAGTAAGAAAAAAAAAATAATTATATCGTATAAGTAAGTATAGTAGGAATTATATGGTTAATAAACGAAATGTATATGAATAATTTAAATATGATTTGAGTAATATTTGAAGGGGGTGATGTAAGGTCGGTATACAATGGTTTGCCACAGTTTATTCCTATAGTTCGGCGTGAATAACTGAAGATAAGGGACAGTTCCTAAATCATCCAAAGTACCGGAGCTGTCAAGGCGTTCACGAATTTCCGTGACAGGGAGGGAAGACCCGATGTACTCATTGCAACCCCATCATCCGTTGCATATCACGCCACTGTAGAGGAATACCCTGGTACTAAGGACAACGTATCACCTGTTGTCCGGTACACACAACGCGTACGGGACGAACTTAAGTCCAAGGCGCAATACCATCGGGTGCCGAGCCTTATGGTAATCTCAGGTGGAATAAATGTTGGTAAGTTTTTTTTTGTGGGTTTGTAATTAGTTAATTACAAATCTTGGCATGAAGTAAGATTTTTCTTTTGTTGGCTGAGTCATATAACTTAGGACAAGACCCCCCCCCCAATCCGACTTCACCTAGCTCAGCGTATGCAAGCATGCCAAGTACAGTCCTTCCAGTTAATGACCATGTCCCAGAACAGTATGCCTCCAGTGTATAATATCCCTCGAAGCAAGTGTGACGGAGCTGAGTGGCTACTCAGGGCCTGTGAATGAGAGAGTGCAGTAACAGGACAGTGCTTATAGTAGTAACCAGACGTCGCTACCAATACCGTCAGTCACAGTGGGCTGCATGCAAGATCCACACGATCAAGGCATGGCACAGTCTGCGGTAGTGACAAGGGACAGGGGTATACCAGTGGGGCAACCAGCTCTATCAGAACGCCTCGACGTGGGTAGTTCTGGTAGACAGAGGCAGCGGTAACAATGTCAATAATCCTTTCCATTGTTTTCAGAAAAAACGATGTCAGGCTTATCGGACGATATGATTTAGGTAATTCTCTCGGCTTGTTTCTAAATCTTTCGCCTTTTACATATTCAACATAATAACAACACGAAAATATTATGTTATTCATAAAAATAATAACAATATCTTTGTATTAAAAAAATATATTAGGCTTTTTCTGAGCGAAAGTTTTATATTACTGTATTGGGTACTTCGTTAAGAAACGCAGCTGTGTAGACTTAAATAGGGATAAGTCGATTTCCGGTATGTATTGTTTTGGTTGTGGAAAATATTGATAGCTTTAAAATTTATTTATGAGGGCACGCGTCGACGACGGGCAAAATAAGGATAAATCACAGAAAACCGAAGAATTTACTTCCGGTTTAATCACAGTACACCAGTGAACATACCACCCATATATGTACCTATCATGAGGCATGTTCCATCCATCATCGCTCAAGAAACTCACCCCAGACATCATCCTGAGGTACCCAGAAACCTTTCAGGAGAAATACCGCAGTAGTAGCAGCAGAACGAGAAACATAGCGGAATAACCACAATCCAATCGGCGTATAGATATACGGCATACCACACGCCTCCTCAAGGAGATCACCAGACAACGCAAGCATTCACAGCATCGTAGCAGCACCACCCAGCAGAGTATACAGGCTGATCCTTCTCGGGAAACGCAGTCCATCAGCAGCAGATATCAACAGATTCAACCACTGATAAACTATCCCGATACATATAATCGACAACAGCAGCAGGCAGAAGAGAAAAAAAAAAGAGAACCACAACGAAAAGTATACGTAAGCGAGTTTAAGCCTATATTCCAAATTGATTTATATCTCAAAAATATATGTTATATATATACGTTACAATCCCCCCCTTTTTGGGTGATATAGCTATTACAGGATAGGGTTTAGACACTATTCAATAGTCCCACGCTTGTAAAGGTCGTTCGAGACATATAAAATCTATGTATTTAATTAACCCCCATCTTCCAAGTGTTTAGCTGCCGCCTTTATCTAATGCTGTGCACACCATCTGGATAACGGTGACGAGAAATAATCTTACATGGTGAGTCAGCCTGACTGTGTCGTCCAAAAGTATTGTCTTGAACGTATCTCTGTGTCAAAGATTTAGTGAAAGAGTTAGTGCAGTGAATATTCTTAGCAAGAATAAATTGAATTATAATGTATGAGCTATCGGCCAAGCCATCTGTGTGTCTATAGGAGAACCACTCCGAGTAGCTAGCATATATTTAAACCCCGAACACGATCCACTTAGTGAGTAAGCTAACCGAGGAACACGATACACAGTGTACCCAGGTGACCGTAGACCAGAACCCATGTGGGCAGATGCGATAGTCACGCACACCCATGGTTGATACCTTGTATAACTAATGTCAGGAAAAATTAATACACAGGAGTGGTACAACTTCATCCAAGTGGATGGTAAGAGATTGAAGGAAATTATATTTTGGAACATGTATTCTTTTCGATACTGCATATGGTAAGGAGTCAAATAAAATACTATTACTGACCCTCCTTGAATAATTATCTGGTCTAGTATATAAGCATTTGTATAGAAGTAGTTACGTAGTTTAATCATTTTCTTTATTAGAATAAGCTGTAAGTACATTGACTTACTTTAAGTAGAAATAAAAGTTTCCTTGAAAGAATATAGTATTATAGAGTTATAGTGTTATAGTAACGTTAAGACCAGTAAGAAAAAAAAAAAATTATATCGTATAAGTAAGTATAGTAGGAATTATATGGTTAATAAACGAAATGTATATGAATAATTTAAATATGATTTGAGTAATATTTGAAGGGGGTGATGTAAGGTCGGTATACAATGGTTTGCCACAGTTTATTCCTATAGTTCGGCGTGAATAACTGAAGATAAGGGACAGTTCCTAAATCATCCAAAGTACCGGAGCTGTCAAGGCGTTCACGAATTTCCGTGACAGGGAGGGAAGACCCGATGTACTCATTGCAACCCCATCATCCGTTGCATATCACGCCACTGTAGAGGAATACCCTGGTACTAAGGACAACGTATCACCTGTTGTCCGGTACACACAACGCGTACGGGACGAACTTAAGTCCAAGGCGCAATACCATCGGGTGCCGAGCCTTATGGTAATCTCAGGTGGAATAAATGTTGGTAAGTTTTTTTTTGTGGGTTTGTAATTAGTTAATTACAAATCTTGGCATGAAGTAAGATTTTTCTTTTGTTGGCTGAGTCATATAACTTAGGACAAGACCCCCCCCCCAATCCGACTTCACCTAGCTCAGCGTATGCAAGCATGCCAAGTACAGTCCTTCCAGTTAATGACCATGTCCCAGAACAGTATGCCTCCAGTGTATAATATCCCTCGAAGCAAGTGTGACGGAGCTGAGTGGCTACTCAGGGCCTGTGAATGAGAGAGTGCAGTAACAGGACAGTGCTTATAGTAGTAACCAGACGTCGCTACCAATACCGTCAGTCACAGTGGGCTGCATGCAAGATCCACACGATCAAGGCATGGCACAGTCTGCGGTAGTGACAAGGGACAGGGGTATACCAGTGGGGCAACCAGCTCTATCAGAACGCCTCGACGTGGGTAGTTCTGGTAGACAGAGGCAGCGGTAACAATGTCAATAATCCTTTCCATTGTTTTCAGAAAAAACGATGTCAGGCTTATCGGACGATATGATTTAGGTAATTCTCTCGGCTTGTTTCTAAATCTTTCGCCTTTTACATATTCAACATAATAACAACACGAAAATATTATGTTATTCATAAAAATAATAACAATATCTTTGTATTAAAAAAATATATTAGGCTTTTTCTGAGCGAAAGTTTTATATTACTGTATTGGGTACTTCGTTAAGAAACGCAGCTGTGTAGACTTAAATAGGGATAAGTCGATTTCCGGTATGTATTGTTTTGGTTGTGGAAAATATTGATAGCTTTAAAATTTATTTATGAGGGCACGCGTCGACGACGGGCAAAATAAGGATAAATCACAGAAAACCGAAGAATTTACTTCCGGTTTAATCACAGTACACCAGTGAACATACCACCCATATATGTACCTATCATGAGGCATGTTCCATCCATCATCGCTCAAGAAACTCACCCCAGACATCATCCTGAGGTACCCAGAAACCTTTCAGGAGAAATACCGCAGTAGTAGCAGCAGAACGAGAAACATAGCGGAATAACCACAATCCAATCGGCGTATAGATATACGGCATACCACACGCCTCCTCAAGGAGATCACCAGACAACGCAAGCATTCACAGCATCGTAGCAGCACCACCCAGCAGAGTATACAGGCTGATCCTTCTCGGGAAACGCAGTCCATCAGCAGCAGATATCAACAGATTCAACCACTGATAAACTATCCCGATACATATAATCGACAACAGCAGCAGGCAGAAGAGAAAAAAAAAAGAGAACCACAACGAAAAGTATACGTAAGCGAGTTTAAGCCTATATTCCAAATTGATTTATATCTCAAAAATATATGTTATATATATACGTTACAATCCCCCCCTTTTTGGGTGATATAGCTATTACAGGATAGGGTTTAGACACTATTCAATAGTCCCACGCTTGTAAAGGTCGTTCGAGACATATAAAATCTATGTATTTAATTAACCCCCATCTTCCAAGTGTTTAGCTGCCGCCTTTATCTAATGCTGTGCACACCATCTGGATAACGGTGACGAGAAATAATCTTACATGGTGAGTCAGCCTGACTGTGTCGTCCAAAAGTATTGTCTTGAACGTATCTCTGTGTCAAAGATTTAGTGAAAGAGTTAGTGCAGTGAATATTCTTAGCAAGAATAAATTGAATTATAATGTATGAGCTATCGGCCAAGCCATCTGTGTGTCTATAGGAGAACCACTCCGAGTAGCTAGCATATATTTAAACCCCGAACACGATCCACTTAGTGAGTAAGCTAACCGAGGAACACGATACACAGTGTACCCAGGTGACCGTAGACCAGAACCCATGTGGGCAGATGCGATAGTCACGCACACCCATGGTTGATACCTTGTATAACTAATGTCAGGAAAAATTAATACACAGGAGTGGTACAACTTCATCCAAGTGGATGGTAAGAGATTGAAGGAAATTATATTTTGGAACATGTATTCTTTTCGATACTGCATATGGTAAGGAGTCAAATAAAATACTATTACTGACCCTCCTTGAATAATTATCTGGTCTAGTATATAAGCATTTGTATAGAAGTAGTTACGTAGTTTAATCATTTTCTTTATTAGAATAAGCTGTAAGTACATTGACTTACTTTAAGTAGAAATAAAAGTTTCCTTGAAAGAATATAGTATTATAGAGTTATAGTGTTATAGTAACGTTAAGACCAGTAAGAAAAAAAAAATTATATCGTATAAGTAAGTATAGTAGGAATTATATGGTTAATAAACGAAATGTATATGAATAATTTAAATATGATTTGAGTAATATTTGAAGGGGGTGATGTAAGGTCGGTATACAATGGTTTGCCACAGTTTATTCCTATAGTTCGGCGTGAATAACTGAAGATAAGGGACAGTTCCTAAATCATCCAAAGTACCGGAGCTGTCAAGGCGTTCACGAATTTCCGTGACAGGGAGGGAAGACCCGATGTACTCATTGCAACCCCATCATCCGTTGCATATCACGCCACTGTAGAGGAATACCCTGGTACTAAGGACAACGTATCACCTGTTGTCCGGTACACACAACGCGTACGGGACGAACTTAAGTCCAAGGCGCAATACCATCGGGTGCCGAGCCTTATGGTAATCTCAGGTGGAATAAATGTTGGTAAGTTTTTTTTTGTGGGTTTGTAATTAGTTAATTACAAATCTTGGCATGAAGTAAGATTTTTCTTTTGTTGGCTGAGTCATATAACTTAGGACAAGACCCCCCCCCAATCCGACTTCACCTAGCTCAGCGTATGCAAGCATGCCAAGTACAGTCCTTCCAGTTAATGACCATGTCCCAGAACAGTATGCCTCCAGTGTATAATATCCCTCGAAGCAAGTGTGACGGAGCTGAGTGGCTACTCAGGGCCTGTGAATGAGAGAGTGCAGTAACAGGACAGTGCTTATAGTAGTAACCAGACGTCGCTACCAATACCGTCAGTCACAGTGGGCTGCATGCAAGATCCACACGATCAAGGCATGGCACAGTCTGCGGTAGTGACAAGGGACAGGGGTATACCAGTGGGGCAACCAGCTCTATCAGAACGCCTCGACGTGGGTAGTTCTGGTAGACAGAGGCAGCGGTAACAATGTCAATAATCCTTTCCATTGTTTTCAGAAAAAACGATGTCAGGCTTATCGGACGATATGATTTAGGTAATTCTCTCGGCTTGTTTCTAAATCTTTCGCCTTTTACATATTCAACATAATAACAACACGAAAATATTATGTTATTCATAAAAATAATAACAATATCTTTGTATTAAAAAAATATATTAGGCTTTTTCTGAGCGAAAGTTTTATATTACTGTATTGGGTACTTCGTTAAGAAACGCAGCTGTGTAGACTTAAATAGGGATAAGTCGATTTCCGGTATGTATTGTTTTGGTTGTGGAAAATATTGATAGCTTTAAAATGTTCAGGCATTCATTTGCTGTTTTTGTTTGTAAAACTACGTTTTTAAATGTCGTGAGTAAAATTGTTTTTTGAGAAAATAAAAAAATTAGTATTGAGTAAATACAATCACTGGAACTTCACTACCATAAATCTTAAGAACAAAAAGCAGTCACAAATTGCATGAACTTAAACAAAATAACTCAAAAAGTTCATAAATTGCTTTCGTTTCATTAACTCTTAACAACCAAATTTAAATTAAATTTTAAATTATGCAAAACGAACGAACCAGAGATAACAGATTTGAATAACATAAACGTCAGATGAAATACATTTTCACAATAGTAATTCGTGACATCCTCAGTAGCCATGTTTCTTTGCACGCGGATATCGGCGTGGCATTAAAAAACGACCATCGCCGCTTAAGAATTCATCAAAAAAAAAACTTGGCAGCACGCATGCACCTATTACGTTTATTAGTGACACAGCTGGAAGTTGAGTTAAGAAATTTGTATTGAAAATAGTGAAATTCAAAAATATTAATTTCCCACAGTTGAAATTAATGCCAAACATATTCTAAAATTATAAAAAAAACAGTTTCCCATTGACAGATTTACTAAATTTTGAAAAAAAAAAATAATAATAAAATCCCGAATAAAATATTCGGCGGGATGTGCCAGTGGTCGGCGGGATGTCAAACTTAGACATTTCCTGAAAAATTCATTGCAATGATTCATCAGAAAGGAAGAAAATGGGTTTTGGAAGCACTGTTTACCCCCGCTAAAGCTATAATAGCTATCCCCGCTAAAGTTAGCGTATATAGGATAAGTTGTTGTTGTATTTTACATGTAAATTTCAAATTATCCCTATATCCGCGTGCAAAGAAACACGGCTAGTGTCAAGTGAAAACAAAAAAAAACTTCAGATTAATTGTATAAACAAATTGGTGAATTTCTATGGCGGGAGACGAGTTTTTCGCTCCAAAATTAAAAAGGAGTATCTAAACACTATTTTGAATAGTAAAACGTAAAAAATAATATAGAATTGTGTAGGAGAAATAAAAATTAACTTTTGGCAAAAATATATTTTTTTTGAAACAAATTAGGTTGAACAAATTTCCAACATACATATTTTTATTACTACTAAGTACAAAAAAAAAATTAATTAATAACCAAATAATACTCGTACAAAAAAAGTTAAATATCTTCAAATTCATGCATCAGGAGCTGCACAAGCCCTTTTGACCAACATATTCACTGTTTTATATCATTCTTTTGCTTTAACATACCTCCTCAGGTTTTTATCAAAAAATTGGTACATTTTATCTTTTGATTTCACATGTGCGTTCGATAAATAGAAAACATATATCAATTGTAAGTACTAAATTTTGTACTTGTTCTTGAACTAAGTGGCAACGCTGGTCATGAGCCAAATGGCTGTCATTCTGTTCAGTCCATATTTGTTTCTTTATTCATTCCATCCTGGATATTCCGGATACAAAATTCGACAATTCTGTCTATTCCTTATCCGGAAAAAATAAAGAAACACACTGTAAATTAGTATTCAAAAATAGAGTTCGGATACTCCTTCTTAATTCTGAGACTTTTTTTTTTGAAAAATTTGCTTTATTATAAACTTTTTACGAAATATTCGAGCAAAACTAGACACCCGCCATACAAACTCGCCTTTGTTTTTCTTCATTTCATTCTGCTGCAATTTTTTTTTCTCTTTCGCCACTGACGTTGTCGCGAAGTTCTCTATTAATGTATCAATGCTCAATCAGTGAGTGAAGAAAATAATAAGATATTTGTTTGTTTATTGAGTGTTAGGTTAGGTTAGGTTTATGTGGCTGTCGGCAGAAGCCGACACACTTAGACCAATTTAGGTCCATTGTGATACCACGTATATTATCTACCTCACAACTCTGTAGATGGGACTGGCCAACGACACGCGGTTGTTCTCAAACGGTCCCCCATCTACGTACTAACCGCGCCCAACGTCGTTTAATTACGGTGATCTGACGAGAACCGATTAACTCGAGGTGGTAAGGTTTATTGAGTGTGATAAACTTGAAAGTGAATTGTTGTATGAAATAAGTGAATTACCAGTGCCCGTGTTCTGTAACTATCGAAACTATACCACATGGAACATTGTGAAATGAAACCGCTGGAAATATGTGATATAAGCCGTATTTCTTTGCACGCGGATGGATATAGGGATGGCATCAGAAAACGACTAGATTAGATTAGATTAGATTAGATTCTTTATTTCATGAAATATATGTATAATAGTTTCTGTTTGAGAACACGAGCATGGCAGAAATAGCCGTCTGCCGGAAATGACATTGCATAGATATTAAAGAAATTATTACATAGAATTTAAATTGAAAAGGAAAATTGAAAAAGAAAGAAATACTTATTTACAACACACGATTTAGGGTTTAAGCATAAAAGATTAATTCGTTATGTCTTTAACAATTAGTCGACAGAAAAGATGAAAAAAATATATATTTATATAAAATAAAACAAAAAAAAATAAATGCAATTTGTACATCAGTATCTAAGTATAAAACAAGATTAAAGGAATGGAATGGATCAGCGAGGGGGTCTACATCAATTTTGATGATTTGCAACATAAAGATTTATAATTTTGAAGTGATTTAGAACACAAAAAAAAAAATAATTAGCAATTTTAAATGATTTGAAACATAAAAGAAAAATTTTGGATTATTAAAGCAATAACTTAAGAAGAACGGCAAAAGTTGCTTGTCGCTTGGACTTTTAAAAGCTATTACGATATAACAGAGCATGATTGCAGTATTTGTACAAAACAAGCCACCCCCTAGCTCCGTTTAGTACAGACCATTTACGGACAGATTGCTTACTCGGAAGTATAGTCGACGAATCTCTTGTAAAATAGGGCATTCCGCAATGAAGTGGTGAATATTTTCAGGCACTCTCATGTTGCATAGATTACACGTTTCCTCAAGATCTGTTCTGTGTGGCATGGAATTCAAATTTATTAATTCTGCTCTCGCTCTAAAAATGGTGCTTATAACTTTCGATGAAAAATTTATATTGAAATAACTTTCGTGAGATAGCAAATGATGGTTTAGGTTCCTATAGATTAACCTTGAAGCTGAGGAAGATGCTCCAATTAGGTGCTGATCGTATAATTTGTCATCCACTTTAGCCATGATCATTGCAAAAAGCCTCTGCCAGTCGTTAACATTAGTTAAAGTAAAGGAGACATTCAGTTAGAGAGATATCGCTAGCTGGTTCCAATCCTTAAATGGAGAAGCATTGGTTTGTAGCAATCTTATTATGATAGTCTTGGAAAGATTATTCCCGCTTCTCATTACCACTGTGGTTAAATAATCAGAATGAGCTTTCAAGTTTCGCGCGTAGATGGGAGGCAAACCTGACTCTACATGAATAGCGTAGGTCGGAGTCGCATTTGGTAGCCGGAATAGACGCTTGAAAAAGAATCTTTGGACTGCCTCAAATTCTTCGATGGGGCTCACACCAAAGGCCTGCACACCATAGCACATACAAGTATTAACTGTTTCGTTAAACACTTGATACTTCGAAGAAAGGTCAATGTTTTGATTGGCGAAGAACTTCGGCCATATCATGTTGAGTGCCAGTTTGGCTTCAATACTTTTTTCTCTGGCATGCTTGTTAAAGTTTAGATTATACGACAACAAAACACCCAGGTACTTGAACTCACGAACTACCTCAATTTGTTCGTTGTTAAGGCGCCAAGTTCCTACCCCAGGACGTCTTCTCTGCCGGTTCTCAAATACCATGACCTTGGTTTTTGCGACGTTGATATGGAGATCCCAAGTTTTACAGTAGGTTTGCAATCTATTAATTTGCAGTTGCAAAGAAGAAGGATTTTCCGCCAGTAACACTAGGTCATCAGCGTACAGAAGTACTTTTATGTGATTGCCCGCAAAATTAACGCCACCCGGAAGAATATCAGATATTGCATCAATGTACAACGCGAATAAAATTGGGCTTAATATGCAGCCCTGAGGGACGCCTGCAGATGTCTCAAACTATTCGGACAGGTTCGACCCATCAAACACAGCTGCGCAAGGTGACGAAAGAAATTTGGCATACAACATTAAGAACTTTCTTGACACTCCAAGGGATGCCAGTTTATAAATTAAAGCTTGCCTGTTAACTGTATCAAACGCTGCTTTAAAATCTACAAAGCACACAAAAAGTTTCTTATTATTTTCAATATATTTTCTAGCGATGCTAGTCAACGCGAAAGTATGATCAACGGTGGAAAAACCAGCCCGAAAACCAGCTTGATACATGCTGAGGCGATTATTATCCTCTTTCTCCTTTCTCCTACTTTCCAGGTGGATAGTCTGGTGTATAAGATCGAAGCAAAAATCTTTCTTAGAGAATTGGGAATAGAGATGCCTTTGTAGTTTTCTGGTCGACTCACATCAACTTTTTTGAAAATAGGAAAAATAAGCGCTTTGGTAAAGCACGTTGGAACACAAGCGCTGTTGTATATTAAATTTGAAAAAAAAAACACAATATAAGTCTCGAGTTGGTCTGTTCCGTTTTTAAAAAATTCAATTGGAATACCATCGCACCCCGGAGCTTTGTTGTTTTTCATAGCCTGCAAGGAAGCTTTAAGTTCTCCTAAGGAAATCGGGCAGTCAAGTTCAGATACCATTGTGTTTGGTAATGCAAAGCTAAAACTGTGAAGACCCTCCTCCGCTGATAGCAGTGTTTTAAAATGAGCAGCTAACGTATCAGCTTCGACAGAAATCTTCACAGTTCGAATGCGCCCTCCCAATTTCTGAACATTATTCCAGAATTCTTTTGAGTTTTTGGACTGTTGTAACCGAGTTGCAAGACTTTTGGGGTAACTAGCTTTTTTCTGATAGCATAACTGTTTAAATTCCTTATTGGCGCGCAGGTACAACGATTTGAAGGCAAAAGAGTGTGTAGCTCTAAAAAGTTTTAAGAACTTAAAAGAGAGTTTTCGTAAGTTGCTACATTCTCTATCGAACCATTTGCTTTTAGGAGTGAACGAAGGGGTGTTCTTCACAGGAGGAGCCGAAGCGTGGATTACCCTTGTAATACTGTCACCAATCATATCAATGTCGCTCTCAGGTTGCAGTGGGAGAGCATTACAATGGTTATTCAAAAGATTTTTGTACCGATAAACTCTACTTTCGCCCCACTTAAGTTTGGGGAGACTAACTGGGATTCTCTGACGGGTATTCTCAACGAGATGGAATTTTACATCTAGTGGTAAGTGCGCTGAGAAACTGGCTATGGGCACCTGCAGATCATCAACCACGTTCAACCAATCTCCCGAGATCGCACAAAGGGGTATGACCGATTGACTTTGGCCGCTAATAAACGTCAGTTCGCCGCTCACATCACCATTTGCTATCCCATTCAGCACATACAACCCGAAATCCATAAGTAATTCCGTCAGAAGCCTACCTTCCCTATTGAAGGTTTGATCTTTCGAATTTCTATTTGTGCTGAATGAAGTAAATAAACTATAAGCAGGAGAGTTTTAAAAATTACCAATTCGAGCATTAAAATCACCGATTAAGGAAGAATCGTTAAGAAAGCCACGTAAATTGTCGAAATCGTTTTGCCAGTTATTGCAATTGAGGTAGACAGGTACAATATTTAATTTAAATTGACTGTTTAAAATTTCAACAATAAGCCTATCTCTCATACGTTTGACATCAACGAAATAGTTGTATTTAAATTTCACTCCACAAAGAATTCCCCGCTCGCTCTTCCATGTACATTTGACCTAATTGCTGGAACAAATTTTAAGTTAAAATCTTTAAAATATTTACGGAAATCATCTTCCATTTTTTCTTCTAAAAAAAGTCTCGATAAGTATTATTATATCAAACTTTAAGACATATTTAAAAAAGTCTGGTTGCAAAAGTTTATTTTTTAGGCCAGAAATATTATAGGAGAGTATTGATAAATTAATAGTGTTAATAATAATATTTTGGCAGACTTCACTCTCTCGCTGCAGTCAAAATAATCACGTGAAATGTCACCAAACAAGTTGCTGATAAAATGCAGCTCCGCCGGAGAGTTGACAACCAGACCACGCGCGAACTTGTATACAAACATTTTGTTGTTTATTTGCATTTTGTCGCCTTTAATTGTGATTTTTGCTTCGGGATTAATTTCAGAGAGTTTTTTTTTGATTTCGAATAGTGTCTGCTTTTTTTGCCGGTACAATTGTGTCTGCTCTCGGGAAATACTAATTGCAGTACCTTTGAGTTGATAAGCGACAGACATTATTTTTTCCAACCATCTGGCGAGTTCTAAAAAGACAGTTCTCCTCTGTGCGTGAGTGTTTTTTATTATCCGTGCGTTTTAAAAGTGAATATCTTCACCTTCTTGTAACTTGAGAAGCTCACGGCAAGTTTGTTTGGCTACTTCAACTCCGTCGGTTTCTCTGTCTAGAGGAAGGTGTACCACCATACAGTTTTCATTTGTTTTCCGCGAGATAATTTCAATTTGAGACTCTAGGAGCTCACACCGCTCCGTCATGGCATTTAGTTTTTGGCACAGTTGTGAGTTGGCCGTACGTAAAGCATCCAACTCGATAGTTAGAGATGCAAAATCGTGTTTAGTTGCCAAATCTTTTTTTTGGTCTGCGATCAAGTCACTGAGGAGATTTTTAAATTCGGCTATAGCCATCTGCCATCTTGTGTTGTGGATATGAGCTATGCTTCTTGTTAGTGTAATTAGGCTCTGGTGAAGTGTCAGTTATTGTTCTTTTGTTGCCGTTCATAGAGGGATCCCGTTTACTTTTAGCGAAAGTTGAATTTTGCAAATTTTTTAGACTTAAAATACTTCCTACCTTGGAAATGCAGGTGAGATTTTTTATTTTTTTGGTGAGCAAGTTTTCTTTTAAATTTAACTAAAAACTGTGCAGAATTTGAAAAACTGATAAGGAGCTTACACTTTTATTACACTTCACAGTGACAGTTGAAATGTCAAGAAAACGACTATAGATATTCTCATTTGACTGTCAAATTTTTTGTTTTTTTTTTTGTTTTTTCCCTGACAAATGTTAGAAAACCAATGGAGGATAAACAAACCAAATCATTTAGCAGTAATAGGCGGGAAAATACTAGGAATCAGCAAACAAAAGTAAGTTTTTTTTATCAATAATCAATAGTTTCTCGATATATTTTCAGGAAAATGGATTCATTTAAGTATGCAAAGAAGTTGGAAGCTGTAAAGAAAAAGAACTGATCTGCAAAGTTGTCTTTATTTGCCAACAATTTGCCAATTTTTTTTTTGCTCTTTTGACACTGACATTGTTTTCATTCAATTTGCTTTTAACGTTTGACGTTTAAGAAAGGGATGCGGCACTTCAGACAGAGATAGCGCAGTGAAAAGGTCTATCGCCGCTTAATAATTCATCAAAAAAAAGTTGGCAGCATACATGCACCTATGACATGCACCGTGACACAGCTGTAAGTTGTAGTTAATTAATTTGTATTGAAAATCCTGAAATTGAAAAATATTTACTTCCGCCTATTGAAATTGATGCCAAGCATATTCTAAAATTTTGAATAACAATTTCACATTAACACATTGATTGCCAAGCCAATTTTCGAAAAATAGCCGAAGGTGAACAACAAAAAATGCTTAGGTGTTTTTATTTGGTTTGCAAAGGAATGATACATATTTTCATTACATGCTACGTCATTCAAATATGAATGACACACAATTTTCCGTGGTGGGCCACGTTATTCATATGTGTATGACGTCTACATGCCACTAAAAGGCCATGGCATTCAAAAATGAATGACACTAGGAACAAACTGAATGTTTTTTGGCTTCTTCACGTCCTTGTTCTTTCGATACCTTTGCATAGCAAATGGAACATTTTCTGAGCACTTTTTTGCCATCCGGGTCTGTTCTTTGAGAAAGGTGGTGTGTGTTTCCTAATGACCTGGCCCTTATCCGCCGCTGATGGACTGGTATACCCAAGATATCTGCTACTAAGCACTCCCTGAATGCGCGTATTTGAATTTTCTTTTTTGTTATATGCTTGTATACAACCCATGCGTTTACAACTGCAATTCCTAATAGAAGTTCTACGCCGAGCTTCCTATACCACTTTACACCTTTCCGGAGAGTCGTCGCATATGAGGCTATCTGATCAGACAGATCAATGCCAGCTTTACCTGCATTGTATGAAAGTACTGTTGGGGCATATTTATAACATATTTGAATTGTACTAAAATCATAATTTACGAATTAATTGAACTCATCTCTAAAATCGAAGAAATGTATAACACTTCAAAATTCTCCATTATATTTGAACTTGGCGCTCATATGTTAAACTGCGCCATATTTATTTGAATTAAAACTCTCCAAAATAGTGTTTATATAAAGCATATTATCTTAAATAAAACTGGTTTTTTATAACTCCGTATAATAACCGTTCACTCGACCGATATTCATTTTTTTCCTGATTCGAGTCATTTGGATACTTTACCAGTGTTTTGGCGATAAGATTATCCTGCCGCCGTTACGCAATTAATCAAATCGCGTGATAGGAAAATCCTCCCATCATTCATTTTGGCGCCCAACGTGGGGCAAACTTTTTGTTTTTTGCCACGATCGTCTCGCAATTCGTTATCGTGAACAAAAACGTGCATCAATCGCACATCGTCTTAAATTATTCCTGAATTCAGACATTATAGTATATGATATCGGTTCGGTTTCGCGAGTGAATTCGTCATCGCCCAAGAAAAATATCCCAGCCCAGCAATTTCAGCCCAGCAGGCAGTTCCAGCAGTTTCAGCCCAGCAGCCAGTTCCAGAAGTTTCAGCCCAGCAGCCAGTTCCAGCAGTGCCGCAGCCCATACATTTGCTACGATAAAAAGTGCGGTAAATAGAAGCCGGAAGGAGAGGAGTAATTTGCGGATAGATAAGTAGACATCTTCCCAAAAGGTACGTGTCTTATCTTAACACGAACGTGCGTTGCATTTCCAACAAAATAGTTTAATCACCCATGTACACGAATTCGGGTGGGTCAGATTAATTCCTTGAGAAGTTTAAAGTTCAAACGCACATTCGTCGTAAGCTCTCTCAATTCAAAACCATTGGATATATTTTTTTTGATCATACAAATAAAAGAAAGTACATACATAGTTCGAAGGAGCGGTTACGAAACCACATGTTTTTTGTTTCATACGTATTCGCAAATCAATAACTAACGATCAGTCAAAGTAAGCTTTGATAAAGAAAGCTGCCGTTCAATTGAGCATTTGTTCTTACTTGGCAAGGTTTGACTGCAACCTGCAACCAAATTCTGGGTGTGAGCTTTTCGCCTATTTTCGCTAAGGGATCGCTGCCAGACTGCCAGAGCCAGTCGGCAATTCGTCAGCTTATCAACCACACGCTCGACTAAGAAGTCTTTATCATGCCCAATTAAATGAACATTGGAGAAGTGTTCTACGTCATGAAATCTTCAAATTAAACACCAAACGAGTAAAGATTATAGTAGAGAAAACTTCGACATTATAATAACACTAGTGGTAGGACTAATTCGAGTGCATTCGACCGCAGCGGCTTTCTCGTTAATTAGGAAACATAATTAAAATTTCGAAGCTGTACTTCTGTGAGCTATGCTTATTATTTATTAGTGTCATTTACTCGGATATATTAGAGTTATCTGCCTTTGGGTTGTTGTTGGACTCCTCGCTAACCAGAATTGCGGGGAATATTGAAGATCATTGGAGGTTATTGTTATAGCAGTATTTCGGATTGACTCTGCACAAGCATTTTTCAGAGTGATTTATTTTGGAGATTATTTTTTAAACGGATTTCGCTGAGGCTTAAATAGCTGTCAGAAATGTAGGGTATGACATCACCAAGTGTAGATGATTTGAAGCAACAGCGGGCATCAACTAAGGGTAGTATCACCAGCATAAAATCATTGACTGAGAAAGCTACCGGCTTGTAAGCGACAGAATGGGAGTGCAGGCTCGGCATTCTTGAATCTTATTTTAAACAAGTGCTAACGTATCAAACACAAATAGAACTCTTGCAGCCTAACGATACTGCAAGGAGTGAGTTAGAAGAACTATATGTCACCACAAAGACAAAGCTACTTGCCTTAATAGGCCCGAGGCGAAACAGTACCATTGATAATTCATTTGGTATCCCAACACCATCAGTCAATCGCTTGCCGCATCTTCGTTTACCAAAGTTTAGTGGAAAGTACATGGAGTATAAGAATTTTATCAACTCGTTCACTCATTTAGTAGATTCGGACGCTACTCTAACCAAAACTGAAAAGTTTAACCACCTACTGTCATGTCTATCCGATCAAGCTTTGGGCACTATTCGAGCGTTTCAGGTAACCGAGGATAATTATACCAAGGCACTAAGCAAACTTAAGGAATGATATGACAACGACACATTGATATTTTTAGAAAATATTTCCGCAATATTTGAATTGCCCAAGTGCTCAAGACCATCGGCGTCTCAGCTTCGGAACTTGGTGGATAGTATTTCCGCAATTTTCAATTCATTGTTGTCGCTTGGCTCGGAGGTAGATATTTGCAATGCTACGAGTATTATTATATACATCGCAATGTCAAAGGTAGACACCGATACACAGTCGAAATGGGATGAACAATTTGATTATTCTGAGCTGCCGAACTGGGAGGATTGCGCTAAGATGATAAGTAAACGATGTCAGTACCTTGAGGCACGCGACAACACGCAGAATCGTTCAGATTATCATCAACGGTGGCCAATCAAATCAAAACCTAAAGGAATCACATCGCAAACATCATTAACAGTTCTACAGAAACCCTGTGTATTCTGCAGTAATAGTGACGACTTAATCTCCAGTTGTCCTAGCTTTATCCAACTCTCGGTAGCAGATAGATTTTCGAATGTAAAGAAGTTAGGCCTATGCATAAATTGTCTTACAAAGGGTCATAACATGTCAAAATGCTCATCAACACACAAGTGTAAAGTATGCAGACAGCCACACCATACGTTGCTGCATCGGCAGCAACAAGAAATCGCAGTGGTGAAGGCACTTCGTCGGCGGCAGATACTGAAGTCACGTCAATCGCCGCAACGCAATCAGTTACAGCCAAGACTGCAAGCCATGTCACGCTAGCTACAGCGCTAGCGCTTTGAGGTAGCATTGGAGTTTTTGGTAGCTCCAACAATAATTGGTTATCAGCCCGATAGAGCGATGTCAACAGTGGGCTGGAACATACCATCGAACATTGAATTGGCAGATGAAGGTTTCAACCAACCGTCAAACATTGATCTGCTTTTAGGTGCGGAGACATTCTTCGATGTGTTGTCAGTAGGACAGATAAGGTTAAGACCAGGACTGCCGATACTGCAAAAAACGAAACTAGGATGGGTTGTGTCAGGAAAATGTACAACGGAAGTTGATCGCTTCAGCCCAACAATTTTTTGCATACCCAAGTTGAGAAATTTTGGGAGTAGGAGGAAACAAGTTGTCGAAAACTCAAGTGGACCAACGAACAGGCAGATTGTGAGAAGGGGTTTTTGGAAACAATACAAGTCCTCCCCAGTGGTCACCTTTCTGTTCAACTACCATTTAAGAAAGATCCAAGCTGCCTGGGTGCATCCTACGATATAGCCTTCCGACGATTCCTTAGCCTCGAGTCAAGGCTTCGGAAAAATACTTCGCTGAAAGAGGAATATTCACAGTTTCTCTGAGAGTATGAGGAGCTAGGCCACATGACAGTGGTAGCAAAACCAAATTTGCAAGAGCCTCACTACTTCATACCTCATCATTGTGTACTTAAGCCGAGTAGTACCTCTACCAAATTGCGAGTTGTGTTCAACGCATCTTGCAGTACAACGACGCAGACATCGTTAAATGCCATCCTTATGGTTGGACCGACAATCCAGGATGATCTGTTCATCATATTACTCCGTTTTCGGTTGCACAGATATGCTCTAACAGCGGATATAGTCAAGATGTATCGGCAGATATTGATCGATCCATCCCAACGACCCTTTCAGTTGATACTCTGGAGAAAGAACGAGAGTACGCCAATAGAAACGTACCAGCTCAACACAGTGACTTACGGAACATCTGCAGCACCATTCTTAGCAATACGCTGCCTTCGATTTCTGGGTGACAAATTTGCAGATACACACCATGTAGGGTCAAAGGTAGTAGCGTCGGATTTCTATGTCGACGATATGATTACTGGCGCCGATGACTGGGAGTCGCTTCTTAAAATTAAGGAAGAAGCCAGCACGATAATAGAGTCAGGCGGCTTCAAGTTGTCAAAATGGAATAGCAACCACCAACTGTTAGGCAAGGTATCAGCTGACAACCCGACGAAAACTTTGAAATTGGTAGAAGAAAACCTAACGAGTACGTTAGGAATAACTTGGGACTCCCTCAGCGATAATTTTCAATTTTCATACCATCCAAACCGTACTTATTCGAAGTACACCATAAGGTCGATACTTTCATTATCATCATCACTTTTTGACCCAATGGGGCTATTAGGGCCTGTTATCATTAGGGCCAAAGTAATTATTCAAAAACTCTGGATCGAAGGACTCGATTGGGATGAGTCCATTCCACAAGCGTTACACGCAGAGTGGCAGCAGTTTCTAACGGATTTGATTGCCTTCAAAATCTTCCAATTCCAAGATATGTTCTGTCAGAGAAGAAGGTTGAAGTACAAATTCATGGGTTTTGTGACGCGTCATTAAGTGCATACGGGTGCGTTATTTACACAAGAACCACTGACCAACGGGGAAATATCGTCACAAACCTACTTGTTGCCAAATCGAAAGTTGCTCCGGCCAAGCGTAGACAACTTCCTCGCCTTGAGCTATGTGGAGCGCATTTGTTAGTAAGACTTTGGGCAAAGGTAAAAGAAATTTTTAAAAAATCCTACTCAAAGGAGTTCTGCACTGGATCGGAACTCATTCATCTAAGCTTAGCGTATTCGTCGGTAACAGGATAGCAGAGATTCAGGAAAAATCGTTAGAAGCTACCTGGAGACATGTTCCTGGTGAAGGAAATCCAGCAGATCTACTTTCCAGAGGATGCACAGTGGAGAACTTAACTCAATCCAATTGGTTTGCAGGTCCATCATTCTTGCAATCGCCACCAGCAGGGTGGCCGGCTTCATCACTGAGAAAACCGTCGCATGAAGATCTAAATTTATAACTAAGAAGAGCTGTACTCCTGGGTCAAAGGAAACAGGATAATGACTTGCTGGAAGTGATCAATAATCAAAGCTCGTATTTAAAGATTGTACGAACATTCGCATATATACTGCGGCTTAGGTATCATTCATCGAAAACTGACGCTGAAGGTTGCGACCTTCTCTCTCCATGCGAACTTAAAGTCTCATTGCACCGAATCATTTGGATCATCCAAGGTCATTACTTTTCTGAGCAGATTGCATGCATAAGATCGCACCAGAATCTTAAGGGTTCCATTCAATGGCTTGCTCCTTTCTTGGACAACACGACAGTAATGGAGCTATTACGTGTAGGAGGGCGCTTAAAGCATTCCAACTTACCGTTGGAAGAAAAACATCCGTTGCTTTTACCAAAAAACTGTAACTTCGTTCAGTGCCTAACCAGATATTTACATTTATCTAACTTTCACACTGGTCCTAAAATGTTGGTTGCATTGATACGCCGAGAGTTCTGAGTTATTAATGCAAGGGATGTGGCTCAGCGTGTCGTAAGAAATTGCGTTCACTGCCATCCCTATATCCGCGTGCAAAGAAACACGGCTACTGACATTGTCGTGACAAGGTCTATTATAACCATTAAGATCACCGATGACGGTGTTGCCGCCTGGTGGTGGAACTGTGGGCGTTTCTATCCTCAAAATGACGATCATTAACTAAATTGGATCTCATTCGTGTTCATGCAAATCTCCAAGAGGAATGAAAATGAATGTTTGTTTACATTCGGAAATGTCTGGGTGGCTCTAGCATAGTGCTTAAAACAAGGTGAATAGTAATTTTGCTACACTCAGGCTTTGATGCAAAAAGATAAAACTGTATTCTATTTAGCTAATCTTTATTAATATTCTTTAAATTTCTTTGTTCTCTATTATTCTGTGCCCGTGTTCTGTAACTCATGCGATAACTCTTCGCATCGAAATCTTTGGAACACAAAATTTCAAATTTCGCATCTGGAAAATATTGGTGTTCTCTAACTCTATGCGATAAAATATACCTTGGTAACTTTTAACATCATGAGAAATTGGAAGGATTGTCAAAATACTGGAAATCGAATGGTAGTTTGGCGAGGAAATTCAGTGTGTATTTACATGTTGTTGGGATAGGAGTGGTGTGGCACGAGTTTATAGCGGTTTATCTGAAAATTACGCTTTTCTGTTGAATTTTTACGATTTAAACGAAACCTTTTGAATTATATCTCATCCTAATGCTGATTTAAGACAACATTATGTTCATGAATTTAAGACAACATTATGTTGATAAATTTAATATAGTTAAAATTTTGCACTTATTTTGTCTGTCTATGAAAAAAATAAATGAAATAAAACCTTTTTTTAAAAAAAACATAAAAACCTCTTGCCGTCTCTTGTTGGATATACCAAGCTGTTTATTTTTGTAGCAACACAGTTCCAAGAATGTTCAAAATGGATCTTATTGAAGTGCTTGCTGAATTCTTTCAACAGATGTACCTACCTTCTTCTCCAATAATTCTGAATGTTTTTATTAGTTATTTCTTATTTCTTTTGCATTTTTTAAACGTTGAACTTGATCAGCGGACTGAATATTTTGTTAAATAAAAAATCAAAAATGTTTTTCGCAAGCCAATTGAAATGTGATAAGTTTTGACAGTAGAACTGAATAATTTATCGACCTCGAAAGTTACAGAACCTGAATATAGCCGTGTTTCTTTGCACGCGGATATAGGGATAATTTGAAATTTGCTTGCAAAATACAACAACAACTTATCCTATATACGCTAACTTTAGCGGGGATAGCTAATAGTCGTGTTTCTTTGCACGCGGATATAGGGATAATTTGAAATTTGCATGTAAAATACAACAACAACTTATCCTAAATTCGCTAACTTTAGCGGGGATAGCTATCGCCGCTAAAGGTAATATTAGACTGTATGCCACGTTGGCATTTAATGGCCATTTCTCTCGCTGTCAAAATAGGGTCATGCAGTGTAATCGGCATATCTCAAATGACCTAGTGACCAAATGACCACAAATGACTATGCTGATTTTGACAGATAAAAATGACAAAATTGCATGCAGTGTAATCGGACAATAAGCACGAATGCCAGTATGCAATTGCAATGCAAACTAATGACCATATGCAATTTATTGAAATTTGGTTATGGCATTGCTGTCATTTTTGTCATCTAAAAATTGTCATCTTTTCCAAGCGTGCAGTTATTTAATACTTCAATAATAACATTTTTGCATGATAATAATAACATTTTTGGATAACATTTGCCGTAAATTGTTTTAATAATTACATTTTTATTGTGCTTTTGTTCAGTGTTAATTAGTGGTTTTCTTGTTATTTTTATGTGCATGGTTTAGTATTTGTTGTGTAATACCTAGGTATTGCTTTAATGTTTCCGATTATCTGTTTTATTTATTTTTTTGAAAAATTAAGTTTCGCCTTAACATTACCACAACTCACTCTGAAAATATAACAACAAATACCTTTAATGACCAGCAGGGCAAAAATGAACAAAATGGTCATTGTGGTCACGTAGTCTAATATACTACCCTGACAGCGGTGAACTTTTGGGCATTTGACAGATAATCTGGTCATTTGGCTAAGGTCATTTGAATGCACAATTGGCATGCAGTCTAATCTTACCTTAACTCATTTAGCGGGGATAAACAGTGCTTCCAAAATCCATTTTCTTCGTTTCTGATGAATCCTTCCGATGAATTTTTCAGGAAATGTCAAAGTTTGACAACCCACCGACCACTCACACATCCCGCCGAATATTTTATTCGTGATTTTATTATTATTATTTTTCAAACTTCATTTTAAGCGTAATTGAATTTAGCAAATCTGTTAACACATTGACTGCCACGTCATTCAAATATGAATGACACCCATGTTTCCGTGGGGGCCACGTCATTCATATGTGTATGACGGTAACATTCCACTGCAGGCCATGGCATTCAAAAATGAATGACACTTAAGTTACAAATTGCGCGCCAAGCCAATTTGAAAAAAAAATGTTAACTGAAAAGTATGCGTTCGGTTTTTTTTATAATTGTTTTACTAATAAAAATATATTTGTAGTAAAGATTGGTCGTTATGTTGATGAATTTGAAGCGGTAGGACGTGTAGACGACTGTCATTCATATATGAATGACGGGGCCCTGCATAAAATTTCTGATATAATTTTACGTTATAGGTAATGCCATTCATTCATGTAAGTTATCGAAGCGTCTTGCGGTTCGATAAAAAAACATGAACACAGGTTTTAGTTGTGAACAGACTTAACAATTTTCTTTATTTTTCATCTTATTTATCATAATTCGGTTACATTTTATTATTTGAAATTCTCAGAAGGAGAATGTTTGATATCTTACAGTACTTGAATGATGGGAGGATTTTCCTATCACGCGATTTGATTTGATTAATTGCGTAACGGCGGCAGGATAATCTTATCGCCAAGACACTGGTAAAGTATCCAAATGACTCGAATCAGGAAAAAAATGAATATCGGTCGAGTGAACGGAGCGAACAAAGAAAACAACCTGTCGGTTCGATAGCACGTTATAAAAAAACAGTTTTATTTAAGATAATATGCTTTATATATTTTGGAGAGTTTTAATTCAAATAAATATGGCGCAGTTTAACATATGAGCGCCAAGTTCAAATATAATGGAGAATTTTGAAGTGTTATACATTTCCTCGATTTTAGAGATGAGTTCAATTAATTCGTAAATTATGATTTTAGTACAATTCAAATATGTTATAGATATGCCCCAACATCCCGCCCTCTTTGAAAGGACGTAACTTTCAAGCAGGAAGTAGAGCTAGTCTTCTAATCGGTCGCTTGAATACCCCCTTTGCTGTTTGGACATCGACGACTCTGACCTTTCCATCACTCCCTTTGTAAACCTTAAGGATTCTTCCCAGGAGCCATCTTTGTGGTGGCACATTGTCCTCATGGAGTATGACCATTGCATTGGCTGCGATGTTTGCACTTTCTGATGGCCATTTGTTGCGTTGTTGCAGTTGCCTGAGATACTCCGTTGACCAAGTCCTCCAGAAATGCGACTTAACTGCATTAATTCGCCTCCACCTCTGCAAGTAACTAATGTTTGGGGCTTCGTCTGCTGCTTCAGGAATTGACTTAAGGGATGACCCGATAAGAAGGTGTGCTGGTGTCAGGGCCTCATAATCATTTGGGTCAGAGGATAGAGATGTAATCGGGCGCGAATTCATTACCGCCTCGATTTCGACGAGCGTTGTAGATAGTTCTTCGTAGGTTAGTTTGGCGTTTCCGATGGTTCTAAGGAGATGACCCTTCGCGACCTTTACCGCTGCTTTCCACAGTCCGCCGAAGTGTGGAGCCCTGGGGGGAATAAAATGGAAATTTATACCTTCATTAGAACAAAAATTGAATACAGCTTCTTTCGATGATTTTTGAAAGAAAGTACGACATAGGTCTTCGAGCTTAGATTTTGCGCCAACGAAGTTCGTAGCGTTATCGCAATACATATCCGACGCCCTATGAGTCTCTTCAAGGCTGCTATAAATACTTCGGATGAGAGGTCGGTGACTGCTTCTAAATGCACCGCCTTGGAAGAGAAGCATACAAAAACAGCGATGTATGACTTGTATGGTCTTTTTCCCCGAATGTTAAGATAAGTCATCACAGGGCCAAAAAAGTCGACTCCACACCGTGCGAATGGACGAGATTCCATTACACGTTCTGCCGGTAGGTTACCCATGACCTGTTCCAGTAACTTTGGCCTGTATTTGACACAGTGAACGCAATTTCTTACGACACACTGAGCCACATCCCTTGCATTAATAACTCAGAACTCTCGGCGTATCAATGCAACCAACATTTTAGGACCAGTGTGAAAGTTAAATAAATGTAAATATCTGGTTAGGCACTGAACGAAGTTACAGTTTTTTGGTAAAAGCTGTAACAAACCATGTCACCTTTACCAAAGGAAAACGACATTCGCATGCAACATTCTCCCCAATGGAATACGATTACATCAGAATTCCTACTGACAGCAACATCGTCAGCAAGAGAACCGAATTCCGCATGCAAACACCGCATAAATCCACCTAAGAGGCATGGGATGCACTCACTCGCAGTTACCTAACTAGTAAAAGGAAATGCAGTGACGGCTAGGAAGCCATTGGCATTTCACAATTAGCCACTCGGACGGACGGACCCCTTCTTCTTTTGGAGGAGGCACATCCATTAAAGGTAATACACAATACTAATCCGAAGCCATCTCGGCAGCAGCCACACGAAGCGTCCAGACAACATACGAGGATTGGAGGAAATTGCTCCCAGCAGTCTTCTCTAAAAAGCGCGGAAACCAAAACCCACATTTTCTTTGGGAATTATTCCGACTTCTCCGTGGACAGGCGGCGCAGAATCCCGACGAATCACCCGGGAAAGCGACTGGCCAATAGTCCAGAGGAAGGAGCAGCTGTACACACGCTAGGAAGCGTTATTTTTCACACGACATTAGGCAGATTTCGGGAGTAGCAGCAGTCACGTGGGACGCGTATCCCCGTCTTAACCCCACGCGAACAGTTGGAAAACGATTTTCACCTCCACAAAAGCAGGAAGCCACCGCAACTACTCCAAATTGCGAGTAGACGAAGCATCATCAGCAGCATCCCTTTCATTTTTCAAGACACCAGACGTACAACGTCGAAGGTTCTCTCGGTCCACAGTGACCTCATCATTTCTCTCGGTCCACAGTGACCTCATCATTTCACTCGGTCCACAGCGACCTCATCATCTCTACTTTGGTCTACGCGACCCCAACGATATTTCGGTCACAAGCGACCTCACCTATATTTAGGCCACAAGCGGCCACAGCACCCCAACTCGATTCTTCTGGTCGTATAGACCACAGCTTTAGTAGATCCCAACGGGATCCCACCCTTAATTCGGCCACAAGCGGCCCCAGCACCACCAGCAGCAGCAAGCAGCGCTAGGCGATCCAGCTACAGTGATTTTTTTATATAAAATTAGTTTTATAGTGCATGCAGTGATAGTGGGGTAGTTTTCATTAAGCAGTGGGGTAGAGTGGGCACCATATAGGTGACTTTTCATTATTCTTTCTCCAAATACATTCGCACGGAGAATGTTCTTTTAATTGCATTTCTTTTAATTCATTCACTCGGGCGAATTTCATGTCACTCGGTAAAGGTCAACGACCTTCGGGCCAATATTCTCACCGCACGTCCGCGAGTGCGAGGTTATAGAAACTTATATCCCCGCTCGGCATAACTTTTCCTTTATTGTGAATTCGATTCCTCGGAGGAATCATCGTTCGTAGTAGTGGTGGCTTTTCCAACCACTACATCGCGACTCCTGAACGGATTAGACATAGGACGGTACGTCCAACTGTTGAGTTAGTGTCGTCACCCGTCGACTCGAGTCAAGAGCACTCGGATCATTTGTTCGTGGGTCTTGTACCAGCTCACTCACACACACTCTCACTTATGAGATGTTTATTACGTCTCAGCATTAGGGATTGAGGATCATTTTGCTTCATGCTCGTATCGAGAGAGTTAATTAAGATTTTGCGTCGGCAAGGCCATAATTTTTAAGTGGTAAATTTAGCATTTCTCTACTATTGACAGATTTAAAACAGGTACTTTCATCGCTGTGCGCACATCGAGGAGGAGTTACCATGTAAGTACGATTGCATAACTACATTATATTGTTGCTAAATTGACTACATTTACCATTTAATAACCATTATATAACGTCGCACCTGCCTTGAAATTGTCTGACGAGGAAGATTTATAATCTCCCCAAGCTAGAAGAGCCCGATCGCTTAACACCAGCGAGTATTGGTCAGAGCCCAGAGGAGCTGACTCAGTACGTTTTCGTTCAACGGTTCGGATGAAATATATGTAAATACCTATATATAGATAGATATATATATATGAAGAGGTTTAGAAAAGGAATAGAGGTTACCTCTAGTAAATGAGTTCCGCGTTACAGAATTATCCGTCGAATTAACACCACTCGTAGTCCAAATAATATCCGTGTCGTGTATTTGCGTTTTTGTCGTATACGTTAGGTTTAGTTACGGTATAACCGAAATACTTTTACCTGTATTGACCGTTGTTTAGTCTGTCCATTCCGCCTAAGCGAATTTTAAGTCCCTTCCGGACCTGAAGCGTGATATTGAGTTTGTGTATTTGTTTTTTTTTTATTTAAGAATATGCATCCGCTATTGCATTGTAGCCCCTCTCGGGCAGACGTTCGGTTTTGTTTCATTTTTGGAACAGCTCCTTCTGAGCAGGCCTGAACTAAATTAACTTTATAAGATAAGAATAGTATCCTATTGTGCAAGGTAATTTTAAGGACGTAAGCCATCGAAGGCCTAAATCGGACATTCTTTTGTTCATAAGTTAAGCTCTCTGTAGATTAGAATATAGTACTTAATATTTCAATTTCTTCTTAAGTATTTTCTTCTTTTGGAAATAAATAATCCCAACGAACCGGGAAATGAATGTTACAGTTGTACTTAGTTTTGAATCCTAGTCAGAGAGACTAAGATGGAGGTTTAAAGTATTTTTCAGGTAAGGGTCGATGAAGGGTCAAGGTGAGTGAGGGAGTAGCAATAATGCGGGGGTAAAGTTTTCCTGTAGTGAAGGGAACCTTACTCCCTTTTCGGAGTAGGGGCCGTCGTCAATAGTGCGGCGCGACGGCCATGGTGTCCGCGCACAGGCGTGGCGGGGTGGGCCAGCACGGGGGAGAAACTTTTTCATCTTTCTTCTCCCCAACCCTTCGAGGTTACCGACGTCGTCTCCTCCAGCTCAGCTGGAGCAGGGAGTTGCTGCAGGATCGTACTGCTTGTACCGGGTTGTACTCTTCTTAGGTCCGGATGGAGAAGGCGGTCGTTCACACCGCGATCAACCTCCTGTATGGAGGCTTAGCAGCGACAGACCAACCGTACGCTGGAAAGAGGAGGGAAGGATGACACTGACACCTGTCAACCTTCCGCAATGACAGATATGTACATGGCACGTTAATAATGTAACACCAGTCCGAGCTGGCAGCAAGAATCCACACCCGCCGTTGAGCTAGCGTGGGAGTGTTGTCGTGCCTAGCAGCCAGTGGTCGGACACAATTTTGTAGTGTTCCCAGGAGGTCAGCTGTTCCCTAAGCGCCTGTAAGCGGGGGACCAGCCGATTCTAGCGGACAGCCCCGAGGTATGCGACTGTCCGGATATCCTGGTACATACCCGAACATCGGAGGAACGCACAAGGGATCTCGTAGAAGTGAGGCGAGGTGTATTCAGCACCCAAGAGGGTAGCGTTACGTTACAGGTGGCGCCCGTGGTGGTGGGCCTGTTCGGCGGTACCCATAGTCGAACTTCGAGCTTCTACTATTGCTACTACGAGAGGCCTTTAAAGGGAGGGGGAGTTCGTTACAGGTGACGGCCCAACGTGGGGCCCCGAATTACCGGGGCCCGATGAAGTGTGGGGCCTGATGAAGAGCAGTCTACGACACTTGTGTCAGTAGCACCCGATGAGATGAATTTTTTTCAGACTTTTTCATTTTTCCCTCGGAACTTTTGTTTCGGCATGGGGTTTTTCAAAAGTTTACTTTTGCGGTTTATAGGATGTAACAACATCTTCCTTTAAGATGAACTTTGGCAGTGGAGCCATTGGCGCGAGATTCGTTCCTCAGTGCGGAGCGAACCCATCTTTTCATGTTACCCCAGCTTAGTCCTAAACGTGGCCGAAGCAGTTCGCCGCGTTCGTTAGTTGCGAGTACTGCGGTAGCAAGAACATCCTCGTGCAATCCTTAAAGAGGAGTGGGAGATCTTTAGTCCAGCTTTGGGCATGGTAAATTCGCCTAGAGCTCGTGTGCGAAGACGCCACTCGATCCCAAGCGGGCGAGGTAGAGCCTCGGCGTTTTAGGGATCCACACAGATGGAGGTAGCGGAGCTTTGGCGCGTGCGAGCTCGGCGTGTGGGTTGATATTATTCCCCGCGCGCGCATCTGTTGCCGTACGCAAAAGAAGTTCTGCATTCCTCACAGCTTCCTAACGAAGTCTAAAACCTATATGTCGGAATTAATTCATCTGCAGCAGCTCGAAGAGATAGAGAGACAGTTCTCTCACTCACGGACCGGAAGTTTTCTAAACTCCCGGAGAAACCTTGTATTCGACCTTACCTCAACCAATGTAAGATAATAGTAGTTTTTTTTGATATTTAAGCAGTTTAAGTTTTGTAAATAGTATAAGCTTATAGGACTTAGTAATTATTTTTCTAACATCAACATTCATTTAATAGTTTACTGTAGTATATGGGAATTTCTTTTGTATGTTTTCATATATCTACAGCCATATATTTAATCACCAACACATTTATTTTTGAAGTTTTTTTTTGTCGAACTCGAACGGAATTCGACAATAATCTCATTCCGTATTAGGAACTGGGTCACCTTGAATAAAGACCTCAGCTCCTATTACAGGGAAGAAACCCCCCTTTAAGAATTCATTAGTTTAAGTGAAATTAGTTTAAGATTTTTCCCTTTTGGCTCGCAACGGTACGTGTTTGAGTCCGTCCGACGCGAGCATACAGACCGCTTAGTTTGAAGTGTCAATATGTCGAACCCATCCAACGCAGGCCGACCGGAAGGCGTTTGGAAAGCAACCCGCCGTTCCACTAGAGGTCTAGGAAGGGAAGGAACTCCATCCAGCCGCGGAGCAATCCCAAAACAATCGGGACTGCCCAGCGAGCCGGGGAACCCTCGACAGGACAATCCAGACAACCCGGGAGTATCCTCGGATGCCTCGGGTCACCAGACATATCCAGAATTTCGGCAAGCCAGGGAGGTGGAAGTAGTACCTCAGTATGAGAGACTAGGACCTTTTCCCATTGACGAGCCACCACACGGGTCTAACGATATTCAGCCTTTGGGCCAAGCATCTGCCGTAGCAGCACCGATTCAGGAAGTCTTAGGACATCCCGGACCGTCGAGCGCTCCAGAACCTAACGGTTCAGGCGCAGGTGAAGCCAACGATAGCGCTCAGTTCGAGCAATATATCCAGCAAGTCGTTACGGCTACCGTGGGGTTAAGGCGCGCCGAAGAACTCAGACATATCAGAGAAGAACTTGACCGCAGTCGAGCAGTGATGCGGCAAGACATGGCTAGTATTTTGCGGGAAGTCGTGTTGAGGCCTTTGCCCCAATACAACCCAGGTCCTTCAGGGCTTGGCATCGCGCAAGCGAGAAGAGGCATGGATCCTCCTGGCACCGTAACCCAGCCATATACCCAACCGAATGTGACAGCAGCCGCGCAGAACACCCGCCGGCCAGAATTTATTCTTAGCTCGAGTCCTCCACCAGGAGAACCTCAGGCTAACGAACCCCTTGTGTACCCCGTACACATGGCAAGGAGCGCCAACGTAGATAATTTCCTGGCGTAATTAAGCAACATGAATTTAGTCTCATCGTCGCCACGACCCAACGTCGAGAGGCAAGCACCCTCTCAAGGGCCGTCGCAGGCGAGTTCTTATCCTAGGTACCATAATATCCCGAAGTGGGATATTCACTTCGACAACGAAGAATTGTCAATAGATGATTTTCTGCTGCAAGTAGGCAGACAGCGCGAAGCTTGTAACGCTTCATGGGCAGACGTGGTGTTGAATTTTCACCATTTGGTGAAGGGTCAACCCAAGCTCTGGTTCTGGGGGTGGATCAAGAAGAATCCTCAGGCAACTTGGGAAGCACTACGTTTGGCTCTTCTAGAGCAGTATCGCAGTCTGGAGTCTGACTTCGATATCTTTCGACAAATGTCAGCACGCCTCCAGGGCGATCAAGAAACTTTCGACGCCTATTACGGAACGCTGCTAAGGCTCAACGCTAAGTTGAAGTTCCCTAAGGCAAATCGAGAGTTAATTGAAATTGTCAAGCGCAACGTCAAGCGCCTAATAGGACAGTATCTGCTCACCTTTAACACCTCAGACATGGCAGAGCTTGTCTACGTGTGCAGAAGCATCGAACGCTTTTTAGCAGAATCAAGAGGCGACTCTTTAAGCAAACCCAGATTCACCTCGGGAGCTCCAGTACGGAGGAACGTGTGTGAAGTCAGGGAAGATGATCTTAACGACTCCAAGTCAGACGAAGTAGGAGTGGACGCAGTAGCTTACAGGCAGCGCGATCGCAGCGCTCTAATCTGTTGGATTTGTAGGGAGCCCGGACATTCTATGTTCGACTGCCTAAAGCTACCGCAAAAACCCTTCTGTTTCCGATGCGGATTAGAGAACGTATTTACCGCTAATTGTCCGAGATGTCGGGAAAACCCAAGGACGAACTACTCTCGTACCGGGGAGGGCAGTTCGAAGAACACGAAACCGGCTATAGAACAGTAAGTCAACCAGACTTATCGACCAACATTACCATCCGTAAAAGACCAGACGATCCAACCGGGGATTCGTCACAAACAATTTCGGAACGTCCACCGGAACCCGAGACAGCTTCAGCTAAGACTCTCGTCGTTAGCACCAACGTCTCAGGGGAACCCAGTCATCATTATAAGACCTTCGACCAACGATGGTCCGATTAGCAAGCCGCTAGAGCTCGCATTCTCGGCAAGTCCAAGACTTCAGGCCGCATACGCCGAGTTCGGAAGCGCTACCAACGAAGAAGACAGTCTATCGCCGCAATAGCAGCTACAACTCTGCAGGTTTCGCCACGTACAGACGGAGATCCGCGACCGTACGCGGCCGTGACACTTTTCGACCGATCCTGGTCAGGTCTCCTAGATACAGGCGCCTGCATTAGCGTGTTAGGAGGAGCGGGAGTAGACTATGTAAAGGCCAACCACATTCCGTGGAAAGATTTTTCTTCGGTAGTTACCACTGCCGATGGCCGAGCGCAGAATATTGTTGGGATCTTGCACACCAAGATATCCTATATCGACCGGGAGGAAGACCTCACACTATACGTGGTCCCTTCCATAGCGCAAAGTTTGATTCTAGGAGTCGACTTCTGGAAGAAGTTCAACCTAGCCCCGAGCATCATACCGAGTTCGCCGTCCAACTCTTTCGATGTTAGCAGCATCAAAGTCGGCATCGATATGACCGGAGACTCAATCCCCAAATCGGAGATCTTGTCTCACGCTCACACTCTTTCTCCCGAGGAGAATCAGCTCCTCGAGGATACCCGGAAGAAATTTCCGTCCTATGCCACTCTAGGCTTAGGACGAACTCACCTCATGTCCCATGAGATTGAGACCGGAGACGCCGCCCCCATTAAACGGCGTCATTATCCAGTTTCGCCAGCAGTAGAGGAACTTCTCTATGCGCAGCTGGACCGCATGCTTTCTATGGACGTGATTGAGATCAGCCCAAGCGCGTGGAGCTCTCCCGTAGTCTTAGTACGGAGAGGAGATAAGCACCGCATGTGCTTGGACGTGCGCGAGCTCAATCGCGTCACTAAAAAGGATGCGTATCCGCTGCAAAACATAGAAGGTCTTCTCGCCCGTCTGCCAGACACTTATTTCATGTCTAGCGTAGACCTAAAAGACGCATTTTGGCAGATTCCGCTGGAAGAGAAAAGCAGGGAAAAGACAGCATTTACCGTTCCAGGGAGACCGCTTTACCAGTTCAAAGTTATGCCCTTCGGGTTGTGCAACGCGCCCCAGCGCTTATGCCGCCTGATGGACCAAGTCATCCCCGTGGAATGGCGACATAAAGTATTCGTTTATCTGGACGATTTGCTCATCATTTCTAGTTCCTTCGAGGAGCATCTCGAGCTATTGTCCGGAGTAGCACAGAAATTAGGCGAAGCAGGCCTTACCATCAACTTGGAGAAATCCAAATTTTGTTATCGTGAATTGAAGTATTTAGGCTTTATCGTAGGAAGCGGAGTACTGAAAGTAGACCCCAGTAAGGTCCAAGCCATCCGAGAATTTCCGATCCCTCAGACTGCACGACAAGTTCGCAGATTTCTGGGAATGGCCGGATGGTATCGTAGATTCGTCCGAGACTTTTCCACACTGTCAGGAGATCTTTCGGATACGTTGAAGAAGGGTATTAAATTCCAATTCGGCGAGAAAGCAATCGCATCCTTCCAAGCCATCAAGGAAATGTTAGTGAGCGCACCCGTCCTGGCAAACCCAGACTTCAAACGTCAATTCATAATTTCGTGTGACGCAAGTTCCACAGGCATCGGAGCAGTGCTGAGTCAACTAGACGACGAAGGAAACGAACGACCAGTTTTCTATTACTCGCACAAGTTGAACTCCGCCCAGCGAAATTATACCGTGACAGAGAGAGAATGTCTAGCAGCGATCATGGGGATCACAAAATTTCGACCGTACATAGAAGGATATAGATTCAAAGTTATCACCGATCACGCGAGTTTGCAATGGCTCATGAGTCGGCGAGAGCTTAAAGGAAGATTAGCGCGATGGAGTCTCGAACTCCAGGGTTATACGTTCGATATCGAGCACCGCAAGGGAAGCTTACACGTCGTACCAGACGCGCTTTCACGCGTACACGAAGTGGAGGCTCTTCGAACCGGCGACTCTATGTTGAGCGAGCTCACCGACGTGCTGCATGTAGACCTGACGGACCCGAGTTTCGATTCGGATCAATACCGTCAGATCATCGACAGCGTCGGCGAAAATAAACACCAGCTACCGGATCTTCGGGTCACAAACAATTTTGTGTACAAGAAGATCCAACCTAGCACAAATAACCCTTTACAAGAAGAGCATCCTTGGAAGCTCTGGGTTCCAGCCGCGCTGACCAACCAACTGATCCGCCCAGCTCATTGTCCGCCGGAAGCCTCGCTTGGAGGTATAGTGAAGACCTTGTATCGGTTGAGAGCGCAATTTTATTGGCCCAACATGGCAGCGCACGTGAAAGAATTTATTAGCAAGTGTGAAATCTGCAAGTCCACCAAGGCGTCCAACCGCACTTTACGCGCGGAAATGGGCAAAGGATTTGAAGTAGACCGTCCGTTTCAGCACATTTACACTGACTTTTTAGGACCATACCCTCGATCGAAGCGTGGGAATACCCACATTATCATCGCCCTGGATCAGTTTTCCAAATTCGTTTTGATTCGTGCGATACGTCGAGCGACGACCGAGGCGGCGGTACAGTTTCTGAGAGACGAAGTCTTTTCCATCTTCGGTGTACCTGAAACGATGCTATCAGATAACGGGAAGCAATTCGTGAGTAAAGAATTTGAGAAATTTACGGATGCCTATGGCATCAAGCATCTGAGGACAGCAGCGTATGCACCTCAGGCGAATGCGAGCGAGCGAGTAAACCGCTCGATCTTAAGCGCGATCCGAGCCTATATCGGCAACGATCACTCGACTTGGGACGCTCAACTCCAGCCCATAGGGAGGGCGTTGAGAACCTCAATCCACGCCGCTACTTGCATGTCGCCATATGAGGCTGTCTTTGGACAACGCATGATGGAGCACGGCAGCGACTATCAGTTGCTTCGACAGCTCAACGGACTCAACAACTCCGAAATCGAACTCTTACCCAAGTCTACTCGGATGAACATCCTTCACGCGCATGTCAAAGAATCGCTGGCCAAAGCGCACGCCAAGTACGAGCAGCAGTACAACCTTCGAAGTAAGCCGGTCCGATACAAAATAGGAGACGAAGTATACAAGCGGAACCATACGCTGAGTAACTTCGCACAAGGCATTAATGCAAAGTTTAATCGCAAATTCATCAAAGCGAGAGTAACCAAGGTAGTTGGAAACTTGTACCAATTGGTAGATGACCAAGGGAATGACCTGGGAATGGTGCATTCGAAGGACATACGGAGATGACGACTTTAGCCTTCTCCAACGACGATTCGGCTAAGCACCGATCGCAGAACCCTTATCCCATCCTATCCCCGGAGTAAACATAAATTTCATCCCAACGTCCCCATAAGAAACCAAAACCTAACCCAGTACAAGAGCGACCACCTATGGTTTGAAATAGGAACAGAAAAAAAAAAAAAAAAAAAAAAAAAAAAAAAATTGTAAAGAAGACGAGAGAGACAGACACGGAAGGCTAGACGAGTAGAACAGGACACGACGTGGCCCGACCAGCTCAGCCCGTGCACGAGACTCGAACATTCGGCACGATAGAGTTTGAGGTGCAGGTTATGTGTTCCTTCACGGTTTCCATCGCAAGTCTCGAAAAGCCTAAAGGTGTGTAACAAACCATGTCACCTTTACCAAAGGAAAACGACATTCGCATGCAACATTCTCCCCAATGGAATACGATTACATCAGAATTCCTACTGACAGCAACATCGTCAGCAAGAGAACCGAATTCCGCATGCAAACACCGCATAAATCCACCTAAGAGGCATGGGATGCACTCACTCGCAGTTACCTAACTAGTAAGAGGAAATGCAGTGACGGCTAGGAAGCCATTGGCATTTCACAATTAGCCACTCGGACGGACGGACCCCTTCCTCTTTTGGAGGAGGCACATCCATTAAAGGTAATACACAATACTAATCCGAAGCCATCTCGGCAGCAGCCACACGAAGCGTCCAGACAACATACGAGGATTGGAGGAAATTGCTCCCAGCAGTCTTCTCTAAAAAGCGCGGAAACCAAAACCCACATTTTCTTTGGGAATTATTCCGACTTCTCCGTGGACAGGCGGCGCAGAATCCCGACGAATCACCCGGGAAAGCGACTGGCCAATAGTCCAGAGGAAGGAGCAGCTGTACACACGCTAGGAAGCGTTATTTTTCACACGACATTAGGCAGATTTCGGGAGTAGCAGCAGTCACGTGGGACGCGTATCCCCGTCTTAACCCCACGCGAACAGTTGGAAAACGATTTTCACCTCCACAAAAGCAGGAAGCCACCGCAACTACTCCAAATTGCGAGTAGACGAAGCATCATCAGCAGCATCCCTTTCATTTTTCAAGACACCAGACGTACAACGTCGAAGGTTCTCTCGGTCCACAGTGACCTCATCATTTCTCTCGGTCCACAGTGACCTCATCATTTCACTCGGTCCACAGCGACCTCATCATCTCTACTTTGGTCTACGCGACCCCAACGATATTTCGGTCACAAGCGACCTCACCTATATTTAGGCCACAAGCGGCCACAGCACCCCAACTCGATTCTTCTGGTCGTATAGACCACAGCTTTAGTAGATCCCAACGGGATCCCACCCTTAATTCGGCCACAAGCGGCCCCAGCACCACCAGCAGCAGCAAGCAGCGCTAGGCGATCCAGCTACAGTGATTTTTTTATATAAAATTAGTTTTATAGTGCATGCAGTGATAGTGGGGTAGTTTTCATTAAGCAGTGGGGTAGAGTGGGCACCATATAGGTGACTTTTCATTATTCTTTCTCCAAATACATTCGCACGGAGAATGTTCTTTTAATTGCATTTCTTTTAATTCATTCGCTCGGGCGAATTTCATGTCACTCGGTAAAGGTCAACGACCTTCGGGCCAATATTCTCACCGCACGTCCGCGAGTGCGAGGTTATAGAAACTTATATCCCCGCTCGGCATAACTTTTCCTTTATTGTGAATTCGATTCCTCTGAGGAATCATCGTTCGTAGTAGTGGTGGCTTTTCCAACCACTACATCGCGACTCCTGAACGGATTAGACATAGGACGGTACGTCCAACTGTTGAGTTAGTGTCGTCACCCGTCGACTCGAGTCAAGAGCACTCGGATCATTTGTTCGTGGGTCTTGTACCAGCTCACTCACACACACTCTCACTTATGAGATGTTTATTACGTCTCAGCATTAGGGATTGAGGATCATTTTGCTTCATGCTCGTATCGAGAGAGTTAATTAAGATTTTGCGTCGGCAAGGCCATAATTTTTAAGTGGTAAATTTAGCATTTCTCTACTATTGACAGATTTAAAACAGGTACTTTCATCGCTGTGCGCACATCGAGGAGGAGTTACCATGTAAGTACGATTGCATAACTACATTATATTGTTGCTAAATTGACTACATTTACCATTTAATAACCATTATATAACGTCGCACCTGCCTTGAAATTGTCTGACGAGGAAGATTTATAATCTCCCCAAGCTAGAAGAGCCCGATCGCTTAACACCAGCGAGTATTGGTCAGAGCCCAGAGGAGCTGACTCAGTACGTTTTCGTTCAACGGTTCGGATGAAATATATGTAAATACCTATATATAGATAGATATATATATATGAAGAGGTTTAGAAAAGGAATAGAGGTTACCTCTAGTAAATGAGTTCCGCGTTACAGAATTATCCGTCGAATTAACACCACTCGTAGTCCAAATAATATCCGTGTCGTGTATTTGCGTTTTTGTCGTATACGTTAGGTTTAGTTACGGTATAACCGAAATACTTTTACCTGTATTGACCGTTGTTTAGTCTGTCCATTCCGCCTAAGCGAATTTTAAGTCCCTTCCGGACCTGAAGCGTGATATTGAGTTTGTGTATTTGTTTTTGTTTTTTTTTATTTAAGAATATGCATCCGCTATTGCATTGTAGCCCCTCTCGGGCAGACGTTCGGTTTTGTTTCATTTTTGGAACAGCTCCTTCTGAGCAGGCCTGAACTAAATTAACTTTATAAGATAAGAATAGTATCCTATTGTGCAAGGTAATTTTAAGGACGTAAGCCATCGAAGGCCTAGATCGGACATTCTTTTGTTCATAAGTTCTCTCTGTAGATTAGAATATAGTACTTAATATTTCAATTTCTTCTTAAGTATTTTCTTCTTTTGGAAATAAATAATCCCAACGAACCGGGAAATGAATGTTACAGTTGTACTTAGTTTTGAATCCTAGTCAGAGAGACTAAGATGGAGGTTTAAAGTATTTTTCAGGTAAGGGTCGATGAAGGGTCAAGGTGAGTGAGGGAGTAGCAATAATGCGGGGGTAAAGTTTTCCTGTAGTGAAGGGAACCTTACTCCCTTTTCGGAGTAGGGGCCGTCGTCAATAGTGCGGCGCGACGGCCATGGTGTCCGCGCACAGGCGTGGCGGGGTGGGCCAGCACGGGGGAGAAACTTTTTCATCTTTCTTCTCCCCAACCCTTCGAGGTTACCGACGTCGTCTCCTCCAGCTCAGCTGGAGCAGGGAGTTGCTGCAGGATCGTACTGCTTGTACCGGGGTGTACTCTTCTTAGGTCCGGATGGAGAAGGCGGTCGTTCACACCGCGATCAACCTCCTGTATGGAGGCTTAGCAGCGACAGACCAACCGTACGCTGGAAAGAGGAGGGAAGGATGACACTGACACCTGTCAACCTTCCGCAATGACAGATATGTACATGGCACGTTAATAATGTGACACCAGTCCGAGCTGGCAGCAAGAATCCACACCCGCCGTTGAGCTAGCGTGGGAGTGTTGTCGTGCCTAGCAGCCAGTGGTCGGACACCCTTTTGTAGTGTTCCCAGGAGGTCAGCTGTTCCCTAAGCGCCTGTAAGCGGGGGACCAGCCTATTCTAGCGGACAGCCCCGAGGTATGCGACTGTCCGGATATCCTGGTACATACCCGAACATCGGAGGAACGCACAAGGGATCTCGTAGAAGTGAGGCGAGGTGTATTCAGCACCCAAGAGGGTAGCGTTACGTTACAGGTGGCGCCCGTGGTGGTGGGCCTGTTCGGCGGTACCCATAGTCGAACTTCGAGCTTCTACTATTGCTACTACGAGAGGCCTTTAAAGGGAGGGGGGAGTTCGTTACAGAGCAACGGATGTTTTTCTTCCAACGGTAAGTTGGAATGCTTTAAGCGCCCTCCTACACGTAATAGCTCCATTACTGTCGTGTTGTCCACGTGTTGGTGCGACCTTATGCATGCAATCTGCTCAGAAAAGTAATGACCTTGGATGATCCAAATGATTCGGTGCAATGAGACTTTAAGTTCGCATGGAGAGAGAAGGTCGCAACCTTCAGCGTCAGTTTTCGATGAATGATACCTAAGCCGCAGTATATATGCGAATGTTCGTACAATCTTTAAATACGAGCTTTGATTATTGATCACTTCCAGCAAGTCATTATCCTGTTTCCTTTGACCCAGGAGTACAGCTCTTCTTAGTTCTAAATTTAGATCTTCATGCGACGGTTTTCTCAGTGATGAAGCCGGCCACCCTGCTGGTGGCGATTGCAAGAATGATGGACCTGCAAACCAATTGGATTGAGTTAAGTTCTCCACTGTGCATCCTCTGGAAAGTAGATCTGCTGGATTTCCTTCACCAGAAACATGTCTCCAGGTAGCTTCTAACGATTTTTCCTGAATCTCTGCTATCCTGTTTGAAAAATCCTACTTTTTAAAAAAATCCTACTCAAAGGAGTTCTGCACTGGATCGGAACTCATTCATCTAAGCTAAGCGTATTCGTCGGTAACAGGATAGCAGAGATTCAGGAAAAATCGTTAGAAGCTACCTGGAGACATGTTCCTGGTGAAGGAAATCCAGCAGATCTACTTTCCAGAGGATGCACAGTGGAGAACTTAACTCAATCCAATTGGTTTGCAGGTCCATCATTCTTGCAATCGCCACCAGCAGGGTGGCCGGCTTCATCACTGAGAAAACCGTCGCATGAAGATCTAAATTTAGAACTAAGAAGAGCTGTACTCCTGGGTCAAAGGAAACAGGATAATGACTTGCTGGAAGTGATCAATAATCAAAGCTCGTATTTAAAGATTGTACGAACATTCGCATATATACTGCGGCTTAGGTATCATTCATCGAAAACTGACGCTGAAGGTTGCGACCTTCTCTCTCCATGCGAACTTAAAGTCTCATTGCACCGAATCATTTGGATCATCCAAGGTCATTACTTTTCTGAGCAGATTGCATGCATAAGGTCGCACCAACACGTGGACAACACGACAGTAATGGAGCTATTACGTGTAGGAGGGCGCTTAAAGCATTCCAACTTACCGTTGGAAGAAAAACATCCGTTGCTTTTACCAAAAAACTGTAACTTCGTTCAGTGCCTAACCAGATATTTACATTTATCTAACTTTCACACTGGTCCTAAAATGTTGGTTGCATTGATACGCCGAGAGTTCTGAGTTATTAATGCAAGGGATGTGGCTCAGCGTGTCGTAAGAAATTGCGTTCACTGTGTCAAATACAGGCCAAAGTTACTGGAACAGGTCATGGGTAACCTACCGGCAGAACGTGTAATGGAATCTCGTCCATTCGCACGGTGTGGAGTCGACTTTTGTGGCCCTGTGATGACTTATCTTAACATTCGGGGAAAAAGACCATACAAGTCATACATCGCTGTTTTTGTATGCTTCTCTTCCAAGGCGGTGCATTTAGAAGCAGTCACCGACCTCTCATCCGAAGTATTTATAGCAGCCTTGAAGAGACTCATAGGGCGTCGGATATGTATTGCGATAACGCTACGAACTTCGTTGGCGCAAAATCTAAGCTCGAAGACCTATGTCGTACTTTCTTTCAAAAATCATCGAAAGAAGCTGTATTCAATTTTTGTTCTATTGAAGGTATAAATTTCCATTTTATTCCCCCCAGGGCTCCACACTTCGGCGGACTGTGGAAAGCAGCGGTAAAGGTCGCGAAGGGTCATCTCCTTAGAACCATCGGAAACGCCAAACTAACCTACGAAGAACTATCTACAACGCTCGTCGAAATCGAGGCGGTAATGAATTCGCGCCCGATTACATCTCTATCCTCTGACCCAAATGATTATGAGGCCCTGACACCAGCACACCTTCTTATCGGGTCATCCCTTAAGTCAATTCCTGAAGCAGCAGACGAAGCCCCAAACATTAGTTACTTGCAGAGGTGGAGGCGAATTAATGCAGTTAAGTCGCATTTCTGGAGGACTTGGTCAACGGAGTATCTCAGGCAACTGCAACAACGCAATAAATGCCCATCAGAAAGTGCAAACATCGCAGCCAATGCAATGGTCATACTCCATGAGGACAATGTGCCACCACAAAGATGGCTCCTGGGAAGAATCCTTAAGGTTTACAAAGGGAGTGATGGAAAGGTCAGAGTCGTCGATGTCCAAACAGCAAAGGGGGTATTCAAGCGACCGATTAGAAGACTAGCTCTACTTCCTGCTTGAAAGTTACGTCCTTTCAAAGAGGGCGGGATGTTGGGGCATATCTATAACATATTTGAATTGTACTAAAATCATAATTTACGAATTAATTGAACTCATCTCTAAAATCGAGGAAATGTATAACACTTCAAAATTCTCCATTATATTTGAACTTGGCGCTCATATGTTAAACTGCGCCATATTTATTTGAATTAAAACTCTCCAAAATATATAAAGCATATTATCTTAAATAAAACTGTTTTTTTATAACGTGCTATCGAACCGACAGGTTGTTTTCTTTGTTCGCTCCGTTCACTCGACCGATATTCATTTTTTTCCTGATTCGAGTCATTTGGATACTTTACCAGTGTCTTGGCGATAAGATTATCCTGCCGCCGTTACGCAATTAATCAAATCAAATCGCGTGATAGGAAAATCCTCCCATCATTCAAGTACTGTAAGATATCAAACATTCTCCTTCTGAGAATTTCAAATAATAAAATGTAACCGAATTATGATAAATAAGATGAAAAATAAAGAAAATTGTTAAGTCTGTTCACAACTAAAACCTGTGTTCATATTTTTTTATCGAACCGCAAGACGCTTCGATAACTTACATGAATGAATGGCATTACCTATAACGTAAAATTATATCAGAAATTTCATGCAGGGCCCCGTCGTCTACACGTCCTACCGCTTCAAATTCATCAACATAACGACCAATCTTTACTACAAATATATTTTTATTAGTAAAACAATTATAAAAAAACCGAACGCATACTTTTCAGTTAACATTTTTTTTTTCAAATTGGCTTGGCGCGCAATTTGTAACTTAAGTGTCATTCATTTTTGAATGCCATGGCCTGCAGTGGAATGTTACCGTCATACACATATGAATGACGTGGCCCCCACGGAAACATGGGTGTCATTCATATTTGAATGACGTGGCAGTCAATGTGTTAACAGATTTGCTAAATTCAATTACGCTTAAAATGAAGTTTGAAAAATAATAATAATAAAATCACGAATAAAATATTCGGCGGGATGTGTGAGTGGTCGGTGGGTTGTCAAACTTTGACATTTCCTGAAAAATTCATCGGAAGGATTCATCAGAAACGAAGAAAATGGATTTTGGAAGCACTGTTTATCCCCGCTAAAGGAGTTAAGGTAAGATTAGACTGCATGCCAATTGTGCATTCAAATGACCTTAGCCAAATGACCAGATTATCTGTCAAATGCCCAAAAGTTCACCGCTGTCAGGGTAGTATATTAGACTACGTGACCACAATGACCATTTTGTTCATTTTTGCCCTGCTGGTCATTAAAGGTATTTGTTGTTATATTTTCAGAGTGAGTTGTGGTAATGTTAAGGCGAAACTTAATTTTTCAAAAAAATAAATAAAACAGATAATCGGAAACATTAAAGCAATACCTAGGTATTACACAACAAATACTAAACCATGCACATAAAAATAACAAGAAAACCACTAATTAACACTGAACAAAAGCACAATAAAAATGTAATTATTAAAACAATTTACGGCAAATGTTATCCAAAAATGTTATTATTATCATGCAAAAATGTTATTATTGAAGTATTAAATAACTGCACGCTTGGAAAAGATGACAATTTTTAGATGACAAAAATGACAGCAATGCCATAACCAAATTTCAATAAATTGCATATGGTCATTAGTTTGCATTGCAATTGCATACTGGCATTCGTGCTTATTGTCCGATTACACTGCATGCAATTTTGTCATTTTTATCTGTCAAAATCAGCATGGTCATTTGTGGTCATTTGGTCACTAGGTCATTTGAGATATGCCGATTACACTGCATGACCCTATTTTGACAGCGAGAGAAATGGCCATTAAATGCCAACGTGGCATACAGTCTAATATTACCTTTAGCGGCGATAGCTATCCCCGCTAAAGTTAGCGAATTTAGGATAAGTTGTTGTTGTATTTTACATGCAAATTTCAAATTATCCCTATATCCGCGTGCAAAGAAACACGACTATTAGCTATCCCCGCTAAAGTTAGCGTATATAGGATAAGTTGTTGTTGTATTTTGCAAGCAAATTTCAAATTATCCCTATATCCGCGTGCAAAGAAACACGGCTATATTCAGGTTCTGTAACTTTCGAGGTCGATAAATTATTCAGTTCTACTGTCAAAACTTATCACATTTCAATTGGCTTGCGAAAAACATTTTTGATTTTTTATTTAACAAAATATTCAGTCCGCTGATCAAGTTCAACGTTTAAAAAATGCAAAAGAAATAAGAAATAACTAATAAAAACATTCAGAATTATTGGAGAAGAAGGTAGGTACATCTGTTGAAAGAATTCAGCAAGCACTTCAATAAGATCCATTTTGAACATTCTTGGAACTGTGTTGCTACAAAAATAAACAGCTTGGTATATCCAACAAGAGACGGCAAGAGGTTTTTATGTTTTTTTTAAAAAAAGGTTTTATTTCATTTATTTTTTTCATAGACAGACAAAATAAGTGCAAAATTTTAACTATATTAAATTTATCAACATAATGTTGTCTTAAATTCATGAACATAATGTTGTCTTAAATCAGCATTAGGATGAGATATAATTCAAAAGGTTTCGTTTAAATCGTAAAAATTCAACAGAAACGCGTAATTTTCAGATAAACCGCTATAAACTCGTGCCACACCACTCCTATCCCAACAACATGTAAATACACACTGAATTTCCTCGCCAAACTACCATTCGATTTCCAGTATTTTGACAATCCTTCCAATTTCTCATGATGTTAAAAGTTACCAAGGTATATTTTATCGCATAGAGTTTGTTGGCGATTGTTATGCATTTTTTTAATATTATGTAAACTGTGATTTTATATTTCATTATTAAACTATTAAAGACACACGCCTAACTTGTGTTCTAGTCCAATTTTACTATGAGTTACGTCACACTACGTTACGCTTAGATCTTATGTACAGAAAACATTACTATATAAACTGTGTATAAGCCAACAACAAGCAATTAAAACCGAATACTTTATAACGTTTAGACGTGCGTTTTCATTTTCCATTTCTCTAAGAAGTTTGAATTTAAAGTTTAGCTGAGCGGATAGAAAAAGGGGAATTAGACTCCACACGACACAAAACATTGGTCCTTCGAAGCGGTAATAGTTTGGAAAAAATTAAATTGTGATTTGTGAAAAAAAAAAAAAATATAAAGTACAAAGGCTCAAATCAAAAGCCATATACATATGTACATTTATATTAATATATACATAAGGAACAAAGGCAAGATTTAAAAGCCATACAAATATAATAAAGAACAAAGAAAAAACATAGAAACAGTTATAAAAGTGAAATCGGTATTTTTACATAAAAAAAAAAAAAAAAAAATTAATACGGACAATAAATTGTGAGTTTTTTGTGCAAAACGGATTCCCGCGTCGCGAAAAATTACTCTGTTGCTGATCGTCGACAAAATCCAGGTGAGTCAGTAGTAGTTGGCTGGTTTTTTTTTTGAGCATTTTTTTTTCTCGATTTTTATTACCCTTTTAATTGATTATCGTATAATTAAATATACATAATACAATTTGATAATGAGCGTCAAGGTTTTGAAAAATTTGTTGGGGCAAATCACTACGGATGAAGCCAACTATATCAAAACAAAAAAGGAGGAAAAATGCGGAAGGAATTACGTGCAGGGAAGGCTCTCGATGTTAGAGGCGACATTTCAAAGCAGCGTAGATGCAAATAGGGCAGCCATCGAAGCATTACAAGACGATGATGATACCCGCGACATAAACGATTTGTTTGACAATATAAGGGAAGCATACGTTTCGTACAAGTCAAAGCTATTAAACCATCTCGATAAGTTTGTAAAATCTTCATCAAACACCGAAAAAGAGCGAATAAACAACGAAAAACCCGATGTCCGACTTCCAGTCATCACTTTACCCACCTTCTCAGGTAGTTATGAGAACTGGAGATCGTTTCATGACACCTTTTTGTCACTAATTCATAACAACGTATCATTGTCCGAAATCCAGAAATTTCACTACCTGAAATCAAGCATAGCAGGAGAAGCCGATCGTCTTCTTCAACATTTGTCGATCGATGTTGGGAATTATGAGGAGGCTTGGACAATTTTAAAAAATCGTTACGACCATAAAAGGGTTTTGGTAAATACCCAATTAAAATTGTTCTTCGGTCAGCCATCTGTGAACGTTGAGTGCTCAAACAACTTGAAGAGATTATTAGACACTTCCACCGAGTGCCTCCATGGTCTCAAAAATCTCGGCGTGAAGGTTGATGATTGGGATGTAATGGTGATATTCATTCTAGTGCAGAAACTACCGGTCTTGACTCAGCAGTTATGGGAAGAAAGGTTAGGGTCAGGAAAAGAGTTACCAACGTTTGGAGATTTTAAAGAGTTTTTGGAAGCTAGATTCCGTACGCTCGAGGCTGTTTATCAGCAAAAACAAAAACCCAATTTTAAACCCGAATTACAAAATAAACAAACAAGGCAATCTCTTCACACTCATCCAAAGCAAAAGCAACAGTATAGCTGTAAAGTTTGCAATAAAGGACAGCACTCGTTGAGAAACTGCAACAAGTTCTTGGGAATGCAGCCAACAGATCGCTATAATGTGATTAGAAAATTTGGTATGTGTGAAAACTGTTTGGCGTACAGCCATAATACACCACAATGTCCAAGCCAAGTTTGCTGCCATTTTTGTAAGCAACGACACCACTCGCTTTTACATGTATGCCAACACAACCAACAGGATTCACAATTTTATGATACTAATTTTAATTCGACCCCACACAATTACAATAACACAAACACAAACTATAACCCCAGCACCTCTCAACACCCATACACACCCGCTCAGCAACCCAACACATATAATCAAGCCCATCAGGCTACACACTACACAACAAAAACAGCAATAAATAACCCCAGCACCTCTCAACACCCATACACACCCGCTCAGCTACCCAACACATATAATCAAGCCCATCAGGCTACACACTACACAACAAAAACAGCAATAAATAACCCCAACGCAACCGAATTTTACCCCCAAAACCCACAAGCTTCTACTTCTTCCGCTGTCAATTCGCACCACACACAACACGACACAAACACACAGGTACTTTTAGCAACTGCTATGGTCAAGGTAAAAGCAGCTTCAGGAAACTCAATACAGCTGAGAGCATTAATTGACCCTGGCTCCGAAGCCACTTTTATTACGGGCTCGGCGGTACAGCTCTTAGGTCTCCGCAGCAAGAGGACATTTGTTGAAGTTTCTGGGTTGGGGAAGGTTAGCAGTGGAACAAGCCACAGCTATGTGGAATTATCCTTAGGATCGCTGCATTCTGCATACGAAGGGCATACCAAAGCCCTAGTCTTCAAATCCCTGACTGGGCTTCTTCCGGCCCAAAAGATCAACTTCAGCAAATGGACGCACATACATGGGCTAGACTTAGCTGATCCTTTATACCACACTCCCGCGGCGGTGGATTTGCTGCTGGGAAGTGACGTTTACGCCGATATTCTTCTACCGGGACTAGTTAAAGAGGACAGGTTCACGGCACCAGTAGCACAAAAGACGCAACTTGGGTGGATTCTAATGGGCAATGCGCCTATAGAAACTCCACAAAGTATTCGAAGCTTCGTCCAATCTTCCAACCTCGATGGTCAGCTCCGAAAATTCTGGGAGATTGAAGAAGAACCCTTCGAAAAATACGTGACCGAGGAAGACAAGGCATGTGAGAAACACTTTTTCGCAAACACCAAGCGTCTAGCCAATGGTCGATTCCAAGTTTCACTTCCTTTCAAGTATGAACCGTATCCTGATCTTGGGTCGTCTTACCATGGTGCGTTAAAAAGATTTTATTCGCTAGAAAGGAAGTTCAAAACTGACAGCACACTACACAGAGAATATACAAAATGTATGGACGAATACATTCAGCTCGGTCATATGAGCGAAGTCAACAATTTACAAAGAACAATGTTATCTCACCATTATTTTATCCCCCATCATGCGGTCGTAAAAGAATCCTCTACTACAACGAAGTTGCGAGTCGTTTTCGACGCAACCTTCAAAACATCTTTTGGCTCTTCCCTGAACGACCAATTGATGGTGGGACCTAAAACGCAAAACAACGTTATTGACGTTATACTTAGGTGGAGAAAGCATCGGTTTACATTTACCGCCGATATGGAAAAAATGTACCGCCAGATTCGCATGAATGAACCAGACTCGAACTACCAGCTCATCTTTTGGAGAAATGGCATAGATCAACCAGTGAAAACATATCGCCTCGAAACTGTAACCTTCGGCACAGCGTCAGCACCATATCTCGCCATTCGAGTTCTCCAAAAATTGGCCGCTGATGAAGAAGAGAGGTTTCCGTTGGCTGCGTCGATTCTTCGCGATGACACTTATGTTGATGACGTTATAACAGGGGCCGACACTCTAGAAGAAGCGCTAGAAAAGAGAAACGAGATAAAACAACTGCTATCTTCAGCAGGTTTCAACTTAAGGAAATGGATTAGTCATACCGAGGAACTTCTGCACCAAATTCCAGTTGAGGATCGTGAAATTGATTTTTCCTTACCATTTGAAGAATCAAATCAATTCAAAACGCTAGGCATGAAATGGCTCCCAGTTCTCGATTCCTTTTCATTCCAGGTAACCCAGACTGATGATTTGGAGACAACCAAGAGAACAATATTATCCTCGATTGCGAAATTGTTTGACCCGATGGGTTGGATTTCACCTTGCATCGTGAAAGCTAAAATGATGATGCAGAAGCTGTGGGAGAAAGGATTGGAATGGGACAAGCCGATCCCAGCGGAGCTTCAACAAGAATGGATCTTGTTTCGCCAACAATTACCAGCGATTGAGAAGCTTCGCATTTCACGGTGGATCCACACGAGTACCGACGACAACCATTGGGAACTGCATGGATTTTGCGATGCATCGGAGAAAGCATATGCAGCCGCCACATATCTCCGATTACTTGACCACCAAAACAACGTCAGAGTCAACCTGCTTATGTCCAAGACCAAAGTGGCACCACTAAAGTCTATCACTCTTCCTCGGTTAGAGCTTTGTGGCGCTGTTTTATTGGCAAGGCTACTTACCGAGACCATACGAGCCCTGAAATTACACAAAATCATAACATATGCTTGGACGGACTCTGAAATTGCTTTGTGTTGGATAAAGGCACCTCCTTCAAGATGGGAGACCTTCATTTGCAACCGCGTGGCGGAAATACAAAAACACACAATCGCCGATAACTGGAGACATGTTCCATCGGAACATAATCCAGCTGATTTAGCTTCACGGGGCGTAATCCCTTCGCTATTGCTAGAAAACACTCTTTGGTGGAATGGACCACAGTTTCTACTTGACACCTGGGAGTTTACCTTTCCAAGTCAACCCACCACTTTCGACATTCAGGAAGGAAGACACACAAAGAAAGTGCACTGCGCAATAAGCGAGGAGAATGCTGTGAATATTGCCATTCACAAATACTCAAGTTTGTCCAAACTCACCCGAGTACTTGCTTACTGCAAGCGTTTTATTTATAATGCTCAAAACTTACCTCGGTTCAGAGAAAAGGGTTCACTTTCACCATTCGAACTTCGATCGGCCACACATACAATAATCCAAAATGTTCAGAGGGAGATTTTCGCTGCCGATCTAAAGAAGAACATTGGAAAAGTCAAGGGCTTGAAAGGTCTAAATCCTACTTTGGACGAGCAAGGGATACTAAGAGTTGGAGGAAGACTTCAACACTCAACACTACACTTTGAGCAGCAACACCCTATAATATTAACACCTACACATCACTTCACGAAATTATTAATAAGAGATGCTCACGAAAAGACGTTTCATGGAGGAGTTCAAAAGATGGTAGCTTATCTACGACACAACTACTGGATTTTTAATGTTAAGAGCGCGGTTAAAAAACACATACATAGCTGTAACATTTGCTTCAAATTCAGGGCAAAACCCATGAGACAGCTTATGGGAAATTTACCTGCATCGCGGGTAAGAATCTCAAGGCCCTTTAAGCATGCGGGAGTGGATTATGCTGGCCCCATTGAGATTAAGTCGTGGAAAGGTAGAAACGCCAAAACACTCAAAGGGTATTTCGCGATTTTCGTGTGTATGGTCACCAAAGCTGTGCACATCGAAACGGTAAGCGATCTCACAACGCAAGCATTTTTGGGAGCCTTTCGACGATTTACGTCGAGAAGAGGTATATGCACAGAGATTTATAGCGACTGTGGCACTAATTTTGTTGGTGCAAATGCCGAGCTTAAAAAACTTTTGAAGACAGCACAGTTCGATTTTCAATCTTGCGCGGAATCGTTGGCCAATGAAGGTACGAAATGGAACTTTAATCCACCTGCTTCTCCTCACTTTGGAGGATTATGGGAAGCCGGCGTAAAATCGATAAAATTCCATTTAAAGAGAGTCGTTGGAAGTCAGGCACTCACATACGAGGAGCTCAGCACACTTCTTACGCAAGTGGAAGCGTGTCTAAACTCGAGACCTCTGTGCCCGATCTCAGATGACGTAGATGACCTGCAATTTCTAACACCAGGCCATTTTTTAATTGGTGAATCAATAATAACACCACCACAACCCGAATATGAAATAGAAAAAATCACTTACCTTGATAGATGGAGGAGAGTCCAAGGTTTGCTGCAGTCATTCTGGAAGAGATGGAGCTCCGAATATCTCACACGTCTACAGCAGCGACCGAAATGGACACAAACAGAGTCTCAAACACTCAAGGAAGGAGACTTGGTACTGCTCAAGGATGAGAGATTACCACCGACGAAATGGAGCCTAGCACGTATTCGAAAAATACACTTGGGAATGGACAACTTATCGCGAATCGTCACCGTAATATTGCCGAACCGACGGGAAGCTAAAACACCGATCACAAAGGTATGTCCACTACCAAGCAACTCGCTACCGGAACATACAACAATTTAAAAAAAAAAAAAAAAAAAAAAAAAAAAAAAAAAAAAACATTTAGTTTCACCACAAAATTACTGCAAATCTACACTTGAAAAGAATTCCATAATTCAAAAATAATAAGCAAAACTCATAACTAAATTCTAAATTAAATTGCTTTGTTTACATTTTTTTACTCAAAGCAAACACATCACCAATACAATACGAAGCTAGAAAATCGCGTAACGCAACGCAATCTCGCTTATATAACTCATATAAAATGAATTACCCGACACTACACTTACACCAATTAAGCCAAAGTATTTATTTATATTGGCACTCATGCCATGCTACTCACTCCTAGCACCCGCTTCAAAAGCAAATATACCGCGCACAAATCACCTAATTATCAATGATACGGTTACTACGGCTCGATCCATTGACAACAAAATTCCCGAAATTAATTTCCGTACACAAACTGTATTCATCAATAAATAATGCGCACCACAAAAAAAAAAATAAATGATCACCGCATTTCATTTATTATCATTTGTATTCGCGAAACATACGCACATTTCTCACAATTAAAATATAACAAAAAATAAATAAATCAAAACAAACCCAACACGTCAAACGATTAACCGACATAATTAACAACTATCCCGATTAATCCTACGATCACACATTAGCAAACGAATTAAAATGCACCGGCAACAAACGCTACTGATAACAAAACTACAAGACAACAAAACCAAAAAAAAAAAAAAAAAAATGCATCATAATCATATCATAACAACGGCAATAAATAAACTGAATCGATCTCTCATGGACAAACGAAAGAGATTCCACCAATTTCTCTTAATTAAGCCAGCATAGCATAATTCAGCTCAGCCACTACACTGCTCACTACTGTTTGTCCATATATATGTTGTGTGTTTGTTTACGTTATCATTGTTCTTGTCAGTCCCTTAATGCAATTGTGATTCATTCATAGATCAAGGCGATATATTACCCAATTCAGCTATGAGATGAAGCAAGTACGCAATCAAGCAGTTCTGATGATGGGACAACAAAGAAGAGTGGAATGAAGGAAAGCAAAGTACACTACAGGGTGCACCATAACCAATTTGTTGCGGCCGGGGAGAATGTTGGCGATTGTTATGCATTTTTTTAATATTATGTAAACTGTGATTTTATATTTCATTATTAAACTATTAAAGACACACGCCTAACTTGTGTTCTAGTCCAATTTTACTATGAGTTACGTCACACTACGTTACGCTTAGATCTTATGTACAGAAAACATTACTATATAAACTGTGTATAAGCCAACAACAAGCAATTAAAACCGAATACTTTATAACGTTTAGACGTGCGTTTTCATTTTCCATTTCTCTAAGAAGTTTGAATTTAAAGTTTAACTGAGCGGATAGAAAAAGGGGAATTAGACTCCACACGACACAAAACAGAGTTAGAGAACACCAATATTTTCCAGATGCGAAATTTGAAATTTTGTGTTCCAAAGATTTCGATGCGAAGAGTTATCGCATGAGTTACAGAACACGGGCACAGAATAATAGAGAACAAAGAAATTTAAAGAATATTAATAAAGATTAGCTAAATAGAATACAGTTTTATCTTTTTGCATCAAAGCCTGAGTGTAGCAAAATTACTATTCACCTTGTTTTAAGCACTATGCTAGAGCCACCCAGACATTTCCGAATGTAAACAAACATTCATTTTCATTCCTCTTGGAGATTTGCATGAACACGAATGAGATCCAATTTAGTTAATGATCGTCATTTTGAGGATAGAAACGCCCACAGTTCCACCACCAGGCGGCAACACCGTCGTCGGTGATCTTAATGGTTATAATAGACCTTGTCACGACAATGTGAGTAGCCGTGTTTCTTTGCACGCGGATATAGGGATGGCATCAGAAAACGACCATTGCCGCTTAAGAATTCATCAAAAAAAATTGGCAGCACACATGCACCGTGACACAACTGTAAGTTGTAGTTAAGAAATTTGTATTGAAAACCCTGAAATTGAAAAATGTTTACTTCCGCCAATTGAAATTGATGCCAAGCATATTCTAAAATTATGAAAAACAATTTCACATTAACAGATTTGCTAAATTCAATTACCTTAATAATGAAGTTTAAAAAAAATAATAATAAAATCACGAACAAAATATTCGGCGGAATGTGTTAGTGGTCGGAGGGATGTCAAACTTTGACATTTCCTGAAAAATTCATCGCATCGGTTCATCAGAAACGAAGAAAATGGGTTTTGGAAGCACTGTTTATCCCCGCTAACTGACTTAGCGGCGATAGTTATCCCCGCTAAAGTTAGCGTATATAGGATAAGTTGTTGTTGTATTTTACATGCCAATTTCAAATTATCCCTATATCCGCGTGCAAAGAGACACGGCTAGTGTCAAAAGAGAAAAAAAACGACAATGTCAGTGTCAAAAGAGAGAGAAAAAAAACAAACCAACAGATGAATGAAATGAATGAAAACAATGGCGAATTTGCATGGCGGGAAATAAGTTCTTAGCGAATAGTTACTAAAAGTTTATAACAAAGCCAATTTTAACAAAAAAAAGTTACGGAACTAAAAAGTAGTATCCAATCCACGTTTTGGATAATTACAAAGTTAACATTATAATGTGATTGTGTTCAAAAAATTAAAGTGAAAAAGTGAGAATCGCGTAGTTGTGGCAAAAAATGTTTTCGTTGCGAATATCTCGTAATAATTTTATATTAAAGTGAATTATAACAAAAACAAATTTCCAGAACTAAAAAGGAGTATCCAAACACTATTTTGGAATACTCAAAAGATTAGAATACATTAAGATTCTGTACAAAAAATAAAAGTGAAACCGTGACAATCGCCTTGTGGCAAAAAAATATTTCTGTTTCGTAGTAACTTTTTACTTTAACTTACTTTCTCACGTTTTTTCTCTATAAGCTGGTACTTTTAATCTTCAATTGCTTCTGTTTTCACTTAAATATACACTTTATTAACAATCACAATGATTATTCATTTAATTCAGCTGTTTGTTGTTTGTTTTTTTTTTTGCTCTTTTGACACTGACATTGTTTTCATTCAATTTGCTTTTGACGTTTGACGTTTAAGAAAGGGAAGCGGCACTTCAGAAAGAGATAGCTTGGTGAAAAGGTCTATAGATATAGAGTTTGTATACAATGGCGGTACAAGGCGCTCAACTCAGCCTGCTGCAGTACAAAATGTCGTCTCTAAAATACCACAGAGCAGCTGGATTAGGTACTGCAGTACCCGTACCCGTTGAAGGGCAATGACGGTGTAGAGGTTAGTGTGTTGGCTTGTGAACCGCGCGATGCAGGTTCAATCCTCATGGGGAGCAACCGAGTCTGTGTTTTCTGGGATTTGGATTTCCATTTTTAATAAAAAAAAAACCGTACCCGTACCGCGTAGCGCTCTGGTGTGTGGGATCCTGGAACTTTTTTTTTGTTATTGTTCGCTTTATTAAAAACTTTTTAAGAATTTTTCGAGCAAAACCTTTCTCCCGCCATAAAAAATCATCGGTTTTTTTCTTTCAATTAATTCAGTCGGTATTTTTTTTTATTTTTCTGTTCATATCAAACTGACTTCGTCGGGATAAACTGTATCGAGAAAGCTCAAACATGTTTTGGTGTATTATTTTCGATCTTATCTTATAGTCTGTTTGGTTATTCAGTGATATGTACTTACGTTAAGTTAAGTTATGTCGATGACATACTGAATGCGGCCACTGAATGCGGTCGTTTTCTTAGAAGTTTTCTTTTTTGTTAGCACTTATCACCAGTATGTTTGATTTTGTATAGTATATTGCATATAGCAATTCGTTGTTAAGGTAGCTACCTATAACATTTGAGTTTTTGTCGATTGGGAGTTTACGTACGAATTGTGATAAATAATATTTTGTGTGCTATTTAAGTTTCTGCTGCGAAAGGTTAATTAATCCAGTGTAACTCCAATTCAGGATTGCTTTCGTTTTCGAAATGTGCTATGGTGTGTATTTATTTGGTTTCACAAAATGATGCAGCCAATTGGTGTATCGTGGGTTCGCAATACATAATATAATTGTTTTCAATTGAATTGTCAAATGTGTTTTTGATTTTTAATTATATAAATATGTACATATGATTGAGAATGAATCTATTTTCCAATTCGGCATTTAATAATGTTCTCAAATTATTAATTGTAAATGTTAAATGTTTACATACATACATTGTGTCACAAAGTTTATGTTAAGAATGATAGGTTTTGCAAAAGAAAATAATTAGATTTCCTTACATATCAATAAGTATTTTTATATTGTAATTATTAATAAGTAAAGATAAAGTTTAAGTATGCAAGACGCAATTCACAGAAATTAGCAACTGCGATCGAAATGTAGCAAGCTCTGGGAACTTTCAACTGAATATCAATGGTAAGTAAAACAATACTGATTTTTTATCATTTTATCTATCAATATATTATATAAATTAAATTTCCAAAATTCCCTTAACGTATAACGGATTTCTTTAATGTAATAAATTAAACAAATCGTTGATATGTAGTTGTAAAGAAAAAATATTAAAAATTCTCATTTTTACCTCATTTATTGAGGGTGCTTGGGTATGAGAGTTGTCGGGATATAGGTATACTACAGAATTGAAATTAATATTCAGAAATTAGTTGTTTGTACATTTTAAATACGCTTATACATATTAAAAATGATTTTACCAGACCAATAAGAATATGGTTTCAACTGATTCTGTCAATCCGTATTCCTGTATACCGTTGACGTATAAAACATATATTGTGAGCATGATACATTTACATAATGTATTATGAATTTTCTGCATCCTTAAGCCTTGCGCATGTGCAATTAACGCAACCTATTTCAGTTATCCCTTTATTTAAGCTCTACGGCACCTGCATTTTATTCTGAGTATAGCTTGTAAAACTCGAGGCAACACAATATTGTCTGTTTTTTTCAACCAACCGAAAACTTCGAATTTAATTAAGTAAATACATAGTAAGTGATTATTGCAATAAGAACTTTTGTTTAAAAATTAACTCAAATTATGAAGCTCTTAAACATTTTTCTCAGTGAAGGTAAAAACTGCGAGTATTTCAATTTAAATGTGAACTAAAGCTATTTCGATAATGATGGGGAACTATGTATGTTTATCTGTGAATGTCTTACACATTGCGTCTTTTCTTATATTATACTTTTTGGTGTACAAAATTGTGTGAACAAATTTCTTTAAATTGTTCCACAATAGCGACCATTGTTAAAAAGGAATTTTTATACAAACCCAATGTTCTTATTTTAGTGATTTCGCGCATTTGAACGATGCTGGAGTAAAATCGATTTTCCAACTTCTACTGCTGTATGGTAAGCTCATTTCTAAAAATTAATATTTGCCATATTCAAACTGCGGTCATTGATTTAAGTTCAGTGCTCGTTGTTTAATAATAATCTAAAACTTCTTGTACCAGCAGTAGTAAGTTCGATTTTATCAAAAACTCAGCTCAAAACGACATTTTTTTCAACTTTAAAAAAGTTGCCTGAAAAGTAAAACAATTTTTTTAAGTTGTAATAGAAAAAAATGAACTCGTATAACTTATTTGAACAAAATTGTATGCATTGTGTTGTGTTTCATTAATGTTGCATCCTTCTTCTTTTCCTTATGGTAGAGTAGCGATCAGTATAAAAGAAATCGTGACCCTCCACTTAATGGCTTCTCTCCTGGTCCGCCCGCGGGCGTCCGCCGGTTCGACCTAAATTAACATCGGCTGGGTGCCCGGCCCGGATCGCTTCTTTACTGAAGCCAATCAAATGATGTTATTGCATTTGTGTGATCCCACCCTGTATCTTCATTATTGTTGTATTAACCTTCTTTATTATTGAGCCTTATTGCGAAGATCAATCGACAATTGATAATTGGCTATTTTCAATGTGTGCTATTGTGAACGAACGATTCATTTGGTATTTTTGTCAATCGCATTTTTTTAATTGACTGCGATTTACAAAATCCTTCAGAATCGTTCGTTCACAATAGCACACATTGAAAATAGTCATTTATCAACTGTCGATTGATCTTCGCAATAAGGCTAATTGTGTTTATTTAAGTGAACCTAGACAGCCGTGTCTCGTCTTCAGTCTATATCTCGGGCTCTGTTTTAGTGCTTACCTTATCGATGAAGAATTGCTTTCCGGGGATTTCCCTACGATGTTTAATCCTTTTTTCGCTATTTAATTTTCTGTGATGTCTACACGCACTGGTATTCATTGCAGACATATGCCGTGTTCCTTTCTATAGTGTGGATTATATTTTTCGGTTTTTATTCACGGCTATTGATTTTGTTAATAAGCGATTGTAGAATACCTTAGTGGTTTTGTTCCCTCTAAGATACAAGTTGCGCCGTGTAACATCCTATTGCTGAGAGTTCTCTTTCAATAACAGTTGAATTTAACTGAAACTTTCGCAGTACACTGCTACGCCTGAGTCGATACTGTCTCTTAAATGACCTTGTAAATTCACGCTACAGACTTTCTGGGATTTTTCTTTGACGGTAGCTAATACAATTTGATTTGCTGTCTGTGTTGAAAATCATTTTTTGAATTTCATTATTAGATCCGTTTCTACTTGCTTCAGGAAAACTTCGAGCTTAAGTACTTGGAAAGGACTGTTCTAAAAGATCGTGATTTTCTTTTAAATTTAGATTACTAAAACTTTGTTTATCAAATATGTACTTGTTGAACCCGTACCGATGAATTGTAGTGGCCAAATTGTTCGAGTAGACTAAATAGTTATTGCCTAAAGCGGGTACTCAACGTGCCTTGCCTCGCGTAGCAAAAATAAATACATGTGTTTTTAGTAACAAACAAAATCACAAGGCAAACTCGGTGGACCGATTTTGATTAAACTTAACAGAAACACTTCGGCTGTATACCTCTCTCGTTTCGGCGAAGACATTTTAAATTCTGTCCGTTTCTTCAAGACTTAACTTCGTTAGAGGTGGTAAATTTCATCTTTATATTTTTTAAAATTTTCCAACCAACAAAATTTAAGTTCTATATAAATGTAAAAACTAGTTTTAAATTCGATTTTTCACTATGTAAGTTCTGTTCACTCCTTGCAAGTTTGTTTCACTAACGTATTTTGTTATTATATGTTCTCATGTAATTAAGATACCCTGCAGAAGACAGCAACAGCTGTCGAAACGTCGGGAAGTAAATGAAATAACAGAGTTTCATTGCAAGACCAACTTGACCAATAAAGCCGACGAGGATCAGCTGTCCTCAACACAACCCAATTAAAAACTTTTTCAGGCTAATACCAAAGACTGTTTGATTTGAACTCAATCGATCCGGAAGTTGCAAGGACTACACCTTTTTCTTTGCATTTTCGAATCAAACTGACACAAACAACACGAAAGAACGAAACTTCCATTGAATCACTTTTCATTCACTTTCACACCAATTGTTATCATCGAAATTGGCGATTCGTGGTCAGAAAAACAACTTTCCAATCGACCAACAAACATTGATTATAAACATTTAGATAATCATAGTCATAGCCAACGTACTCGTACATCCATTCTGATGTGAACAAATATCAGTAAATGTAATTTTCTAAACTACTCTACTAAGAATCAACTTAAAAATGTTACCTTCAAGCACACTCTGAACCGGAAGATAACCAACACGGGGATGTTTTTTAAAGTATTTTCTACTTTTAAATTTGTTTTTCAATGCTCTTGTGAAATCTCTTACATGTTGACGTAGTCTACAAAAAAGGAAATTATACTTATAACTATTACAATTAGAAATTAAAAATAGTTATGCAATAGCAAACTTATTCTTATTCAAGAAATTTATTTTGTCAATTTGATCGAAATCGTATCATAAATACGAAAAATTTAAATATCACGAATAATACTTATCGGAATTAAAGAGGAACCTTCCTGCAGACAAAACTTACACATAGTCCAAGTTTTGTGTCAATCGGTGGGGCGGTTCTCGAGCTTTAGACGCCCGTACCCTGGACGAACATTTTTATATATTAAGATTTAACTTACATAAAATTACGTCGAATTTAGATTTTTAAATATGTTAATACATAAAATTGAATTCTTCCTCAAAGTCTGTCAAACCAAAATAATCAGTCAAAGCAATGTGGTGATCGATCACTAACAGTCGCAGTCTATATTTGAACACAATTAGAAATTTTATAAATAAAATTAGTTTTTCATTTCCTGCCGAGGAAACCATCCAGTTGTGTGATGTTGCCCATAATATTTAGTTTTCTCTCTTCTAGTGAAGCGAGGAGCCAAATTAAAGAACTGACAGTTACATACATTGAAAATTAGCTTCTATTTTAACGGTGCGGTTATGTTCATGATTAAAGGAATCATAACCCTCCTGCCTCCCTTCTGGTTCACTGTAGTGGTTCGCCGGTTTGACATCAATTAACATTGTTAGGACTCCCGGTTACGGATTGAGGATAATCAAATGCTGGTGTTATTACATTTGTGGGATTCAGAGGTTTTCAGGCTTTGTTAAAAAGAAAAGGCGCTACGCGAGACTCATAATTACCGTTCAATCAAGCTGATGTTACACACCATGAAGATCGTTGAGCGGGTATTAGATCGCCGAATGCGGAAAATAATAGGGCTATCTGAAGTCCAGTGCGGGTTTGTCTTTTGTAAATCAACCACAGATGCAATCCAAAGTAAAGGGTCCGCCAAATAACTTTTTTTTTTGAAAATGCTATAAAAAAACTACTGAATATTCTTTTTTTATTTGAAAGTACAATCCTTCCGGTTAATAATGGAAAATAATTTCATTCAAATGGCTGCCTCAGCTGGCCATGCAGTAGCCTACACGATCGTCATACCAAGGTCTTTATGCAAAATTCGTCTCCATGATGTCTCCGAAATGTTCAATTGTTGAGAACGACGGTGAATTGATGTTGATGGCGCTTCACGCACACTTTCTGCCACAGCAGCAATATTCTCGGGTGTACGCACTGTTTTTGGCTTTTCACGCTTTGGTTTATCGATGAGGATGCCAGTTTCTTTCACTTTTTTCAGAAGATAACGAACATACGGAGCTGACGGTGCTTCTCTTCTTCCAAAATCCGTACGCAATTTTCGCACACATTCTGCAACATTACATGATTTTCAAAGTAATGTCGCAATATTTCCCAGCGTTGTTCAATCGTATACACAACCATATTCATTCAGCGGAAGGATAAAACTAATTATCTGTCAAATCAGACATGAGCTAAGTGTTACCATTCACGAAATAAGCACTAGTTGAAAAAAAAAAAGTTAGATGGCGGACCCTTTATAAGGATAAGCAGGAAAGGCGAGCTAAATTTGAAAAAAACATCGTGATTCTTTTAAGGATTTGCATATGGTGTTGGTTGATTTTGAAAAAGTATTTGATAGACAACCAAGGGTTTGTTATGGGTGGCGCTAAATCAACGAGGAGTTCCAGAAACCTAAGTACAGATGATCATGGATATGTATGAGGGAGCAAATACAAGAGTTAGATGCCCCGTTGCCGTCACCGAGGAGTTCGCAATCAAATTAAGTGTACACCACCTTGGTTTTCTGCTTGTCGGACGCAGTGGCTCAGTGGTGTGTCGGACTACTAATAGAAAGGTCCCCGGTTCAATTCCTGCCGTGGCCAAGTAACATCTAAAGTTCCACTGCCTCACCTCTTGCGAGCGCTGACAAGTATCCAAGAGTATCAATTGTCATGAGAAGCTTCTCAAATTTGCCGTTCCAAATAAAATTGTAGGTCCTTTCCACTTCGCACAGGAAAGTGTATGTATGTATGTATGTATTCGTTTATTTAGTATATTTTACTATTTACTACAAAAATGAGTGCATTATGCAATTAGCACTAAGGTGTTAAGTAACTTAATAATAATAAATATGTTTAATTTTAATTACACGTTAGATTTGATGTAGACTATTAGGAGTCTTTTAAAAGAATGATAATTTGCTTCATTTTTAATCACAAATGGCAATTCATTAAAAAATTTGATACCTTTGTACATGACCATGTTTTGAGTTCTAATGTCTCTATAAAGTGGCAATCTAAAATTGTTATTGGATCTAAGGTTATAGGGTTGAACTTCATGTGTAATATTTAAGTTAAATGGAAGGTATTCAGGAACCATTTTATGTTTAATCTTAAATACAAATATTGCTGCGTTGAAGGTTATCCTCTGTTTGATATTGAGCCATTGTAGGCACGAGAGCATCCAACTGATTGGTGTGTAAAAACTGCATTTGAGAATTACTCTCATCGCCTTGTTTTGAAGTTTTTGTAGCCTGTTGATTTCAGTTGAGTTGCCCATGTACAGTATAGTTGAGCAGAATTCAAAATGTGGTTTAATTATTGAGTTGTAGATGTTAATAGCGCATATTGTCGATATAATTTTACGTATCCTTTTCAGAAAGCCCACTTTTTTTGAAATCTTTTTAACGATGTAATCTAGGTGGTTTTTAAAGTTTAGTTCATTGTCTATAACTACGCCAAGGTATTTAATTGACTGAACTTGTTCAATTTGATTATTATTAATTTGTATGTTAGCTTGAAAATCCGCGTTTATAGTCATACACTTTGTTTTATTTACATTAATTTTCAGTTTATTCATGGCCAGCCACACGCAAATTTTATTTAAGTCATATTTTAAGTTTTCCGTAATTATTTGTATGTCTTTCCCGTACATAAAAAGAAGTGCATCATCTGCAAACAATGAAATTGTACAATATTTCAGGACTTGACATATATCATTTATGTAGATTAAGAATAATAGTGGACCTAGTATTATTCCCTGTGGCACTCCAAACGAGTTTATTGCACTATCCGATAAACACTGATTAATTTTAGTTCGTTGAGTTCTATTACTCAAATATGATTGGAACCAACTTAATTCTTTATTTTTGATGCCGTATTTGTTTAATTTTGTTAGAAGTAATGATCTATTAATTGTTTCAAATGCTCTTTGAAAGTCTAAAAACACCGCAATTATTTTATTTTTTTCATGTCGTTGGGTTTTTAAGGTCATAACCAGCCAATTAAGAGCTGTTTCACATGAGTGTTCTGAGCGAAAACCCGATTGATTTTGTATTAATATTTTGTTATCGGAAACATATTTAAATAATTGTTCATGCGCAACTTTCTCAATTATTTTTTCTAAAGTTGGTAACATATTTATAGGTCTAAATTTATCACAGTTTATGTTATTAGGTTCTTTTGGTATAGGGAATATTATGGATTCTTTTAAATTATCTGGAAAAATGCCTTGTTCGAATGAATTATTTATAATAATTAACAGAATAGGTCCAATCACATCGAAACAGTCTAATATTATTTGGATATTTAACTGTGCCGAGTCTTTTTTCTTATTCATTTTTTTGCATATTGTGCTAAGTTCACTTAATGTTATTGACCTAAATAGAAACGTCGTAGACCACTCATTCAGATAACTAGAATCTAAACTGATTGAAGGTATAGAATTATTAATGTCGTTGACGCTATTTATAAAATAAGAGTTTAGTCTATTTGCTATAATAAGGTTATCAGTCTCTTTCTTATCTTCGAATTGCACTTCACTTATTTCGTCTTTTTCTTCTTTTAAAACTAAAGATTTAATAACTCTCCACATATCTTTTTGGCTTGAACAGTTCTTAATTTTATTACATGTATATATCTTTTTTGCTAGTTGGAGCTTATATTTATATAAGTTTCTTACCCTTCGGTATTCAATCCAATCACTAGGATTGTTAAAAATTGTCGCTTTTTGATAGCTGCGTATTTTATCACTTTTTAATATATTTAGATCGTGTGTAAACCACTCATTTCTACTCGGGTATACACGTTTGTTTATAGTCAACTCACGAACACTGTAATTTAAACACTCTATTAATTCTTTAGATAATTCATTGATGTTAGAAATATTCACTGAATTTACGATTTTATTTTGTAAGATTGGTTTAAATTCATTTTTTTTATATTTAAACAATTGAATTGATTTTATGATGTTATGATTATTTTCTTTGTTTACCGAAATGGTTACCAGAATTGATTCGTGATCACTTATTTTCAAATACTTTACAGTATCCGCCCAAATGTTCCTTTCGATTGAAGTAATAACATAGTCTACTAAAGTTTGCGACGTATCTGTGATTCTTGTTGGTTTATTTATAATTTGTTTGCAGTTATTGTCTATTAGTATTTCTTTTATTTTCCTTTCGTAAGTATGGTTTTGTAACAAGTCAATATTAAAATCACCCAAAATAATAACATTGGGGTGTGAAGCAATAGTAACATCTAACCATTCAGCTAAACATACGCAAAACTCGTTTTCTGAACTACTGGGCGACCTGTAGAAAACTGCAATCACTTCACTTTTTTCGTTGTAGTTTATTTGCAAACATAAGCACCAAATTTTCATTACAATGTGAATACGACATATAATCTTATATTTAAAACTTTCGATCATATATATAACTACACCACCTGTGTGACTACTGGTACATCTCACAACTTTATAGTTTGGCAATTTTATCTCACTGTCTTTTATATAATCTTTTAAATGAGTCTCTGAAACTGCAATTATGTCAAATTCGTGGTCAACTAAAATAGCCTCAATTTGATTTAGATTATTTAGCAACCCCTGAGCGTTAAAGTACCAATAACTTAATTGCTAGTACTGAATTCGTTCTTTTAACACTTCAAGTTTCCGCAAATATACCGGGCAACTTTTGTCTCTTGCTTCATGATCACAATTTGTATCCAGACCAAGTGATTCATTTATCTTAATACAATTAATACATTTCGGATCCACATTTTCACATTCTTTAACATTATGTTCACCTCCACATTTTATACAACCCTTTTTACTTTTGCAAGAGCTCGATTTATGATTGAACCCTTGACAGTTAAAACACCGTGTCAAATTGTAAAACTCTCTAACAAAGCAATTTACCCATCCAACTTTAATTTTGCCCATGTTAATTATTTTATGGAAACTGTCGCTGTTTAATTCAACTACAACATTTAAGTTTCTCCACTTGTTTTTATTTTTAAAAATATTTAATACTTTCATATCACTGTTCACCAGTTCTGGATTTTGCTTTAGAACTTTATTTAATATTTCATCAGGATTTTCATCATTTTCCACATTCATTATACAAATTTTAGGTTTGACCATATCCGGGAATTCCACTTGGTAGTCTTTGCTCATTTTGCTTTCAATTACACTTTTTAATTTTACGGTTGAGTCTTTATCTGCACATTTTATGACAATACCGCCTTTGTTTTTGTTTATTACCGCGTTAATATTTAATTCAGTCGGATCAATGTTTAATTTTATTTCCTTTATTGTTTCGTTTGATTCTTGTTCTTTTCTAGGGTAAACAATGACAGATGGCTGGTTTTGTTTTAAAACTTCAGAAAACGTTTTACGATTCTGTCTCTTCCCTACATTTTCGCTTTGATTATTTTTATTACTTTTTGTTATTTCAGCTTTCATATCATTAACCGATTTCGATAATATCTCCACACTTGTTTTAATACACTGATTTATATCACTTGATTTACTTTTTTTATTTGAAATTATTTCACTTTTAAGATCTTTAACTGATGCTGATATTGCTGTTGCGCTCTCTTTTAATTTGATGTCAATATTCTCTGTAACACTTTTTATATTTTCACTTGCTTTGTTTACATCCAAGCATATTTTTTCACTTTGATCTCTACATAATTCAGTGTATTTGTTCAATGTCTTTATTTCGTTTACACTCTTCACACATGTCTCTTGAGCAATTTTCATAGCATCTAATCTGGTCATGTAACGCGACTCAATGGATTCCAGCAACATTTTTATTTCATTTTCGTTTCTCTTGAGACATTCTTCAAAGTCTTGTTTGTACTCTTTCAGGTAACAGCTATTTTTTATAACTGACTCTTGCATTTCTTTGAGTATTAAATCCACATCATGTATATACTGGACACAGTCTGCCCACATAAACTTTATCATAGGGTTCGATAGGCACGAACTTGTGTAAGCGTCTATACCACTACACTTTGCTCCACTATGATAAATTTTACCACAAACACCCGCGCATCTCATGCCCGACTCTCTGCGAACCGGTGCTTTGCATTTGAAGCAGATGCTGTCATCCATGTTAAAATAAATTTCGATTTTTTATGTTATCACGAATTATGCACTATGGACTACGTTTGATTTTTGTGGTCGTAAGTCGTACCACCGCGTTTTCTTTCGGCTGAATCAAAATAATATATTTTTAATACAGCCTAATGTCTTTTATTTTTGATTTATTTTGGAATACTTTAAAAACACGTCTAATCACTTCACTCACTTATGTGTTTGGACAAGCTAGGTTTTAGGCAGTGTAAGCGCGGTGAATGCCTAATATATGTATTTATTTTTTGATTATCTACTTAAAGGAAAAGTGACGTACCCCAAAGTGCATCAGTTATTATTTTCTGACGATGGAGCTATCATTACCGAGCACTAAAATATAATTTGAAGTTTTGGAATGCAAAGTATCGTATTAGTCCGAAAAATAGAATACTTGTGCTGCCCGTTCTCTGATCCACTCCGACCTATTCCAGACATTTATATTAATCGAAGATTGCGAAAGTTCAAATATCTGGGATCTATGATCAACAGCAAAGCAAGCTGTGATGACGAGATTAAGCATCGCATAAACGTAGTGTGGATGAAGTGGCAGAAAACTCGGCATTCTTCTGTGATCGAAAAATGCCCCCTAAGCTGAAAGGAAAGCTCTAACCCGTAGTTGTGCGCTCGTAGCTCACATATGGCTTGCAATGTTGGATACCGTATAAAAAGTATAAGAGCAAATTAACGGCAGCTGATATGAAGATGTTTCGCATGACAGCAGGAGTAACAAATATTAATCGAATAAGAGGTTTCAAGATTCGAGGAAGGCTTCAGGTCGTTGAACCTATCTCGAAAAAATTAGAGCGCGACCGCTCAGATGGTATTGTCATGTTCATAGGAGAGATCCTACGAACCCTGTCAAAAATGCATTATCAATTAAGGTTCCAATACAAACGCGAAAGAGAGTAGGCCTAAAAATTCCTGGATCACACAAATGCAGCAACACCAGCATTTGATTTGCCCCAGCGACGAAGTTATTCAAAATCGGGAGGCATGCCGCTATTTTCGAACCAGAAGGGATGCAGTTATTAGGAGGGTTATTAATTATCCCTTTAATCCTGACACGGTTACTGATTATTGCTTGATTGTCCTTCCCTTTTTTTTAAATTGATTTTTATTAAACTGTTCAATAAACTTCCAGGCTAGACAACAATTAGTAAATCTAATTTAAAACTTACATTCAACTTATTCTAGCTTACTGACTCTTGGTTTGATCGTTCTCTTACGACAGCGCTGACAGTAGCTTCTGAGTATTCGCTGCGAAAAATCGCATAAAAAATTATAATTAAGCATTGAAAAAATGAAAATATTTTTAAAATGAATCGTCTAAATAATTAAAAAAAACACGTAATTTTTTGTCTACAAATTCTCTAAGGATCTAATTAGGGGAGAAAAAGCCATGCGAATGTTGCCCCTTCTCCGACGGGGAAACCGAAATGGTAGAAGAATCAATATTACCGTCAAATTGTTTCGCGAAGTAGTTAAACGAGCAGAAATGTGTAAAAAATAAGTAGGTTCGGTTGAAGTGCCTATAAGCTTTATAAGCAAACACACTTAGACCAGTATGAGGTCCATTGTGATGCCACGTGGATCTACTACTTATCGGTTTCCTGACCCGTTTAGAGTCTGCCTGAGACACTGCAGCCTTCTATTCTCCGCGATTCCGGGCACGCTGTTCCCAGTTGTCCAGTGGTCTGGCATCCGCGATGGCTTGGTCTTTTAAACGGAAGTTCGGTCTTCCTTGTAGTCTCTAACCTGGGTGTTGGGATTTGAAGACCCTCTTCGCTGGAGCATTATTGTCCTTTCGCTCGATGTGGCCAAGCCAATGCAGTCGACGTATTCACATCTTGGTACAGCTCATAGAGTTCGCGGTTATATCTTCTCCTCCATTCGCCCTCCTTGCAGACAGGACCAAATATCCGATGGAGTATTATTCTTTTGAAAGAACCCAAATTTAGCTCGCCTTTCCTGCTTATCGTCCAGTACTGGGCGCCAACTGGCAGTATCAGTGTCTGTCAAGATAGAAGAAGTCACATGAGAGCGCATCTCCTTGCCGAAATTCGGAAACAGGTTTGGAATAGTTCGAAAGAACTGTGTCCATACTGCAAATTGCACTTCTAGTTTTCCAGCGCCACCCGACACGACTGGGACAGTTTTGCCAGATTGCTATCATAAGCGGCTTTAAAGTCGATGAAAAGATGGTGGCTCTCGCCTTGAAATTCATTGGTCTTTTCCAAGATTTGCCGATTTGCCGGTCCGGAAGCCACGGCACGTGCCAATTAGTGTGTTGCAGAACGGCTTTACACATTCACGCAGTACATTTGATTGGATCTTATATGCGACATTTAGCAGGAATATTCCTCTATAGTTCTTGCAAGACATACGATCGCCTTTCTTGTAGATGGGGCCACCAATACATGGTTGATCACTCCAAATATGTTGAAGAAGCTCGTGTAAATTATCTGTTATCCTGACTGTCGAGTACTCCGTTCATTCAATATAGTGAATTCATCCGCCGTGCGTCCTCTTTCTGAGGGGCTCATGTAATACTTCTAAGACTCGACCATACAGTCTATTTCGGCAGAGCTAGTGTTTATATTTTGTTCATGTTCAACACTCGTGCTTATAATTTTAGCAAGTCAAGCCCGGATGAGCGAGACAAGCATCCGGTGGTTACCACGAGCAGGTAAAATAAGCACAATTGATGTGTATAATGAAAAAGAATAGAAAAGACTTTATTTATATAAAAATTCAGATTAACAAATATTTATTAGATTACAAGTCGTTAACGACATGGTTTAGAACCCGTCGGTCAGTTTGACAGAATATTTAATGACATTTTTTTTTTCAATTTCAATTTCAATTTATTTATTTATTTTTTTATTTTGTTGGTTTGTAATATTTACAATAACGTTTGTAATATTCATAGTTCTAGGAGATTGAGAAAAATTAAGCTTATTGAACAGATATACAGGGCAGTGGCTGTATATGATTTTGTGAAGGAATAAACAGTTTCTAGCGTTGATGTAATCGTGCAGAGCGCAACCAAGAAGCCTCTGAGAATACACGGATCTGTGGTCGCTTCTACGAAGGTCATAAACATATCGCACCGCATCATTAAAGGCAACTCGTAGTTTACGTTGCGATAATGAGTCGAGAGTGCTGTAGACAACATCATACGTAATGAGAGGTTGTACAAGGGTTATTATAAGCTTCCGCCGAGTTTTAATTGGAGTAAAGTCTGCGGAAGCCATAATTTACGTAGACATCCGTATATTCGGCCAATGACCATACTGATGTGATTGTAACTGGATAGGCTACGGTTTATTACAAATCCTAGACTGGTGACAGATTCAACTGCTTTAATTTTTGTATCATTTAGCCATATATCCGGTAAAAGGGTAAGATCAACATTTTTGTATGATATGGGGATAACTTGTGACTTTTTAGGATTAAGTTGTAGTCCATTTTCTACAGACCACTTGTGTATCCGCTCTAGGTCTTCGTTGACAAGGACAGCGAGTTCGGCGAGGTTAGCAAACGACCTTGCGGCATGAAGTTGAACATCATCTGCATATAAGTGAACTGATGTGTGTTTACAGACACATGGAAGGTCGTTTATAAAAATACAAAATAAGATCGGTCTCAAAATTGATCCCTGTGGTACTGGTGTGATTGCTTTCAACTGAGAATGGTTTTCATGAGTGGTAACCCTTTGCAACCTTCCGGAGAGGAAACTATTTATCAGATTAACTGCTCTGTCACTGAGCCCGAATAAATGTTTAAGTTTCCAAAGTAGAATTTCATGGTTCACTTTAGCAAAAGCCTTCTAAAAATCTAATAAACAGAGAAGCGTAATATTGTTTCTGTCAAAATCTTGCCTAATTTCCTCCAGTAAGTTAACCATAGCAGTGGAACAGCTGTGGTTAGCTCTAAAGCCAGACTGTCGAGAACTTAGCAAATTTTGGTTAAAAAGTATTTCGTTAACTGCTTTGATATTAGCCTTTCGAAAACCTTTGACAAACAGGGTAGGATGCTAATCGGTCTGTAATCAGCAGGGGAGGTGGGGTTAGTTTTTTTTTGCAATAGCCAAAACTCGTGCAACTTTCCAACAGTCCGGAAAAGTTGAGGTTATAATATACCAGTTGATAACCTGGGTGAGGTGATTTATGATTGCGAGTAAGATAAGTTTGACAAAACGTATTGGCACACCGTCCTCTCCAATGGAGTCAGACTTAATGGGGGCTATACACTCAACTACATCATTTTCTGTTACCATCTCAAAATCTTCTAGCCTAATATTGAGATGTGATGAGTTTACAGATTGATCAAAATCAAAACCACTTTCACTTGAATCGGTCCCAAAAAAAAAGTTATTTAATTCGTCAGGATCTAAACAGCATTTGGAACTATGTATTATTCCTACTGGATTTTACGCAGGTTTCTCCAGAGCTTTTTTGCAGGTAGGGAAATGTGAGTTTTGAAGCATAACAATTTTTCTTCGACGTGCGCAGTACTGAAGTTGCGAAATTTCGAGCCACCTTGTATGCATTCCAGTTAATATCAGTGGGTCTGTGCTTCCATTTGCTGTATAACTTATTGCGGTTTTTGATTGCACCCACCACATCCGACGTAAACCAAGGACAGATTTTATTTCGTACACGTACCGTTTTGTTCGGAACACATTTGTCAAACAACGAAGATAAAATAGCTTACAAATAGTTCAATTTAGAGTTCGGGTTAGCAATTAACCGACATTCTTCCCAGGGAGCAAATGTCACTTGCATATGAAGCGCATTTAAATCTATAGAACTGAAATCACATTCGAATAGTAGGTCTGCTCTGTGAGGAATGAAGTTCTGCGCAAGTATTTCCCCTCTGGCTCGTAAAATTAAAGATATCATGTCCGAGGAATTCTTGTGGTTAAAGTACTCGTAGTTTCACTCATCTAGCATAACCCTTTGTTGACCAGGCTATTGAAAACTTTTTTAATTTTTTTTTTTTTTGGTAATATTTAATTTAAGGGTGTTTTAAGAAGGATAACTCATTTTCGGGTTTTTTAAGGACCTCCAAGGACTAAAAGTAAAAGTGGTACCTACTCAAAAGTACCGTTGGGATATGGGATACAAAAAAAAAGTCATAAAAAAAGGTTTATTCTTTTTTATTTGAATATGATATGATACTTATAATTGAAATTCATTTTATCAAAAAAAGATAATTTTTGTTACTGAAAATGTATTCCATGGTACAAGGAAAATAAGTTTTTTTTTGTCATTGCAGCAAAGGTATACATTGCAACGGCTGCATTTCGAAAATGAGTTTGACTGTATTTTGTTGATACTACATAGCTCACACCTTCCCCGTGCTTCAACAAACTTTGGCAAATGAACACCCAGATTACCCAGTCGCACGTCCTTCCAAACAGATTGTCCTTTGCCCCTTCAATTTTTGCTGCACTACGGAGAATCGTCATTCTGTGAACGATGAACGAGTTTACAAAACATATTTCGAGCATTCCCCAAAAAAGACGCTGCCACCATTTCTTTGACCGGCGGTCTAATCCATATGCGGCACGAAGTTGATCAGCATGGCCCACGCCTCCCATAAAAGAATTATAGTGTTTAACGACTTTAGGACAACTTACTTCGTGTTGCACTCCCGATTTATCCCTTCTCTTAACAGTTGAAAGGCTCATTGCCATGGTAGTTTGAAGCCAACAGTACTGTTCTATTGTCTTTCTATTTATAAAATCTGATCCCATCTTTGGAAGATCGATAGTCAAAATCTCCTCTTTTCATTTTTTTATCATCTTTCAAATTTTCCGGGTTACCTTTTCTATTTGTTCGAATCGTACCACAAGCTAGAGTTTTTTTTCGGTTTTAAGTTTCTCTAGCAGTCTTACTGACGAAAAATAGTTATCAAAGAAATTTTTTTTTTGCTTTCCCCACTCCTTTTCAGTCATTATCACTGACTCTTTCACCGAGACCTTGGTAAATCGAAAACTTTTTTATATAGCCATGCTGATCTGCTCAGCATCATAATTTGTACCCTCTCTTTATAGGTTTCATGGGATTGTATTGCTTCATGGAATTTCTGCCCTTGAAGAGAATCATTGACTCCGTGGTAGGATGTGCTGAATTTATCATTCAGAGAATCGATCATTGGCCGAAGTTTGAAAGTCGATCTTTGTTATCTTTTGGAATTAGGCTGTTGTCATTTATGTGTAAGCTGCTCAAAATGACATCAAATCTATTACGGCTTATCGTTTTACCCACCAACGGAACTCCCAAATCCTCACTTTCACTCCAAAAGTGCCTCCAGCTGGGTAGTTTATGATATCTCATAAGAAAGTTTTTTCCTATGAAAGCTAGTAAGTAGCTCACCCTTCTTCAAGTCCAACACCTTACTTTTTTGAACCGCGTAGAGATTAGATTGATAAACAATTTTATCTAGCACACTTTCAAGAAAAGAGCCGAAAAAATCTGTTTGACTATCGAAGCTCTCAAACAAACCTTCAACTGGACCCTCAGGCAATACAAATACAGGAATTTCTGAAACACAGTCGCTAGCTTTCCATTGGGGATTTGGTTCTTCGTCGGAATTTTTTTTTCCGAATGACTGCATCCTAGACGATTGTCCGGGATTTCCTGGCCATCACCCAAAAGCTGCTCAAGCTCTTCTTGAAGTACAGCTTCATCCGGTTCCTCATTCATTCGGGCAGCAGCTCTTATTTTTGAACGACTTGTTATTAGATCCAATTCATCTTCGGAATTTAGGTCAGTATCTTCATTATTGTCCAACGGTAATTTCTCAATCAATGCCAAAATCTCATCATCCTTCAAATAAATATGTATTCTGAACAGCCGACATAATGCACTTTATATATACATGAAAATAGCACGAAGAAAAAAATTACTAATCGAACACTCGTTGTCGCACAGCCCAACGGTACTTACCAGTTCAATGTATTTTTTTAGTTTAAATATTATGAAAAATCCGTATAACTTCAATTGATTTCGTGTCTTTTCCAAAGGCCAATGTGCAAATCAACTAAACACTTAAAAAAATGACGAAAAACGCAATGGCTACTTAGATCTGCAAACACCAAAATCAATTAAAATTACTCCCGTCAAAGTCTAGTAAGCTGTCAATAAAACCGTTATAACCGTGGCTAAAACTACAAAAAAAAATCATAAACAACAAAATACATGGAAATCGAATAGTACTTAAAAGTCTCGTTGGGCGTCAATACCATATTTTTGTCATATAGAGTTTTTATTTGAAGTAAAACAATGTGGTACTTACAAGTACCGTTGGTCAACAAAGCTTGCTATAATATTCTCTATATTCCGAAGCTTTGGCCTGGTCGATGAAATTTTTTCCATATTTTTCGTCCAGTTTGGAAACAAGGGAGTAAAGCCTTCTTTTGAAGTCCGTAACTTAATAGATTGCACGAGGTTAAGATAATTTACTATGAGATATTTTAAAATCCTGTTGATCAACCTAGAGGAGTCCATTTGGAGTATATTTGAGCGAGTCGATAAACAACGGCGGCACTCCTGTTTCAATGTAGTTTGGTGACGTAGAAGGAAGAGCGAACAGTCGTTTTAAAAAGAAACGAACAATTGTTTCAAAATCCTCATATTTCCTATAACCCCATACTTGCGTGGAGTAAAGCATAATCGATTTTGCCACTGTTTGAAATAATTTAAATTTTGCCGAATGGTGGATAGTAGTAGATAGTCGATATGATCACTCCTAGGTACTTGGATTCCTTAACCACTTTTACTTCCTGACCCTGGTAATTCCATTTTTCGTAACTAGTGTATCTACCGCGTCCTTTTCTAAAAATCATTATGTTTGATTTGGTAAGGTTAACTGATAAGTTCCAAGTATTGCAGTACCTTTACGCAGTTGCAACGAACTGGGAACCGAAACGTTGTTGCCAATCAGAGTCTACCCTATCCATACACACCCCACCACCAAGTGGATCTAGGGGAACTTATCATTACTACTCGTTAAACCATTTGGAGCTTCTGGTGAAGCCAGATAGCTTACTACAGTGTAAGCTAATTCGTTTAGATCATTAAGTAGGACGGTTTCCAATGGAGCTTTCTTTTATGGGAGAGAACAGAGATGGTGAAATGTGGTCCCATCCTCCTCCTCGTACAGCTTCTGCAAAAATCGCTGAATTGAAGCCAAGCCTTGATGGGTGCTTGCGTGTGATACAGTGCTCAGTGATTTATCTCAGTGATGGTTGCGTGTTAAAACTGTTGCTATCCTTTACTTGTCACACTTCCAAATTAAATTTTCACAGACCTTTGTTGGAACACTTGTTGCTAACCTAACAATTTAACCGGTGCGACTATTGAAATGAACAGAAAAAATTAAGGCATTTTTGCATGGTACAGGCAAAAGGGAGCAGTGCCTCTCATCAAATTGAAAATTTTCTTAGCTTTTTTCGGTAGTAATGTACCTTTCTGCTGATGCGTTTACGTTTCCAATTGGTGCAAATAATACTGCAAAAAATTAAGTTCTGAAACATAACTCAGGTGCAACTATTCAATTGAAACCCTTTGTAGCTATTGGTATACCAAAGATACATTTTTCAGGTAAAAAAGGGTGTGTTGTACCTCCTTTGGCGAGTTCATCCACCCTACAGTTCCCTGGAATGTCCAGGGACTTTATTTGCAGCTTGAATATCCAATAAGATACGAATATACTTCCAAGAGAAAGTGATATTCAAACTGTTATTCTCTATGTTTTTTGATAGCGTTCGGAATGAATTCAGAATAGTGGATTGGTCAATTTCCAAAATGTCGAGTAGTGTCACATGAAGCAGGAGGATCGGCGCAGTACTCCGTTAATACCCAGACAAGCTGATCGTTGGACTTTGCTTAGCTTGTCACCACACAACCACACCGTATTAAAGTATCGGTTTCACGACCGAGACAACTAGCCAGTGAGTTTTGAGGGGCTTCTGTTCCCTATGGATTTGTTTGCAAAAGAAAAGTGCTTCTGTAGCTTTTTTTAACTCTTTCTTGTTTGTTAAGTTTCCAGCTTAACTTTTTCTCCTAAAATAAGAACTTAATATTTAGACTCATCAGATAATTTTAAGCTTGTGCCATTAATGTAGGGAGCGTCGACTTGAGGGTTTTTACATAATATTGCCATTAAATTCCACTAATATACATAATTAAACTTAAACTAACGTTTACAATAATATATTATAAGTATCAAATTCATTTTTCACTAAGTGCATCTTATGTAAATGCTTTGCTTATGGTTGTCAAACATCAATACAATATTTGAAAAAAATTGACCATGGTCAACAATTGATGAATCGGTATTATCGTTGTCAGTCATCAACATTTTTGATTAATTGTGAATTTTGTGCGGATTTTTGTTTTGTCAAAAATATTGATAGCTTTAAAATTTTAGGTCAATTCATCGTTGGCAAACTAATATTGAGCGTTCATCGGTGTTTTATTAATTAGAAAACAAGATTCTTAAAACAAAATTTTATCAATAGAATTTTTTTTTGGGAAAATAATATGTATTCAATAATTACAATTACTGGAACTTCACTTCCATAAAAGTCGTCACAAAATTTATTAATACCTACCAAAAATTAAATAAAAATTAAATTTCAACTGAAGGAAAACGAAAGAAAAACAGAAAAAAGAATTGAATAACTTCAATGTCAAATGAAATACATCTTCACTATTGCAGTTTGCCGGTCAGTGTTCACAATAGACGTATAGTTTGTCAATCGACAATTATAATACCAAAATATTAATATGAATTGAAGAGTTATTCCCAAGTGCGAAAAGTTCAAATATCTCGGATCTATGATCAATGGCGAAGCGAGCTGTGATGAGGACATTGCATCACGTAAGCGTAGGATGAAAACTCAGCCATTTTCTGTGAGCGAAAAATGCCCCCTAAGCCGAAAGGCCTTACACCGCAGTTTTGCGCACGGCTCTCACAAACGGTTCATGATGTTGGACCGTATACGAAAAGTATAAGGACAAATTCACGGCAGCTGAGATTAAGAGGCTTCGCATGACAGCATGAGTAACTAAGATGGTTCCAAGATCCGAGGAATCCCTCACGGGCAGTTGGTACTGTCATCCGAACAGATCCTACGAACCCTGTTAAATAGTATAAATCAATGTTTCCATACAATCGCGAAAGAGATGCAGGCCTGGTTCTTTCCTGGTTGACACATATGCAACAACATCAGAATTTGATTGGCCTTAGTATCGAAGTGATTCAAAATCGTGAGGTCTGCCGTTATTTTCCGATGTCGAACCAGCGAACCCCACAGGCGGACCAGTAGGGACCAGTGGGAGAGTAATGGTTCTTTTAATCCTGATCATGACCTCACCGTCAATAAAGGAGAAGAAGAAGACAATTTGAACCAGTAACCCGGAAGAAAGACCTGGGACTAATTCTAGATACAAACCTCTCATTCCTTCCACATTATGATTATGTATAGATATGATATTTTTTTTATTTTGAAGTTTATTTGGCTCAAAATCAATTTGAATAAAAAAACCTTACATTTAGGTTTTTATAACGTTCTAAAAACTAAGAATTTTATTTAATATAAGATTTTGCATATACATATACAAATTTGCGATTTAAATTGATTAAGGATATTTATATTTCTTAAGCTGGAAGGTAGATTGCTGTAGTCTTGAAGTCCCATATATAGAGTACTCGCTTGAGCTCTGGAGGTTCTGACCCGGGTTATCTTGAACTCTACGATGTCCTAAGTTGTAATGTGTAATGTACTAATCTTATTGCAGAGATACTGGATTGAAGGTATTCAGGGCAGAAATTGCGTTTTGTAATGATAAATAAAGCCAATCAAATGCTTTTGTTACAACTCAGCCCGTGCTTCCTCGAGTTCCGAGGGAAGAGTACTAAGCGGAGAGCCGAAAATAAATTAAAACAAATGTTTGAGTTATATTTAACTACAGAGCCCGCTGTCTATTGCTGGGCTGCGACTCTGAGTATTATATTTTATTGTAATTATCAAGTCAAAGGTCCGCTGTCTATTGCTGGGCTGCAACCTTTACTGTTAGTGTTTTACTTAGCTCTGCCTTTCCCTACCCACAATCATCCTCTTTTATACAAATATGAATGACCTTTCTTCTGTCTTCCCCTTCCACGCACCATTCCCTTCCTGTGTATTTTGCCTGTAAATGCTTACGCGCTATTTCAGGCAATTACTTAATTGTTTCCTCATTAATTGTTCCACTTAAAAAATGCCAAATTACAACTTGGGTGTCATTGGCCATGTGCCGGTATCGGGTATCACCCATTCAAGAACTAATTACTTGATTTCCCAATAGCACAACGTATTCGCCGGAATAATGCAATCAATGCAGTTTCGCCGTATGTTGGCTTGCTGCTGGTCGACCGGGGTTGAATTACGTGTGTATTGGGTGGGTACGATACCTCAATGCTATTATGCTACGGCAACATGTGTGAACATAAAAAAATGAGGAAACCAAAGCAGATGCCTAAATATAGCCGCAGCCAGGTAATTGGGATAGAGAGATGGAGTTTTGGTTGAAGAAGACAAGAGAAGGTTGCCGTGTGGGTGTTTTGGATATGGTTGTGCAGATCACAACATCCCACCCCCCTTGGAAAAAGAAAATTCTCACCTGAAGGGTAAGAATTTTCGCAAGTAGGTATGAATGTGAGGAGGAAAGCTTTTTTTTTCGTTAATATACATCTAGTTCAATTTTGTTTAATGCTTTTGTCTTATTCTAGTTAACATATATATATATATATATATATCGAAAAACAGTCATTTAATTAGGAAATTTTTAATTGCTTACATCTAGTTAGAATACTTATATGTGTACAAAATGTAAAGGAAATATTGGTTGCTTACGTCTAGTTAAAATATAGCTTATGCAAGTTATAACAGGTTGTGTTTTTTTTTCTTTAAAAATGAAGTTATAATTACTTATATATTATGTTGAAAAATAAAATTATCTATATTGTAGATATGAATTTATACACTTGTGCGATTTCATTAGTTGTTATAATTACTTATATATTATGTTGAAAAATAAAAATATCTATATTGTAGATATGCATTTATACACTTATGCGATTTCATTAGTTTTATATATTATACATATATTCCATATTGAAAGGAGTTCTATCCTTTGCACGCATAGCGTTTTATTGAAGGGAATTCTTTAAATGCTGGTTGCTAAAACGAATTTTGGTTCTGAAGTTGGAATTGGTTCGTTTTCTATTTGAGGTTGAGATGGAGATGGGGGATCTAGGGATCTGTGAAGTTAAATATTTTCGGCTACATTACTCTTTCTTTTAAGGCGTTTAGTTAAGCGATACAGGCAGAATGCAAACAGGAGAATGAGTATAGCATAGGTTGCTGTGTAGTGATGGATATCATGGGAGGTTAAAGGGGTAAGTGGTATATTTTCATCAGATTTAATTTGGTTTATTTGTTTAGATATTAGTTTGAGCCTGTCTTGATTGGAGAATTTTACAAACGAAATCTGATTGTTTTTACTGACCACCGGAAGCAAAATGTTACTCAGATATGACGAAATATTTATTGGGGGTATGTACGCGGTGTGGGAGATTGTGTCAATCTCGTTGTATGAATGTATCAATAGGTCCTTGGATTTGATATAGCAAGTGCCTATTATCTCTATGGTAGCTGTATCACGGAGGGTGTATGTTGTCAAATCATCTTTGCAAATTTCATCTATTTCATAACTCTGCGTGGTAGAAAATAACCATTTGTTATGAGATGATAATTGCAACCAAATGGTTGAAAGGTTTGCCTCTTTAATCTCACAAGAGGGTGGTAGAGATTTTGATTTCCTTAGTAATTCTATTTCGCAAGTTGCAAGTTTTGAATTGGAGTTAAATAGGGGATGCGTCATTGGACATAAAAAGACTTTTTCCTGATGTTTACAATGTGTCAAATCCTCAGAATTTAGACTGGTATAGTATTCTTTGTTGTAGTCTAGCAGCAGGTAATCGGCTGAAGGTTGTATAAACACAAAATGGTTATTGTAGTTTGTTGGCAGAGGAATAATCTTATAGATATGAACATTTTCCAAATGTGGGAGTGGTATTCTAAATTCGTATATAACCTTTTGTTGGCGTATGGTCGCACTGATTGAGCTAATCTTGTAAAGGCTTAGAATGTCCTCAGTAACTAAGGATGAAATCTTTGTTCCGCTAGGGAGGTCCTGTTTTATTTTGAATAATATTGACTTGAGCTGAAGGGGAGTTACTATAGTTGGGTGCGGTTTGCCATGATGAGCATTGCTTATCAAATCGATTATTTCATCTATTGTGTTCTGGTGACGCATAAGCAATAGCGTGATTAAGGTTGTTAGGGATTCAATTTCGGAAAGTAGCTGTTGCTCTTGGTTAGCGTTGCTTATTTGATTTGCAAGTTCCGTGATTGCTTCGAATTTGGAGCTAAAAGCTTGGATTTGTTTTTCCATAGCAAATTCCGAATTATTGAAGACATTGGAGGTAGTTTCTAGAAGTATAGTTTGTTTCCTTACTAGTGTTAATAAATGTTTTTCGTTAGCCTCTAATTTCTTGATTTGCGTGTCATAATATTCAGCATCCTCTTGACTAAGAGTCCCGAACAGAGTTTTGCTTAACATTCCTACAGCATTTAATAAGACTCGCTTTTCCCTACTGTTGTTGTCCCCCGTGATAAGACCGTATTTTTGTGTTATTCCCAACAGAAGGTGGTTAAGCTCATTAGCCGCGTTATCACATAAGGTATCACAATTCACTTTACCCTGTAGTTGCCCGCATAGTTGGTTTATTTCTGCAACGTAGAGTCGGGCACTGTTCAGGGATTCCGTAAATTTCCCGATGTCGTGGTAGACTACCAACTTCCACTCATTGGAGTATAGCTCAGCTTTCCCCCACTGCTCAAAGTATATACCAGGGCTGTCCCTGATGGGAGCTATCTGAAGGATTCCTAGGGTTATGGCGCCTATATTTAGCCACCGAAAAAATATTGGTCCCATTGTCTGGAAAAGAAAATCCAAGTACTCGTATGTATAACTGAAGTTCTCCCTGTTTTGTATTCGGGTGTAGTGTGTGTGGGTGTGTGCGTGTGTTCTCGTGTATTAGTGTTAATGAATTGAAAAACCCTCTTCTTTTTTTTTTCTTTATTAGTAATTTTATATCCTTTGAAGGAAACCAGGACAAAGGATAACATGCGTGTTGGCTTGGTAGGGCCGTTTCCATTCTTGTAGCACGCTGGTGGAAGGGTATTGTCTTCGACGCCTAACAACGTAAACCGGGCAAAGGTTTAGGCCAAAGTCCTCCTTGCCGATCCCAAAACCTACTATGTCCCCGAAGTGGACCTCCGTAGGCTCCTGGTGGCCTATTCTTGTGTCGTTGATGTATGTGCCGTTGGAATATTCGCAATCCTTGATTGTGAGTCCCCTGTCATTTTGGTCAATTTCTATGATGGCGTGAATACTCGAAACGAGTCCGGTAGGTATGGTTATTCTCTTCGGATAGCCGTTGCCAATCTTCGTAAACCCTTTCCGTAGAGGAATTTCTACGTTGGATACCATGTTATACAATAACCAATATGAGTCTGGTACATAGTCAATAGACTCCATTCTGGTTTACAGAAAACGAGACAAAGAGAAATTGAAGCAAAACCATTAGTATACATGAACAACGGTGTGGTGCGTATATATGGCACGTATTGCTGTGTTGGTGTGGCGTGTGTATCTGGTATGTATTGGTGTTGAGCTAGTCAAAGAATAATTTTAAATTGTTGTTGTGTATTATCTTTAGTTTGTTCCCTATTTTGATTTCGGTGTTTTCATCGGATATTATTCTGAATACCTCGTGTGGACCTTCCCATAAAGAGGACAGTTTGTTTTTTCGTGTGTGGTTTTTTATGAAGACCTTGTCACCAACATTAAAATTCTTTCTAACTGCGTCTTTGTCATAGTATGCTTTAGATATTCTTTTCTTATCATGCAATATGTCTTTCGTAGCCTGGTAACCATGCTGTAAGCGGACTTTTAACTCATTAGCGTAATTGTCGTAATTATATGAAGTTTTAGGACTTCTGCTAATGGAACTGGGTATCCGTGCAGGGAAACCATAGAGTAACTCAAATGGACTATACGTAGTGCTACTATGAGGTGTAGTGTTATAGACAAACATTGAGTATGGCAACCAGTTGTCCCATGAGAGTTGGTCATTGTTTACATAATGCCTTAGATACTCTGCGAGTGTTTTATGGCTACGTTCCAAAGCTCCGTTTGTTTGCGGGTGGTATGGAGTTGTCTGTATCTTTTTGATCTTTAAAAGATTATATATCTCCTTGAAGAGATTACTCAAAAAGTTGGTACCTTGATCTGTCAACACTGCTTCGGGAAGTCCGAAACGACAAATAATTTTCTCTATAAAACAACGTGCTGCAGTCGAGGCTTCCGCGTTTTGCAAGGGGAGAGCTTCCGTAAACTTAGTTAGGTCGTCCTGGAAAGTAAGAATGTATTTATTCCCTTCATAACTAGTTGGGAGTGGGCCAACAATATCCAAAGCTATTCGCTCGAAAGGGCTTTTACTCGTTGTGGTGATCTTCATTCGTGGAATTTGTCTTAGTTTGTGCCTTTGGCAAGACTCACATTTTCTTATGAATTCCTTTGTATCTTTCACTAGAGTGGGCCAATAGTACCTAGTTTTGAGACGCTTAATAGTACGGGATATTCCTTGGTGACCTCCAAGAGGGGAGTCATGGTAGTCACGCAAGATTTTCTCGATCTCTTGTGGATCTTTGAGCCTGATTCGACTGTCGGAGTATAGAAGAATCTTGATTCCTGTTTGGGAAAACACTTGTTTTATGGCAAGTTTGAGATTGCTAAACGTTGGTTCTTCTGAGGGGATAGAGATATCAATCTGTTGTATTTTTTGGTACATGCAGTAGTCGCGGATTTTAATTAGATTTCTTTCCAAGGCTGGTTTGCCTTTCATGTGTAAGGGTAAAGCGGTAATGATGTATGTGATAGATTTAGCTGTGTTGGGGTAAATTTTTAATTCGCTGTGAGATGGCGAGTATAAAGTGAAATATTTTTGAATAATTTTTCTTCTTCGCACTCGTCGTGAGGTAAAATAAAAATCTGAATAGAAGAGCAGTCATTAGCAAGAGTAATTGGCTTGCAAGTCTCAATAATATTAGTATCTATAGGTGGAGGTACAAAACTTTCCTCTTCTACTACTAATATTTCGTCCAAGTTTTGATCCGTTGCTTTGCTTCTAGTAGTGACCAATACTTTCTGTTCTATAGCTGGCATGTTATCAGGGATGCGGCTCAGTGCGTCTGCATTCGCGTTGCATCTGCCCGGCTTGTACACGATTTCATACTCGTATTCTTCTAACGAAATACGCCATCGCGCTAGCCTAGAAGTAGGATTCTTGAGATTCAACAACCATTAAAGTGGCCTGTGATCAGTAAGGATAGTGAACTTTCTACCATAAACGTAAGGACGGAACTGCTTGACAGCAAAAATTATTGCTAATAATTCCTTCTCTGTCGTCGTGTACCTTGTTTCCGCCATATTTAATGTACGGCTCACATAGTATATGGGCTTATCCTCGCCTACTTTCCCTTGGGATAATACAGCTCCTATTGCGAAATCACTGGCATCAGTAGTTACCAGAAATGGCTCTTCAAAGTTGGGGTATATTAATATCGGTGCAGTAATCAATTTCTGCTTTAGTGAAACAAAAGCTTCTTCGCACAAAGCATCCCACTTGAAATCTACATTCCTTTTTAATAGAGTGTTTAAAGGTTTGGCTATTACAGCAAATTGGGGAATGAATCGTCGATAATACCCTACAAATCCTAAGAATGCCTTTATGTTTTTGGCTCTCTTTGGCCTAGGATAGGTTTTAACTACCTCTATTTTCTCAGGGTTTGGCTTGATTCCTTGATCGCTGATTACGTGCCCTAAATACATTAGTTCGCGCTTAATAAAATGACATTTATCTGGCTGAAGCTTTAATTTATTGGCCCTTAGTCTGATCAGAACAGTACGTAATTTTCTGTTATGTTCTTCCAGAGTAGGTCCATAAACTACGATATCATCCACAAATATAAAACATTCTATACCAATAAGTCCCATCAGAACATTGTTCATGGTTCGTTGAAAAGTAGCGGGTGAATTTTTCATACCCATCGGCATTCGGTTGTATTCCCAGTGTCCTATGGGAGTGCTAAATGCTGTCTTTTCTCGATCTTCTTCGTGAACTAGAATTTGATGAAAGCCATTCGCTAGATCTAGCGTACTAAAATATTTGGATTTTCCTAATTGGTCTAAAATGTCTGTAATGTTTGGGAGAGACGCCGGTAGTCTACAACTACTCGCCATTTTTTATTACCCTGAGCATCGGGTTTCTTGGGAACAAGTAAAAGAGGAGAATTCAATGGACTGAAGCTGGGTCTGATAATGTCGTTGTCCAGCATTTCGTTTACCTGTCTATTAATTTCTGCCCTACTGGTTTCTGGCAGTCTATAGGGTTTAACATATATTGGTGGTTTACCTGTTTCGGTAATAATCCGAAGCGTAGCTGCATCAGTGCAGGTAAGCTTATCTCCAGGTAAATAAAATAAATCATTAAATTCACGACATATCTGGATTATGGTACACCTCTCTTCTTCATTGCAATGTTTTATGTCCACAAGTTTTTCTAAATTAGTTAACCTTTGATACACCGGATCGTTTTCCGGATCGGTTGAAAGAAAATCAAATTCATTTAAACTATCCCATTCAAAATTTATATTTCGTACATCAAGCTGTACAGGGACTTCGTTAATGTTGAGGAGTAGGACTTTCGCAAAATTATTGCTAGGCTGACCTATGGAAGAGGCCAAAAAGACTCCAGGAGAGACCTGTTTCTTCCGAATGACGACGTCATTTGCACATTTGAAAGCAACTTCAGTGAATAAAGTACTACGAGCAGGTATTTCAACAATTTTTTTTTTCAGATTCCATATTTGCTTTCTTCACCGGTTCTATCCCAATATGTTCTGGATTAGGAAGATTGACTTCCCCAGATTTTATATTACAAGATGGTTCAGAAGAAATGCTAGTGATTGAATCATTTCGTTGGATTGACCTGTTCCGTTCTTTAATGTCGTTGTTTTCTGCCTTAGTCTTTTCCTCGTTTGTTTTTTTATAAATTTTATTTTGCTTAATTTGCTTTGTATTTCTGTTTCTATACCGCTTAGGATTAATATCTACCAAGTTATTTTCAAAATTATTACGGTGCTTGGGTTTACGGTTTACTAAGTTTTTTTGATTAAGGTAGTTATCTTCATTATTTATATTTAGACAAATAGCAGGATTGTTAGAGGAAGGATCTGCGTTAGTGGATCGGAGTTCACATGCTACTTCATCACGGATAAGGCTCTTCGCCCCGTTTTTAGAACTACATGTATTCCGTCCATGCGTATCCCCATTTACCTTAGGCAAATGCTCCCTGTCTGCTGCATTTGTGTCTTTATACCAAGGAATTTCCAGCGATTGTTCCCTATAATTTAATGTACATTTGAACTTATTTAAAAAATCGTTCCCTATTATTCCGTCATATGGGAGGTTTATATTATTGTTAAGAAGGTGAAATGGATGAGTTAAGATCATCGAGCGATCTGGGGTTATGAAATTTAAATCTCCGGGTTGGTTGGTTGGTTGGTTGAAAACCGGCCCTCGATGAGGATGCACTTAGACCAGAAGTAGGTCCATTGTGCTGCCGATGTGTAAGGTGGGTGGGTCACCCTCTTACTCAGGGAACCATTTGCTCCTTTGAATGAAGGAGCTAATCCTTGCTGTGCAGGCGTTGTTAAGATCGTTTAGATCATTGAAAAGGTATTCACCCAATGTAGCCTTCCTAGTGTTGGCGAGTGCAGGACACGTGCAAAGGAAGTGACTGATGGTCTCCTCTTCTTCCTCGTCCCTACAGCTTCTGCAGAAGTCATTGTAGGGGATGCCCAACCTTTGGGCATGTCTTCCTATAGCACAGTGCCCGGTGAGGGCGTTTACTAATTTCGAGAGGGTTCCTCTCTTATGCCTCAGAAGTCCGATGGACCTGGATTTGTTTAATGTCGGCCAGAGTAGCCTTGCGGTGTTGCACTGGTCGAGTTGGTGCCAACGATGGTTGGCTTCGTTCACCGCATTGGTGTCTATGAGGTTTTTAACATAAGACGTTGGCGCCTCGATGTCGGTGACGCTTATGCTATTTAAACCAGAAGAGCCTCGTCGGGCCAGTTCGTCAGCTTCACAATTCCCTCGTATGTCACAGTGATCCGGCACCCAGCAAAGGGTGAGGCTATACTGACCGGCTATCTCGTTAAGAGATGCACGGCAGTCTTTCACTGCCTTGGATCTTGTAATGCTGGATGCAAGGGATTTGATGGCCGCCTGACTGTCGATGTATATTACAATATCTGATTTCGATATCGTATTAACCGACAGCCAGGCAGCGGCTTGGCGGACGGCGGTGACTTCGGCCTGAAAAACGCTGCAGTGTTCTGGAAGGTTAAAGGAGAGGTGAATGTCCAGGTCTTCAGAGAAGACTCCGGCACCGACTCCGTCCTCCGTTTTGGACCCATCCGTAAAAATTGACAGCGATTCGTGGTGTAGGACATGACGTTGTGTCCACTCGGTTCTGTCTGGGATTTGATGTTTGTAGCCCAGGTTGAAGTTGTATTCAGTGGGCAGGTGGTCGGTGACCTTAGGGAGATGTCGATACATCGATAGTAAATTGGCATGTCCAGTTTGTTGCTCTGTCCATTGTTTGGAGCTTCTCAGTCTTATTGCTGAGCTGGCAGCCAACTGTTTGCCGACGATGTCGGTCGGGAGAAGGTGGAGCATGGCTTGGAGCGCCGCAGTGGGAGAGGTTCTCAGCGCACCGGTGATGCTGAGGCATGCAACTCGTTGAGTTTTGTCCAGCAAGGTTAGGTTGGACTTCTTCTCCAAGGCGGGCCACCAGACCAGTACTCCATAGAAGAGAATCGGTTTAACTACCGACATGTATAACCAGTGCATAATTTTTGGTTGTAGGCCCCACGTGGAGCCTACCGCCTTTCTGCAAATGTAAAGAGCAGCTAGGGATTTCCTGGCACGTTCGACTACACTTTCCCTCCAAAGTAGCTTGCGATCAAGCTTCAGGCCTAAATAGCTAGCGCTATTTGAGAGTGCCAGAGGAGTGCCTCTAATCTTCGGGGGAGTGAACTCAGGGAGTTTATGTCTTCGTGTGAACAGGACCAGCTCAGTCTTTGTTGGATTGACTGACAGGCCGCATCTTTCGGTCCAACCTGTCAATATGTTGATAGCAGATTGCATGACATCGGCCAGCGTCTGCGGGTATTTCCCTGTTACAAGTATCGCGACGTCGTCCGCATAGGCGATAACTTTGCATCCAGTATGTTCAATGTTCAGAAGGGCTTCGTTGAGCACTAGATTCCACAGAAGCGGAGACAATACTCCCCCTTGGGGGGTGCCTCTGTGTGCACGTCTTTTGACAGTGCTACTTCCGAAGGATGCGGTTATTACCCTGCCTTTGAGCATGTATTCCACAAAGCACCAGATTGAGTCGTCGATGTTGAGCCTACGTAGGGCGTTGGTAATCGAATTGGTTTCAACGTTGTTGAAAGCTCCCTCTATGTCGAGAAATGTCACTAAAGCAAGTTCTTTGATAGAAAGGGATTTTTCGACGTGGTAGACGATAGAGTGCAAGGCCGTTTCAACAGATTTACCTTTTTGGTAAGCGTGTTGTGACGTGGATAGCAAGTTGCTATCAATGGTGGCCTTAATGTGAAGATCTAGAATTCTTTCTAGAATCTTGAGGAGGAAGGATGTTAGGCTTATGGGTCTAAGGTCCTTCGGGGAAGTGTGCGATGTTTTTCCTGCCTTGGCTATGAATACCACTCTTACTTCAGTCCAGGCGGTCGGCATTGTTCCTAGCATCAAGCAGCCCCTCATAATATGTGACAGGTGCTGCCCTATTATGCTGAGGGCCGCCTGAATTTGTGCCGGAAAAATGCCGTCTGGCCCCGGGGACTTCAATGGCTCAAAGCTGTTCGCTGCCCATTTCAGTTTTTCCTCGTTTATGAGGTTCTGAGGTGACGGTGGGCGTGCAGCGTTTACCAGGGCAGGGTTTTCGCTAGGCACAGGCGTGCAGCCGGGGAAGTGAGTGTCCATAAGCAGACCAAGCGATGCTTCATCTGATTCTGTCCATGATCCGTTGGGATTCATGAGGGCACTAGGTATGGTTGGGTTCTTGGAAAGGACTTTGCGTAGCCTAGAAGATTGAGACGTGTTGTCAATACTCTGACAGAAACTACGCCAGGATCTACGTCTGGCCTTACGAACTTCCGCTTTGAAGCTCTTAAGGCTTGCTTTGTAGATATCCCAGTCCAGAGGTAGCCTCGTTGTTTTGGCTTTGTTGAATAGCTTCCTGCTTGTGTGGCGAAGCTTGTTAAGTGCTGCATTCCACCACGGTGGACGATTGTCTGCCTTCCTCGTAGTAATGCGACAAGATTCGTCGAATGCTACGTTTAAGGCGGAAGTTAGAGCAGCGTTAAGCTCATCTAGTTCCAATTGTGTTTCTGGAGTCTTATGTACACGATTGGACAGTTTAGCAGAGAGGATTTCATTGTGTTTACACCAGTCAGTTTTCCGTCGATTGCGAAAAATTGCTGGTGAGGTGTTATGGCGTATTTCCAGTTCATATTCCAGATAGCGGTGATCGGAAAAGGAGTGGCTGTCAGATACAGTCCACTTAGAAATCACAGGGTACAACTTCATAGAGGCGAAGGTAACATCTAGTACCTCTTGCCGGGTTCTGGTTATAAAGGTGGGACTATTTCCCCTATTGCATACTATTAGGTCGGTGCCTACTAAGAATTCAAATAGGGACTCACCTCGGGGGTTAGTGTCGGTACTACCCCATAGTTCGTGGTGCGCATTGGTGTCGCATCCCAGCAAAATTTCTTCTCCTCTCTTCCTGGCTTCTTCTACCACTACTCTCACCTCCTCTGATGGAGCTGAATTGGGGTCCTCGTAGGGTAGGTATCCTGAAGCTAGCCAGATGTGGGCTATTGCAGATTTTAGCAGTGTTACTGCCAGGTCATTCGTGCTGCGGTGAGGAAGAAAGGTTAAGTTTAGTGTAGATTTAGCGAGAATGCAAGCTCGAATGTTACCTGCGTTCTTGGTGTGGTATAGCGTGTAGTGTGGGTCCCTCAGTCCCATGACGTTGTCATTTCTTATCCAAGGTTCTTGGATGAGGGCGATGTCAAAGCCTTCTTCATTGAGGCGGAGCAGCAGGTTAGCGGATGCTAAGGTGGAGTGATGGAGGTTAATCTGTATCAGTTTCAGCATCATTGCTAACTGATACAGACCTCTCCACAACGGTAGCGTCAAGGTTCTCTGGCGATGATGGATCATCATCGGGGATCTTGTCGCAGGGGGAGGCGGGTGTCGCCGGTTCAGAGGGGCCAGCAACGCTGTTGCGGTCCGAAGCAAAGAGTCTTACCTCCACCTCTTTAAGACCGCATCGGATCTTAAAGTCCTTAGCCCGGAGCAAGGGGAGAGACTCGGTGGTCAGCGAGATAACCAGCGAACGGCCAGTTTTCTTCACTTCTTCCGGTTTCTTGGAGCTCGGTGTCTCCTCGATAAACTTCCAGTCTTTGACTGGACGATCCGGGTTTTGGTATGTGACCAGACTTTGTAGTTTGGTTGGCTCGCTGGGTTCGATTGGAACCCAGATCCTAGCTCTTGGCCTGTGGGGGATTTCGCTCCGTTCCACCGCCTTAAGCTTGGCACCTGGCCAGATTTCACCAATACCTGCAATGGCGGTGGTGATGAAATCGACCGAAGTTTGGTCGTCACAGGCTAGCAGCTTTACGTAGCCCTGGTGCCAGCCAGCGTCCTTAAAGGTTGGAGGGGAGTTGGGATGGGTGGTGATACGCTCGCAAAGGCAGTTCATCACTCTGCCTTCAATGAGCCTCCATTTCTCGTATGAGATTCTCCCTTCATCGTCAGACAGATCCACTATCGCGACGACGAGGCTATCCTTTACCGTCTCAGAGAAGGGTTTGGAGCTCGTTGAGCTCTTGGTCTTCTTCGAGGCGTTGGATTCCTCATCTACGGATCTACGCCGTTTGGGCGCAGCTCCTGCCGCGAACACGGATCGGCTCCCAGCTTGGTTCGTTGAACCATTGCGACTCGTTGAGTCCTTAGCTTGGGTGCTGCTCTTCGGATGAGAGGGATTCACTCTTTGAGTGGTGGGGTGACTACTGCCACGAATGGTGGGTTGGTGTGGGTCCCGGGTGAAGGGGTGGCGTTTGCCACGAGAGGGGGGGCGTCGTACGCCATGGGTGACTGGGCGTCCGGTTTTGAAATGCCGTAGAGGCTGCAGCTTAATCAGTTCGTTGAACTGATTTGCCGTGTCGGTTGCCCAGGTGTGGGATTCTCGCTCCTGCTGGCTCCAATCCTTTTCCGGCTTTTTGCCTAGTCGGTCTAGGATACGGAAAGCCGCTGAGGTCTCTCGACTTAGCGACTTCTTCTCATGGCCAGAGAGCTTGGGGAGAGTTGGAAGAGCTGAACTGCACGACGGTGTCGTGTCAGTGAGCTCGTCAGAGAGCATCGAGCACTCGCTTGTGGCGTCGTCGATGCAGAGGTTCTGCAGGTGCTCCTCCACACGTGAAGTGCTTTTGGAGCTGCTGGCGGTGCCAGCTGTTTCCGGATTTTGTTGAGGTCCGGCCTCTGAAATTTCTTTTTTTTTTGTATTTTTGGTGTTTTTTGGTTTTTTTGCATTATAGATTTTGGATCCCACGAGTAGCTAGGGAAGGGGTGGTCCATCCGCACAGAGCCCCGCATGTACGGATAAGGCAAGCTGATCCAGAGTGCGCCAGTATCTCTGGATACACCGCTTGCGACTGAGCTATTTTTGTTTTCCCTGGGCCCTCAGCCAGGCTGATTCTCGGCACGGTACGGTTCACACCTTAATCCAGCATACAGAACATATTTGCCTCATTAACAAAGTTGAAATCTCCGGGTACTACACCTAGAGTTTTCAGCGAGTCCCCGGCTATAGTGGTTATGGTGTAGGGGCCGTCATCTTCATTCTGACTTTCTGAGAGACAATTTTTCAGAAGACATATGTCGGCTCCTGTGTCGATTAGAAAGGTTGTGTATTGCTTATCCGAAGGACTAAATTTAATGCGTATCGTTGGCTGATTGAATTCCGGACAAAACGACACGATAAATTTTAAATTTAGTGCTCGGTTTGGTGAACTTCGGCATGGGTCACTATTCGGGAGGCGTTGCCGTACGTCTCCTCCCGAATGGCATCGTTTCCCGACTCTTGTGCCTGAAAATTCGAATACCGGACACCGCGGCTATCGTGTTGCCTTTGGGAGTTTTCGGGAGACCCTGAGTTTCTGTTGGGACCGGGGTTGGTGTTGCGACCAGGGCCCCTAAATGGATTTTGCACTTGCGATGTGCCTGGAGGAACATTTTGCAGCGACTCATTCCTAAATAAACGTAACCTGCAATAGCTTTCGGTGTGGTTAGGTTTGCCGCAATAGGTGCAAGTAAGCAACTGTACTTCCTTTTTTATAGGCGGTCTGCTGTGGAAGTTTGGGAGCTGCCTGTTCTGGAAGCAGGTTTCGCTCGGGTGGCCTAGCCTACCGCAAGTTTGGCAGGATATTCGTATTCTGTGAGTTGGGTGCCTGTTTTGGGAACGATTGCCTTGTTGATGGGAGCTGCTGTGGTTGTCTATGCGAGCAGCGTGGCTTTCTGCATGCGCTATGGCTTGTTTAAGGCTCGCGCCTCCATGGGCTTTAGCTATTAGCTTGAGCTGGTCGTTTCTCAGACCATCCTCGAATGTTTGGATCGCTAATTTGTTATTCTCGTCAACCAGGAATGTTCGTACCGCCTCGTCTTCACTGATCGCGTATGTGGCGGCGTTTAGGTTATTTAACGCGGCACATACACGTTCACTGAATTCCTTAACCGATTCTTTGGGGTGTTGCCTTATGGCTAGCAATTCATTGTGCGAAGAGGAGCGAGATCTTTCTACCTTGTACTGACTCGAGTTTCCGTCGTAAGTCTTCCCCTGTGGGAAGAGTATTAAACTGGGTTAACTCAAAGGCAGGACCCTGTAGCCTAGTTTTAACGATGCCTAGGAAATTTGGTTTGTCAGTTTCCTTCACTGATTTGAATAGGATATCCCCACAGGAGATAAATCTTCCCAACTCTGATGGTTTCCCATCAAACACAGGCATGATGTTGAACACATCAGCTATTCCCACTTTCATATCCATGACTTGTGGATTCTGTGGGTTATCTTCCCAAGGAGAAAAGGGTAAAACTTCAAATAGATCGGCAATAGCTTTGGCTCGCTTATTTGCCTCTCTGGTGATCTGCAAACGCCTAATTGTTAGACGAGCAAATCAACTAATATAGCCGAAAAAAAAGGAAAAGGAGAATTCGCGATGACAAAAAAGAAAAAAGATAATTTTTAATGGGTAAACAAGGGACGCGAAAGAATATGTGTATAAGTGTATATATAAAAAAAAATATAAAATATATATATATATATTAACAAATAGTATCACTTAATACCTTATACAATATCGCCTCTCGATTTAGGTGTTTCTGCTGCTGTTGTTGGTGCTGCTTCTGCTGCTTCTGATGTTATTTTTGTGTTGATGTCGTTTAGCTGGATGTCAGGCAGGCTCCTCGCCCTAAAGTTGTAAGTTACAACCTGGTCTTTTCACTGCCCAAGGTTGGCCAAATACCTTCGCTCTAAAGCTGGCAAGGACTTATATTTTTGGGACTTCTACCACACACTTTTAACACTTTAATGCACACTTTAACACGCTACCTCTCTGGTATTTAGCTCCAGAGACGCCTCAAGATCTTTGTCTTGTGTATTGGCAAGCAATTATTGGTACTGGTAGGAGATCACTAATGGGATCCCACCGCTGCCACCAAATGTTACAACTCAGCCCGTGCTTCCTCGAGTTCCGAGGGAAGAGTACTAAGCGGAGAGCCGAAAATAAATTAAAACAAATGTTTGAGTTATATTTAACTACAGAGCCCGCTGTCTTAGTGTTTTACTTAGCTCTGCCTTTCCCTACCCACAATCATCCTCTTTTATACAAATATGAATGACCTTTCTTCTGTCTTCCCCTTCCACGCACCATTCCCTTCCTGTGTATTTTGCCTGTAAATGCTTACGCGCTATTTCAGGCAATTACTTAATTGTTTCCTCATTAATTGTTCCACTTAAAAAATGCCAAATTACAACTTGGGTGTCATTGGCCATGTGCCGGTATCGGGTATCACCCATTCAAGAACTAATTACTTGATTTCCCAATAGCACAACGTATTCACCGGAATAATGCAATCAATGCAGTTTCGCCGTATGTTGGCTTGCTGCTGGTCGACCGGGGTTGAATTACGTGTGTATTGGGTGGGTACGATACCTCAATGCAATTATGCTACGGCAACATGTGTGAACATAAAAAATGAGGAAAACAAAGCAGATGCCTAAATATAGCCACAGCCAGGTAATTGGGATAGAGAGATGGTGTTTTGGTTGAAGAAGACAAGAGAAGGTTGCCGTATGGGTGTTTTGGATATGGTTGTGCACAACACTTTTCTTAAACTTTTATTAAAAAAAATTGCAGAGTATTGTCTGTTCCCTATACTTTAAAATCGTCGTAATGAGCCCATTTCCTATTGTATCAGAGAAGTCAACTTTATTTGTAACAGGCATGATTTTTATATGACCTGTTCGAGGGATACTTTTAAATCAATTGTGTTAAACCAACTTCAATTGTTATCATAGTTAAATTTATAAGCAAAGACTTTTGTTGTGTTGCTGCATTTGTGTGATCGTTACTCGTACAAGATTTATTTTGCTTACATTAGAATCAAATAAAATTGGAATAGAATTCCTTAAGACCTGATATTTGAAATATTTAGATGAAGGTGGTATCTTTGGCACCAATGAACTAAGCTTTTCAGATCATCTAACAGAAGAAGACCGCCTGATTTACAAGTAATTATCCGATATATTTTGAGATCATCCGCGAAAAGAAGGCAAAAAGAATTCTTGAATATATATGGAATGTCATTAACAATTAAAAAGAAGAGTAATGGACGAAGATGACTTCCTTGTGGGAAACCTGTTGGTACAGAAATATTCATTGAGTACCAATTTTTTATTTTTACTCTTTCAACTCTGCAATTCAAATGTGATTCTATCAGATTACTTGCCGCCATTGTTTGCTTAGGATATCTTGAACCGGAGAGTTCCTGGTGCCGTATCCCAGTCCTCAATTTCAGTCTTCAGTGTCTTCGTTTGACTTCCCGAAATGTCCGTTCAAATCTCCGCCAACAAAGAAAAGTTCTTCTTTTGGAATGTGCTTGATCGTACAAATCTAACCAGAAGGCATATTTTTCTCTCTGCTCCCATCCAACTTGGGGAGCATATGCGCTCACAATATTCCATACCTTACCTTGGATTACCAGTTTGAGAGACATCAAACGATCGCTGGACTTTGAAGTGGTCAAGACGCTGCCTAGTAGCTCCGGCGCAAGGATGATACCGAATCCGCTCTTATCCTGTCCTGTCCCGTAGTTTCCGGTGTTTCGCCATTTCGTTTCTTCTAAGCATAATCTCTCAAGCTACAACAACTCGCTATTCCAACGTTCCAACTCGTGATCCTTACGTTTTGGCTAAGTTGAAGCATTACTTTGCTATCCCCCAGAAACCGAATAGCTCTGACCCGAGCATTTTTAAACTGTGTTGCTAGGCTCACCTGGATGTTAAATTGCCTAGATGTGATTTTCTCCCTTAGTCGCCTTTAACGACAAGCGCTGTTTATCGGGGTGCGCTGTAGTGATATTCTCAAACTGTCCCTACACGGGACCCTAATCTATATATTAATACGGAGTTGCCTATAACGCGTTTCCCCCCTTTTTTGCTATTATACGTCACATAGATATGCCAACACTATATATATTTGGGTAGGGGGCAGGCATAGAAGTGCACAATACAAAAATTATCCACATATATAACACACATTATGAATTACAACAGGTAAAATGAAGCGAATTGGATGAAATTACAACAACAACAACATTGCTGTGTGAGGAAATAATCTGCCAATCTATATATTAATACGGAGTTGCCTATAAGGTGTTTCCCTCCTTTTTTGCTATTATACGTCACATAGATATGCCAACACTGTATATATTTGGGTAGGGGGCAATACATAGAAGTGCACAATACAAAAATTATCCACATATATAGCACACATTATGAACTAGATTAGATTTATAGATTAGATTTATTAGTTATAATAAGAATCGCTGTACATAAAGAGCAAAACACAGGTACAAGTATTAAATATATTAAAAACAATTTTTAAATGTATTTAGAAGAAGAAAGAGATTTGATAAAGAAAAGAAAGATGACGATACAGAAGAAAGATACTGAAGAGAGTAAATATACACCAAGAACTAAGATAACGAAAATAAGTGTGAGTGATTTCAGTTTGGTACGAAATGAGAATAACACGCCGATGAAAATTGTCTATATTCGATTTTATTCCTCACCTGGTGAGGCAGCTGGTTCCAAAGCCGAACAGCATGACCAAAAAACTGTCTGCGAGATGTCAAGCAGGTATGAGTCGATGGTTTAATAGTTAAACAGCGGTTAGACCGGGAGAAGGAAAGTTTGTTGAACAAATACTCTGGTTGTTGTCTGTGAATAATCTTGAAGAGCAAGATACAGGACCGATATTTTAAAAAGGCATCAAGGCTGCAACCAAGAAGTTTGCGACGTTCTGTTGAGACCTGGTCATATCTCCGTAGATTGAAGACATACCGAGCAGTCGAATTAAGTGCCTTTGTTAGAGAGATGTAGTCTGAGTCAGCAAAGATTTCACAACCGTATGAGATAATAGGCACAATAAGTGCTTTAACAAGTTTTAATTTAACTTCAACTGGAAGTATTGCTTTGCTGACAGACAAACCTCTGAGCGATGCATATATTTTGGATACTATGGAACAAATATGGTTGCTCCATGTAAGCTCACTGTTAAAAATAATTCCGAGATTTCGTACATCGCTGACATATTCTACATGGGTGGAGTATAGTTCTATAGGAGGAAAGATAGAAAGACAAGGTGGATGCTTAGAGATGGGGATGATTTTGGTTTTTTCAGGATTAAGCTTGAGAGCATTTTGTGTGGACCAATTCGTAATAAAACGTAGATCCTCGTTAATTTTTACAACAGAATCTTCCACCATACTAATGGGAAAGTTTAGGTAAAACTGGACGTCGTCTGCGTAGACATGAAATTTACAATGGGACAGTACAGTAGGGAGGTCATTAATAAATATGGTAAACAGTAAAGGGCCCAGTATAAACCCTTGTGGGACACCACTACTAACAGCACGGAGGGTTGACATTTTGGAGTTGTAAGATACAGCTTGGACACGGTTAGTGAGATATGAATATATAAGCTTGTTAGAGGGAACAGAAAAATTGAATATTGTGGAGAGTTTGTTACACAGAATTGACGGATTTACACAATCGAAAGCTTTAGAGAAGTCGAGCAAGACCAAGAGAGTAGTTTTATCCTCATCGAAAGCCTGCCGAATGTCATCAGATACTTTTAGTAAAGCTGTTGTGCAACTGTGTCCTGAACGGAAACCAGATTGCATTGTTGTCAATAGCTTATTACTCTCGACGTATTCCTTTATTTGGCGACTTATGATTGATTCCAATACTTTGGAAAGAAACGGAAGTATTGCAATTGGTCTGTATTCCGGAGCATTACCTTTCTTCGGAATAGGTACAATTTTAGCTTTTTTCCAAGCGGTTGGGTATGTGTATTCCCCCAACATAAGAAACAAAAAGCCCACGGATAATTATAGGAGAAATAGAATGAAGATCGTTTTTTAAAAGATGACCATCGCTGGAACCAGGCCCTGAACCCATTGAGAACGAAGGCGCTGGTTCTATTTAAATTACGAATTATTGCCCTATTCTACCTCGGTCGAATTGTGCGTAGTTTTGAGGAAAAACGGGACATGCCGATCGTGTGCCATTTTTTACATAAGTTTTGTTTACGTTGGGCTCGCGGCCATCGTTCAATTAGTCTCTCGGCCAAGTTTGATCCGCTGTGCGCCGAAACATCCAATCTTTGTTATTGTTGACTGGGGTGCAGTCCCCCCTTCTCAGTTCCACGGTGATGTGTTTTGTGTTTGTTTGTTTGTATGTTATCGCCGGTACGATGGCTATCGTTTTTGCAGAGCGGTCGGTGACTTATCCACTTATGCGCCGCTCGGTTATCGTGAAGGTGTTTCACAAGGGCCGTCCGCCCGCACTCCTCTGCACTCCTAATCGAACTTGGCTCACTACCGTTTTCGTGGCAGATCTTTATTCGCCTTTGGGCCTTTGCCTGTCAGGCCGTCCGCAAGCGGCCGCGAATTTCATTTGGATTTGCAGGGTAGATATTAAATTGTGTTACACCGTGTCCACCCTACCGCTGCAGACCGTCCGTCTTGTTGCAAAGTGCTTTGAACTTGCACTCCGCCTTTACAGACCGTCCGTCTGTACTCGTTTTCACAGACTGTCTGTCTATATCATCTTTCACGGACCGTCCGTCTGTATTCGCGTCCACAGACCGTTCTTCTTTGTACGCATGTACTGAAGACAGACAGAAGTTACGGGTTTATATTCGTACGAAGATGGATATTAATCAGTCGCTCCAGCGTTTTAAGGAGGAATGAGGATAGACTAATGGGTCTGAGGTCTTTTGGACTTACATCGGAGTTCTTGACAGCTTTGGGTATGAAAACCACTTTCACTTCTCAACAAGCCTTAGGAATATAAGTCAGATGTAAGCCCCTCTTCAGAATTATCTCAAGTGCTGGTAGGATGATATCCAAAGACATCTGTAGTTCGGCAGGTATTTTGCCGTCTGGTCCTGCAGACTTGAAAGGCTTGATGGTTTTGTAGCGCCCACAGGAGCTTTTCCCTAGTAATCCGCCTTTGAGAATTCGTTAGCTGCATATGTGACATGCAGGTAGGTACTACCTACCTACCTATGTGACATGTAGCAGATTGAGCGATTCGTCACTGGATATAGTCCACAAGCCATCTTAGGCAGCTAGGCATATCAGAGGTCAGAGAAAGAATGGTCAGCCGAGACTCTCCAACTCGACATCATTTTATGGATGCAATCGGAGACAAGAGTAATGTCTTAGATTTCTTACCGATTTTTGGTAAAGGAGGTGGGTTCATTACCTATATTACACACAATTGTTGCAGGTTAGTACTTAAAATGAATTCAGAAAGCGACTCACCTCTGCTGTTAATGTCAGTGCTGCCCCATACGGTATGATGCGCATACGAAATTATCGCAGCAACAAATAAGGGGTTTTCCCCTTGTTAAAATTTACTCCAAAAAGCCAAGAAAAATTGCTATCCTGTCGATGTATCATATACTTTGAATGGATTCATTGAACCACACCACACATCGATTACTAATGTTTTTGCACTTTAAATGAAACCAAATGTAAGTCCATTGAATCAGTTTCTTAGTGGTGTTGGCGGATCCCAGCAAATGGAATACAAACGAAAATTCGAAAATAGTTTAGAATCAGATGCTTAGATATTCCAAACTAACTTGTTCCCTTGCGGCTGGTTTCTGGTACAAAAAATCATTTGGCAAAATACACCTCCATCTTCACCCGATTCTCCCGCCAAATTAGAGTACATTTTGTTAAGGAGAGCACAGGCATTATTTAAAGTGAAGTCAGTTATATAGAGAACAAGTCGGTTGTCCAGACAAAACTGAAACTTCCAATATTGAGCTGAAACATACATTACAATTTACCATGGTTGTTGGAAAAACATGTTATGCATTGACCGAAACTTCATCAGCACAAAAATGCTTACTATGCGGGTCAACTTCAAAACAATTTAACAATTTTACAGGCATTATTAAAAGTGAAGTCAGTTATATTGAGAACAAAATCGGCTGTCTAGTCTAAACTGAAATTTCCAATATTTATTTATTTATTGAATTCATCAACGGAGGTACACTTGGTCCTCTAATGGATTACATACATACTTAATTCGACAAATTATTAACATACTTAATTAACCTCACCAAAGTTTGTTAAAAGCATAAGTAATTGATTTTTGAACGTATTTCTACTTATATTAGAGTGAAGATCAATGAGATTTCCAACTGAATTAGCTTCTCTTAAGCATCTAGTTATTGTTTCATTATATCCGTATTGTACTCTATGCATAGGCTCAACAAAAATATTTTGATTTCTCAATGGTATCACGGGTCTTCGATATCTGATCTGTGTAAGCAGGTAAGGGCAATTTATATGTTTAGTTATTAGGTCTCTCAGTTGGCATCTGATATTATATGGTGGCAAGTCGATATTCCAATTAAGCTTTTTTATCGCAGCTCTAGTAAACCATTTTTGAATCTTCTCTATCCTTGTAGAGTGAACTATATAATATGGATTCCAGATAACAGAGCAGTTATCTAAGGAAGACCTCACATATGCAAAATATAGGTATTTAAGGGTATGCGGGTCAGAAAAATCTTGAGAGTTTCGCAAGATAAATCCCATCATTGACCTGCATTTTGTGACGAGGTAGTCTATGTGACTATTGAAATTGAGCTTATAGTCGAATAATACGATTAAGTCTTTTTTTGGATGAGATGCTTTCCAAGGGTAGCTTTGTTATACTGTAGGTAAACTGAATTTGTGCCCGTTTCCGGCAGAATGTAAGGCTATCGCACTTTGAAACATTAAGATTTAAACAGTTAATTCTACACCAATCTGATCTATTGAGGTCTTCCTGCAACAATAAACAGTCCTGGGGTGATTTAATAGACCGAAAAATGTTCAAGTCATCAGCGAACATTAAGCATTCAGAATTAAGGATGACATTGGGAATATCATTAACAAATAAAAGAAATAAGAAAGGCCCAAAATGGCTGCCTTGGGGGACTCCCGAAGTAGCGTCAATGCGATCTGAGACAATACCATTAATCCTAACAAACTGCGAGGGTCCTCTTAAGTAATAATTGAACCATTCTAAGAGACTTGAATGAAAACCAATGTTACGCAATTTATTAAGAAGAATATCGTGGTTTACCCGATCAAATGCTTTTGCAAAATCTGTGTAAATGACATCGCACTGCATACCATATTATATATTGTTTGCGATACAATTTGTAAAAATTGTAAGATTAGTCTCTGTGGATCTTCCAGCAATAAAACCATGCTGATACGAAGAAATTGTGGACTTAAGAAGAGCTGTAACTTTACCACAAACAAGTTTTTCGAACTATTTCGGGATAGTGGGAATTTTCGATATTGGACGATAGTGAGTAACATCTTGTTTGGGACCAGATTTATAAATCGGTGTTATGAATGAGCTCTTCCAAGCATCTAGAAAAATTCCTTGCTCCAAGGAACTATTGAAGAGCATATGAAGTGGCACGGAAAGTTCATCCGCGCATCTTTTTAAAATAATGGGAGGAATACCATCAACGTCTCCTCTCATGTCGGATACTAAATTGGACAGCGCAACTACTACTTCAGAAATCGATAAGTATATGCTACCAACGTTAATCGAATTCGTGGAGTAGTCAGATATCGTACCTGCTTGTAAGATAGGCGTATTATTTGAATAAACAGATTTGAGAGGTCTGATGACAACGCGCCATTATACTTCATACTATTAGGAATTCCAGTCGATTGTTTTTTGCAATTGATGAAACTCCAAAATCGTTTACTATTGACTTTCAGGTCTGATTCCACTGAAAGGACATATTGCTTATATAAAAATTTGTTAAGAACTTTAAAATCTTTTTGAAGCCTCCTATATTTCAGAAGTAATTCTCGATCCGAAGATGATTTGCGCAACTGTTTATAAGTCTTGTTTTTCAGGTTATTTAGATGGATTAATCTGTTATTAAACCATATGGGCTTTGAGTTTGTCCTACCTTTAACCTTAGGTGTGTTTACGTCGATTATGTCATTGGCTATCATGATCAGGGTATTATATGACTGTTTCAAGTCCATGCCATCAAATATTGAAGACCACGCAATACCATTTAGACAATTTTTAATATTACCAAAATTGGCTCTATGAAAATTATACTTAAAGTTTGAAACAGAAATTGGCTTAACAAATTTGTTGAACTGAAAATCTAAGCTTAAGGCAACATGGTGGATTGAATCTTTCACAAATGGAAGGATACATATCCTAATGTTGACGCTAAACTCAGTATCGGCAAAAACTAAGTCAAGAGTACGGTCTAAAGAATTTTTAATATTATTAATTTGCCGAATGTCAAATTGCGCAAAAGTATCAAGTACTTCACTCTCAAAATCAAAATTTACATTAAAAGGAACGATTTTTAGGTCATCGAAATAAAGTAACCAATTTAATTTCGGCAAATTAAAGTCCCCCATAATGAGGATATGCTGATTATCATTCAAGTTATCTACATTAAGTTTATATAATTCAAAAGAACTCTTTGGTGGGATATAACCTACGATACAATAAATGTTTTTGGTGTTGTCAATTCTTATCTTGACTATTATTTGGTCAACATCTAAATGAGCGGATAAGTGGGGTAAATCAACTTCTACAGCATTCAAAGAAGCACGAACAGCAATTAAGACTCTGCCGCCTCTCTCGGAACCAGTCAAATCAGCACATCGATCTTTTCGGAAAACAGAGAATTGCTGATTATTAAAAATGTCGGCATTATGATGTTTGCTAGACAGCAAAGTTTCGGTGAAAGCCATGACGTCATATTGTAGCGAGGAAGAAAAAAGTAGGAACTGATTGAGTTTAGTTCGAAGACCTCCAATATTTTGGTAGTACAGATGAAAGCTTTGAGGACAAGGTGATGAGTCCGAAGAACTTAATCGTTTTTTGGATGGATATGTCCGGGACGTTTAAAATCGCTTCTTTGAACAATGTTGCATTTAAAGCATTAGGTACCTTTCTCGGTCGCTGTAGAAATTCATGCACCAAAGTTCCATCAGGCCAAAAACCTTTCGCAACGATTTTGACAAAGTCAATTTCGTTAAGAATCAATTTAAGAGACGAGATATCCCTTGGTTCATTGAATTCATATTTAAAGCACTGTTGTTGTTGGTGTTGGTGCTGGTTTTGGTGCTGGTGTTGGTGTTGGTGTTGGTGCTGGTGTTGGTGTTGGTGTTGTTGTTGTTGTTGTTGTTGTTGTTGTTGTTGTTGTTGTTGTTGTTGGTGTTGTTGTTGTTGTTGAATTAGTTCCTGTTGTATAAGGTGTAGCTGCTGTTGGGATTCTTTTAATTGATTCTGCTGGGCCAATATAGTTTGCAAATGCTCTCTGATAGGCTGTTGATTTTGCAACAGACGATCAATATTATTGAATCCCTCCATCATTTTTTGCTTATTTGACGAATCGAAAACAAGTAACTCTTTAACTTCAGAGAACATGTCACATAGATTGCTGAAGATTTTTTGTAATTTTATTATCTTCCAGTGCAAGACATCATTTGATATATTGCGATGTTTGTCACAATAAAAGCAGAGGCCCGGTGTTGAAGCAATTTTATCGATATCTTTTCCTTTGATGTTGATGCACTTTGCATGCACCAGAGTTGCACAAAAGTTATCTTAACTAATAACTAAAAAGCTACAACTAAATTAGCTGTAGTTTCTTTGAACGTACATAGCTAAACCATAATTTTAGTTGTAGTTGCCACAAATTTTGAACCTAAATTAGTTATTAGTTGCGAAGTGTAACTAAGCGTGTTTAGTTGTGAAAAATTAGTTGTCAGAGTGTAACTAACAATAATTAGCTTTAGTTTTAGCTTAGCTATTGATTAAACACAACTAATAATTTTTTTCAAACAATTTAACCCGAAAAGGCTGACAGGAACAGGAGCGATTCTTTTATTTCGTTATACATTTTCTAGTTTTAATTATGTTTAATTTTAGAGATTATTATTTATTATGTCCTTACGAAACACGGGGAAATAGTGTGGAGGAAGTAGATTTGTCTTCGATAAGTTTTGAATAATTGAGGTTGTATAGCTTGAAGTTTGTTGTACATCAGTTGAATGTAAGAGGTAAACGATGGCCGATTGAAGAATGCCACTTTTAGTTGTGATAAGGTTATTTACCAAGAGTTCCTTGGAGCACCAAATAAGGTCCTTAAACCCGATTTTTTTTTTCAAAAACACCAAGAAAACCGCGCCTTATATCTGTGTTCAATGTTATTTGACTAAGAGGTCCTTGTAACAAACAAAAAGGTCCTTGAAAATCGAAAAAGGGATATTATTCCAAAATATCATTTGAGCCCACACGGTATATCTGTGTTCAGTGTTATTTGACTAAGAGGTCCTTCCAACAATAAAGAAGGTCCTTAAAACTAGGAAAAAGAATATTTTTCCAAAATATTATTTAAATCCACACGGTATATCTGTGTTCAATGTTATTTGACTAAGAGGTCCTTGCAACAACAAAAAAGGTCCTTAAAACTTGAAAAAAAGATATTTTTCCAAAATATCATTTGAATCCACACGGTATATCTGTGTTAAATGTTATTTGAGTAAGAGGTCCTTGCAACAACAAAAAAGGTCCTTAAAACTTGAAAAAAGGATATTTTTCCAAAATATCATTTGAATCCACACGGTATATCTGTGTTAAATGTTATTTGACTAAAAGGTCCTTGCAACAACAAAAAAGGTCCTTAAAACTTGAAAAAAGGATATTTTCCAAAATATCATTTGAATCCACACGGTATATCTGTGTTGAATGTTATTTGACTAAGAGGTCCTTGCAACAACAAAAAAGGTCCTAGTCGAAAACAGGATATTTTTCCAAAATGTCATTAGAATCCGCACGGTATATTTGCGTTCAATGTTATTTGACTAGGAGTTCTTTGGAACAACAAAAAGGTCCTTAAAAGTCGAAAAAAAGGATATTTTTCCAAAATTTTTGTTGTTTCTAGGACCCCTTATCAAATAACATTGAACTCATGTATACCGTGCCGTTTCTAAAGACATTTTGGGAAAATATCCTTTTTCATGCTTAAAGGACCTTTATTGTGGCTCCAAGGACCTCTTTGTAAAATAACATAATGTAAAATAAAAGGGACATTCAATCAATTTTTATTTTAAACGCAATATGCAGAATAAATCCCAATAAATTATCGCCATTATAGCAAAACAATAAATTTTGATTTAGTTATTAGTTATTACCTAGACAGCTAAAAAGCTAACCAACTTTTAGTTGTCATCCGCAACTAACTTTGGCAACCTAACGAGCTTAGTTACACAACCTGCAACTAATAGCTAAAAGCTAAAATTAGTTGACCACCAAATCGATTGCATTTTTAGCGCAGCTAATTTAACTACGTTAGTTACTTAGTTATGGCGTTAGCTAGATAACAAATTAGGTAGCTAACGTGCAACTGTGGCATGCACATTATCTAGGCATATTGCACAAGAAAGTTTAACATCGTTGGACGTTTTCTTGCAAATATAGCACTCAGAAACATTCATGATTCAGTACCAGATGGAATCAATAGATGGCGGAAGTATTTGGTAATGATTGCAGTATTAGATTATAGGTGCAGTCGGTAATGGAGTGTAATGGTTGAAACATGGAATGAGTAAAAACCAAAACAAAATGCAAATGGGTAGAATCTTTTTGCTGAAACGGCAGAACATGCACTAAATTGTACTCACACGGGCGGGGGAGTGAGATCACAGATGGTTGTCCCGAACGCTAGGCCGCAGTTGTCCGTAAGAATAATATCACTCGGGGAAGCAGTAGTTGTAGGTAGTGTAAAGAAAGACGATATATGTTGAGTAGTCTCAATTACTTCTATTTTGGCAGAACATATACAAAAAATGCACTCACGGGGTGAAATGAGACAAATATCTGATTGAAAGGCCAATGTAAGACGAAGCAAAATATATATGCAAAATTATTACAGGTTGTAAAGATCCACTCAACAAACTTTATCAAATTTTAGAAATGTTAATTGAGTGGTAAGAAACAGGTTGCGGAGATGAAACGATGTAGAAAGAATTTCTTAAATATCGAATACTATACGGGTTGAATGTTTTTCTTACACGGTTATACTATTAAATTTAAAATTGAATAGAGAGAAGGCTTAGCGCGAGCAAACTCAAACTCATACTCAAACGAGAGTTAAAACATACACACTTTTTACCAAGGTTGATTGAAAACATATGATGCAGTGACCGACCGAAACTGCATCAACACAAAAATGCTTACTATGCGGGTCAACTTCAAAACAATTTAATAATGTAAGTATGGCAAATACCAAAATTAATAAAACCGGTATTGGATTTTCAATCTTACATGCACGAATCAGACATTTTTAAAATCTTTTACATGTTGCTTATAAACTCGGGAATCGATTTTCAGTTAATATTTTGTTTAAAAGCCATTTTGGAGACTTTCAAATGGATACAAATAATAAAAGCTTTAACAAACAGACTCTACCGGTTTAACTACGCAAGAAAGTTCTCTAGGACACACTGCAACGTCGATGTTCTTAATAGATAAATAATAATTCCTATTGAGTTCTGACCCACTCAGTAGTTGCTTCAGAAAGTTAACATCGAAAGCAAAAAAGGGATTTTGTTGTCTGCGTTGATAGGCATGTTGCATCTGAGATAGTGGGTGCAATCGCAAAGCAGTTTTGAGCACATTTCCATGCCTTTCAGCAAGAAGGAAGTCAGACTGATTTTTCTAAAGCTCTGGGCGAGTGAGTAGTAATTTTTGGTATAAATGCCACTGTAACTATACGTCAGGGTGTTGGTATGTATGCCAGTGCTAGGACAGCGGTGAAGATTCTCTTCATAGCCGGTAGCACCTGGTGTATACCTTGTTGCAGCATGGCTTCGCAATACCAGCAACTCCAAGTTGTTTGTCTCGGCTCACTCCCAGTCTCGGTAATCGGGGCTGGCTGTGAGTCAATTGTTATCTGGTTACCTGGAAAGTGAGACTCCAGCAGATGACTTAGAGTTTAAGCTTTCGTCTCAGTGAATGTGGTATCAAGTTTTCTAAGTGCTTCCAATTTGACTGGTTTGCTCTTTTTCAGAACCTTAACCAACCTAGTGAAAGCAATTTTCGATACTCGAATTAGCCTCTTATATTCTTTCTTTTTCGATCGGTACATATTCCATTCTTCCTCCAAATCAGTCTTGAGCGATCTGTTTAGATGTTTGCTAACTTCTCTTCGGATTCCTTGCAGTGCCGAGTTCCACCAGGGAACGGGGGTCCTGCCAGGATTTTTGTTTACTGGGCACGTCAGTTCGAAACAGCTGGTAGTGGTACTGTTCAGGTCTTCATCAGTTTCCTCTTCCTTTTGTCTCTTCCGAGTTTGGTTGGAGTTTTGATAGTTTTCCCCTTACTCCTCCCTGAAAAGCGTATCCAGTTGGTTTTTCTCGGAGTCCTCCCCTCTTGCAAAGTGATGGCTTCTCATTCGATTTGGAATTCGATATATTCTAAGGTACCTATTAGATAGAGTTAAGTCGACCACCTCCTGTCTTCTTCGCAAAAGTTGGCTGTGGACCGACATTTTTGATGGTAATATCCTCGCATGTTGCATTTGCTGCCGCCCCAAACAATGTTATGAGCATAGGTCCATTTTCCTGGTGTCGCAATAGCCTATGAGTTCGGCAATGGCCCTAGGTGATGGAGGCACTACCGAATCATAGGGGAGATAAGCTGACGACACGACGAAGGTCTTCCAGTCTCCATTCGTTTTGTAGCTTATAGCTGCAGCAAGGTTCGACACAGCAAGACATGCCCTGGGCCTATCGGACCGCTCGTCACACAGTATCTTGGTGCCGCGAACACCTCCAAGGCCACAGGTTCGTTTTTTTCACACCCATGGCTTCTGTATGGATGGGTGCTTTTGTATCAACACGAAAACTAAGAGCACTAGCAGCCTTGGAGTGTTGAAGGTTAATCTGAGTAAATATAATCATTGATATATACTACGGTTTTTCGTCCGTTGCTCACACTCGCTTCGAAAAAGGCGGAACTGAATTCTTCCAAGGTGCAAATAAGGACGTATACCATACCTGGATTTGATAGTCTCCACAGAACTTTTGTCTCAAGCAACAACGAGAATAGAGCCCTCATTATCATCATTGATCCTACTCTCTTTGTGGGAATGAACATTCCAGTCGCTGGTATCATGGTTCTGGGTGTGTGGGCGTGCTAGCACATTCGCCGTCTTCCCACCGTTTCCCTTTGACCTAGCAGATGGCGCGCGATGTTTTGAGTGTCTCAAAACCTCAAAATTTGTGGTTCCCCGAGAGGGAATTTTCAGCACCGTCCTGCTTATTCATTCAAGGGCTGTGCCGACACCAGTTCCACCGACAGGAGTGCTCGAAGCCTTCTTCCTCCGTTTTTTCCTCTTCGGGTTTTTAGAAGGGGAGGCAGCGTTGGTTTCAGTCTGCTGGCTGGTTTCGGTTGGGGTAACCTCTACCGACCTGCATCTCTTAGCCGTCGCCGCCAAGGTAGTGCAGCTTCATTGCGCCGCGTGATTATCAGCTTCCTTCCTTTCCTCTTCCGCTGGCTCTTAGATGGAAGCTCGCCTGTACAGGCGTTGTCCCAGAAGTTGCAAAAGATAGTATGTCGCCTGAGGTCTCCAGAATCCGAGCCCTAAATGCTGTCGTAAAGTCCTCGGATGGATTTTCGCCGTTACGAGTAACACTTGGAATAATTAAATCAATAGGTTATTTTTGCATACTTTGTTTTATGGTTGGTTCGCGATAGAGCATTCAAGGTGAATAAAGCGCAGTCTGCATGAGCTCAGACCGTAGTCTACGTACATACGGACATCAATTACATCTCCGCCCTAACCCTAAGACCTCGGATCGCCAAGCAACAATGACGCGTTCTGGATCGGGTTGGAAACCACTTCGGCATCGCGACCCATAGGAGGTTGTTGCGTGTGCACCCAGTAATACAAATCACTTGTGCACAGTGACCCACATCTGAATATCAGTCATTACTCGAACTTCATCGTTTGTTTTGAGTGATCATGATACACCTTATCGTTGTGGATTCCTATACACAGAGTGTAGAGCTATAAAAAGTGCTTTATCAACCGCTAACATTAAAAAGGGCATCATAAATTTGGTATGCAACATGCTTGCCAACAGGAACATAAACTTCTCCCTTGGTCGAAGCTCCATAAGAATGTATGTAACCAGAAGAGCCCCACAGGGGGGAGTCATATCACCACTGTTGTGGGCACTGATCATTGACAACGTTTTAAAGGAAATTAAGTCAATGGGTATAAGTGCCACAGCGTATGCGGACGACGTGGTTATAGTAGTGCAGAGAAAATATTTAAATACTTAAGTGAGGTCACAGAGACCGCCTTAAGGAAAATTAGTAATTCGGCTAAGAGCTGCGGATTAAATGTCAACCCCTCGAAAGCGGAGTTAGTCCTGTTTACGAGAAGACACAAACTACCGTTCGTTAATCTCCCGAAACTTGACGGAGTGGAGCTGTCCTTTACGGACAGTGCAAGGTATCTGGGCGTAATCCTAGATAGAAAATTAAATTGGAATCTTAACATAAGGGAAAGAATTAAGAAAGCGTATAATGCCCTCTTTATTTGTAAAAGAACAATAGGTAAAACATGGGGACTGAAACCCGCCTGGATACTGGATATATACAGTAGTGGTGATACCCATACTTACATAGGGCTCACTTGTGTAGTGGAGGGCAATAAACAAAAGAACCATAATTGGAAAACTAGCAACGGTGCAGAGAACGGCTAGACTTAACAATAAAACAAATTGCTGGCAATAGCTCTTTGCGCCTCAAAAATTTGGGCCAGTTTAAGGAATCCAGTTTTGGGCACCGCACGATCTTAACTGATGTGCTATACCCGGAAATCCTATACGGACAGATGAAATTTGCCCGTTGGTCGACTTTGACATCCCCTATGAGGTCATATCCGGGAAGGGAAGAGTGGCACAGAGATGCAGTCACAATATCATATGAGGTTGCTATCTACACTGACGGCTCTTAGACTGGGAAGGCACGGGTTCTGACATTTTTTCTGTTGATCCAGACCTGAGAGAGTCTTCCAATCGGAAGTTCTGGCTGTTCTAAGGGCGGCAGAGATAGTGCATATGGGATTAATGTCGGGAAGGGATATCGACATCTACATTGAAAGAAGATTAGTTGAATCTTGCATTGATCTTAAAAAAAGACAAGAATTGTTTAAGCACATTATAAGCTGGATTTCTGACCTGAATACCACGCTTTAAAATATTTTCATCGTAATGAGACCCACTGTCCATAGGTTAGGTTAGGTCAGGTAGGTTGGCTGGCTTAGTGCCACACTCAGGTCAATGCTGACCCATTGTGATGCACATCGGGGGAGGAGGGTAGTCCTTTACTCATTTTTAAACCTGTCTATAAACAGCTGAGATTAATTACTCGCTGTGCTGTTCGATGCAAACCATCCTGTAGACTTGATGAACTTCATTATTCTGTCTATTGGTGTGCTGGAGAGCTCGTCTAGGTCGTGGAAGAAGTGTCTCCCCAGGAATCTGTGTCTAGTGTGTTGGAGACCCGGGCAGTGACACAGGAAGTGGGTAGTGTCTTCCAGAGCTTCCTCGTCGCCACAGCTTCTACAGAGTTCTTCCTCCGTCAAGCGTAATTTTTTCATATGGTACCGCAGAGTGTTGTGCCCCGTTAAAATACCTACGAGGGTGGATAGTGATGTTCTATCCTTTTTCATTAGACTCTCGGTTCTGGCCTCATTGTAGGTTGGCCATAGCGTTCTAGTGGTGTGGCAAGTATCTAGTGCCGTCCATCTAAGGTTCGCCTCTCTTATTGCCTTTTTCCCTGCTTCAAGCCTGAGTGAGCAAGGCGGGATGAGTACAGAGGGATCAGCTTGTTCTGACACAGCTTCCGAACCTTGTCTTGCTAATTCGTCCGCTTTCTCGTTGCTCGGAATACCTTCATGTCCCGGAACCCAGCAGAGCGATACCTTATGCTGGGTACCAAGAACCTTGAGTTCTTCGCGACAGCATTTCACAAGCTTTGATTTTATTTCTGCTGCAGTTAAGACTTTTATTGCTGCCTGGCTGTCGATATAGAAGGTAATACCATCGGGTGGTATTGCCCTTACCGCAGACTCACGGGCTGCTGTTGTCACTGCCAGGACCTCTGCTTGGAAGACGCTGCTGTGGTCGGGTAGGCGTACCGATTTTGATATGCCCAGTGGTGCGGAAAAGACGCCTGACCCTACCCCCGTTGCCATTTTTGAGCCGTCCGTAAATACGGCTATTGGTTGTGTGTCGGGGACGAGTCCGCTTCTCCATTCTTCCCTACTGGGATAGGCACTCGAGAAAGGTCTTGTGAAGTCTAAGTATGGCGTGATGTAGTCCGTAGTTGGTACATGGCCAAAGTATTTCTGTAGGATCATCGAATGACCCATTGCATTAGATTTCCAGTTCGCTGTTTGGCAAATTCTCATGGCACTAATGGCGGCTGTTGATTGAACAAAGATGTCTAGCGGAGGCAGGTTGAGGATAGCCTCCAGTCCTGCGGTTGGAGTTGTCCTCATCGCACTAGTTGTGCCGATGCACGCTAGTCTCTGAACTTTTGTAAGGGTCTTTAGGTAGGTGGCTTTATTGGTTGCCCGCCACCATACGAGACTGCCATATGTCAGTATGGGTCTTACTATTGCCGTGTATATCCACAGTTTAATTTTGGGAGATGGTCCCCAGGTTTTCCCAAAGATTTTGCTGCAGGAGTAAAAAGCTATTGTGGCTTTTTTGATTCTTTCATTGGTGTTCATTTTCCAGTTTAGTTTTTTGTCTAGTATGAGTCCCAGGTACTTCGCACTGTCAGAGATTCTGAGGGGTGTACCACCAACAGAAGGTGTGACAAACGGTGGTATTTTCCTTTTATTTGCGAAAATTACCAGTTCGGTTTTCTGGGGATTTACCGCTAGGTCGCAGTGCCTGGCCCAGTTGTCAAGGGTTTTGAGAGCCCCTTTGATTTGTTCGGTGAGTGTTGGCAGGAATTTACCTGTTGCCAACAGCAAGACGTCATCAGCATAAGCTATTGTTCTAACGTCACTATTCTTGAGCTGCATAAGCGCCTCATTCAGAACAATGACCCATAGCAGCGGGGAAATAACCCCTCCCTGAGGAGTCCCTCTAGAGGCGTAAGCTTCTAGCCTAGAGATCCCAAGTTCCGCTATAATGTGCCTTTCTTCGAGTATGCTGATAATCCAGTTGATAATAGAATTATCAATCGTAAGCTTACTTAGCGTTCTGCGTACGGCGCCAATATTGACATTGTTGAACGCTCCTTCAATGTCTAAGAAGGCCGCTAAGGTGTACTCTTTGTCCTTTAGTGTTTTCTCGATTGTGCCAACAACACAGTGTAGCGCGGTTTCCACACTTTTACCCTTTGTGTAGGCATGTTGGGCCGGGGATAAGTCTTCCGGACGAAGCCTGCTACGAATGTGTATGTCTATCAGTCTTTCCAAAGTTTTCAGTATGAAGGAAGAGAGGCTTATTGGTCTGAAGTCCTTTGCATTGGTGTGACTTGCCTTGCCAGCCTATGGTATGAAAATAACCTTGAATTCTCTCCATGTTCTTGGTATATATCCCTGTGTGAGACTGCCAATATAAAGTTTCTTTAATACCGGAATAATGGTTTTGACAGTCTTTTGCAACATAATGGGGATGACCCCATCGAGCCCTGGAGACTTATAGGGAGAGAAGGATTGGATGGCCCATTCTATTCTATCTTCCGTTATCAAGTCTCCAGGGAGGATCATTTCCCCAGTAATGTTGGTGCGTTCATCGAGACATGGCTGAGTGGTGCAGCCTGGTAAGTGTGTGTTCAGTAGTAGGTTTAAAGACTCTGAACAGGACTCGGTCCAGTTTCCTTCAGGTTTCTTGAGGGATCCCAGAGTTAATGGTTCTCTGGTTAGAACTTTCCTTAATCTCGCGGTTTCCGTAGTGCCATTTAATTCGTCACAAAAGTTTTTCCATGATTGGCGCTTGGATCTCTGAACTTCATTTTTGAAGCTTCTCTGACTGGCTTTGTATATTTCCCAGTCAGAGTCTAGTTTCGTCCTGTTTGCCGTATTAAGAAGTTTCCTTGTTTCCTTCCTAATTTCGGCCAGTTTCTTGTTCCACCAAGGGGGTGATATTTTGTTCTTTCGTTTTACGACCGGGCTTGCCCTTACGAAAGCCTCTTTGAAAACAGAAACTACTTTCTCGGCTTTCAGGTCGATGTCGGTCGGACAATTAAGATTGCCTTCTTGTAAAAGATCTTTACTTTTCTCGATCTCCTTTCTAAAAAGAACCCAGTCGGCTTTTTTTTTGGATTTCTGTGTGACTGGGGAGGTTCACAGCAGTTCCCTACAATTAACTCAATCAATCTATGATCGGAGAATTAATGCACATTCGGAACATTCCATTTATCAATAGTAAGGGTGCTGGAGATGTTAAATAATGTTATATCTATAACTTCCTGCCTATTCCTAACTACGAATGTTGGTTCGTCTCCTCTATTGGCTACTAGAAGATTGTTTTCAATAATGAATTCAAAAACTGACTCACCTCGTGTATTGATATCTAGGCTGCCCCATTGCGAATGGTGGGCTTTTGCATCACAACCCATTATCAGGTCCCAGCCCTCTTGTTCCGCTTTGTGGACTAAGGCGTGGGTGATTGGAGCTGGCGGTCCTTCGTCTTCATAACGCATGTAGACGGCTGATAGATTCAGTGGGGGAGCCCCCTCCGTTGAAGCCTTACAACGGTCTGGTCTGGATTGCTGTAGGCAGATAGAAGTAATAGTTTAATATGTTTTCTAGCTACTATACAAGTTCTATTCTTACCGTGTTAAGCGGTTTGATGCTGTAGGTTACTAAATCTTTATGGTTTAGCCCACATATTTTGCCACGGGATATCCATGGCTCTTGCACCAAGGCGACGTCTATTTTCCTGTCACCTAAGAGATGGATGAGGTTAGAGCTAGCAGCTATGCTGTGGTGTAGGTTTATTTGTGCTACCTTCATACTGGACTTACCTGGTATTCCACCGCCCTCCTCTTTCTCTCAGTTCTTTCCGTAAAGGGTCGAATCTTGCATCTGGTGATACCAGTGCGAACTTTGTTGTTGAACCTCCTCAGCAAAGGCATTGATATGTGGCTTAGTAAAACCACAATCTCGGTGCCTGTCTCGGAATGTTCACCTACCTCGAGCACCTCCCAGTTCTCACTACGGAGTTCAGGATTTAGATGCCGTAGGTTCCTTTCGATTCTTTCTTTTGGGATATGTGGGCCGGGAATCGAAATCCGACCCTTTGGTCTCGTCAGTTCGTACAGGTCCTTCTTTACGACAAGTCGTAAGTCGGCATTTGCCCATGGAGCCTAGTTTCAACAAACGTTTTCAACCAGTTCAACGTAAATTCGTTGTCACACGACAGAAGCTTAAAACCTTTGAAGGTAGAGAGTTACTCAAAGAAGGGTAGCTGACCCTCTTTGTTAACGATAGTTCCGTTAACACCATCTAGAATGCGCAACTCTATGAGTCTCCATTGGTCTTTGCTTAACCTGCGGTCTGGCTTGCTGAAGTCGACAACTGCTAACTGGAGATTTGGGTTGGTAGCAATCGTTTTGGGCTTCTTGCTGACCCTACTAGAGGGTGGCGATATTGTATCGTCATTCTTACCTCTCTTTGAACTTCCCGCCACCGGCCCGGATGCTTGTCCGGAGACTGCTTCCGCGCCGATTGGTGGTCGCTTGAGTCTTTCCGAGACTGAGGTGGACGGCAAAAGGCTTTCCCTCCTCGTCCCGGTCAGTTCTCCAGCTGTTCGCTTAGTCGTCCCTGGAAAGTGTCGTGTATCAGTCGCGTCTTGTTGTCGTATGTCGCGTACGTTTGGGGGTTATTTGGAACAGCTTGCAGCCGGCTCGGAGTCGGGTGATTTCGAATCGGTTGCTGGCCTAAGTCTCTCATCGACTGAGGTGGGGAGCAAGCGGCTTCCCGCCCTCGTCGTAAGAGGTCTTCTCTCCTTTTTACCCCGTTTGTCGACGTTATCCCTAGTGGACCCTGCGTGCTTGAGCGTGTTGCGGGCTCTGTCCAGAGCCGCTCTTTCCTTGTCCGTGAAGGACTTCGGATCACGTTTTCCAAGCCGCCGAATAAGACGAATTGCATTCCGTCTCTTGTTGCGTGGTGTCGTTTTTGTAGCGTCCCTAGTCTTTGTCTGTGTAGAGATTGGATGCGGCGCATCCTGAACTACTCTACCAGTCCTCACTACTGTCGCAAAGCTATCTACTGTGGAATTACCCTTATCTACAGGACTGCAATCGCTTGACACTGCAGGTAACGAAGATTTCTCCTCCTGAGAAAAGCAGAGGCTTGTCTCTTTGGGATCTTTCAGCGCTTCCTTGCAACCGTCATCCTGAGATTCTCTCATACTCAACTGCGGGATAGCCCCGATCATCGTTAAGGAGATTGGGTCCTCAGATGGCTTCTGTGCTGCCATTGAGAGAGTTGGAGACTCCACGCTCCACCCACTGTCCATACAGTCGCAAGCATTATTCAATTTTAATATTAACGCTTTTGTGGCTAGAGCTTGATCTGAACTATTTTGTAGGCAATTAAGGTGATGGGCAATTTGTATTGATGCTGCCGTTGTCCTACTAAAGGTTTCCGTTGCCAATCGAACACTCATTTTTCCAAATGCATTTGGGGCTATGTGTGAACTTGTAAATTTCAAGCATGTTTTAGCCACATTATCTCTTTCTGTATTGAATATTTCTTTGAAAACATCAAAGGAAACATTACCATCTGGAGTTAGCATATCAGATTTGAGTAAAACAATACCCATCGATTTTAATAAATTTGGAAAACCATAAAAACAAAATATTCATTATTGAAAATTGTAAAAGGCTTTTCTTCTGTAACCCCTAATAATTGGTAAGCTTTCCTGTTATTAGTTCCTTGATCGCAAACTATAGCGCACACTTCCAGTCCAAATTCTTGGCAAATTGTCAAATTATTTTCTAAAATAGACTTCAGGTTAACCCCTTTGACAGAGTTTGCCGAAACAAAATAATTTAAAATATTTTTCCAGCTATCAAAGAGGCCATTTACCATGAAAACACAAATTTCGTTGCCGCACAATCTTTTTCGATCCACTCCTTGATCTTCAAATCCATTAATTAAGTCATTTTTGATATTGTAGGTACGTGAGATTTGGGCGAATCCTAATTTCATCAAATATCAGTACCACATTCCGTTCACTTTGACTTAATGATGCAAACTTTGCTTTCAGAAAACAGTGGGAATTGTTTTGGAATCCAGGTTGTAAGCCTTTAACAGGAGCCCAACGATAAAATGTGGATACGTGGGGAAGTCTAAATCCCAGCCTATCTCGAAGAAATTTATAAGCGTTCTGAGATCTGTAAAAAATGTTTAGAGCGGCAACATTATATTTTTTGGACTTGGACAGCCCCATCAATATACCACAAACAAGTTTTGAATGCTCTAAAATATCAAGTACTTGAATTTGCGATGATAAAGTAGTTGACATTTTGCTAGTTCGTAGAGCATTATACTTTTTACTTTTACGACGAAGTTTTCTTCTCAAGCTTTGAGTTTTAAGTCTGCAGCTTAATACTCGTATATATTTTTTTTCAATACAGAATTTGTTTTCTCCTCTTGTGTGTATTTTTCTAATAATTTATTGCACCTAACGCAAAAAATATTTGAACTACTAGAGGTCCTTCTCCGTTTTGGTAGCAAAGATGAAAGATTTTCTAAACTTATGTCTACATTTTAATTACAATTTAGATTTAAGGAGAGAACAGCGTCCCTTTTAAGCATTTTTCTGCCAATAAATTCCGAAGAAAAATGATTTTGACAAACAAAATATTTTCCTTCGCTCTTAGAATCGCATGCCTGCCTTTCATTTCATTTTTTTCTATGAAGGTCATGCAAAAATTTTCAGATCATGAAAATTTCTTTTCGATTTTTTACAAATGCAACAAGAAACGCCAGACTTCCATTTACGCGTATCACACATTGCTTAATGTTTAAAATGTATACCGCTGAAAAAATACCGCCAAATCTCTCGAAAGTTGACGGCGAATGAAAATGAAATTGAAAAATAAAATCGAACAAAAGTGGCATTGGTGTCCTTCTCAAAATATATACTACATATTCATTATATACGATATGCTTCCTCAATAAATGTATACACACAAACACACCACAGTGTAGCGATCCAGATAAACACCAGCGACACAATCAGTAACTCGTATATGTTCGTTTGCAAGATCGATTGAGACGTAAAACAAAACAGAGGGTTGCAGCAAAACAAAATATGAAAAAAATGTTCGTATATCGAAGTTACAACACACTGGAGGATGGTTGATATCCACGACTATACAGCTTAAAATGGTTTCATACCGAATTGATGCACTTGTGTTTCGGGCGGATAAACGCCTCATAAATTGTAGCTATACTTTGTCCAAGAAAAATTGTCAGTACAGAGAAGATAGGATGTTTGTCTCTTAGTCTGGTGGCAATGACTAACATAAATCAGTCCCTCTTTAAAGCTCTCACAGGGTTGCAGTAGTGTGTATGATAATTCGAAATAACTTAGAAAACAATTCTATTAGGGTTACCATCTTACAATTTAAAATAAAAATATTGCGGAAAGAAATAAATTCCGTTTATCTTTTTCCTTTTTTTGGTAAGGTAATAATAGGCGCGTTTTTTAAAGGGTATCTCCAGTAGACCAACAAAATATATAAATTTCGTAACACAAAAAAAATTAAAACGAAAAATATATCACTGTAATCCAATTTATTGTAAAACATAAAATACTAATTTCTAATATCACTACTCAACTAATCCGATGAGTAATTAATTCTACTGCTCTCGTTATTTAGGTCTATTATTAACCTTTCAACTGCTTCCTCGGCAAAAACGTCCATTTCCCACATATCTGGCTCAACAACCTGTTCAACGTGTTGGACACATCGATGCCATTTTTCCTTGTCAACCCTTGTAAGTGCTGTCGTTAGTAAGTCTCTTATTTCAGCCCTTTTAAATGACTTGTTTTGGCTTGCTACAAACCCTTTCACTTGAGCCCAAACCAATTGTATTGGATTAAGGTCACAGTGATAAGGCGGCAAGCGAAGCACTTTATGTCCCGCATTTTGAGCCATTTCATCCACGACGTATGTTTCATACTTGGCTTTGTAACGTTTAACGATTTCAATCACCCCATTCTATGATTGCATCCCTACCTAACTTGAGATCTTCCTTTTGAGAATTCCCGTATTGGCAAAACAGGCGTCATTCAACGGAAAAACAAAGACATCATACAAACAGGTACAAGTTATGAAATCCTGTGTGGGGTTTCCTAAAAAAAATCTCGAACTCCAACTTATTGTTAGACCAACGGTTCGTCAGAATAAATCAAACACGTTACTTTCGATATTACGTTATAAAGGGATATATTTCAAAGCTACTACTCGCTACAACGTCCAAAACTAGATTAAACATTTATTCTAAAACAATTCTACTTCCAAGTCCGCAGCTGGTTCACGGTCGCCACAGATTTCCGGTGTCGTCTTCGAGTGTTCCCATGGGAACTTGTTGACTTCAGCAAAAATACTTCGGCGCGTGCATTGGTTTCATATTCCTGGTAGTTTACTGCAATGCACGAAAGAATGTAGATTGCGTTTTGCTAACGGTGCATTTTCTCAGGGTGTTAACTGTCCCCCCTCTAAATGTCTGCGTCCCGCAGATCCTTGGGTCCTTGTGGTTCAGCTGTCTGTGTTAGATTGGTCGTTGAAATTTCAGGAATTTCGAGCTTCGTGTACAGTTTCTTCTAGATAAGGATGATAATGGATGACACCTGTGTGAATATAATTGCGTCTGTAATCATAGAAATATTAAGTTCTAGGTTAAAATTACCTATCTTTTTGATGTTTTGTAGGCTGAGGTCATGCACGTATCCTACGTCGACTGCATAGTCCCTTTAGTGATATTGTCTAACGCGGGAGGAAGAGCTTGTATTGGAGACATCATGGAACTGGTAAAGCTGCGATTACCTAGTGTGATCGTCTCGTTATGAATCTTTATAATGTAAGTGCCTGAAAGATTTCTAGATATATGATTAGAGGTAATTTCTCCCTTGAAGTTAGTGGCAAAGACGGTGTCCTCTTTTAATTATTCCACAATTTCGTCAGCGTTGTTGTGGAATGTGCAAGTCGTGGGGCCTCCCTTTAAAAGACGGGCTAAACAGCTATCCTCAGTGATCTTATCTAAGGCCTTGCTTTCGCAAACGGCAATGTTGCTGATCGATAGCCAGGAATCTTTTAGTCCATACGTTTTCTGGTGATTAACCAATATATTGTTGTATCTGAGGTCAATTTGCCTTCCTTCGATTATGGATGGTCTGGTTATAAGGATATTGAATTCTTCGAGTCCCACCTTCGGTATGGATAGAACATATAAGAGCATCGAACCATTCGTATAGATAGATGGTTTCCCGTACTCTACAGCTTCGATTTCGTTGGCATAGGGTAGTGTTTCTAACTCGTTGATAACCCTATTTATCTCCTCGGAATCCAGAAGGTTCGTATTAACTACTCCGCTTTAAGGTTCTCGTTGAGATATAATGCCGATGAAAGTTAGGGTGTGGTTCCTCGTGGGAGTACAGCTCAATTCCTTGCTTAAAAATCATTTGATTTCTGAAAACGTTCAAGGGAGCCTCCACATGTGGAATCTGGTCTGAACCGTCTTTGTCAGCCCTATGTATAGTTCCATTGTCACTGGACTGCTCGCAGAATCCTTCTTCAGCCGTGCAGGTTTCATTTGCTTCATTAGCCGTTTCTGTGTCTTCATCCATTTCGCTAGCGGTCCTTGTTACTGAACTACTGCTAGTAGTTGGGCCAGAAGCAGGAGAAGACAAGTGGTTGACTTCTGTTCTTAACCTGGAAAGAGCATCGGCCACAAAGTTCGATTTACCGGGAGTGTAAATTAACTCGTAGTTGTACTCTTCCAACCTTGACTTCCAGCGTTTAAGTTTGGCATTGTAGTTTCTACAACTTAATGCAAACGTTAAGGGCTGTTGGTCCGTGAATATTCTTATTTTTTTCGCCCCATAAAGGTAGTTCCTTAGATTCTCGAGCGCCCATACTATGGCTCGTAGTTCTTTTTCGTTTGTAGCATATCCCTCCTCAGTCCTGTTCAAGGATCGTGAAATATATGCCACCGGTCTGTCCTTCCCTTGCTCCTCCTGCGACAACACGGCTCCAATGGCGTAATCAGAGGCGGCTGTTGTCAGATTAAATGGTCTATCAAAGTCTGGGAAGGCTACGACATCGGCTGATGTAAGTAATTCTTTCAGATTCCTGAATGCTTTCAGTGCTTCTTCGTCAAGTGTTATAGGGACATTCTTCGATTGGTTGGCCTTTACTTGTGCCAGTTCTCCTCTGGTCATATTTGTGAGAGGCTTAGCTATCTTAGCGTAATCCCTAATAAATCTTCGATAATACGACGTTAAGCCGAGGAAGCTCTTAGCTCTTTCAAGTTTTGAGGGGGTAAGATTGTTTCGATAGCCTTGACCTTCTTTGGATCGGGAAGGATCCCATCCTTCGTAACGAGATAACCGAGGAGCTCAACCCTTTTTGTCATAAACTGGGTCTTCTCTAGATTGATCTTCAATCCAGCGTTATAAATTTTCTCAAAAACGGTTTCGATATCTTTCAAATGGCTGGTTTCAGTTTTGCTGTAGATAATAATATCGTCTATGTAGACGTAACAAATTTTGCCAATTAATTCCTTTAGCACATCTTCAATCATGCGCTGAAATATGGCGGGCGCATTTTTGAGCCCGAATAGTAGCCTCAGGAACTCGTATTTCCCGTTCATAGTGGAAAATGTAGTTTTGTGAATGTCTGTTTTACTCATCAATATTTGATGCAAACCGGAAGTAAGGTCAAGGGTTGTGAAAAATCTTGCGTCACCGAGACTTGCAAGTGTAGCGTTAATATCTGGAATAGGATATGCGTCAGCAATGGTTACAGCGTTTAAGCGCTTGAAGTCAATAACCATCCTGTACTGCTTGTCCCCATTTGGTTTTGGTTTCTTAGGCACTATCCAGATGGGTGAATTGTATGGGCTCTTGGAGGGTCTAATTATAACTTCCACCAATAATTCATTGACTTGCTTTTCTACTTCTTCACGCATACAAGCGGGAAACGGATAGCTTTTCATATATACCGGGTCGTCATTGATAGTACGGATTTCGGCTTTTACGGATGTTCTGACCTTTTCATTGGAAACTGGTCCAAATATTTCCTCATACTTTTTGCATAATTGATGCAATTGAAGCTCTGCGTGTTCTGAAGCGTTTTTGCACGTAAGTGACAAGTTGTTGACCATGTTTGCCTTCCGGTTTTTGAGGGGAATTTGCCTATCTGAATTAATGATAAGTCTGTTTTGGTCTCTGTCTATTACGGCCCTGAGTTGTTTCAAGGTGTCATCTCCGATGATCCCGTCGAAGGACTGAAGATTGGGTAGAATAAAGAATGTGATATCTAAATCACATCCAAGGGAAGAAAAGAATTTACCAACAGTTTTGTTTTTAATTGATATTTCTCCGGCAGGGCTAGCTACTTTAAAGGGAGTCTGTACAGGGATAGATTTTAATACTAGTTCGGATCTGATGAAATTTTTATTTGCACCAGTATCCAACAGAAAATTAAGGGTTTTCCCGCTACGCGTAACATACTCTACGTATGGTACACTTGAAAGAGACCCCTTCCATAAAATCCTGGTCGGCTTCGGCCTCCACCTCGTGACTTTCCGGGTTGCCTGAAATGTCTGTTACTACGTTGTATAATCTTTGTTGTTTCTGTCTGCTATAATTATCCGAACCGACTTCCATCTTAAACGGATTGTTTGGCCGATTCATGTAATTAACGTTTCGACTTTGACCAGATCCCAATTCCATTTTAATGGGAGGTTTCGGTCCTGTGGGTCCTGGTGGCGGTTCCGGAGAGCTTGGGTATTGCCGTCGGTTTGGATTATGGTATGGGTAACGGTTCCCCTGCTGGCCTCTATTATAATAGGGGTATGGGGGATTTGAATCGTTCTTGAAATTGTAGCGAATGGGGGCAGAATAAGGGTTAAGTGCTTTCGCATGCACCGAGTTGCTTCTGAAGTTCAGATTTTGCATGTCGAGACATAGTGAATATGCCTCCGATAATGTCCTAGGCTTTTGGATTATAATGAGTTTAGACAAATCGCCATTAAGACCTCGCATAAAGACGTCTGGGGCTCGATCGCGATACGATTCTATTAAGGCGTCGAGAATTTCGGGAGAGCGAGATTCAACCCTTAGCTTATTCACTATGAGAGAGAATTGGTGGTTAATTGTGGCGTAAAAGTCATCGACTTGCGAACTGCCTTGGGTGAGTTTATTCAGTTTGTTTTCGAGGGTTCTCAGGTCTCTTTTGTCGGCATAGTGAAGGGTCAAAATTCTTTTGATTCCTTCCCATTCGTCGTCAAATACATTGTAAGAAACAAGGGCAGAGTCAGCCTTGCCTCTTGTTTGCTGGCGAACGTGTTGGAGAATAGCCCGATAAATAGGCTTGTTTCGGACTATTTCATAGTCCTTAAGCACGTTCTCCACACCCATGAAATGTATTGCACAGGATTGCCATTAAAGACCTGTACTTCTTTTACAGCGTCGGGGAGTTTTGAGATTTCTTTCAGTTCCTGTTCCGTACTTGGACCACGAAGTGGTTCGAAAGTCCCCGTATGTACATGTGCGGTTGGACCTCCGCCGGTATTATTCAGCTCAAATGACTGAAAATGTCCTTCTAACTTTGTTAATCACTCCGTTAAGGATTGAAACGCTGAGGTGGGGTTCGCGCGTTCTATCTGTAGTATTCTCGTGTCTATCGTCCTCAATTGCTCGAGAACGCTATTAAGGGCTCCTGTGATTTGTGTCACAGAATTTTTTAACTCGTCCATAATTAACTAGAAAAGGATAAGGGGTGGAAGTACGTGTTAACGGCAAACTCGCGTATGTTGAATCGCAAGCACAAGGATTTTACAAGTTAATCGCACAATGAATATATTTTTGTTATTGTTTATACTTTTTTTCTTCAGCACGGATGCCCGATGTGAGTCTCTTAAGCTTTCGGGCAGTCTACTCCGGGTTGGAAGGCTCGTATGAATCCTTATTAGTCGTGAGCGTTAATAGTTGCAAACAACCTACTGCGGTACGAGTATCTTCACCACCGAACAATATAATTGTCTACTTAGAGTAAAGTTGACTCGTCCCTTTTTTCGTGAGAACTACTCCTATAGACATGAACTTTTACGTTCTTGGCTGGGGGGAAGGAGTTACATTTTATTGCGTTTGTATATTTGTACAAGATAAGAAATGTTAAATGCTCTTACTCTGAAACTTTTGTGTTTCAAGAATTATATATGTGATTTAAATAGATTTAAACTAATTCGCTAAATACTCTTACAATATTCCCAGCTGCATTTTTTCTGTTTCTGTTGAACTTCCTTCTTGTTTGCTATGTTGTTCAGGCTTCTCTTTTGGTAATGTCTTTAGTTTACTTCTTCACTAAACTTTCGGTTTCTTTTTGTTATGTTGACTTTTAATTTTCGGTTTTTAATTCCGGTCTGTTCACTTTCAATTTTTGATTTTTCTAATTTCGTTATATTCACATTTAATTTTCGGTTTTTAATTCCGTTGTATTCACTTCCCCTTTTTGATTTTTCTAATTTCGTTATATTCACATTTAATTTTCGGTTTTTATTTTGTTCCCATGTGTCACTGAATTTTACTATTTTAAAATTCTCACTGCTCGGGCGCCAGTTATGAAATCCTGTGTGGGGTTTCCTAAAAAAAATCTCGAACTCCAACTTATTGTTAGGCCAACGGTTCGTCAGAATAAATCAAACACGTTACTTTCGATATTACGTTATAAAGGGATATATTTCAAAGCTACTACTCGCTACAACTTCCAAAACTAGATTAAACATTTATTCTAAAACAATTCTACTTCCAAGTCCGCAGCTGGTTCACGGTCGCCACAGATTTCCGGTGTCGTCTTCGAGTGTTCCCATGGGAACTTGTTGACTTCAGCAAAAATACTTGGGCGCGTGCATTGGTTTCATATTCCTGGTAGTTGACTGCAAATGCACGAAAGAATGTAGATTGCGTTTTGCTAACGGTGCATTTTCTCAGGGTGTTAACTTACATAATGAGATGAAAGGATGTATTTTTTTTTTTTTTTATTTAAACAGTTTGCGACATAAACTCAATCAGCAAGATTTTCTAAAAACATTTCCCAGTCCTTTTCGCTATACAGTGTACTCTCTCCTAACGGGCACCCCTCATAAGCGGACACCTCTCATAACCGGACAAATTTCAAAGAACGGAATAATCTACACAATTTTTAATGTAAATAATTCTCTCATAAACGGACTCTTTCATAACCGGACGCGGACACCAGTTTTCATAGCCGCAATAGAATTCCACTCTCTCTTAAACGGACAAAACGCATTTGGCACGCTTCGTTGTCTTTTCTTTTGTTTGCTTTTTTTCCTTTTTCTTTGCGCTTTGCCCTTGATTTGATACCCAGCAAAAAAACGGTAAAGAATGTAAACATAGTAGGCTGCGGCGCCGGCGACCGTCTGTCGACTATCCGACTAAAATTCTCGTGGCGCAATACGTAGGTTTGTGTGTAAGTGTATGCATAATTTCGAAGCATAAATTCATAGTTTGAAGTATAATGCAAAAATGATTTTTTAAAGGCTTCTTGTTTATGTTTTGTTATTATCCTTTTTATTACCTACAATTAATGTTTATCACAAAAAATGCAATCAATTTTAAAATAAACTATTATAGGTACCATAAATGCATATGGCTTGTTTATTTTTTCAAAATTGTCATTGAAATATTTTTTCTCATAACCGGACACCTCTAATAAGCGGACAAATTTCTTGATACGAGTACTGTCAGTGTCCGCTTATGAGAGAGTTCACTGTATATACGAGTATATTGTGAAAGGTCGACACAATCAGGCAATTAGAATACAAAATTATATAACCACGACGCAATGTCATATACCTAAACAGATGGTAAAAAAAACTGCACTTGTGCAGCTGTACAATATAAATACAATCAAATTAAAACCGAATGGCAGCACCCCACGTAATAATTCGTTCTCAAAAGCGCCAAAACCGAAAGTTCTTTGACAAAATCCATAGAAAAACCTTTAATGATATGCTTCATTGTAGAGATGGTAATACTCTTCTGATGTGCTTCAGTCACACACACTGCTTATTTTGGTGGATGATAATACGAGGGCGGGTCAATAAGTCCGTGACTTTTTGAATAAAACACAGATTTTTTGATAAAAAAAATAATTTTATTTTCAACGTAGTCTCCCTGGAGCTCTATACACTTTGTCCAACGTTTCTCCAACTTTTTTATCCCTTCCAAAAAAAATGATTTGTCGAGGTCCTCAAAATAGGCCTTTGTTTGCGAGATGACTTCATCATTGGAGTCAAATCTTTTTCCACCGAGCCATTTCTTCAGGTTTGGGAACAAGAAGTAGTCGCTCGGAGCCAAATCTGGAGAATAGGGTGGATGAGCGAGCAATTCATAGCCCAATTCATGGATTTTTGCCATGGCAACTGCACATGTGTGCACCCTTGCATTGTCTTGGTGGAAAAGAACTTTTTTCTTGGCCAAATGAGGTCGGTTTTTTTTTCAAATCGTCATTGAATCGGTCCAATAAGTTGGCATAATATTCCCCATTGATTGTTCTTCCCTTTTGAAGGTAGTCAATGTGGATTATCCCGCGTGCATCCCAAAAAACAGTCGCCATAACTTTATTGGCTGACAAACCCACCTTGGCCTTCTTTGGCGCCGATTCACCCTTAGAAACCCACTGTTTTGACTGTTGTTTGGTCTCTGGTGTGTTGTGATGGATCCATGTTTCGTCCACGGTTACAAAACGACGCAAAAACTCCTCCATATTGCGATTAAACAACGCCAAACCTTCCTGTGAAGTTGTTACACGATTGCGTTTGTGGTCGACTGTGAGCAAACGCGGCACCCATCTTGCGGAAAGCTTTCTCATGCCCAAGTGATCATTCAAAATTGAAACCACTGAGCCATGCGAGATCCCTACGGCTTCCACAATCTCTCGCACTTTCAATCTTCGGTCGGCCAACACCATATCGTGAATTTTTTCGATTGTTTCGGGTGTAGAGACCTCAACTGGGCGTCCAGGACGTTCGGCTTCTTCAGTGCTTGTACGGCCACAACGAAATTCAGTAAACCACTTTTTTACCATTGAAATCGATGGTGCAGAGTCCCCATAGTATTTTTCAAGCTTAGCCTTGGTCTCGGTAATGGTTTTTTTTCGCAAGAAATAATGCTAAGCACACGAAATTCACTTTTTTCCATTTTCTCCTCAAATTAGTGAGTAGTCTGATAAAAATAGCTGTCAAACACAAACTAACTGACGCAGCAAGTTTAAATTTTGACAGGAGTCAACTGACAGATGCCTCTTGACAGGAGCAGTGTTGCCGTTTCAGTAAAGAGGTCAGAAATTCAAAAAGTCACGGACTTATTGACCCGCCCTCGTAGCAAGCGAACACAAGACGATCATGCTCATTCTTCATTCGGCTGTGTGGGAGACTGGTTGTGGTGGGTTGTATGCGAATTTTAGGAAAATTACAACAACCATTCCTTGGTATGACAGTGGTTGGGTTTTTATTTCAGTGACAATTCTTTCGTTTGAGTGCCATGAGAGTATCTGCAGGCACCACTGGTAGAAAAAAAGCTCCTCCATAAGGCCTGTACTGACAATTTTTGTTGGAAAAAGTATAGATCAGAAGGGGTGAAATATTTCTTACATCGCTTAAGGAAACCTAGCCATTTCGCAGCGTTCTTGGCGACATCGAATATGTGGTCATTCCAACGGAGGTTGTCATTAAAATACATACCGAGAATGGAAAGTCTTTCGGTCCACCGGTGCAAATGCCATTTATGGATAATGGTAGTGTGTGAGGATTTTTAATAATAATATAATAATAATAATAATAATAATAATAATAATAATAATGATAATAATAATGATAATAATAATGATAATAATAATGATAATAATAATGATAATAATAATGATAATAATAATGATAATAATAATGATAATGATAATGATAATGATTTTTTTTTTTGGAGGAGAGAATACGTGATGTACCGTCAAGTGGTAGGCCGTCACCACTTGGTGTGTCCGACTCTCACGGACTAAACTCTCCCCGCTTACGGTCTATAAGCCACCCTGGAACCGCTCTTGGCATTACATCAGGGTGGCGCCGTTTATAAGTCCGTAAAAGGACGCCGTCTTGTTAGTATTCTGTGGCCTAAGACGTCTGTGCCTGCTGAAACACTTCGCGTGTTCTTTCGTGTCGATGAGGAATGATAATGATAATAATAATAATAATAATGATAATAATAATGATAATAATAATGATAATAATAATGATAATGATGATAATGATGATAATGATGATAATGATGATAATGATGATAATAATGATAATAATGATGATAATAATGATGATAATAATAATGATAATAATAATGATAATAAAGATAATGATAATGATAATAAAGATAATGATAATGATAATGAGAATGATAATGATAACTTTATTTCATGTAAAAAGGGGTTCAAGCATTACATAATTAGCATTATAAAAATTAACATCTGTTATTAACGAGCGTTTTAACATAAAATAGTTAGGAACATTCTATTGTCAGAAGGACAAGAGGCGAATGCAGCTTTATAAAAAATTAACAAATTGAATTAATATGTCAATTAGGTATAACATAACTAAGAATCAAAATGTAAAATTCAGCAGCAATATTTATAATACATGGTTGCCACTTGACTGGAAAGTCAGGGAAAGTCAGGGAACGAACATTTGGTCAGGGAATGTCAGGGAAAGTCAGGGAATTTCGAAAACAGTCAGGGAAAATTCACTCTGTGTGTATTTTTTTTTTATAATATTAAAAAAAAATGTATGTAGAACTCTGAAGTCTGGAGCCTCTGGAGCAAAAATATTACTTTACATGAATCCACATTTTTTCTTATTTTGGGATCACTTTCGGAGATCTCGATATCTTTCGAGATATACCTACGCACCATTTCACTAATCCACCGTTATTATCTAGTAATGTATATACCTTGGACATTTTTAATTTGATTGATTGAGACGATTTTGGTTTCGAGAAAGTATAGCGTTTGCGTACGCAGTGTTGTATTAATTCCTAAACAGCTAATGGAGATGCCAAGTAGCATTGAAAGGCATATCAATCCTATTTTTCGATTCATGCGCTACGAAAAGTCTGAGATAATGCTTAAATGGAAAACCACATCTTCATGCTTTCCGAAAAAGAAGGCATGCAAACTTATACATCAAAAATCAAAATAGTCTATTTCGATTGACTTTGTTTAGCGAAATTTGTTCCCTTTGCTAAGGAAAATTTTGTATAGAATAGTTTTTATTTTAAGGCAATAACGGCAAAGCAAGATGCAAATTATGCAAACAAGAATTTGAGTTAAGCAACATGGGCCAAAGGGCTTTGGTGTCGCATCAAAATGGACTAGCGCATAAGTCAAATTCTAAAGCTTTGACGTCACAAAAAATTGATACTTTCTTCACTGCGTCTCATTCATTGGTCGCCTCTAGTAGTCAAAAACATCTCAAAATACACCAGAAAATATTAACGCTCAAAATACACAAACAAAATATTTTACTTTCGACAAGACCGATTCCATTGTCGCAGCGATAACGTGGTCTCTGTATATTATTTCCACCAGAGCGTCCTTGAACTCGGCTGTGGAAATTATTGATCTTTTTCGATTGATGTTCCCAGACACCCAAATTGCTGAAAATTTAAAGTTAGGAAAAACTAAGAGTTCCTACGTTATCAACCACGGTATCTCCCCATGTTTTCATAGCAATCTTTTGGATAAAGTAAACAAATGTGACGACTTTGTTATATGTTTTGACGAAGCACTGAAAAATAGCTCAGAAAGAATAAATGGATTTAGTTGTCCGTTTTTTTGATGAGTCAAAAGGAATGTTTGCAATAGATACTTAGAAAGCGAGTTCATGGGATCTTCAAAGTCAGATGACATTTTAAAACATTTTGACAATGGAATCCGATTTTTGAAAAAAGAGAAACTTCTTCAAGTATCTATGGATGGCCCAAACGTAAATTTATCTTTTTTTAAAGAAATTAAAACAACAGCGAAAAGAAATTGATCCGGATGGTACGCAGCTACTAGAATTTAGTCTGTGTGGTCTACATGTAATACATGGAGCCATGAAAACCGGACTTACAAATTTTTCATGGGACCTGCATATTCTTTTAAGGTCCTGCAAGAAGAAGCTTGTTTACCTCCAAAAGTGATTGTACTCAATTTTCCCTGAAATATTGCGGTGTACATTGACTACAAAACAAAATTTGTTTAGAGAGATGCCTGAACATTTTTGATGAGTTGAAGCACCTTTTTTCTATGACAAATTCAGATTTACCAAAACCAAGGCCAATTGAAAACGTAAAAAAATACTTCCAAAACAAATTGTTAGACTGCAAGTATGCATTTTTCCATACAATTACATCTGATTGTGATTTATCAAAATTTCAAGGCGAGAAACCATTGATATTTAACATTTATGAAGATCTCCTCATAATGGTTAAAAACTTATTGCATCGCATCGTCAAAAAAAAGTGTATTAGCGAATGCTCCATAGGATCTCAACTTGTGTCCATCGATCTTTTAAGTGAATCCAATCTTTTGGAAACAAAAAACGTTGACGTTGGCTTCAAAGCAACGAAAATCATCAATGCAATAAAACAAAAAGACAATTTTTCGGAATAAGATATTTTAAAATTTAAATTGGATTGCCGCAAAATTATTATAAGCATAATAACAAAAATCGAAGAACGAAGCCCATTAAAATACGATTTGATTGTAAACGTGAGCAGTCCTAATCCTAGAGATATTTTGCAAAACAACGGTCTCTACAGTAAAAGATTCAAAAATATGCTTCAAATTTTATATAATACCAACCGATTATTTGATACATGCGCGGAAAGGGCAAAATTGCAGTACATAAATGCATGTACAGATGCAAAGACAGCCCTAAAAAGAGGAGTACAAAAGCTTTATAATCAACGAATCTACTTGTAGAGTTGATGAGTTCTACTTTCAGCTTTTTAGCAAAAAGGAAAATTTTAAAGATATTTGGCATGTTATAAAAATGTGTTGCATTTTATCGCACGGAAACGCCTCAGTTGAGAGTAGCTTCTCAATTAACAAGACTCTTTTGGTCGAAAACCTCCTTGAGGAGTCACTAGTCGCTCAGAGAAGAGTCTTAATGGCGTGAAAGAGGCTGGGCGAGTATCGAAAGTGGAAATAAATTCAAAATTAATATTTATGCTAAACACAGCAGTTAGAAGAAAAACTTCCATTAAAAAAAAGGAGATAGAGTACCTAAACGAATTAAATAGAAAAAGGGAGGAAGAAATAAAAACACTTCATAAGGAAAAACCAAAAATTCGCATTCAAGCTCCCTTTTAAAAAGGGATATACCTTATTCCTGTTCTCAACTGATTGTTTCATTGATATTTTTTTAAAAGGAATGTTTAGAAGTATACAATTTGTCTGTTCTTTAAATATTTGGGACTAGTGTTTAAATGCGTCATTTTGTTTGTTATATTTGCAAAATTTGGTCAGGGAAAACTTTAAAACTGGTCAGGGAAAGTCAGGGAAAAGTCAGGGATTTTTTTTTAAATAATAGTGGCAACCATGTAATAATAAAATCATAATATAATAACAGGCCAATGTGTTAAATCATTGGAGTAAACAAATTTTCTATTTCGCAGTTATTGAATGAAAACAGCCAGATGCGAGTATAATTTAAAAATCTTGACTCCTTTCTTTCGCATCTAATATTTATCGGTAACCTATTAAATAGGCGACACGCAGTAACATTATAAAACCGAGAAAACATATACATCCTGGCTTCAGTATACCCGGACTTACGAAAGAATATTTTAAGTACTTTAAAATAATAGAGATGCATTAACGGAAGAATTTCCAGACTTCTGAATAACTCGACACTTGGAGTTCTACGATTTACTCGACAGATGATCCGAATCACATGCTTCTGCTTTATTAATAGAGGCTCAATTTTATTGAAATGCGTACCGATCCAACACGAAATTCCATATTGAAGTTTTGATTTGAACAAACCATTGTAAACTAGCGTTAAAACAGAAGAAGATCAATAAAGACTTAGATGATAAAGATGCCTAACGAGTCTATTAAAATAATGCTTTAAATACGTAGTGTGGGCCTTCCAATTTAGTCTTGCATCCAATACAACTCCTAAGTACTTAAAGTTTTCAACCATTTCAATTGTAAAGCAGTCATTAGAACAGTAGGCATTTACATCAAAGGAGGGCACAAACTGACGTTGGCAACATACATTGTTACGACGAAATCTTAAACACCCAGGTGAGTGATACTGCAACGTCATATCTTCTGGAACTGAACCCATAATATCAAACACCATGAACTTAGTTTTGTCACTGATTACTAGTTTATGCAACTTAAACCATCTTCGTAGTATTTCTAGATCAGAGTTCATATCTACAAATAAGTGAACATAATTAGTGTTGGAGTAGGATAACGCAGTATCGTCGGCGAAAGCTGTAATTCTGCCCTTGAACGATTGAACAAATAGCGAATTTACAAAATCAAGAATAAAATTTTGCCCAGAACGGACCCTTGCGGAACACCTATGTTTATAAAGATTGCTGAGCTTAGGACGCATTTTATTTTCACCCTTTGCTTGCGGTTACGCAGATAAGAGGCAAACCACGAATGAATCGAACCCCTGAACCCTGCGTTAAACAATTTGCTAAGCAACGGCTTATGATCTACAGTATCAAATGCCTTAGTAATGTCAATAAATAGAGCAGCAGAATTTTTAGAGTCGTTCAGGCTATTATAGATTTCGCCGCACAGTTTCAATAAGACTTCTTCGGTAGATCTTCCGCTTCTAAAACCGAACTGAAACTCACTTAATTTGTTTTACCAAGAAATGACAGCATTCTAGATTTAACACCCTTTTCAAAAAATTTTGAAAAAGTAGATAAAAGAGAAATAGGGCGGTAGTTGTTTAAAACTGTTGTATCTCCTTTTTTATGAAGTGGAACTACGACCGATGCATATAATTTTATAAATTTCAAGCGGTGTGAAACTTTCAAAAAAAAAACTGCATTTGAAATACGTCCTGCTGGATTGTCCGGTCAAATTGACCGGAAGAGTTATTTAGCAATGACAAATCCTGAATAGTTCCTGAGACGTTGGCAAAATAATCATTAAAAAGGTTAGCAATCTCTAGAGGTTCAGTTACATGCATATTATCTCTGCTTAAGACTATGTCAGCGTTAGGTTTCTTTCTATTTAAAATCACGTCAACGACTTCCCATTCCTTTTTAGTGTTGCCAATATTTTCAGACAGCTTACTACTGAAGTAAGTATCCCTACGGAGAGGTATTTGGGTTCTTAGTTGGTCACATATTTTTTATATAACCTTTTCAGTCTAATATTGTTCGGATGTTTGGCTACACGAATACATAGTTGATTTTTCTTTCTAATATTCTTTAGTAATGATAAAGTCATCCAAGGTTTGATACATATAAATTTGTTTTTTTTTTTGCTTTATTTTTTGGCTGCAATTCGAAATATGAAACTGCAGTGTACTCAAAAACAAATCAAACGCAATAGAAGGGTCATCTAAACTGTAGATTTCATCTCAAAATTCAAAAGTTAATGCTCTACTTAAAGCAATAAAATCAATTTTTAGAATATCTTTAACAGCAGACTGCTTAGATCTGAAGACAGCACTATTAAGTTGAAGACTTGATAAATAATGATCAGTTAGTTTTAGATCATACACTGCTGATTTATGTCAAGCAGTTATTCCTGTGTATAAAAATATGATCTAAGCAAGTGCTAGAGTTTAAAACTACTCGAGTAGGTTGGGTCAGTAATGATTCAAGCCCATAAGAAGACAACGTTGAAAGAAATAGATCAACATTGGGCGAATGTGATAGAATATCTATGTTAAAGTCTCCCACAAGAACAAGGTTTTTACGAGTTTGCTTTTTGAGAAAGTCGGGAAAATTCTTCCATAAACACCTTTATAGAACACATATGTAATCTATAAATTCCAATAATAGAAAACCGGGAACCAGAAATATCGCATTTAACACTTATCAAGTCAGCACTGATCATATTAGAATTAAAAATTTCGCACGCCAAGTCGCTTCTATAAAATACTGCGATGCCACCAGATGAATAAGAATCATTGCACGTAGCAGCGAATGTAAAATTGGGTATATAAAAGTCTGCAACCTCATTATTGTATATCCATATCTCAGAAAGAAAAATCAAGTCTGGTAAATGGTTCAAAGATGCAAGATGCGAGTAAAAGAAATCAAAATTCTTTCTTAAGCTGCGAATATTTTGATGTATAATGGAGAAGCCAGAGAAGTAATTATTTGAATGTTCAATACAAAGACAATTCATGTTATTAGAATTGGAAGAGTAGAAATTATTATCACTTAGATTATTATTAAGAGGATCTATAGACGAATTTATTGAATTATAATTTGACATTTATGAAAAATAAAGGAGAAGATTTACTTAAGTATTTACTTTAGAAAGATCCTCAAAACTAACAATTTTAATTGCTTTATCGCTTTCTTTTCCTTTCTGATAAGCACCGACGAGTTTCTCACCCAAACATATTTGCAAATTCGGTTGTTTTTTAGTTGTTCTGCCTTCTCCAATAAAGACCTTGTGTATCCGGTAAGAGAATCGTTGATAAATAATCTGTTGCTGCTACTGTTGGTCTTGCTATTGCCGCTGTTCATGCATTGGTCCTCAAAGATATTTGAAAACAAACTTAATTTGCTGCTACGGATTTTATTAATGATTTTTTCCTTGCGTGCTAGCGAAGAAAACTTTACACACACAATGTTTGATGCAGCACTTTTTTTCGTCGTTTCTTTTGACTTCACATTTTTGACGTAGCAATCCTCAATTTGATCAGCATCGATCTTCTCTCTCTTTGCTTTTATGCCAGAAGGCAGCAAAGGGTTTTAGAACCATCAAATTTTACTCTATTGGTTTTACCCCACTGAGCTATGCTGCTGAGATCGGAATTTAATGAGCTAACATACGTTGCCGTTCCAGTTCCACACCCGAATAATAGGGGCGTGACCTAAGAAACAAATATGAGAAGCTGAGGGTACTGTCAGCCGCAGAGAATGGATTGGATTAGAAGTATTAGACAGGAGATCATTTATAAAAATGAGAAAGAGAGCCGGGGATAGAACAGAGCCTTGGGGAACACCAGCATTTATTTGATGAGTTGCAGACTTGAAACCGTCCAAAACAACTTGAATTGAACGGCCCGAAAGGTAATTTCAAATCTATTGAAGAAAATTGTCATCGATTCCAAATGGTACGTATTTTCGACGAGAGAGCTTGAAGCGCAACGATCTTACTTTCACCATGTTGGTGAAGAGATTGGTTTCACTTTTTGGTTAGATATTTCATCAAATCACCAGTGGACCTGTTGCTGCGAAAACCGTACTGCTGGTCATTGTGAAGTTTTCGGGATTCAATATATCTTTTTAGCTGACGGTTGATTATCATTTCCATGACCTTAGAAAGAAGGCGTGTAAGTTTAATTGGTGGGTAGGAGGAGAGATAAGAAGGTTCGCCTTTTTTTAGTACAGGCTGGACAAATACTGTTTTCCATCTCCTCGAAAAGAGCCCTGAAGAAAAAGACAGATCGAAGAGCTTGCGCAGCGGTTTTGCCAGCTTAGAAGAACACCTCTTCAGAACGATAGGGGAAATACCATCTGGCCCATCGAATTTGTGTAGGTCAAGATCTCGAAATACTCTAGCCACTGTACGAGTGCGAAAGTGGTTTGGTCCCACGGAGTATTCTACGAGCCTGTTCTAGGTACATCCGATACCAAACCCATAACAATGTTATAGGTACATCCGGTACCAAACCCATCCAAATTTATTGATAATCAAACCCATAACAATGTTATAGGTACATCCGATACCAAACCCATCTAAGTTTATTGATATTTCTTTGGTGGATCATATTTTGCTGAGCACCAAATGAGATAAGAAAGTTACTGTTGTTCCTTTGGTGGCTCATATTTTGCTGACCACCAAATGAGATAAGAAAGTTATTGTTACTCCTTTGGTGGCTCATATTTTGCTGATCACCAAATGAGATAAGAAAATTATTGATATTTAGTTGGTGGCTCATATTTCACTGGCCACCAAATAAGATAAGGAAGCTGACAACTAACAGATCTAATATTTAGTGTGTCAGTTTCAAGATCCAACTCACCGTAGGAAGTAATGTAAGAGTTTCAAGATCCAACTCATCGGAGGAAGTAATGTAATAAATGTATTATTCAAAACCTCACTCGACGGTATAACAAATGATGTAATAAATGTATTATTCAAAAACTCACTCGACGGTATAATAAATAATGTAATAAAAAAAGTTTAAAGTCTGGAGTTTTAATTAATTTTTGTATTATTCACTCAACGGTATAACAAATGGTGGCAGCGGTGGGATCCGAAAGATTCCAAGTGACAAAATCATTGCTGAAACAAAAAGTGGTAAATGTGTGTACGAGAAAATTCTGCTGAAGAAACCTCCTTAACAAAAAAAAAATCAGTTTAGAAAATTTACAAACGCTTCTACTTCATTGTGATACGGAAAATTAAATAAATATCAATCCAAATGTTCACGGTAAATCGTTTTAATTTTGCCACATAAAGAACATTTTTTTCTTTTGGTTGTGCGAAAATATAAGCACCAATGTGCAGTCCACAAAGAAAAATTAAACAAATAAAGTGCACAAGCTGTAAAATTAAATAAATCAAAATTGAATTGAGGTGAAAAGTAAAGAAAAATCAAATTTAAACGGGGCTATAAAGCACTACAGGAGCAGCACCATAAAGACGCAGACGATGCATATAAAGCTAAAAAAGACGACAAAACCGCTGCAAAAACAGATTCAAATTACAAGGTGCTTACTTTTGATTTACAAAAATGTTTGCCTACTCCGAACTTGGAAACATCAGTCTCATTTTATAAAAGACTATTTGGACATAAAATTTGACTGTTCACGACTGTGTTACCGGAAAGCCTATTTGTTTCATGTGGCACGAAGGTATTGCCAAACGTGGAGGTAACGAAATCGCGTCCTGTATTATGAAATATTTAAAAACTGTTCGAAGCAATTGCAAACACCTAACCCTGTACAGCGATTCATGTGCTGGACAAAACAAGAACGCATTTGTTTCAACTATGTTTATGACGTTTATGCAAAGTGAGACAACAATAGAAACAATAGACCATAAATTTCTTGTTCCAGGTCACACTCACATGGAATGTGATCACTCCATCATAGAGCGTAAAAAGAAACGCACACATATCCAAATACACCATCCACGAGACTGGTGTTTGTTTATATCTTCCGTGGGGTCGAAGCATGTTTTTGAAGTGGTAGAAATGGACCAAACTATGTTTTACAATTTTTCAGCTGCCCTTAAAGACAAATTTTGTTGGAGAAAGGTAAATGAGAATGGCGAAATATTCAAATGGAGCAGTGTTAAGTGGCTCAGATATTCAAGAGAGTTTGGAGGATTATACTACAAGACCAGCTTGAGTAATGAAGAAGAGTTCAAAGCATTAAACGTTAAAAAGGGGCATTAACCAGGTACCAATAAGCGACCTGAAAGCAGCTTATAGTGGACCTATTAACATAACTTCAGCAAAGAAGAAAGATCTTGTGGACATGTTAGATTTAATAAATAATAATTACCATAATTTTTATTTAAACTTGCCAACCGCAGATGGAACAGATATCCACCCTGACTTACACGAAGAAAGTGATGATTATTAGCTTCATTTGTTCTTAAATTCTTAAATCACATAAAAAAGTGTATTGTAATGAATATTATATGCCATTTATTTTTATTATTATTTATTTTATTAATGTTTGCTTAAACGAAACATTTTTTATTTTATGACCTAAGGTTTTAAATAAAAAAAGTACAAAACATCTTATGTTATGCTTATATTTCATTAAACAAAGCACTGTAATGCGCACTTCATCTTAAGTCTATTTAAGAACTGAAATCGATACTCCACAAAATCTGCTAAAGTATCTTACCTCAACTTAAGATTTCTTAATGACCAAACACGCTAAAGGTAAATCATCTTAAATTGCATTTTGTCTAATATCTCGCTGATTTTTTAAAATATTGTTTTGAAACGTGGCTAGGAAAAAAGAAGACAATATTTCCCTTCTAAAAAACCCTTGCCTTAAAGTTAAAAGTTGGAGGCTTTTTTTTAAATTAGGTTTTTTGATTTTTTTTTGCTCTCCTGAAAAACTATGAAAATTGACTTAAGATAGTTTACCTTTTCAGCATAGAGTTATCAATTAAAAATAAGCGGATTTATTCTATGAAATAATCTAAAACCTATGAAAGAACACTTTGTAAATTTTACTGATAAAATCATACCAAAAAGTATTTTTGGAGAAAGTTGTTGTTTATTAAACTCTGATGAGGAGGAAAGTAATATTGTACTAAATCTCCTGTAAATAAGAAAATAAACTTTGAAGAATTAGACGATTTAGCAACAGATGCAAGAAATATCGAGAAAAATATATTTGAAATAATTTTTCCTGAGAATCCTGTACGGAAAGGTATAAGTTATGGTTTAACACTGATTATTTTTATAATCATAATATGGTGTTGTTGTTGTTATTACATACAAAAAATGCATGATCTTACCATGTATTTGTTTCAAGAATTGTTTTAACATAAAAAATGATACAACGCGTACTGAAATTATTCGAAGTGCAGATCACTTACCTTTAGAATCCTTAACGGGTGGAATAAGATTTCGTGATGTTAGACCGAAATCTTTCATAAGGGGGGAGATGTTATAGGTACATCCGATACCAAACCCATAACAATGTTATAGGTACATCCGGTACCAAACCCATCCAAATTTATTGATAATCAAACCCATAACAATGTTATACACATATATATATATGTACATCCGGTACCAAACCCATCTAAGTTTATTGATATTTCTTTGGTGGATCATATTTTGCTGAGCACCAAATGAGATATGAAAGTTATTGTTGTTCCTTTGGTGGCTCATATTTTGCTGACCACCAAATGAGATAAGAAAGTTATTGTTACTCCTTTGGTGGCTCATCTTTTGCTGATCACCAAATGAGAAAGAAAATTATTGATATTTATTTGGTGGCTCATATTTCACTGACCACCAAATAAGATAAGGAAGCTGACAACTAACAGATCTAATATTTAGTATGTCAGTTTCAAGATCCAACTCACCGGAGGAAGTAATGTAAGAGTTTCAAGATCCAACTCATCGGAGGAAGTAATGTAATAAATGTATTATTCAAAACCTCACTCGACGGTATAACAAATAATGTAATAAATGTATTATTCAAAAACTCACTCGACGGTATAATAAATAATGTAATTAAGAAAGTTTAAAGTCTGGAGTTTTAATTAATTTTTGTATTATTCACTCGACGGTATAACACGCCCGGGTACTGTTGGAGATAAAGCACAATCTGGAAGCGTTGAGCTAGCTGCAAAGTGAGCAGCAAGCGGATAGGCTTTATCTAGAGAGCTAACAGCTGGAATGTCGTTTTAAATGAGTGTTGGGATAGATGACGAAGGCAAATTCTTGATGTTTTTGACAAACGACCAAAAGTTTTTACTAGCCGTGAGACTTGTACAAACACTTACCTCTTCGATATGTTTTGGCAATTTCTTTTGAAAATAACGGAAACAATTGAAATCATATTAAAGTTTTTTTTTTTTTTAATTTTAGCCTATAGGAATATGTTCGATAGATAACAATGCACAAAGTCGAAGTTGAAGTGTTGATATGTTTCTACCATTACATATTTCGTTTTCAATTGCACATAAAGGAGTAGGTACTCTTTTTGCATAATGGAAAATGACATTGTGGTATTTTCAGACTTTGATTTTTTACGTGTCGAAAAAGAACACAATTTCAATTTTTTTTTTTAAAAAAACAAAGAAAATGTGATGGATGGTAGGAATCGCTCTATTGTGGGGGAATTTTATGCAAAAACGATTGAACAGTGCAAATTTGAAATTTGAAAAAAATAATTGCCTGTAAAGTGAAGTGTCTGTTTAATATATTTGCACTGTTTAATCTTATTTTCATGTGACAATACCGTTATAAGAAGACATTATTAAGTTTTCTCCCTTTTGTTTTCTAACCAAACCGTGATATCTTTTTTTCACAATTACATTCAATAAACTTCTGTTTGTTTTTTTTTTTTGAAATATTCACTAAATTTAAACTTTTACCAAAATTGAAACGAAAACACAATCCCGCCATAAAATATCAGTGTTTTTATCATACAAATTGATTTGACGTAGAGAGACAAGCGTTTAAGAGCTTTATTGAACGAAAAGCGACCAAAAATGCTGTCAATTGCTTTAGTTAATATGAGCTATTTGCTCATAAAACTGAAACATTTGAATCGTATGGTTATGATTTCTAACTTGCTTAGTGACAAAGCAACGTTGCTCTGCATTACATTTTTTTTTATTTCAACGCTGAGTAACGAGGAATTTTAGCAAAAATACTTTATTTTGATAAATTTGTTTGAAAACTAAAACAAAGTGTGAAACAAAATATGTAAGCAACACTCTCCTAAATAATTCACTCAAACAAAGTTGTTTTTATAAAAAAAAAGTCCACTCGACGCTCGGTGCGTGACGTTATATGAACAATAATTTTCGGTGCTATACTTTATCCAAAAATGACTAAAAATGTGGCATCCGAAGTATTTTAGTATATTTATGAGCCGAATTCAATTACCACCCAATATCTTCCTCAAACATTGATCCAATTTCAGCGCCGTCTGCAGGTTAGAATGATGTTATATTTTACCAAGGATGCTTTTACAAAAAAAAACTGTATTTGTTTGTGTGACGTGGCAAAAAAGAAAAAACTGGGTTTGCTACTGTGAAGAAAAAAATCGCCCTTATATTTGTGATCAGCATCGGAAGTTATGTCGGTCTAGCCATGTAATGTACCCCAGGGCCCGAAATAATCAACTGTAAGATTTCTAAAAATCCGCCTACACCCACTATTTAAAAAACATTTTATTGAAGAAAGCAATGAAAATGAAATTCATATTTGTCGCAAAATATGTAGATAAAGTCGTTCTTAATAATTCCTTCATAAAAAGTTTTTTGCCACACTCACTTTTTGAGGGCGTTTTTAAACAAAATATTGTTTTTTTTTTCCGATAAAATACTTTAAAAAACGTATAAACAGTTATGTATAACAAAAACAATATCCTTCTGAACAATAACCAATATGTACTTAAGTTCTTGCCACCCCCTACTTTTCGGGGGATAGGAATCGGTTATCCCGCGCTTCCAGGGACGGGCAAGGAATATTACTGCAGCGCCCATCAAAAACTGCTCTTGTCGTGAAAGGCGACTAAGGGGAAGATACCACATCTAGGCAATTTTACCATTTAGCATTTTACTGTCGCAAGTGTACATGCAAACTGGACATCACCAGTGTCGTAAAAGTTCGATCAATAATCAAATATTCAATTAAGTATTGTTTCATAAGCTTACATTATGTATTTCTTCTTGTTTCTCTGCATTATTTGCTAATAATAGTCAATAATGGGAACATGGGCAATACCAGAATTTGATTGGCTCAGTGATGAAGTGGAGCGAGGCCTGCTTATATTCGAGGCGAATCCCCCATGCGTCCCACTAGGGATGCAGTAAAGTGGGACGGATATGATCCGTTTAATCCTGATCATAGCATCACCGCTATTAAAGAAGAAGGAATAGGGTACTCAACATCCTTTCCTTATGTTTTTAGATTCGGATAAAAAAAAACTAAAACATAGTTTGGACGAAATTAACAGAAAAAACGGACACAATTAAAATTTTCTTCTTTAAAACGAGAAAGTTTTATGTCGCCGAGATGTTTTAGGTGTCCTGCTTCCTTTACTTGGTCAAGACATACATTGTTCACGTTTGTAATCTATATGTATCTATCAACATAGAATATCAATATTGGTATACCACATCGCATTTGTCTTTCACTCCGTTCAACACAGCACAAGTTGTTTTTTGTGTATCTATCGATTTGCACCCACAAACCCCAAACAGACACTCGATCGGGAGCAAATGGTTGGAAAGATAGAGCTCAGATACTCAATGGGACGTTGTGGCATTTATTTATACCTAATATTTAGGGTAAACAAGTGCTTGAAGAATTCAGCAGCAAATACACAATTTTACAGTTCAAACTCAAAGGTAAGTAGGTAGCTGTTTTACCAAATAAAGGACAAAAGTATTCCAACAAATTTATTTCAACGAATTTTCCCAAACGTTGAACTTGCTACAACAAAATATTTGTACCTACTATATCTGACTTATTAAAGAACGTGTTTTCTAACAAATGTACTAATCTGATTGTCTTTACATAAACATTCTAATTTTATACTTAAAGAAATGGGGTGTTTTAGCAGTAAAGATCGATTAACAAAGGAAGACATGGAGTTTTTAAAGTCACACACTCGATATGACGAATCCACTATTAAAGAATGGTATAAAGGGTTTAAGGTATGATTAAGCAAAACAAACATTTTTCCAATTAATCATTATGTACTCTTGCAGCAAGACTGCCCAAATGGCCGTCTGACACCAGCTAAATTTGTTGATATGTACAAAATGTTCTTTCCATCCGGAAATGCCGAGGAATTTTGTGACCATGTTTTTCGAACGTTCGATATGGACAAAAATGGTTACATAGACTTCAAAGTAAATATATTTTATGATCACTAATTAAAATACATAAATTAGATATCGAGCGTATTAAGTTTCTTTATTATTATTTTTTGATAATCTCAGATAAGGCATTAAATAGTGAATGAGTGACATATCCGATATAATCCTAATCCTGACGGCCGCTTTACTTATTCTTTCATCTTTGTGTGCATAGCACACGCACAAGAACAAACACTCAAACAACAGCACACATACGACTACTATTTCATTAGGAGTATTAAAAGAAAATTTTGGGGGGAAGTTAAAATACGTACTATAAAAAGAATTTCTCCGTAAATCTATAGCAATTCAACAAATTTTTTTCCGGTAACGTAGGGATCCCCCGAACTAGAAACTTCTTGACCAAGGTTCCCAATTTGTGGGGAATTCCCCAAACTGCGGGGAACCTTAACTCGTTTGGGTATTTTGAGGGGTTTGGCACTATGCGGGGAAAATGCGGGGATTTAAACATTTTAGCATTTAGTACTTTATCTAAGGACGATACATTCATGGTAGCTTTAGAGAAAGAGACGAAAATGTGGGCAGTTCAGCTATTTCAAGTTTCTATAAAACATGACAAGATTTTTACATTGAATTGACGTCGGACATTTCAAAGATATTTGATTTTAAGAATACATTATTTTCTATTATTTCTATTGTTTATCCATCGAAATTCAGCAGATCAACACAAAACAATGATGCCAGTTAATCGGTTCTCGTCAGATCACCGCAATAAAACGACGTTGGGCGGGGTTAGTACGTAGAGAGAACAACCGCGTGTCATTGGCCAGTCCCATCTACGAGTTGAGGTAGATAATACATACGTGGTATCACAATGGACCTAAATTGGTCTAAGTGTGTCGGCTTCTGCCGACAGCCACATAAACCTAACCTAACCTAACCTAACCTAATGATGCCTATGCTGAAGCCACTTCCAGTGCTTGCAAAGTTTGTGACACTTCAAAAACTGGATGACGAGTGGCGATCTCACGCTATGTTGGATTTTGTTCGACATATTCTTGATGAAAAAGATAGTGCTGAAAACTCGTGGGGTAAGGTGTTTAGACTTAAGAACAATGCGGGACATGGACGGTTTACAAATTTAAAAATTGTAATCTGCCTTTTACTTGTGTTGCCTTTTGCAAACGCACCAGTTGAAAGAAAATTCTGTGAACTGAAAACCATACTAACTGAAAACAGAAATCGCCTACATACTGATACTGTAGTATATTTAATGACCAGAGAAGGAATTAAAAAAGGTGGAAGATTGAAATTTGATCCATCAAAGAAGATGGAGCAAAGATATGGCAAAAAACAATGACTGAATAAAAAATTTAAATAAAATTTATCAATTTTCCATTTTTTTTTTCATTTCATTTATTTGAAGGTTAGTACATATGCAATGGGATCTTAAATTAAAGTGCAGACGCAAGTGCTTATTCAACTTTAATATTAATTAAGTAGCTTAACGAAAGAAAATAATTTTGGACTACCTCCAATTGTTCTTAACAGTGTACATTTGAAATTCATGGAAGTTGTAACTAATCTGGGTTTTCGCATCAATCGTTCGTTATCCCCAGTTGACCATATTAACTGCACAGTAGGGCGAATTTACGGTGGTTTACGTAAACTGTGGTTATTTGCGAGCTTTACTCCAGTTGAGACGAAGCTCAATAAAATCCCTTCTTGTGCCTTACATTGAGTATGCTTCCGCTGTTTATTGCCAGCTTGATTCTTTATCGGTAAGCTTATTACCGTTGCTTTCAACAATATGGTTAGGTATGTTTATGGCCTTCGACGATAATCAAACTATAACAAAAGAGTGCTCGGTTGTACACTTCAGCAGTTTCTAGATGTTAGATGTTGTGTCTTTCTGCACAAAGTAATTCACAATCAATCGCCACCATATCTATTTGAAAAGCTTCAATTTGCCCGCTCTTCCAGAACTTTTAATATAATTACACCCCCATCCAATTATTTAATCACGTCTCGCCATTTCTTTGTTCATGCCACTAGACTTTGGAACTCTTTGCCCAATGCAACAAAACAAATAACTGGGAGCTACCCACTTCAAAAAATCTGCGTTAGAGTACTTTTCTTAAAAAAAAAAAAAAGAAGCAACAACTCTCAATTTTCTTTAAATTTCTTCTACTCTTTTCCTTCTACTACTTTTCCCCTTTCTTCCTTCCTGCAATAGTGTTTTCATTATAATTTTTTATTTTTTTTTCCTATTTACTTATTGTTAGGTATAGTGTAGGTCTAACCATCAAATGTTATCCTCTATTGTTAAGTACTATAAGAGACTAAGTGTTACCTGTACAAGATGTTCAATAAATGAAATGAAATGAAATGAAAGGATGTATTTGGGAAAACTTAATTTTATGTGAAAACCCAATAAAACCAGTTTCTTTTTATTTAATGGTGTGGCGAATTTGTGGGGAATCGGATCTTTGATCTTCCCCAATTAGGGTAATTTAACATCGATTTTTGGGAAATTTAGGAAAGTGTCATCGGCAACACTGTTCTTGACACCTTTGTATGGAATCCAGTAAAGCTTTATTTAGTTTTTGATGTGTAAACATCTTTGCTCTCGTTGATGTGTAAATACCTTTTTCTCCGTAGGGGCTAGTTGGAAATATCGAGCGTCACCATCATCGTCAGATTTTCAGCGTCACCGTCAGATTTTCATACCACGTGAGTTAATCGGTGCTCGCCCGATCACCGCAATTAAACGACGTTGGGCGCGGTTAGTGCGTAGATGGGTGACCGTTTGAGAACAACCGCGTGTCCTTGTTTTTTTTTGATGTGTAATCATCTTTGCTCTCGGTAGGGGCTAGTTGGAAATATCGAGTGCCATCGTCATCGTCAGACTTTCAGTTCGGACGGCAAAAAACCAAAGTTTGAGCTAGGGAGCTGAAATTTATAATATAGACTCTCCAGGGGCACTTGTGTAAATATTTTTTCCAACAATTTAACGAAAAAAGGCACAGGAGCAATTCTTTTATTTTGTTATACATTTTCCAGTTTTAATTATGTTCAATTTTAGAGATTATTATGTCCTTACGAAACACCGGGAAGTTGTGTGGATGTAGATTTGTTTTGAATAATTGAGGTTGTATAGCTTGAAGTTTGTTGTACATCAGTTCAAGGTAAGAGGAAAAATATCGATTTGTACTTCGGTAACCGATGGCCGATTTAAGAATGTCACTTTTAGTTGTAATAAGGTTATTTACCAAGTGGTCCTTGGAGAACCAAATAGGGTCCTTAAGCCCGAAAAAACATTTTTTTCAAAAACTCCTAAAAAACCGCGCAGTATATTGTTTTCAATGTTATTTGACTAACAGATCCTTGGAACAACAAAAAGGTCATTAGTTTAGTTTAGTTTAGTTTATTTCTTTATATAACTAACACAGTAAGATAATAGATATCTTATAATCTAGTGAAAGTCTATGAATTTACTTTTAGAATAACAATTTCAATTACTTAGAATAATGCAAATAGAATAATGAAAAGGCAAAGAAAAAGAAAGAGAAAAAAAAATTGTATACCTGCCTAAAATAGAAGCGATAATTTATTAGAATATAAACTGTTTGATCTTTGAAAAGTTTATAATAATTTGAAAGGTAGATAGATAGAAGTGAAACAAGAAAGGGAAACGAAAGGCTAAGCTTGAGCTGAAAAGAGAAGATAAATTAGGTTAGTTGCTTTGATTCGAGAAGAATATTTTAAGTTTATTTTGAAATATGTGTAGGTCATCAATATCTCGCAGATGGGTGGGGAGTGAGTTCCAGAGGCGACATGCAGCAATGAAAAACTGTCTTTCCGTAGTCAGACACGAAAAGCGTGGCGGAATTACCGTTGTTGATCTGTTTGATACTGACAGTCTAAGCTTTTCATGGAGATATGTTGGTTGACGTGTTTTTAAGATTTTAAAATATAGTATCAATGTTCGGAATCTCATGAAGGCATCAAACGACATACTAAGGAGGCTCTCCAGCAGACGTGAAACATGATCATACCTTCTTAGCCCAAAGATGTATCGAATGGTACTATTGAAGGCAACTTTTAGTTTATTTTTACTGATGGCGTCGCAATTGTAAAATATTTCCCATCCATATGTAAGGACGGGTATCACCACGGTTCTTGCCAACATGGCTCTAGTTCGAAGTGGAGTGAATTCCTGGGCGGTCCATAACGCTCTGAGTGTTCCATAAGTTTTTCCTACCAGTGAATTAATGTGATCATTCCAGGTCAAGGTTCTATTGAAAATTACACCTAGATTTTTGTAGGTGTTTACAAATTCTAAGTCGTTATTGTGAAGTTTTATGGAAGGAAAGTATGAGAGGTCTAGTTCTTTTCTCGAGATAATCATGCATTTGCATTTTATTGGGTTGAGAATCAACCCATTGCAAGATGCCCAGTTAGATATCTTTTCCAGTTCCTTATTCAAGGTGAAAGCGCAGTCGTCAATCAAACCCAAAGGACAGCTTTTGTAAATTTGTATGTCATCGGCATAAAAGTGTTTTGATGCTTGATTGATAATGAGCCCGATTTCATTGATATACATAGAAAATAAAAGTGGGGACAAAATTGATCCTTGGGGAACTCCTTGTTGCACCGGAAGAAAATCTGAGAAATCTTCATTTAAAAAGACGGCTTGCTTTCTATCGCTCAAAAAAGAGGAGAGCAGTTTAGTAGCTTCTGCAGATATGTTGAACCTTTGACGCAGTTTATTCAAAAGTACAGTGTGATCCACTAAGTCAAAAGCTTTTGAAAAATCTAGTAAAACTAAGAATGTTACGTTATTTATATCGAGCTCTGCTCTTATATCTTCGATTATTTTAGTAAGTGCAGTTATACAGCTATGGTGTGAACGAAAACCTGATTGAATATCGACTAAGAGGTTGTTGCGGGTGATAAAGTTGTTTAATTGTTTTTGCATAAGGCGTTCACACACTTTTGATAGAAAAGGAAGTATTGAAATCGGCCTGAAATCATCACAGAGTGAGTTTTTGGGGATTGGGATTATTTTAGCAATTTTCCATTGGTGTGGGAAGATCCCAGTGGTTAGGATAGAATTAATAACATGGGTGAAGTACGGAAGAAGCAATGGAAGAATAGCTTTGATGAAGATGGGGTTTCAGTCATCAACTCCAATGGCATTGGATTTTATACTAATGCAACTTTCAACTACATCTATGGTGTTCACACAGGCAAAACTGAACAATGTGTCCGTTGATGGTGAAGGTAGGCTATTGAGAGATACGTGTTCTCTTGGAGGTAAGAGAGGTGAGGACGCAAATTTACGGTTGAGCTCATTTTTATCCACATCGGCTCGAAGATTTGGTCTTTGTTTCCCGATTCCCAGTTTGCGGAGGTTGTTCCATAATTTTCGACCATCAGATTTCACATCTAGATGGTTGGAGAAGAACTGTAATTTTGCACGTTTTACCTCTTGAACAACTTTATTCCGTAATGTTTTATAAGATTCATGAAGTTCATAAACACGGAACCGTTTCCAGCGTCGATACGCTAGGTCACGCTGTTTTATTAGATTTGTGATACTACTTGTAAACCATTGTTTATTTTCGCGAATCCTAGTTTTTGTTTTTAATGGAACGTGTTGATTGTATAATAAATTAAGATTTTCATTTAAAAAATTGACTTGATCATCTGGTGAAGGCATTAAAAAGATGTCATTCCATGTTATCGCGTGTATATCATTTTCAAGAGATATTCTATTTATGTTCTTAAAATCTCGGAACTGAATTCTAGAATTTACAAGGTTGCACGTATAGGTCAGGAAAATAAGATCGTGTCTGGAGAAAACTGGAGCTTCGAGTTGGTCATATAAAAGTGTTCGGTCCATTTCACTTACATAGTAGTGAGCTAATAGAGTACAAGAGGTTTGGGTAAAATGGGTTGGTTGGGAAATATTGACTGGGTGCAGATCGAAAGAACTCATATTTTCACTTAATCTTTTATCAATTAAAAGGTCAGAGTTAAAGTCACCGCAAATAATTATGTTTGAAGAGCTGACCGTAATTTCTTCTACAACTCGATAGATTTGCTCCAAATCAATATTCCTATTAGAGATTGTTCCTAAGAGAAGATTATTTTCACTGCCCTTAACCTCTAGAAACAAGTACTCGAAGGAAGAATCCGGCGACGAGAAATATCTTTTCTTACATATTAGATTCTCTTTGACATAAATAGCAACACCCCCTCCGCGGTTGCACCTATCTGAACGAAAAACATTATAGCCATTAAGAGAGTATGTTGCATCCTTCACAGATGCAGAGAACCAGGTTTCGGAAACACAAATCGCGTCGATTTTCGAATCTTCAAAGAGGTACCTAAATTCATCAATCTTCGTCAATAAACTCTGAGCATTGATATGAGCTATTTTAAAACCCTCACGTCGATGGCATAAAATTTTTAGCATAGAACGCAGTATATAATTACTGGTGTATCCAGTGGAACCCACAATACGCTCACTCAACTCTGAAACGAGTGATTAATTGGCGAGATCGGAGTAACATACACACAATGTAAACGGAATCAAAGCAACAACTTTTAAAACAAAGTTTGAATATGATAGTTAAGAGAAGTAAACGTTGGTGAAAATTAGAAGTAAAAGAGATCATGTTGAAAAGAAAAAGAGCAAGATAGAAAATTAATAATAATGATAGTAGTGATAATAATAATAATATTTCATACAATAAAATGTAGTTCATCGTGTTGAGTGTTGGTGAGTTCTTCTTCCGTCTTCTTAATATTGATGGACTGACGCAGCAGCAGCAGCAGCAGCAGCGTGTATTATTTTCAGTGTTGCATCATTGTATTGTCTCCCTCCTTCGCTCTCTTTGACATAAACTGAACCAGAGTGTGTATATACTTTAACTAGAGCACCACGGTGTTTGAGACGCATTGCTTGTTGAAGGAAAACCCGGTTTTTGGATGTTAAGCTCGCGTGCAAGTAGACGTTGTGTGCTTCTTTCCCTTGTACACTTATTCCCGTGTCAGCAAGATGCAATGGTCTCTTGTGTGTTTTGTGAAAGAGAGCGACAGATTTTAAAACTATATTTCTGTCGTGCGGAGAATGAAATTTAAGTATGATGGGAGGGTCGTGGATGTTGTTGTCATTTTTGCGTTGAAGTCGGAAAGCTGATTTCAAGGAAGGAGGTACACAATCCGCCGTGTAGCAGATGCTGTTCAATATGGATTTAATTTCTTCATTTGGTAGCTGGGGTATTCCAAGAAGAACAGCGTCGGATGCAACCTCCTTACGTTCAGATATGTCACATCGTTGTTGCAGATCAGCTAAATCTTCCTTCAGCTCATGGAACACGTCCAAGTGGTGGGATTCCATTCTTGCAATTCGCTCTGTTAGGGACTCTATCGTCTTGTCTGTTTTGTTGATGTAGGTTGCTAGGTTTTGTTCGATTTTTCCAAAACGTTGGATGAATTCTGAGTGCAGATCTTTGATCTCTTTCGATATTTTACTGACGATATCATCAGATAGGTCTTTGATCAGGCTGTCCTTCTCAGATCGGGAGATTGCAGATGTAGGTAGAGTGGAATCGCTCTCTTTGGTGGAAGGTGGTGTGGTATTAAGAGTATCGATGGCGGCGGCGGCGGTAATGTTGGCAGGGGTGGTGGGAGTGTTGGTTTGTTGTTCGATGGAAGCTGTTGATTTTGGAGTGGTGATTGCTTTGGTTGGATTTTGTTTTACTTTTGCGGGGGAGGATTTTTTGTTTGCGGGAGAAGCTATCTATTTGTTCTCTAGTCTTTTAGAGGTTGCAGGGGTAACAACTTTTGAGTTCTCTTTTTCCGAACGAGTTCTACCAGCCATTATTTCAAAGAGAGGAAGCAAAAAAAGAAAACGAGCTCTCGATATTAATATTCACGAACAGAAAGGCGCGTGACACTCAAGAAATTCTTTAATTTAACTTTGTTTATTAAGCGCACTTAGATTTCAAGCCTATTTTATTCAGTTTAAATGAAACGAGATCGTTTTTCTTTTACACACTTGGACTTTTATAGATAGTGATACAAAAATCGTATAAATGAAGCTAATTTGCCGGACGGTACTATCAAACACGTCTATTCACTCATGCTGTTTTGTGCGGAAAAAATTAAAAGTAGAAAAACGGATATTTTTCCAAAATGCCATTAGAATCCACACGGTATATCTGCGTTCAATGTTATTTGACTAAAAGGTCCTCGCAACAACAAAAAAGATCCTTAAAAGTCGAAGAAAGGATATTTTTCCAAAATGCCGTTAGAATCCACACGGTATATCTGTGTTCAATGTTATTTGACTAAGAGGTCCTTGCAACAACAAAAAAGGTCCTTAATAGTCGAAAACAGAATATTTTTCCAAAATGTCATTAGAATCCGCACGGTATATCTGCGTTCAATATTATTTGACTAAAAGGTCATTGCAACAACAAAAAAGGTCCTTATAAGTCGAAAAATGGATATTTTACCAAAATGTTTGTTGTTCCTAGCACCCCTCATTCAAATAAATTTAACTCATATTCTAAAGACATTTTGGGAAAATATCCCTTTTCGGGTTTATTTATTGTGGCTCCAAGGACCTCTTCGTAAAATAACCTGATGTAAAATAAAAGGGACATTCAATCAATTATTATTTTAAACGCAATATGCATAATAAATCCCAATAAATTATTGAAAAATAAAAAAAATTGATTTAGTTATTAGTTATTACCTGGGCAGCTAAAAAGCTACAGCTAGAAACTAACCAACTTTTAGTTGTCATCCGCAACTAACTTTGGCAACCTAACGAGCTTAGTTACACAACCTGCAACTAATGGCTAAAATTAGTTGTCATTATGATAGCTAACCACCAAATCGATTGCATTTTTAGCGCAGCTAATTTAACTACGTTAGTTACTTAGTTATGGCGTTAGCTACATAAAAAATTAGGTAGCTAACGCGCAACTGTGCCTACATGTTTACACATCAACTATACCGTGAGTGCAGCGTGGCACAGACCTTTTTTTTAATTAGGTACGCGATAGGTGTATTTTCTTTGTCTTCTCGCCGTCTTTTTGAACGTCTTCTTCGATTTCTTGGTTCCTCGTTGGTGATCGTTTCGTCCTGTTATTTTCATGTTGATGGCAAATTAGGTGTGTGTACCCAATCGCACACTCAGCCATTCTGCACCATTAGTCGTTCTAGTTGCATCTTTTTAGGTATCTGGTACAGTACTTCTTTTTGACCATTTCTGTGTGACAAAAATTGCTTTTACTACAACTTCACATAGTTTGTAAAAAATTGTTTCAAGGATACAAATTTCATAATAAAAAATTATTCAGTAAAAATTTTGAGAAAAATGCATTTAAAAAAAAAATTGAACAGCAAATTCTCATAGTTTTGAGTTTAAGGAGCCACATAACTTCTATGCGCTACTAAATTGTCTTTTCAAAATGGACAAAAAAGCTATTGAACCTATAATAGTTCAGAAGTTATAGTATTTAAAGTGGTTACACCTCCAAATTAGAGGTTACACACTTTGATGGGCTATAACTTGAAATGGGGTAAGAATAGACCCCCCCCCCCCCTCTGCCATACATTTTTTTGTTTGGCGGAATTTCAGGAATCTCGCTTTAAAGGATTCACCTGGACTTCAAAATACAACTAAATTCATTGTAGTTTCATTGATTTACTTAACCTTAATCGTAGTTGTAGTTGCAACAAATTTCGGAACTATATATTAGTTTTTAGATACAAAGTGTAACTAAACACTTTTAGTTTTGAAAAAAATTAGTTGCTAAAGGGTAACTAACAACAATTACCTTTAGTTTTAGCTTTTTACCTGTCGAATAAACACATCTAATTTAAATTATTTTTCAATAATTTCACCCAAAAAGCCTTACAGGAGTAATTCTTTCATTTCGTTATACATTTTCCAATTTTAACTATGTTTATTAGGGTTGTCTTTTGATAAAGGTTACCGATAGCTGATTTAATAATGTCGCCTCTATTTGACATTAGGCTACTATACTAAGAGGGCCTTGAAACCCCAAAAAGGTATTCGAAGCCTGAAAAAGGATACTTTTCCAAAAAAACCGCGTTGTATATCTGTGTTCAATGCTGTTTAACTACAAAGTTCTTGGAACAATTAAAAAGTCCCTTAAAACATGAAAAAATTATATTTCAAAATGTTATTGAATTTTTCCACACACATTAAGAGATCTTGCGATATAGCACAAATATCATTCACTGAATTTCCTTTATGGTTCTTCCATTTAGAATGATTAAACCGTTGTTTTCACTCCTTTCCTTTTGAATTCACAACGGTATCTTTGGAATGTCGTACTTCCAGTCCCGCATGAAATAATGATTTATGCACGTCTTCTGTGTCTTGTTGTAATTCACCCAGTCTAACGTTCATATCTCCGATAACTACTGGATTAATAATGCTGTTATCTAAAGGAAACTTTTTACGGCGTTAAGTTCATTTCGCCAGTTTATGCCTCTCAGGTACAAAGGAAGAAGCGTTCTTTCGTTTGTGATTATTTGTATGGTCTCCACACCATCAAGTTCTTTATATTCGTGCAAAATTCCCCTCTCAACCAGATTTCTCTTAACACCATACAGACAACCACCAATCGCTCTTCCAAACTGACTGCTTCGAGACCCTGGGGTGGAATCGGCTAAGGTGTTAGTTGATTGTCGCTTTTTGATTGTCGTGTTTGATTATCAACTCCTCTTTGCTCTGCGTAAAGCGATCACTAAAAAATGATTGATTATTGGCAGCACTTAGAGTTTTAAACGTCACTTCCTTGCCGACGCTGTCATTCCGAGCAGCTGATGTGTGTTTATTTTTCATGATTTCTATTTCAAATATGATTTTGTTGAGTCCTTAGGCAAAAACTTCATCATAAATGGACAAAGTATTGACTGCATTTTTTTAATGACTGCAGCAGTAATTTCAGCCACCGTACTTTGACCCATTGGTGCAGCCCAGTCGGCCCCAACTTGTCTTTGATAGCCACCACCCCCAAGAAGATTTTCAAGTTGCAGCCAATTGAAGGATGGGTGGAACATGCGTTGACCTTATTCCAGTAGGTAAATCAAGCAGTCCCAAAACAAACACAAACACTTCTTTTGATAAGCGAAAGTTTTTCAAAAATCTAAAATACACAATAATAAATGATAGCAATCAACAATGAATATTTATAATTCTATGAATTCTTACATCGGGTTTGAAAGTTCCAAGATATTTGTTTTATTTCTCAGGTTTCTTCTTAATAGTTGGACATTTGTGTAACTATTTTCTTCATTTGTGTAGAAAAGTTCTAATGAAGTAAACATTGCACTTCACGAATTTTCCAATTCCACTTTTTTATTTGAATTTATTTAATATATGTATATTCTTTTTTCACTAAAGCATTTAATTTATTTGGAGTTGAAGCCGAGGTGCATACCTATGAAAATAACAAAAATGTATGAAAGCGACACCTAAATAGCTGTCACATGAAATTGATGGCAAAAAGGTGATTGTCAATTTGATAATCACCTTACGTGGATGTAAAGGTATGATTTTGATTGTCAACTATCAACTATCACCTTAGCCGATTCCACCCCTGGTTTCCAATTTGTGTGAAAATCTTTTTGAAAGAATTTTTTGAATCGATCTATTTTCTCTAATTTCATTTTGTGTGTTTCTATTAAAATAAATATTTCGTGTGACCATACATAGTTAAAAAATTCTGTGAATAGGCTTTTATTTTCCAGACCGTGTATATTATAGTGAAATAACCGACATAAATTGTAATAATCACGTTCTTTATTTGGTAACTAAAAAAAATGGCGGATCCCTTCACAAAAAGCGTGTTTCTCCTTCTTTTTCCTTTTCAACAGTGAAGTCAGCCACGGCTACTTCGTTTTACATCTCAAAAAAACATCCAGGTGGCGCAACCCGAGTTACAAAAAGGGTGCGTCCACCAAGTGTATGATAATCGTTACTTTACATTCTTACAGTTCGGCCAATCTACATAATAATCGACCTCGATACATATACACACATTTCTGCTTAAGACTAAGTTATCATATACCCAGTGTTGCTTTCAAAAACTGCTTTAAATCTCATCATCGTTTTTACTTTCAACCCATTTCCGCATTCGAGCGGCTTCAATGACGTTATTATATGGTCGCTGAGTCATTTGACAGTTCTCGACATCGCGAACAACGTATCGATCATTTCCCAACACTTTACAGACTACATACGGACCGCGATATTTAGGGATTAACTTTTTATTTGTCCCGGGGGTAACATCCACATTCCGAATAACAACAAAATCGTTCACCGCGTACTTCTTTGCCGGCGAACCCTTCTTAGCCGAATATGCCTCGTTATAGGCTTGTGATCTTTGGATAGCATGGTTTGCATCTGCACGCATAGTGTTCAAATCGCGAGCAACTGCGGGGCCAAACTCCGCCTGAAGATATTCGGAAGATTCATCAACAACCTTTCCACGCTGTGCCACCCCAAAAAGCAACTCACTCGGTAAATGTTTGGTCGAGCTATGCCTCGAGTTGTTCAAAGCAAATTCTATCGGTGGAAGCATCTGGACCCAATCGGCATGACTAACTGGCTCGCACATTTTCCCCAACATGGCCTTTAGAGTCCTATTCACGCGTTCCACCTGACCGTTGGCCTGCGGGGACCCGACCGCGACCTTGACATGCTCGATGTTGTTCCTCTTGAGGAAATCAGCGAACTCTAAACTAGTAAAACAGGTGCCTTGGTCCGAAATAATGCGACGGGGTCTACTGTAGTATGAAAAATACTTTTCAAGACAAATCAGAACCTCCCGGGTACTAGTGGAGTTAACGGCGTAAAGCCTAGTGAATTTCGTGAAGGCATCAGTGACTAACAGAATATGTTTTCGCTTCGAATTTATGGATGGGAGTGGACCAAAATGATCTAGATGAAGTGTGTCAAATGGCTCTGGCTTCTTTTCAATACTATATAGTGTCCGCTCAGACGACCGAACAGGGGCGGCGTACAATATGCAGCGAATGCAGTTCTTAATAAATTTGCAAACTTTATCCCTCATATTCGGAAACCAGTAATGCCTACGGAGGCCATCAACCGTCTTATCAACCCCCAAATGACCCAATTTCTCGTGCATCAGCCTTATGACATTTTCCTCCATCTCACTCGCTACGTATAACAGAAGTCCGCCCCCCTCGTCTACCTTGAAGACGAGACCATCCTTCATCTCAAACCCATCCATCGGGCCATCCTCTAGCTCTTCTCGCACCTTCACGATGCGTTCATCACGACCCTGGGTGAGCTGTACCCGGAAACAGACTTCGTTACCATCAATCGCATGGATGGTACGACAAAACATATTTGGGGACGCCTCGTCACCCCGGACGCACGAATCATTAACGGCTAACACATCATTAGAATCGTCAAGCGGACTCACGGGCCTCAAAGTTTCCTTGGGGCTAGGATGCAAACGACTCAAAGCATCTACATGCCCCATAGCGAAACCATGCCGGTGTTGCAAAGTGTAATCGTAAGCTTGCAACTCAAGTGCCCACCTAGCGATCCGGGCGTTCATCTGCTTGCGCTCCAGGGTCAGTTTAAGCGAATTACAATCAGTAACGATTGTAAACTTCAATCCCTCCAAATAAACTCGATAGCGCCTAAGGGCATATATAATAGCTAACGACTCTAATTCGAAACTATGGTATCGTTGTTCCGCTGGGGACGCTGTCTTTGAAAAAAACGAGACAGGATGAAACTTCCTATCGTCCTGCCTCTGCATCAGCACTGCTCCGAAACCTAATGAACTAGCATCGCAATGGAGCTCAGTCTCCTTGGTTGGATCATAAATCGCCAGAACTGGGCTATTTATCAGCTTGTCCTTGAGCGCATCAAACGCACTTACTCGCTCTGTAGTCATTGCAAAAGGAATGCCTTCACGGGTCAATTCAGTCAGCGGCTTGACTATCCTACTGTGTCCCTCAACAAACATCCGGAAATAGCTAAACATTCCCAAAACAGAGCGCAACTCCTTCAAGTTACGGGGAGGCTGCAATCTTTTTATTGCTTCGATATGGTCATCATTCGGGCGTATGCCGTCAGAAGTGACCGAATAACCAAGGTATTCTATCTTGTCATAGGCAAACTTACACTTGGATAAACGCAGAACTAAACCCTTCTCCGTCATTCGTCTCAAAACCTTCTTCAACAATTTGACATGCTCATCTAAGGTTACCGTAGCCAGCACTATGTCGTCTATGTAAATCGAGATCTGCCCAGAGGATATTAGGTCTGAGAAAATTTCACATATGTATCGCTGAAAAATGGCAGGGGCGTTTTTCAAACCAAACGGCATTCGGATATACTCGAACTGACCATGAGGCACCACAAATGAAGTATATTGAATCGAATCAGGCGCCATCGCCACATGGAAAAATCCATCTCTCAAGTCTAAGGTGGAAAAGTATGTCTTTCCCCCGAAATACCCCAAACAATCTTCTATCAGCGGTAGCGGGTAATTATCCCTAGCTGTGACTTTATTGAGTGCCCTGAAGTCAACACACATACGGAGCTCTCCCGATTTCTTTTTAACTAGGACCACCGCCGACGCATACGGAGATTGGCTTGGCCTAATAACCTTTTGTTCCAACAATCTGTCTAAAATTTTCTGTACCTCTATCCTCTCATAGTATGAGAGACGTCTAGGAGTTGTGTGAAATGGCGTCTGATCCGTTAACCTAATTTTCATCTCAAAGTCATGCGGCTTAATCTCTATGTCGTCAGGGCCCAAATATTGTTCATAAATAGTGCGTCTAATTGCATCTACCTCTTGCTTTGTTAGTGAATCATTAATAGCTAATAACTCCTCTGCATCAGCATTATCACTCAATTCGACTGTGTGCACCTCGGGACAAACAAAAATATCTTCTTTAACCTTCACACCATCATTACTGTCAAATAACACAGACGTACCAACTTTCGCCACCGATGGCTTTTCTAAACCTTTGCCTTCTGTTGGTGGGGGTTCACCTGGGTCAAAAATGCAAAAATGCGAACTTTCGTTAAGAATATTTTTATTGGCCATATCGCTGCTTACATGAGCGAAATTTTTGTTCAACTGACATAATTTGATGTTACATTTTTCTAGAAAGTCTCTACCCAAAATGAGTGGAATATTGGTTTGTTCGTCAGGAAGTATTATTAGTTTATGCTTAAGGTACATTTTTCTAAATTTAATGATGCAGTCGATACAGCCAAATGATGAAAGAACCTGATTCCCCAAGCCTCGAAACGAAGTCTTTTGCTTCTTAGATGAAATGGGTTTGTTGATTGTAGAGTACCGGACAAAACTAACCGGACTACCGGTATCAAACAAAGAAAGAAAATTCGTAAAGTCGCGTTCGAAAGCAGATTCAGAATTGAAAACAACACTTACCCAGTTAACAGACCCCAACACCCCTATATCAGCAACAGCAGCACCATCCGGTTCAGTGGTATCCACAGCAGCAGCCAGATTTCGGGGTGTCAGAAGCTTCGATGGATTCGGACAACGTCGGTGGTCATGGCCCATTTGCCAGCATTTGAAACATGCGCCTGGCGGACGTACTTCGTATGGGCATTTACTTTGATAATGCCCCATCTTACTGCAGTTAAAGCATCGAACTGGTTCGCCGGATCTCTGTTCCGGGCTAGCAGTAGTAGTAGTGGGAGCCGATCGCATCGATGGCCGAGGTCGGACTGTGGTCAGTCGTTTAATGTGATCCATGATGCGTTCCCGGTGTATCCCAACAGCGGCCTTCAGTTGTTCGATCGTAGTCGTACCACTCAGCAGCAAAACAGTGTCCTCAGGTGGCAGATGCATCCCATCCACGATTATACCCACTATCTCGTATTCGCGTAGTTGGCTATGCTTAGCCAAACCATTCATTATGAGAACGTAGTGATGCATTTCCTCAGCGTCCCGATTCCATTTGCGCCCACGCAGTCGCTTGATTAATTCGGTGTGACTCAAGACGTGGTCGAACTCTTGGGTTAGAACTGCTTTTAGGCCACGGAAATCTCGTTCATCACTCTGCTTGGCGCAGTCAGCAGCAGCGCCCGTCAACAGACTGCGTAGGCAGATGTATTTGAATGCATCGTCACATCTGTATGTTTGGCAAATTTGTTCCAGGTCGTTGATGAAATGCTTGACGTCATAGCCCGACTCGCGATCACCACTAAATTTTGGTACCACCCGCACGATATCTTCTGCTCGAGCCCGGTTAACAGGTTCAGGACTCATTTGTTCTAATTGGCGTGTGAGTTGAATGATCTCTTGCTTCCTGCGCAGTATAGTTAACTGTTGCTCCAAAGCGGACAGCTCAAAATCGGCATCGCTTAGTGCTGGCTCTCTCTGTGTAGCAGACGCAAACGTGTTCCAGGCAGTGGCTCCACCCATAGCCCGAGAGTCGGCAGCATCTGTGGTCGTACGGACATTCTTAGCGGTAGTGGCAGCGGAGGCGGCAGTGGCGGCGGTGGTGGAAATAGCAGCGGTGGCCGCAGTGGTAGCAGTAGCAGCAGTGGCAGCAGTGGCAGCAGTAGCAGCAGTGGCAGCAGTAGCAGCAGTGACAGCAGTAGCCTCAGTGGCAGCAGTAGCAGCAGTGGCAGCAGTAGCAGCAGTGGCAGCAGTAGCAGCAGTGACAGCAGTAGCCTCAGTGGCAGCAGTAGCAGCAGTATCAGTAGCGGCAGTGGCAGCAGTGGCGACCTTGGCAGCGGTGACGGCATTTGCGGACTCGACCCCAGAAGTACTCGCTGCAGCGGAATATGATGAATGGCCTATCTCCGAACAAAGCTCATCCCCAGCCTGTGCGTTATCATCTTTAGCTAACGTCGAGTCCAGCAATGCCCGTAATTGGGATACGGTGGCCGACGCAGGAAATTCGACCTCGTATTCCCGCAGTATTTCCATTAAATCGGATTTGCTTTGTTTAGGCATCTTGAATATTCGTATTTGTGAGAATACCCCACATCTGATGTTGAAATAACCGACATAAATTGTAATAATCACGTTCTTTATTTGGTAACTAAAAAAAATGGCGGATCCCTTCACAAAAAGCGTGTTTCTCCTTCTTTTTCCTTTTCAACAGTGAAGTCAGCCACGGCTACTTCGTTTTACATCTCAAAAAAACATCCAGGTGGCGCAACCCGAGTTACAAAAAGGGTGCGTCCACCAAGTGTATGATAATCGTTACTTTACATTCTTACAATAGGCTAATATTTTGAAATCTTCATTATTATTTTTTGTATTATAATTTTCTCTTAAATCTATGTTATTAGTTTTTTGTGTATATTCTTTTATTTTACGTCGACAGACTTTGCTTAGTTTTTTTTGGTTTCTAGGTAAACTTTCTTGCAGAGCCTCATAAAAACCGCAGGCAACAGAATCTATATCGACATTATACAGTCCTTTAAGAATGCTTTCGCCTTTTTGTTGACCGCATACTAGCTTATAGTTGTTGTTCCATGCAAACCACTTTCCATTGATTCTCATCCTATCGTTCAGAACGTTCACCCTGTGCCGACTGCTGACTAATAGAATTCTTCTCCTTAGTGAGAACATTGCCTTTTTTCGTTCTTGCTTCAGTGAGTTTAAATCTCTCTGCCAGCTGGATTTCTGGTTAGTTTAAAGATATCATCAACGATTTCCGCGGACCCAAATTCAGCGATCACCGACATTTTTCCGTCTTTTTCGTAGATTTTCTTGGTAGAACGCACATCCACTGGAGTGCCACTGGAGTGGGAATTTTTATTATATTTTCGCAAATATGTTTCACCGTATCAGGCATTTGGCTTTTGGCATCAAGGCCTTTAAAATTATATTTTTGTTCTTTATTTGGTCCTCTAGCCAGGGAATAGTTTGCCTATCCTTTTCTCTCTCCCCAGACATATGTTTAATTTGTTCCTTAAGATTGAGATTTTTGCCACTAAGTCACTAAGGTTCGATGATTTGCAACGCTAAATCTTCGAAATCCTTTTTAGATGGTATTTGGTTGTTTACTTAGTTTTTCATCTAAAAGATTTGCCATAGCGTACTGTATCGTTCCCATGAGATCCATAACAGTCATGCTTCCAACTAGTTTCTGTGGACTTTTTGGTGTTATTGTTCTTGAATTTTCAGGTGAAATTTCAGTCAGTCTTCTTTTCGCAATATTTTTTGGCTGTGATGTCTCCATATTTGTCGCCTCTGCTGTGGTTTGGTTTTTCTTAGGAGTTCGTTGCATATTCTTAGGCAATTTTTATATTTATCTTGTGGAACTTTTCAATTATATAAATGTAATTACCACAACTCAGTACTCCCAAAATTATGCAATATAATTTCAGATTTTCTTTTACTTACAAGCTTTTGTTTCAGCTGTCACGCAAATAGTTTTGCCTTTGAGAATTTCCACAGATCATCAGAATCACAAAAATGACTTTTTAGTCACAAAACTGAAAATACTAGCTGCACTCGAGTTGCTGGGTTGGATATTTCCTTTCACTTTAGTTTAGACAAGTTTTCGCTTCAAATAAATCACTCCAAATAATAACTTTTCTTAAATGAAATGAACACAGATAACCTGCGCTGGTTTCTTAGCTAATTTTAAAAAATATCCTTTTTTCAGGTTTTAAAGAACTCTTTTGTTATTCCAAGTACCCCTTAGTAAAATTACATTGGACACAGATATACCGTGCGGTTTCTTATTCCATTTTGGAAATATACCTTTTATCGGGTTTTGAGGACCTCTTTTGTTGTTCCAAGCCGTCCGATGCCTAATGACATTTTGGAAACATATCCCTTTTACGGTTTAAATTACCTTTTTTGTTGTTTCAAGGACCTCTTGATGAAATATCCTAATGTCAAACAAAAGCGATATTCAATACTTTTTTTATACGCAATATGCATTATTCCTATCACCATGATAGCAAAATAATAATTATTGATTTAAATAAATAAAGGCATGCATGGCAAGGCCGTAAACCCAGCTACTCCAACTATTTGCTTGTGCGAAGTGGAAGGGACCTGCCATTTTAAGCCGAATCCAAAGGCCAAATTTGAGAAGCTTCTCATGAAAATAATTGATACTCTTAGATGTTTGTCAGACGTTCACAAAAGGTGGGGCAGTGGAAAAAAACTTGATGTATTACTTGGCATCGGCGAGATTTGAACCTGAGACCTTTAGATTAGAAGTCCAACACACTAACCTTTGCGCCACTGCTCCGGAAACAAATATTGTGCCAGTTATTATCTGAACGGCTAAAAAGCTACAGCTAAGATACCAATCAACTTTTAATTTTCATCGCAACTAACTTGTACAACCTAGCGAGCTGCAACTAATTGTTAATAACTGAAATTTGTTGCCATTATGGTAGCTAGCAACTAAGTCCATTGCAATTTTTTTAGTGATGGCGTTAGCCAAATAAAAAAATTTGTAGCTAACGCCCAACTATATAGTAGAGATAAAAAAAATCCATGTTTTTTTTAGTTCAGCAGAAAAACGAATTCTGGAATCGAAAAACCTTAAGAACCTTAGAGATGCCCCAAGCCGAAGCTGCCCTCTTTGAAGTAATAAAGACTGATTAACTTAGAATCAAGAAAATCCTTTCCACAGTCAGTTCAAGAAATATTTAAATGTCAATGCTACCGACGCACGGTTGGGTCCAAGATTTCGAGAACACCATGAAGTGAACATTTGAAAAATATGTTTGAAAAATTGTATCCCAGCCAGGAAAACCATTTTTTGGAACATTAAAATATATACGATTTTGTGTCTTAGACGGTAATGGTGAGTTAGACGAAAGGCTTACTGAAGAAAACGCTGAAGATATGGACACTTCTTCTGCCGAAGAATTACGTACTTCAGCAAAAACCTCTCAGTGTCGTCTTCAAATGGACACGGAAGCGGATGTTATAATAGCTACACGCAGTATTAACATAGTGGCATTTGAAAAATCAAAGGCTGCTGTTCTTCCAACAAAGATTACACACTTGATTACTAATACGATTGTGAGTTCAATTGTTATATTTATTTACAACGGAAAATAACTCAAACTACTAGTTATTAAAACTAAACTGCTTTTGCCAAATTCCAAAGGCAGGTATGTCTCGGCTGCACGGGGGCCTTCCCCAGCACGCCTGGCTCCGGCCTAGATGCACTATTGAACCTTCCTCCCCTTGATGTTTACATCATGGGCTGTACAATCAAGGCTATCTCACGTCTTAGAAGAGGTGGCTGTTGGTATAACTCGCACTGGCGTTTTGATGAACTTGCGCAACGGTTGTCCTTCGACTCCTGTCTTATGGATATGCCGTCTGATGCGATGACACCGGAACTTCGGCTAAAGCGCAACTACGAGATCGACTTTCCTCGCGTCCAAGACTGGCTCTGGCCGGACTCTGAACCTGGAAGGGAATGCAGTCGAATCTTCACGGATGGCTCCAAAACCGATCAAGGATCTGGTGCTAGTGTCTTCGTGGAGAGCGATAACGTTAAACTTTTATTTCCGTTAGGCAAATATGCGTTAGTCTTCCAAACAGCGACTTATGCTATTCTAATGGCCATGGACTATGTTACGAGGAACAGGTGGAGGGGGCGAAGTATCTGCGTCTGTAGCGACAGTCAGGCTGCACTTAAGGCTTTACTCAAACCCTTAACTACCTCCAAAGTAGTACGTGAATGCAAGATATCTCTGAATTCGGTCCGAAGGCTGAATTCACTTAAACTTGTCTGGGTCCCGGGTCATAACGGGATCACGGGAAATGAGATCTCCGATGAACTTGCTAGACAAGGCTCAGAGGGGGGCTTCTCAGGACCTGAACCAGCGATCTGTCTGCCTGCATCCTCGGTCAGGGCTTCCATTGACGGTTGGGTTTCCTATGGACACAATCGCAGTTGGCATGACTCTCCAGGGTGCAGACAGACTAAGCAAATGCTCCCCGACGTCTGTGGGAAATCCGCGGCATTCTTGTTGTCTCTCAACAGAAAAGACTGCAGACAGACTACTGGCGTTCTTACGGGACACTACGCTTTTGCCAAACACCTTAAGGTGCCAGGCCTAAGCGACACCACCAACTGCGAAGCCTGTGGAGAAAGCGACGACACTGCGGAACATTTCCTCTGTGATTGTCCTGCTTTTGCTCGTATCAGGTGGCAGGTATTTGGTGCGGATATGGTGAGTGCTGTAAACCTAAGCTCCTTATCATTGAAGCGCCTTCTCGTTTTTCTTAGAAAAACGAGTAAATTCCCACAGTAAAATGTGGTGTGTCTGCCTGGTAGTACAATGGACCAGTATTGAGTCTGAGTGCTCCAGTGCAGAAAGTCTCACACCCGACAAAAAAAAAAAAAAAAATTAAAACTAAAGCGGAAAAACAATAGCTAGCGATGGAGTGGTGTTGGGTCGATGAATCCACGAGGAGAGTCCAAAAGCAAGTGACACTTTTCTGTGGGCGGAAACCCAACGTCAAAACGTCAAGTCACGTCATGGTGGACAAAGACGGAAACTATAGTGGACGCCATCTAGATCTCAGACGGCTAACCGAATGCCTTGTATTTAACCAGCTCCCTCTGGCAGACACACCAGTTTCCTCCACACTTATTTAGAAATAATCCGGACACGCTTATCCCTTAAGCGTTCGGAATGTCTAGGCTCGGGTGAACTAGGAATATTTGTCGGTTGATGATATCCGGAAATCGAACGATCCATTTCGACAGCTTTGGCATTGGTAGGTGTAGAGCAAGCTGGAACCACAGGTGATGTGAGCTCAATCACAGGTGGCGATGGTGGATAAGTCTCTATAACTGATTCCTGTGCTGACGAAAGAGACGCTTCATCAAATCGGCTTGCGTCAGCCCATTCTTCTTCCTCGTTCGCTGTGAGTCATCTGAATCAAAATTAAAGGCTGGACTAGTTAAAGTGAATTGATTACTTGCCTGTTTCCTTGAATCAAACGAAGTTTATCGATCCACGGGGACCACTATTGGCCGAATTTGGTTTTGATGGCGACGCCAAATAGTGCAAAATTCAGTTTCAACTCTGAACATCCGCCTCCCCAACACTTCCTGAATGACTGCGTTAACCCACTTGACTGTATTGTCGCACGAAAACGGCTTGACCTCTGGCATATTTAGCTGACCTTACTTTTTGATGCTTCTTGTTAACATTTTCATCTGGACACATGTCCGATAAAATGCTTCGATGACAACGTCCATGGAGCTTATCGGCTGGTGACTTCCCGTCGGTGCCTGGTGTTGACCGATATGTCGACAAAAATACTAGCGGAGCATCATCGTGTCGAGTGGTGTCCGATAGAATTTTTGCAAACGCTGTCTTGAACGTCCGAACCATGCGTTCCGCAGCTTCATTAGACTCCGGATTAAAAGGAGCGGAAGTGATATGTTGGATCGAAAAACGGTTACAAAAAGCTTGAAATTCGGCTGACATGAAATGAGTCCCGTTGTCAGACACTATAGTTTTAGGTAAACCTTCTAAAGCAAACACCGAGCGTAGCGCGCTTATGGTTTGCTTCGATGTAGTAGAAGTCATTTTAACGATGAAGGGAAAAGTCGAGAATGAGTCGGCTACTATAAGCCACATGTGCTTCTCGAAAGGCCCTGAAAAATCTAGGTGAATGCGTTCCCAGGCTTCTTCTGTGCGTGGCCAACTTGTAAATTGCTTTGGAGAATGGCTTGCGTTGATCTGACATGCCGAACACTGGCAGACAGTTTGGTGAATCGCCTCATCGATTCCAGGCCACCAGCAATACCGACGAGCAATCTGCTTCATCCTAGTTTCGCTCCAGTGTCCTTCATGAAGCAACGAAAGGACTCGTGACTGAAGACGGCGTGGGACCTCCACTCTGGTATGATCTGTCTGCAATAAAACAATGTTAGTGCATATACCTCTATTCAACGTACTGTGTGAACGTTTTAAATCGTTTTGCAACACACTTATCGGCACGTACCAGTGTGGCTTCCGGCCAGGCAGATCGACTATAGACCAAATTTTCACACTTAGGCAAATCCTGGAAAAGACCAACAAATTTCAAGTCGAGACACACCACCTATTCATCAACTTCAAAGCCGCGTATGATAGTATACATCGTCAGGAGCTGTATATGGCGATTGCCGAATTCGGAATCCCGGCAAAACTGATTCAGATGTGTCGCGTGACTCTGGAAAACACGCGGTGGAACGTGCAGTTTGGAAATAGTTCCTCCGAACTATTTCAAACATGCACCGGATTTCGGCAAGGGGACGCGCTATCATGCGATTTCTTCAATCTCGTACTTTAGTAGATATGCGCAGGGCAGGTGTCAACACGGAAGAATCTTCAACAGGTTCGTTCAGCTGCTGGGTTATGCGGACGATAGTGACATCATCGGCCGATCACAGCGCTCCGTGATAGAAGCTTTCACGGCGATTGAAGAACAGGCGAAATCTGTTGGATTGTAGTAAATGAGGACAAGACTAAATACATGCTATCAACAAACATCTGTCCGCCGCCTAGGACAAAACGTCACTATTGATAGCAACAATTTCGAAATAGTTAAGGAGTTCATCTACCTCGGAGTAAACATGAACTCCACGAATGACAATTTAGTGGAGATCCGGCGAAGAATTACCCTAGGAAACCGCTGCTACTTCGGTTTGGCAAAACAACTGGGTTCAAAACTCCTAACTCGGAGGACGAAATGTATGCTTTACAAAACCCTTATCCTGCCAGTTCTGCTTTATGGCGCCGAGTGCTGGACGATAAGCAGGAAGGGAGAGCTGATATGGCTTGGTCTTTGATGCTTGGTCTGGACAACTGGAAGCAGCGTGCCCGGGATCGTAGAGGATGAAAGGCTGCTGTGTCTCAGGCAGAGACTCTTCACGGGTCGGGAGCCCGTTAAGTAAGTAGTAGTAGTACATATACACCAATCCCCCCACATACGCGAGGGATGCGTTCCAAAAAAACACCGCGTATGTCGAATTCGCGTATGTTGAAACTAGAAACTGTATGGAGATACGTAAGGCAAGCAATTTCAAAATAAGTATTTTATACAGTTTTTTTAAGAAACAATTCTACATAGGAAGAATAAAAGCAATGATAAAATTTAATAACAAAATAAAAGCTAAGAACAAAAACAATTCATAACAAAAAATAGCAAAAATTGTCTCATCTTATATATTCAAGGAAGGAAAAAGAAATATCCACAACACCATTTTTTTTGAATCGCGTATATGCACCGTGTATCTAGAGGGAATTTCGGAAAAACTTAATCGCGTATAAGCGAAATCGCGTATGCTGAGACCGCGTATGTGGGGGGTTCAGTGTACTTAGGCTTAATCTGCGTCGAAAAAATGAATTAAAGTGGTTTCGTTACGCGGTAACTGACTTGGCCACCCATTTTGGATGTAGTATACTACCCGGCTAAGAATTGGATCTTCCCTTGAATTATCAGCAATAACTGAGACATTTATTGGGAAATCTTCAACCACTGAATCATACATACTATCTATAGTTTGGCATGCCTCCGATTTATCGAACTCCTCGTCCGGTCCGACTGGCAAACGTGAAAGACAATCAGCATTACCGATAGCGTCGATAGCGTATAGAATATGTATAGGCCATCAGAGTGATCGCCCAACGCTGTAGTCTGCTGTAGTCTGGGGCAATTTCTTACTCGATGGAAGATTATCACCAGTGGCTGATGGTCAGTGATGATTTCGAACTGACGCCCATACAAATATTGGTTGAATTTCTTGACTCCGTAGATGATTGACAGTGCCTCTTTACGCGATTAGCCTTTCCGATCCATAGGGGTACGTATGTGATATGAAATATGCCGTGAGATGACGCGTCTGTCGCCAAGGAGATGGGCAATTCCTCCCGATAATGGACCAGCTTTGTTTCGCGCATAATTTTCTCTTTCAGAGTATCGAACGATTGTTGTTGCTCTCTCCCCCGTATAAATTTCATATTTCTTGCACGCAACTTATTGAGCGGGGCTGCAATTTGCGCAAAATTATCGATGAATTGATGATAATAATTAAGTTTACCCAGAAATGCTTCCAATTCCTTTAGGTTGTTGGGTCTAGGCAAGTTCCTTAGTGCCTGCAGCCGTGTCTCTGAATTCCGTTTGCGTCAATGATGTGACCCAAGCACTCAACCTCCTTTTGGGCAAATTTTGGCATTTAGCAAGGTTACACTTGAGCCCGTGCGCTTCGAATCGTTCCAATACCGTTTTCAGGTTTTGCAAGTGTTCTTCTGGGGTTCTACCCGACACGACTACGTCGTCGATGTATGCGCCACAACATTTTAAATCGCATGTCAACTGGTCAATAAATCTCTGGAAAATTCCGGCGGAACAGCCCGAATTCAGTTGAGATTACGCAAATTTTCTTAGACTCGTTGTCTAAAGGTATTTGTAAATAGGCTTCCGACATGACAATTTTCGTAAAATATTCTCCCCCTTGAATACGGTGAAAAAGCTCCTCTTTCTTCGTCATCAGGTGGAGGTCGACCTCCAATTGTAGGTTTATAGTAACTTTGTAGTCGCTACAAATGCGAATAGACCCATTCGCTTTGCCTACCACTGAAAATGGGGTCGCCCATTGACTTGTCTCCACAGGGCGTAGGATACCGAGTTGAACCATTCGCTCTACTTCTGCTTTTACGATAACTTTTGAGCGTATGGGACGGGACGAAAAGGCACGTATACGGGGTGAGAACCTGCTTTCAGTTTAAGATGTGCTTCATATTGAGTACTTCCCAGACCTGGGCTGAAAACCGATTTATAGGATTCGCAAAAACATGTGCCTTGACCGCAAGTTCCTCTGTAGTTCCGTGTAGCATTTGAAACACAATATCTTCTGTTGAACTACTTAGCGAAATCTTAAATGCCTTCAGCCAATCTAACCCCATTATATCAGAACCCTGCCCACCCTCTACCGCTAACAATAGCAATAAAATTGTTTTCTGCCTCCATGTCACATTTACATGGACTATGCCCTTGACCGGTATATCAAGATTTCCGGACGCTATTAGTTTCTTATCAGTACGCTGACATATTGGTTGACTTAAATTTGTATACCCTTGCATACCTATTAATGAACACGATGCACCTGTTTCTAATTGAAAATTTAATATAGTGCCATTTATTGAAAGCGAGACCATCCATTTTTTGTTTACTTCCGAATTCTCGATTGTGCCTGAGAGCATGCAAACTTCTGCCTTGTCTAGCTGATGAACGCAATGAGCGGTTTCGTTGGTGTTCCATTGTCTCACACAACTTTCTAAGCAGCTCCAAAAGGTAGTCACCGCATGATGATAAGAAATACGATTTCTTAAGGCTATCGTATGTTACAGCATGCGCCTCGAAGTATTGCTGAAGTTGAAAATGATAGTTCTCCCAATTCGCCGTGGTTGGATCGAAGGCTTTAAACCTTGGGATGTTGACGGGTGCTGCAACCGTGAAACTTTTTATCAATTCCTGCATGTTTTCTATGTTCTTCTTCATTATTGTGGCAAACCACTCTTGCTGCTGTTGTATATTATCTCCGCCTCCATCCTCGTCGCCAGTTAATACGATTGTGAGTTCAATTGTTATATTTATGTACAACGGAAAACTTAACTACTAGTAATTAAAACTAAAGCGGAAAAGCAATAGCTAGCGATGGAGTGGTGTTGGGTCGATGAATCCACTCGAGGAGAGTCCAAAAGGAAGTGCCACTTTTCTGTGGGCGGAAACTCAACGTCAAAACGTCAAGTCACATCATGGTGGACAAAGACGGAAACTTTACTGGACGCCATCTAGATCTCGGACGGCTAACCGAATGCCTTGAATTTAACCAGCTCCCTCTGGCAGACACAACAATTACTAAGAAATATTTGTATTTGCTTTCGTTTCTGATGAATTTATTAACAAGTCAACCAACTTTTCTTTGCGTCCTTCATTTTGTTAATTTTTTGTGTAAAAAAAAAAATAATGAAAAGGGTTGACACCTCCAATAAAATAAGTCGATTCGTAATATTTTTCGCAAGGGGTATATCGGGGACGACTTGCTGTAGTTGATCCGACGATGGATTCCACTTTATTTCCAGTGACTCAATTATATTGGAATCTCCATACAAATTTTGGTGAGTTATTTCATTTTTCATTTGGGGGGTTATTTCATTGTGGGGTTATTTCCTGGAGCCGGGTTTATGTTCTGACAAGGAGACTGTTTCATAGCAGTCAACTTGTCTCCAGGGTGAGGTCATTTGCTACGTGGCCCTTATAAAGCCGATCATCGCTTATGGTTGTCCATTAAGGTTTAATACAGCGCCTAGTTGTACGGAAAAGATTCGGGTTTTTAGAGAGACAATGTCTTCGGGTCTGTCTCCGGTTGTTCCGAATGCCTGAATCCAACTATATTTAATACTATCCCAACAAAGTTCTATCCGATGGGGCTCATTGGCTCATTGGGATTGGCAATTTCCTTATTGAGGTGACTCGAAGGCACGTTTCAAGGGCTATGGCCAGCGATAATAGCCTGATCTTTGGGGCTTACTACCCCTGGGAAATGTACATAGAGAGTACGCTCCGATCTGGCTCTATCCCCCCGGAGACATTTGTCCATATTGATGCTAGAGGGCTGGTCCAGTCGAGGGATGGTATCCCGGTATTATACCACCGCAACCGCAGCGCGAGAGATAAGCGGCTCATCCGCGGCGGGGACGTCGCTAATGCTCATGAGCTCCTCCGTTTTAGTACCGCAATAGCGGAAAGAGATAAATTTGATACGGAAAAGGAATTTGCCGAATTTTGGTTGCTTTTTGAGGGGAAATTGTTTTTCCGCATCGAATTTATCCCTCTCCGCTATTGCGGTACTAAAACGGAGGAGCTCATGAGCATTAGCGACGTCCCCGCCGCGGATGAGCCGCTTATCTCTCGCGCTCGGTGACAGTGTCTTGGCATTGGGATGTGCTATGTTCATACCAATGCACCCGAGCTACGATTTCATGTCTCATACTTAGGAATGCGATGCGTCGGTGGTCTGGAAGTGCTTTTGATTATCAAATAAAATTAAAAAAACATAGGGACGGGCTACAGTCCGCTTGGGCGAACTGTTGGATACCCTATTCTTATTCCTATCCCGCATAAGTGGGCGTGACAAAAGTCTAAGTAGGTATGGTTGAATTGTTAAGAACGCTCTACATATTTTGTTATATAACATTTAAAGGATTTTATCGAAAAAAAGGCTCCCTAGCTCAAACTTGAGTGTTTCAATAAAATTGTTTTATTTAATTGTGGGCGTGTCAGTAGGCGGATTTAAAACAAATTAACACATGAGCATATAAGGCCCCTAGAGAGTATATATTATATACTATATTATTAGTATATATTATTTCAGCTCCCTAGCTCAAACTTTGAATTTTCAAAAAAAGTTTTTTTTGTTAAATTGTTAGCGGATTTTGAAAATATTTACAAATGAGCATAAAAGGCCCCCTAGAGAGTATATATTATAAATTTCAGCTCCATAGCTCAAACTTTGGATTTTCAAAAAAAGTTTTTTTTTAAATTGTGGGCGTGTCAGTAGCCGGATTTTGAAAATATTTACACATGAGCTTAAAGGGCCCCTAGAGAGTATATATTATAAATTTCAGCTCCCTAGCTCAAATTTTGGTTTTTCAATAAAATTGTTTTATTTATTTGTGTGCAGTGGGCGGATTTTGAAAATTTTATAACCCCAGCAGTTTTAGGAGTCATAGATCATATATACAAAATTTCAGCTTTCTAGCTCAAAATTCGATTTTTTCCAAAATTTTGTTTTTTTGAGTTTGTGGGCGTGTCTGTGGGCGGATTTCAAAAATTCGTAAACTTGATTATTTCGGGACCCTAGAGAATATATGGTTAAAATTTCAGCTCTCTAGGCCCAGTTTAAAGGCCTAATTTTTGCCGACGGACGGTCGGACGTACGGAAGGACATGGCTAGATCGACATTACTATCGATGCTGATCATAAATATAGTAACTTTTAGGGGTCTACGGGCAATATTAAGGTATGTTACAAACTATGCGTCAAAATTAATATTCCCTTAGAATAGGGTATAATTATATGAGTACTTTTAGACTTATCTTAGATATTCTATTTCACCTACTTACATTAATATAAAACATTTGCACTTAGTGATTAAATTTGAATTAATTTATTTCTAATAAATCTTCTGCTTAAATACTATCTTATTACTAACTAATGATAATGGTGCCCTGTTTTGCAATGTTTTAGGCACACATTTTTTTTTATTTTATCGTTTTCATACCTATCGAACATTAGTTTCAAACTATGATCAAATGAAAGCTTTTATTTGATAGTAACAGAAAATGCATGTGTTTCCAGTCAATTCCTATGCGAAGTAACTGGCACAAAACTTTATATACCATCAAAGGAACTACTTACCCTTATTACGAGTGGCGTTTTAGTTAATCGACTCTAGTCGTTATTTGAGTCGTGGTGGTTTTGTGTCGTTAAAGTGCCACTTTTCCTAGCTCAAACTTTGACTTTTTTTTGGGCACCTTTGAGACAATCCAAATTTTAGCTTTGTAGCTAAAATTTAGATTTTTTCGATGCATTTGTTTTTTGTGATTGGGGGCGTGTGAGTGACAGAGGGACGGGGATGGCTCGATCGATATAACTATCGATGCTAATCACGAATATAGTTACTTTTAGGGGTCTACGGGCACTATTGAGGTATGCTGTATGCAAGAAACTATGAGTCAAAATTAATATACCCTAGAGTAGGGTATAATAAGGGGAAGAGAATAAAATAGGGAAATAAATTGTGGAAACATTAAACCAAGTTAGTCTAAATGTGAAATATTGCGTATACCACATACAAATATCGCAAACACATACCGCCTCTGTGTGAACGGACAAGCGGTATCCACCTACCGCGGTTCTACTGTTAAGTGGACCGGTATTTACTTAGAACATAGTTTTTTTCATTTAATACATTATATCAGTGTTTTTCAATCCTTTTAGAATAACGACCCCTCTAAGCACATAAAAAAAACTAAGCGACCCCCTTTGAAAATTTAAATGTACGCAAATATGTACATGTAATATTGTAACGGCGGGTGTCTAGTAAAAGGTCACTATATTACGCTGCATACACTATTCACAGTTCACATAACGGTAATTATATTGCGCCTTTGGTATGGTGTGTATCACAACACATTCATTTCTCCTCATTTCATCTGCAAAGTACTCGTAAACACATCTCAACAAACCTTTCACTGCACACACACGCTTGGAGAACATTCTTTACATTTGCGCAGTTGTATAAACGTGAATGAAAATTAGCAACGGATGTGTGACAAAACAAAAGCAACTCTCAACATTTTATTTTCTTTAATCTTTGCATAAAAAGACGTACGTGCGAGGAGCGCCACCAATAAATTTTATAAGTTCAGATACGTCAAATGTCCCTTCTTGGAAACGGTAACCTTTTTAATATATTTGTGTGACAAAACTAAAGCAACTTCAACTAAACTGGAACTCTGGATTTGATAATTTTTCGTGGCATCCTATACTTTAAAATGGTCAAGTTCCTCAAAAGATCTGTATCTGAGCAGCCTTCGACTTCTGGTGATAGAACTAGTGTTGGTCCGAAAGCGAAGAAAAATAGACTTTATGACTACAACTAAACTACTTAAAGTTTGGATTTACTGTCAGGAATAATAAACCACAGTGCGTAATTTGTTGTGAAGTACTTTCTCGTGAAAGCTTGAAACCTTCGAAACTGATCCGTCATCTCACAACAAAACATCCGAATGAAAAGGATAAGCCAGTGGAATATTTTGAAAGGAAAATTAAATTTCTCCACCAGCAGCAAGCTACCCTAAAGCAAACAAACATCCAGTGTAAACGCGAAAGCATTATAAGCGAGTTACTATGTACCATTTCGAGTAGCCGAAGCAGGAAAGCCGCATACATTTGCCAAAAATTTGATTTTACCAGCAGCCCTTGATATGGTGGAGATAATGCTCGGAAAGCCTGAAGCAGACAAACTTAAAGTCATACCCCTCTCTGACAACACCATGCAACCCAGAATAAGTGATATTGCAGATGATATTCGTAACCAATTATTCGAAATAGTCAACAAAAGCGCACAATTCAGTTTGCAGTTTGACGAATCTACGGATATCTCGGGTTTCGCGCAGTTTGTAGCTTTTATACGATTCGACGCGGATGAATGTATTATGGAAAACATTTTATTTTGCAAAGCACTTCCCACGAACACTACTGGCGAGTGTTTGTACAACATGTTTTTGGAAAGCACTTGTGACTACAACATCGATTGGACAAAATGTATTGCTATTTGCAGCGATGGTGCCTAGGCTATGACTGGACGTAAAAGTGGGTTGATAGCGCGATTAAAATCAATCATGCCAAATGCCAGATGGATGCACTGTTTTCTTCACCGTCAAGCTCTTGCAGCCAAGTGTTTACCACCTGATTTGAATAACGTGCTCAAAAATGTCATCCAAGTTGTGAATTCGATCAAAGGTGATTCCATTTTAAACAATTTTGTTGAAAGTGCTTCTATTAGGTATTTAATTCTTTTAGGTAAAGCCTTACAAACTCGGCTGTTCCGAAAAATTTGTGAAGATATGGGTTCACTTCACCAAAATCTTCTGTTTCACACAGATGTAAGATGGCTTTCCAGAGGAAAGGTTTTGACGAGAGTTCTGGAGCTTAAAGACGAATTGCTAATGTACTTGCAAGGTGAAAAATCACAATATGCCGACTTTTTCTGTGATCCCGTTTGGCTTTTAAAACTAGCATATCTTACCGATATCTTCGAACATATGAATGTTTTAAATAAGAGCCTCCAAGGACGTGAAGAAAATATCATAACAGCCAAAGATAAAATGGAATGCTAAAAATCGAGTTCCATTCACAGAGCATAGACGTTTTCTGGATGAAAAGAAGGAACGAGTATCCATATCTTGCAAGATAAGCTCTCAGGTTATTAGTACCGTTTGCTACGTCCTACCTATGTGAGCTTACGTTTTCTTCAATGTTGAACATTAAGATTAAGGCCAGAAATAGACTGGAACTGGAAGACGATTTAATAGCTTGCGTTTCCAAAATAGCTCCACGGTTTGACAAATTAGTCAATAAAAAACAAGCCCACCTCAGTCACTAGTATAAACAAAAACACATAATATTATGAAATAAAAAAGAAACTGAACTTTATGTTTTTAGTATTATATTTTATTTTGAAACTCAAGGGGGGTCGCGGCCCACACTTTGAAAAACACTGCATTATATCAACATCAAGCGGTATTTTAAATAGTTTATGTAAATATTAAGTGGTTGTTAATGTCGCGATTTTTAAATGTGTACTTACCATCAGACCCGATTTCATCGCGCATTTGTGGTTGTCCTTTTTTCGGTGGATTATATTTCATTGATTAATGAGTACCGTTTCATGCGAACGATTTCAATATAAACAATTCATATTGGCTTAGACATTCTGGACAGACAACACCCGAAGGAAGGTATGTTGAGATTTTCGCTGCAAATAATCTGACTCAGCTTGTAAATGAGCCGAAACGAATACCGGACATAAGTAGTCAAACCGCCAACACACTGGACTTGTTTCTTAAATCTCACCCGGAAAAATACGCTATAAACGTATTACCGCCTCTAGGTTCGTCAGACCATTGTGTCATATCAACGAATTTGTCGTAGTCCAGCCACATCGCTAAAGAACAAACTCCTAAAAGAACTGGTAGGAAAGGAGAAAGCCAATTGGGAAAACTAAACGGTTTCTTTAAGAGTTTTAACTGGTCGTTGTGCTTATTCGATAGCTACGTGGGTGCTACTGCTGACATGATAACATACATAATTTTACGGAGTATGAAATGCTTTATCCTTAACCGGGACAAAACCCAAGGTAACCGAGTGGTGTGACTCGAGCTGCAAAGAGGCTAACAGGTTAAAAGATGTAAGCTTTCAGTCATATAAGGCCGGCCCATCTGAGGAAAACCGAACAAAAGTTCAAACGAGCCAGAAATGACTGCATTGCCCTCATTAATCGTGTCAAATTCTCCTACGACCAAAAGCTGAGACCATTCGGTCGCGGCGAATCAGGCCAAGGGTCGATAATTTTCACTCCCCTGGATATACAATATCAGGAGGCGAATTAGACAGCCGGTAATTGTCTACTCCGCTCGAATCTAGTCAATGGTTGGGGCCCGTCTCTCTACTATTCTTGACGCGCCGTGGACAGCGAACCAGATCGAAGTCGTAATCTCAACTCCGCCTAGGCTTAACGAAGATAGAAATTCCTACTATAAATTCGGTAGGGTGTCTTACGAGCGGTGGGTTCTCTTGCGATTCCCCAGAGGTCGTGTGCAGCTTATGTCGTAGTATTCCCAAAACTAGCGAGTGACGATTATCCCCGACTGGGAATTTCATTGGTGTACTATTAAAATTTGGTGCAGATGTCCGGTGTGAATTATAAACTGCAATGCGGTGAAGGCTGGGCGCACTGGGCCCATACGAAAATCACATAGGACCCGGTCACTGGGCCCATACGAAAATCATGGCCCGGTCAGCGTCATGCGTATGGTATCGGTTGGTTGATTGTTCGAGTTCAAGGTTTGGGTGCTAGTGTACTCATCGGGAGGTTTGGGTGTGGTCACCAGTGAGGCCGGTCAGGGGAACTCAAGATGTTTCGTTACACTCCCTTCCGTTTTTCTCAGACGAGAACCTTCTCGTCTCACACGGTGGCTTTGGTGTGGCTCGGTTTCAGGTTTGAGATTTTTTCTGTCCACGGGTCGGGGTTTTGGGCCTGCTGCCCTGGTGAGAAAACACATATTAATTCATGTATAGCTTTTTTCGGCCTTTATTGGCCTTACAACTTATGAGGAACTGAAGTTTATTGTTTGCTTTCATTGGCTTTATAAGTAATTAACAGGACTTCTAACCACAGACGAACTAAAAGTTTAGGGATTGCATGCATTGGCTCAATAGGCTAAGGAAAGTAGAAGAAGTGATAATAACAGGATGTGGCGTTCGTCGCTGAAATCCTTAGTAGGGTGAGATTTCGGCTTCTCCCTTTTGTCGGGCCTTTTCGCCTCGATCTGCCATCTCCGCCGACGTTGATCTCACAGAGCGAAGTTTTGAGGCTTCCCACGTCGTTTGGGTACCGAGGGTCCAGGGTCGTGGTCCATAATCCCATAGACGAATTCAGGGTAGTGGGTGTCCAGTACTTCCTGCCTCGTTATCCGCGGGTTTGGGGACAGACTCAGCTGGGATCCCCGACCTTGGGATTTCCTGGGTGCTGGTTCCAGGGTTCGGTGGCCCGGCCGCTTCCCTTGACGTAGGTGGTAGCTCGGATCGTGGGTCGGATGCCGTAGTGACCGGGATCTTCTTCCGTACGATTCTTCGAGTGCTGGTCGGGATGGATGGTAGCGTACGTATCTCGGGCCTCCCCTTCCCGTGTGGGTCGTTATTGGGGAGGAGGCTGCTCTCTGGTATTGACTTCCGGAATGGTTAACTAGCGGAGGCCTGGTGGTAGGTCGAGTGCTGCGGTAGCCGTGGCGACTGCGCGGCGGGGTGCGGCAATGACTCTGCGGGGTTGGGTGTGTTTTCGAGCGGTTGCGGTGTACGGCGCGGTCTTACCATCGGTCTGCGATTTGTAACTGATGGCTGCTGGCTGGGTACCGGTTGCTTGGTCATGGTCTGCTGGCCTTTTATAGGGTTTTGGGTTGAGCACTGATGCAACCTGGGAAGTTGGCTGAGCGATGCCTGGTTGTTTCTGCCGCTGGCTGTTCCTTTCAACGGGCCCGCCACTCTACGTATGGTTCCCCGGATGTGGGGAGCCGTTAACGCGTGTGGGAATTGGTCGGGACTAACCGGTGGGGGTTATGGTGAATCCCATTTGGTCGAGAAAGTCGATTCGCAGGATCAGGTCTACTGGTAGTGGGTGGAGGTAGATGAACTCTTTCTGGATCATCTGCGACCCAACCTCTATCGGTACGGTGTAGTGTTCCTGCGTTTGTGGCGAGGTCCCATCTGCCAGTTGGATCTCCTGTGTCTGGTATCAGGCCGTTGTCCCCCTTCGTCGTATTTCGTTCCGCACTCGTGGTCGGATAAATGATCGCCAGGCCCCAGTATCAACCAAGGCACGGGCACGAAAACGAAATATCGCGGGTCTACCCTGAGTTCAAAGTTAACAGTTTGGATTTTTTGCATTTTTTCTTTGCTTGCATGCAATTACGCTAGTGTTCCTCTGTAAGTGATTTCAAGTTGTTGTGATATAAATCTTAATTTTTTTAATAGAGAGTTCTACTGCAGGTATGAATTGACATTTTAAATGCATTTTTGGAAATCTTGTGTTGTTGTTTTAGTGTCAATTCGGGTTCAAACGCAATACAGCAAATGTACGTCGTATTTCTTTATTTTTTTTTTAAAGTTTTATTGATTTTAATATAGTATACCGTGTTATTCTGTGAAAGTTTGCACTTTGTAAGTTAGATTGAATATTTGTCTTTGTAATGCAAAAAGATTTGGCTGCTACCCGAAATTTTATGAACGTTTTAGTTTTTCGATTTTGTGTGAAAAAAAACACTCATACACCATACAGTGGTTTTAATGATTAGTTATTGCAATGTTGCTATACTGTTTTAATTTTTTTTCGTTTACGAAATAAAAACACACTGGGATATATTTTATAGTTCAACTCTTAATACATAGCATTTTTTAGGCTCATCTGGTTCGAAAGTTGTGACAAAAAAATATTTATTTAATATTATGGAAGAAAGTGGAGAGGTGTGCATATCGACAATAATGAAATTATTTAAAACAATTTTTGTTAGAAATTCCTTGTTCAAAAGAAAACCTTCGAACTTACAAGTCAAACGTATTTAAGCGTATCTAAAATTGTTTTCGATTTAAAACAAAGATGGTTAGACGAAAGGATTTGTTTTTAGAGAGAAGCAAAGAGTGGCTTGAAGGGACTTCACACTTCCAATTATGAGTGTCAGATCAGCAGGGTGACCTTGAAAGCCATTTAAAGTATCGAGTGAAAGGACTAAAAGAGAAAACGTTCAAACTGAGGAACTAGCTTTTGCAACTCAGATGAAATTACTAGAAAACGGAAATACTCTTGCTTCAAAAGTATTTACAGAAATTCTTAAATCTCCTGGAAGAGCGCAAAAGTACAAAAGGCATATTCTAACAGCCTTACAGATAAAATAGAAAAATTGTTCATACAAAAGGCTCTTTCTATGTTCATTAAGGCCAGACTAACGCAAAAGAAATATGAAATTCCGGCCGCAACTTTGGCGATTTTACCAATTTAATAAAATACAGTTCTCTCTCGGAACAATTCAATTTATTAACTTATTATTACACACGATTTTCCTTACTCTATTACTAATATAATACTGCGTCGCGGACTATCGAGCTGCGGTCTGTCTTAAGTTTTTTACCAAGCATCAATTTATATTCTCCGCGTGGTCGCGATGACACTCCTTCTGTCACTTCACTTGACAGCCGAGTGCTACAAAGTCGAGCAGTCTGTGCAATGTTACCCAGTCGCCACAGTACCCCGCCCTAGTGGACCTCCCAGTCCGGTCCACGATACCTATGCGGTAGCTTTGGGGTTCGCCCAGACCTGGTCGTAATTGGTTGTTTCTGTGTTGGTTCGTCTGCGGTGAATGTTACTCTCAGCGACCGGCTCTCTGTCCTTCTTGTATCTCCTTTTTCGGCCGTGGGGGACGTTTTTTCCACGAACGCTGGTTTAACTCTGTCGATGCTTATATTTACCTGCTTTCCTTTCTGTGTTACCGTAAAGTACTTTTCGTTACGCTCGGTGACCTTGTATGGACCGTCGTAAGGTGCCTTGAGAGACGGCCGCACCGAGTCGTCCCGCACGAAAACTTGTTCGCATGAGTTCAGGTCTTGAAATATAAAAGGTGTTTTATCGGAGTGGTGCTGGGATGTTGCCGGTCTAATGTTGTTGAAGTATTGTTTAAGGCCCAACACAAATTCTGTTTGGTGGGTGTTGTCGCTGTCCTGCAAAAAGTCGCCTGGTAGTCGTAGGGTCTGGCCATACACCAACTCTGCTGCCGACGTTTGCAGATCCTCCCGAAACGTTGTACGAAGCCCCAACAATATAAGTGGTAATGACTTCGACCATTGCGCGTTTTGCCGGCACATGATTGCCGCCTTTAGCGTCCTGTGCCATCTCTCGATCATACCGTTCGACTGTGGGTGATAGGCTGTGGTCCTGTTCCTTTTAAAATCAAGTATCTGCCCTAGCTCCCTGAAGAGGTGTGACTCGAATTGCCTGCCCTGGTCCGTTATTATTACGGCTGGAACGCCAAAGCGTGGAACCCATTCGCGGCAAATAGCCTGCGCCACTGTCTCCGTCGTAATGTCGCTTAGTGGAATTGCTTCCGGCCACCGAGTGTAGCGATCGATGAGTGTTAGGCAGTAACGATAATTCTCCGATGTTGGCAGGGGTCCTATTATGTCCAGATGCACCGTATCGAACCTGTTGCTTGTTTTTCCAAAATGTTTCACTGCACCGCAAACGTGTCGCGAGATTTTGGAGCGTTGGCACGGGATACAGTTCTGAGCCCATTTCCTTATATCTTTGTTAATGGCCTTCCAAATGAATTTGCTCCTTGCCTGTTTCGCGCTGGTTCGTATACCGGGATGCGACAGTCCATGGATATTATCAAATATCGGCCTCCTAAATTGCGCGGGTATATATGGACGCGGTGTGCCTGTTGACTCGTCACAGATGATGTATTCGTTTGTGCCCTTTACCGGAAACTTTCTGAATTTAAGCGTACCCGGTTTTGCCAGTAGTGATTTCAGCTCCTCGTCCCCCTCTTGCGTTCGAGCTAGCTCTGCGTAGTCTATCGCTTCTGGTATAGCTATCGCATCTAACCTCGATAATGCGTCCGCTACCGTGTTCTGCTCACCCGGTAAGTACTTGATATCCGTTGTAAATTGGGCTATCAGATCAAGGTGGCGTAGCTGTCGCGGTGATGCCTTGTCGTGTTTCTGCTGAAGGGCGAATGTGAGCGGTTTGTGGTCAGTGTACAACGTAAAGGTGCGTCCTTCTAGCATATGACGGAAGTGGCGAATAGCACTATAGGCTGCTAATAGCTCTCTGTCGTAAGCACTATACTTCTGCTGGGTTTCCGTGAGCTTCCTGGAGAAAAAACTTAAGGGCTGCCAACCGTCTGACGTCTTCTGCTGCACTACCGCGCCGACTGCTGTATTCGAAGCGTCTACAACTAGTGAAAGCTTAGCGTTTGCGATCGGAAATGCGAGCATTGTCGCGTCTTTGAGCTCACTTTTGCAAAGTTCGAAAGCCTTTTGCGTCTCTGTAGTCCATTCAATTCTTGTCTTGTCGTTCTTCTTTTTACTGCCTTCCAAATATTTGATCAGTGAAATTTGTGAACGGGCTGCCCTCGGTATAAATCGTCGATAAAAATTTAACATCCCCAAGAACCTGCGTAAGTCGTTCACCGTTTTCAGTAACGTGAATTTGGTGATAGCTTCGATTTTACTCTGCTGGGGTTGAATACCCTGCGCGAAAACACGTTTGGCAATGTTTACTACTAAACCATTTTCGTGTAGTTTTTTCAATACCCCTTCTAAGTGGTTCATGTGTTCTTTCCTCGTTCTGGATGCTATTAAAAGGTCGTCGATGTATACGAAACAGAACGGAAATTCTTGCATGATGGAGTTGATAAACCGTTGAAACGTTTGAGCCGCGTTCCTCAGACCGAACATCATTCGCTTAAATTCGAACAGGCCAAATGGGGTGCATATAGCCGTCTTGGGGATGTCGGATTCCTCTACTGGGATTTGATGGTACGCTCTTACTAAGTCCAGTGTTGTGAAGACAGTACATCCACTCAACTGCTGCCCAAAATCATGAATATGCGGTATGGGATATTGGTCTGGCTGCGTTACGGAGTTTAGGCCCTGATAGTCTCCGCATGGTCTCCATTCCCCATTCTTCTTCGGGACCATGTGCAGCGGCGAAGCCCAACTGCTTTTGGATGGACGACAGATACCTTGCTGGAGCAGGAACTCAAACTCTCTTTTAGCTATAGCGAGTTTGTCTGTTGCGAGTCTGCGGGGCTTAGCAAAAACTGGTGGACCTCTAGTTACGATATGGTGTGTAACTGTGTGGCAAATGCTTTCCTTAAACGAATTTTCGGCGTGAATGCCGCAGTATTTCTTAATTAAAGTTTGGATCCATGCATCACCTGTAGTGCTAGATACCAATGAGACGGTTGAAGAACTCTGTGCTAACTGGCATTTGGATTGTAAAGACGTTAACGGGTCGATGAGGCGTCTTCTTTTCAGATCTACTAATAGCCCGAAGGTTCTCAAAAAATCAGCGCCGATAATTGGTTTCTCCACATCCGCCAAAACAAAAGTCCAACGAAAAGTTCTCCGGAGGCCTAACTCTAGCACCACACATTTTTTTCCGTAAGTGTTGACGCGTGTGGAATTGGCAGCGAAAAGGAAAAAATTGTCCGGCTTGCGCTTTTTATCAGAATGTGAAATGGGTAACACCGATATATCCGCACCCGTGTCTACTAGGTAGCGCGCATTGCTTGGCCGATCGAAAATGAAAAGACGACAATTTAGGTTTTGCAGTGGATCGAGCGTCGCCGAAAGCGACCCACTTTTTAGTTTTCCGCCTGCTGGTTATTGAAAGCACAGGGCCTTGTGCAGCGCTCGGCCTTGTCGCCAAATTTTTTGTAATACCAACAGATATCGGAAGGCGTGCGTCCAGGGGTATTTGCCCTTCTAGATCGGCTCCTTGCCCGAACCGGCCTTCGGTCAGTCCTGATTTGGTTCAGTTGCGCAGCGAGACATTCGATGCGCTCTTCTAGAGCGTTTTGAGCCCCCGCAGCCTGCGCCCTGCGACTTCGTGATGACCCGGCCATAGAATTAGCGCCAGATCGGCATACGGAAGGACCATTTTGTATGCAGCTCAGACTGAAGTTCTGTGTGGCCTCTATTATCTTGTCGGCCGTTAAAGCCATTGGTTCGAGCTCCTCAGTGCTGCCGGCTAATATTGCTTTTACTACATCCGGCAAGTGTTGCATCCAAAGCTTTTTAATAAGTGACCTTGAAAATTCTGAACCAGCCAATGACGACATGTCACGCAAAAGCTGACTAGGCTTTTTATCCCCCAAGTCCAAACCGCTGAGCAATTGCTGCAAACGTGTATCCTCTGAGTCCATTAGTCTCGTTAATACAGCGTTCTTAAGAGCTTCGAATTTTTGTTGGGTTGGTGGCGATGCAATAATATCTCGTACGCGTTGGATGGTGTTCATGTCCATTAAGGAAATGGCAGTGTAAAATTTTCTTTCATCTGACATGTTTCTTGCCAGGGCGAACTGCCCTTCCATGGCAGTGAACCATAAGTCTGGACATGTAGGCCAGAAAGCGATTGGCTTATATGTTACGGAGTCTAAACTCAAGTGATCCCCTGAGGGTAAAGGTATCGGGTTAGCTTGGCACTGGGGTAACTGGCTTGTCTGCGATGGCGGTGGTTGCTGAGGCTGTATGCCCGGCTCTGACTTGTCTTCCATGGTACGATAGGTATATATAGGACACGAAAACGGTATGTATGCTTTAAAAGTAATTAAAAGTTGGTGCGCAGCTAGCCGATAGTCCCTAACGCTTCTTAAAAATAGGATTGCTAAGCAAGCGTGCTAAATTGCCTAATGAACCAGAAGGGATGAGCTTATCATTACTTATTTGCTACCAGAATGACACTAATATGGTAATAACGAATATAGCGAGTAAATGATATGTTATTATAATATGGAGAGTATAAATGCATAAAATATTCTAAATGATACCGCAACAGGCTGGATTAGCTGAACTGATGAGCGACGCAAAATGTGTGCGGGAATGTAACTGCGTAAATGATTGTTCAGTGCGGTTGTGGAAATAACACGCACGTTGGGATGTGAGCGCTTTAACTTTTCCCTCGAAGTCCCACGGTGCTACTTGCAACTGACCTAGTAGTAAAGGTTAACTTTAGGTTTGGGTACCTAGTCCCTCGTTGTCCCTCGGCGCTACTTGCAAATGGCCTAGTAGTAAAAACTCGTTCCACACAGTGTTGGTTGTAGTGCGCACCTCGTGTTCACGGTGGTACTGTACCGCTGGAAATGCGTGAGCACGCAAAAAAATGGTACGTAACAGCAACGGCACTCCTCAACAAGGAGGATTTTTTATTGTATAGCGGCGTTATGAGGTGGTTGCAAAATTAACGGCGACCGACGGCAGCAGCTCGTTGGGACGATTTTCGACGCAGTCAGTTATAACGGTAAACTGACGCCGCCTCGCACAAAGGAAATTCAGATATGTATATAATTCGCGTGAAAGAAACAAAAAAAGAGAGATCACGTCGGGGTCACCACTTTGGCGATTTTACCAATTTAATAAAATACAGTTCTCTCTCGGAACAATTCAATTTATTAACTTATTATTACACACGATTTTCCTTACTCTATTACTAATATAATACTGCGTCGCGGACTATCGAGCTGCGGTCTGTCTTAAGTTTTTTACCAAGCATCAATTTATATTCTCCGCGTGGTCGCGATGACACTCCTTCTGTCACTTCACTTGACAGCCGAGTGCTACCAAGTCGAGCATTCTGTGCAATGTTACCCAGTCGCCACAGTACCCCGCCCTAGTGGACCTCCCAGTCCGGTCCACGATACCTATGCGGTAGCTTTGGGGTTCGCCCAGACCTGGTCGTAATTGGTTGTTTCTGTGTTGGTTCGTCTGCGGTGAATGTTACTCTCAGCGACCGGCTCTCTGTCCTTCTTGTATCTCCTTTTTCGGCCGTGGGGGACGTTTTTTCCACGAACGCTGGTTTAACTCTGTCGATGCTTATATTTACCTGCTTTCCTTTCTGTGTTACCGTAAAGTACTTCTCGTTACGCTCGGTGACCTTGTTTGGACCGTCGTAAGGTGCCTTGAGAGACGGCCGCACCGAGTCGTCGCATGAGTTCAGGTCTTGAAATATAAAAGGTGTTTTATCGGAGTGGTGCTGGGATGTTGCCGGTCTAATGTTGTTGAAGTATTGTTTAAGGCCCAACACAAATTCTGTTTGGTGGGTGTTGTCGCTGTCCTGCAAAAAGTCGCCTGGTAGTCGTAGGGTCTGGCCATACACCAACTCTGCTGCCGACGTTTGCAGATCCTCCCGAAACGTTGTACGAAGCCCCAACAATATAAGTGGTAATGACTTCGACCATTGCGCGTTTTGCCGGCACATGATTGCCGCCTTTAGCGTCCTGTGCCATCTCTCGATCATACCGTTCGACTGTGGGTGATAGGCTGTGGTCCTGTTCCTTTTAAAATCAAGTATCTGCCCTAGCTCCCTGAAGAGGTGTGACTCGAATTGCCTGCCCTGGTCCGTTATTATTACGGCTGGAACGCCAAAGCGTGGAACCCATTCGCGGCAAATAGCCTGCGCCACTGTCTCCGTCGTAATGTCGCTTAGTGGAATTGCTTCCGGCCACCGAGTGTAGCGATCGATGAGTGTTAGGCAGTAACGATAATTCTCCGATGTTGGCAGGGGTCCTATTATGTCCAGATGCACCGTATCGAACCTGTTGCTTGTTTTTCCAAAATGTTTCACTGCACCGCAAACGTTTCGCGAGATTTTGGAGCGTTGGCACGGGATACAGTTCTGAGCCCATTTCCTTATATCTTTGTTAATGGCCTTCCAAATGAATTTGCTCCTTGCCTGTTTCGCGCTGGTTCGTATACCGGGATGCGACAGTCCATGGATATTATCAAATATCGGCCTCCTAAATTGCGCGGGTATATATGGACGCGGTGTGCCTGTTGACTCGTCACAGATGATGTATTCGTTTGTGCCCTTTACCGGAAACTTTCTGAATTTAAGCGTACCCGGTTTTGCCAGTAGTGATTTCAGCTCCTCGTCCCCCTCTTGCGTTCGAGCTAGCTCTGCGTAGTCTATCGCTTCTGGTATAGCTATCGCATCTAACCTCGATAATGCGTCCGCTACCGTGTTCTGCTCACCCGGTAAGTACTTGATATCCGTTGTAAATTGGGCTATCAGATCAAGGTGGCGTAGCTGTCGCGGTGATGCCTTGTCGTGTTTCTGCTGAAGGGCGAATGTGAGCGGTTTGTGGTCAGTGTACAACGTAAAGGTGCGTCCTTCTAGCATATGACGGAAGTGGCGAATAGCACTATAGGCTGCTAATAGCTCTCTGTCGTAAGCACTATACTTCTGCTGGGTTTCCGTGAGCTTCCTGGAGAGAAAACTTAAGGGCTGCCAACCGTCTGACGTCTTCTGCTGCACTACCGCGCCGACTGCTGTATTCGAAGCGTCTACAACTAGTGAAAGCTTAGCGTTTGCGATCGGAAATGCGAGCATTGTCGCGTCTTTGAGCTCACTTTTGCAAAGTTCGAAAGCCTTTTGCGTCTCTGTAGTCCATTCAATTCTTGTCTTGTCGTTCTTCTTTTTACTGCCTTCCAAATATTTGTTCAGTGAAATTTGTGAACGGGCTGCCCTCGGTATAAATCGTCGATAAAAATTTAACATCCCCAAGAACCTGCGCAAGTCGTTCACCGTTTTCGCTAACGTGAATTTGGTGATAGCTTCGATTTTACTCTGCTGGGGTTGAATACCCTGCGGGTTGATAGTATGCCCGAGGAAGTCCACTGCCGTCTTCGCGAAAACACTTTTGGCAATGTTTACTACTAAACCATTTTCGTGTAGTTTTTTTCAATACCCCTTCTAAGTGGTTCATGTGTTCTTTCCTCGTTCTGGATGCTATTAAAAGGTCGTCGATGTATACGAAACAGAACGGAAATTCTTGCATGATGGAGTTGATAAACCGTTGAAACGTTTGAGCCGCGTTCCTTAGACCGAACATCATTCGCTTAAATTCGAACAGGCCAAATGGGGTGCATATAGCCGTCTTGGGGATGTCGGATTCCTCTACTGGGATTTGATGGTACGCTCTTACTAAGTCCAGTGTTGTGAAGACAGTACATCCACTCAACTGCTGCCCAAAATCATGAATATGCGGTATGGGATATCGGTCTGGCTGCGTTACGGAGTTTAGGCCTCGATAGTCTCCGCATGGTCTCCATTCCCCATTCTTCTTCGGGACACCATGTGCAGCGGCGAAGCCCAACTGCTTTTGGATGGACGACAGATACCTTGCTGGAGCAGGAACTCAAACTCTCTTTTAGCTATAGCGAGTTTGTCTGTTGCGAGTCTGCGGGGCTTAGCAAAAACTGGTGGACCTCTAGTTACGATATGGTGTGTAACTGTGTGGCAAATGCTTTCCTTAAACGAGTTTTCGGCGTGAATGCCGCAGTATTTCTTAATTAAAGTTTGGATCCATGCATCACCTGTAGTGCTAGATACCAATGAGACGGTTGAAGAACTCTGTGCTAACTGGCATTTGGATTGCAAAGACGTTAACGGGTCGATGAGGCGTCTTCTTTTCAGATCTACTAATAGCCCGAAGGTTCTCAAAAAATCAGCGCCGATAATTGGTTTCTCCACATCCGCCAAAACAAAAGTCCAACGAAAAGTTCTCCGGAGGCCTAACTCTAGCACCACACATTTTTTTCCGTAAGTGTTGACGCGTGTGGAATTGGCAGCGAAAAGGAAAAAGTTGTCCGGCTTGCGCTTTTTATCAGAATGTGAAATGGGTAACACCGATATATCCGCACCCGTGTCTACTAGGTAGCGCGCATTGCTTGGCCGATCGAAAATGAAAAGACGACAATTTAGGTTTTGCAGTGGATCGAGCGTCGCCAAAAGCGACCCACTTTTTAGTTTTCCGCCTACTGGTTATTGAAAGCACAGGGCCTTGTGCAGCGCTCGGCCTTGTCGCCAAATTTTTTGTGATACCAACAGATATCGGAAGGCGTGCGTCCAGGGGTATTTGCCCTTCTAGATCGGCTCCTTGCCCGAACCGGCCTTCGGTCAGTCCTGATTTGGTTCAGTTGCGCAGCGAGACATTCGATGCGCTCTTCTAGAGCGTTTTGAGCCCCCGCAGCCTGCGCCCTGCGACTTCGTGATGACCCGGCCATAGAATTAGCGCCAGATCGGCATACGGAAGGACCATTTTGTATGCAGCTCAGACTGAAGTTCTGTGTGGCCTCTATTATCTTGTCGGCCGTTAAAGCCATTGGTTCGAGCTCCTCAGTGCTGCCGGCTAATATTGCTTTTACTACATCCGGCAAGCGTTGCATCCAAAGCTTTTTAATAAGTGACCTTGAAAATTCTGAACCAGCCAATGACGACATGTCACGCAAAAGCTGACTAGGCTTTTTATCCCCCAAGTCCAAACCGCTGAGCAATTGCTGCAAACGTGTATCCTCTGAGTCCATTAGTCTCGTTAATGCAGCGTTCTTAAGAGCTTCGAATTTTTGTTGGGTTGGTGGCGATGCAATAATATCTCGTACGCGTTGGATGGTGTTCATGTCCATTAAGGAAATGGCAGTGTAAAATTTTCTTTCATCTGACATGTTTCTTGCCAGGGCGAACTGCCCTTCCATGGCAGTGAACCATCAGTCTGGACATGTAGGCCAGAAAGCGATTGGCTTATATGTTACGGAGTCTAAACTCAAGTGTTCCCCTGAGGGTAAAGGTATCGGGTTAGCTTGGCACTGGGGTAACTGGCTTGTCTGCGATGGCGGTGGTTGCTGAGGCTGTATGCCCGGCTCTGACTTGTCTTCCATGGTACGAGAGGTATATATAGGACACGAAAACGGTATGTATGCTTTAAAAGTAATTAAAAATTGGTGCGCAGCTAGCCGATAGTCCCTAACGCTTCTTAAAAATAGGATTGCTAAGCAAGCGTGCTAAATTGCCTAATGAACCAGAAGGGATGAGCTTATCATTACTTATTTGCTACCAGAATGACACTAATATGGTAATAACGAATATAGCGAGTAAATGATATGTTATTATAATATGGAGAGTATAAATGCATAAAACATTCTAAATGATACCGCAACAGGCTGGATTAGCTGAATTGATGAGCGACGCAAAATGTGTGCGGGAATGTAACTGCGTAAATGATTGTTCAGTGCGGTTGTGGAAATAACACGCACGTTGGGATGTGAGCGCTTTAACTTTTCCCTCGAAGTCCCACGGTGCTACTTGCAACTGGCCTAGTAGTAAAGGTTAACTTTAGGTTTGGGTACCTAGTCCCTCGTTGTCCCTCGGCGCTACTTGCAAATGGCCTAGTAGTAAAAACTCGTTCCACACAGTGTTGGTTGTAGTGCGCACCTCGTGTTCACGGTGGTACTGTACCGCTGGAAATGCTTGAGCACGCAAAAAAATGGTACGTAACAGCAACGGCACTCCTCAACAAGGAGGATTTTTTATTGTATAGCGGCGTTATGAGGTGGTTGCAAAATTAACGGCGACCGACGGCAGCAGCTCGTTGGGACGATTTTCGACGCAGTCAGTTATAACGGTAAACTGACGCCGCCTCGCACAAAGGAAATTCAGATATGTATATAATTCGCGTGAAAGAAACAAAAAAAGAGAGATCACGTCGGGGTCACCACTTTGGCGATTTTACCAATTTAATAAAATACAGTTCTCTCTCGGAACAATTCAATTTATTAACTTATTATTACACACGATTTTCCTTACTCTATTACTAATATAATACTGCGTCGCGGACTATCGAGCTGCGGTCTGTCTTAAGTTTTTTACCAAGCATCAATTTATATTCTCCGCGTGGTCGCGATGACACTCCTTCTGTCACTTCACTTGACAGCCGAGTGCTACCAAGTCGAGCAGTCTGTGCAATGTTACCCAGTCGCCACATAATAAAGGTTTTTCCGTGTTACAGTTTGCTTCAAGAAGCTAAAAAGGATTGCTATCCAATAGAAGAATCATATACTGTGACTGAAGCATTGGCTGATATAAATCTGCAGGACTTATGGATCACACTGCAACTCGACTACTCATGTATATGCCGGAAGTTGTAAACAGTCTTAATGAAAATGAATGTGCATATCTTGAACTTATTACAAAATAGGGTTGTCACGGATCCCAGCAAACGCAATACAAACAGAGATTTAAAAACAGCTCTGAGTCAGATGCGTTTATATTTCAAAGTTCGCCTGTTCCGTTGCGTTTAGTTAGGCTGAAAACACACCGGATAAAGCAAAACGTTTTTGATTCGATAGTCTAAAAAACATTTTTTATTTCAACACACACCAAGCGAAACAGAATGTAACAAAACAAAACGTTTTGTTTTCTTGCTTCATTTGGTGTGTGTTGAAATAAAACAAAATTGAATTTGCGACTTGCTTTTAGTGTTGTTCAACATGTGGTCGGACTCGATTTCTATTCACAGCTTATCAATAGTAACTTTATTAGCATGTTCCTTATTTTTATAATTTCTCCATCTACGTCCATATTTGTTAAAATTTGCGCACAGAGTAAAGCAGAGTATATCCATATAATGAGTAGGGACACTCTCATATTTTTGATTGAAGGGTTATTGTAGAGGTTCATAATTAGGTGTAATCATTAACAAAAATAATTAGAAAAACCAGTCATAAACTATTTTAAAAAGTAAATCAGGTACCACTGCACAGTGCACGTAGTGAAAAGTTATACACAACGAGGATCAAGTCGAAAATTGTAGAGGTTCATAATTAGGTGTAATCATTAACAAAAATAATCAGAAAAACCAGCCATAAACCATTTTAAAAGGATCAAGTCATGCGTCTTTAAAAAAGTATTAAGAATACAACAGGTCAGCTATCGGCAACGAAGCACGTTTTCTTGTTTTGCTTTTGTTTTTATGTTTCGTTTCATTTGGTGTGTGTTGCCCCATAAGAAAGTAGGCAATTATCGTCAATGACGCTGGGTCGAAACAGTTTTGTTGCATTCGGTGTGTGTTGCTCGTATACAATGGCATGTATTTTCGACAACCACCACCGAAACACTTCGTTTTCTTTGGTGTGTGCGCTCTCATAAGAAACAATGTTCTCTTGTTTCACGAAACAAAAAAAAAACGTTTTGCTTTATCCGTTGTGTTTTCAGCCTTAGTGGTTCAAAAACCATCTGGCAAAACCCGACTCCATCTTCTCCCCAATTTTGCCGGCCATTAAAAATTAACTTCGTTAAAGAAATTACAGACATAACTTAAAGTGAAATCAGTTATATGCAGCCAAAAATCGATTCACTTAATAAGACTGTAATAAGCTCGACCATAGCAGTGAAGCATAAATTGCTTTTTACTATGGTCGATGGAAAAATATGCAATGCAATAACTGAAACTACATCAACACAGAAATGCTATATTTGCGGGTCAACATCAAAACACTTCAACAAATTAACTACACAGACAAACGAAATTAATGAAAACTCCATTAAATTTGGTTTATCAGTACTACATGCAAGAATCAGACTTTTTGAGAGTCTTCTGCATGTAGCTTACAAACTTCCAGTAAAAAAATGGTAAATTAGATCCCAAGATGAGAAAGAAGTATGTAAAATAAGAAAAAATCAAATTCAACGGGAATTTAGATAGAAACAAGCTTGGTCTCGTAGCGGATCTACCACGATCAGGTTTCGGCAATACAAATGACGGGAATACGAGTCCTGAAATTGCTGCTAAAGTCACAGGGATTGATTTTTTACGATTTAAAATAATTTTAGAAGCAATTGCAAGTGGCTACAAAATTGATTCCGGAAAGTTTGGTTTTTATGCAATGGATACAGCCTTTATGTCGAGTTATATCCATGGCATCCTATGACTCCGACCATGCACAAGATCTTAGTGCACGGGTCCATAATTATAGAAACTGCCCTTCTTCAATTAATCAGCTATCGGAAGAAGCAGCAGAAGCCAGGAACAAACACTTTAGGTGAGCGAAAAAAAGCAAAGCTACATTCAACAAAAATATTAATAATTAATTATGTTAGAAAGTTCTCAAGGAGAGATTGTAACCAATACGTCCTAAATCGATTGTTGCTCAGGTCTGATCCTCTAATGACTTCCATTAGAAAGACGCAATCGAAAACAAAAATGTCATATTTAAAAGAGACGTTAGAAATGCTACTTCCAGAGGGTCCAGAATGATAAAAATTAGATTAGTTTTTGAACAATAAAAAACATTCAAATAAAAAAAAGTCGGTCTTTTTCAAAAATATATTCCAAAATTAATAGAAATCAATTAGAAACTGTGTTTTATTGAATAAATATTAATTTTAAGCTGAAAAAGTGACAATGGTAACGAAAAATAATTTTCGCCAGGTTTTCCATGCAAATACTCCTGCGTGCGACGTGGGGTTGTGTTGGCAGTCGAGGGTCAATATTCCGTCGGTCCCACAGCATGAGCAGAACGGCGGTCGTAAGTAGTGGGGGAGCTTCGATGGCGTTCGGTATCGGTTGGCGCGGTGGCGTTGCACCCGAAAACCGTACTTAAGGTTGTGGTGCTGAACTCATGGGTCGACAACTCCGTTCCTCTGCCCGGATGGCTTCCAGCTCCTCGGTTAGTGGAAATCCGTTCGGCCTCATCAAATATTGGAGCGCAGTGATGAACTCTTTGGCCTTTGGGCCCGCGCGACCCTGTCGTCGGCGGAAAATCTTCTCTTAAAACTTTTGGGTGAAACGGGCCGGTAGTACCGTACGAAGATTTCGCGGAATTCTCCCCAGGTCTGGAAACGGCTTCGATTGATCATCAGTCATTCCAGTGCACATCCATGGAATATCACCGGGAGGGCTCGTGGTAGCTGCTCCAGCGATACCTGGTCGCATTGGCTGAGCTTCTTGAATCGCTTCTGGAACTCGAGCACCTTGCCTGATCCGTCGAATAGTAGGCCCCAGAGCTGATGAGGTCCATAATGGCACCTTCGCTGCGTGGCGGGATTGGTTGTCCGGGCCTTCCATCTGTCTGGTTGGTCACTAGCGGCCCACTGGGTCTTTTCGGGGTCCGGCTCCGTTGTTGTATGTCTTCTTCTCCCACTCGGTGCACAGGTTTGTGTGGAATGGTCTGGTCTGGGACGGTCGGAGTGCCAGTCTGTGACTTTCTGGTTACCTCGATTCCTTGGTTCGATCGGTGGGTGCTCTTCAGTCAAAATACCGGCTCCGAACGAGGAAAAGAGGGGTAAAAACATAGGGACGGGCTACAGTCCGCTTGGGCGAACTGTTGGATACCCTATTCTTATTCCTATCCCTCATAAGTGGGTGTGACAAAAGTCTTAGTGTGGTTGAATTGTTAAGAACGCTCTACATATTTGTTATATAACATCTACATATTTGTTATATAACATTTAAAGGATTTTATCAAAAAAAAACAAAGCTTTTGTAAAAAAACGCTCCCTAGCTCAAACTTTGGTTTTTCAATAAAATGTTTAATTTAATTGTGGGCGTGTCAGTAGGCGGATTTAAAAATAATTAACACGTGAGCATAAAAGGCCCCTAGAGAGTATACAGTACCTTGCCATATTATTAGACCCAGCATAAAAATTATTTTTTTTTGTCTTAAATGGTTGCTGTGACTAAATTTTTAATAAATATGTTCTAGATTGAATTTGTTTACTATAATATATAATATCAGGAATAAAAAAAAGACGGAAAGGTTTTGCTAGTTAGTTAATATTGATTTATTTTTTTTATTTAAGAGTTGGGGATGCATGCTTTTCCTAAAAATCAATATTTGGTGTGCTCTCTTTTTGCAGCTATAAGTGCCTTAATTCGCCGTGGCATGCTTTCTATGCAAGATTGCACGGTTACTTGGATATGTGGGTTGTGATTCCACTCGAAAATGATCTTCTCCATCAGCTGCCTTTTCGTGGTTATGGCACTTTTAGCCACCGCCCGCTTCAAGAGCTCCCAAACATTCTCAATCGGATTCATGTCCGTGGAATTTCCTGGCCAATCCAAAACGTTGATGCTCTTTTCTTGGAGAAAGGCAGTTATGCTCTTGGCTTTGTGGCAGGGAGCCCCATCATGCATAAAAATGGGTTGCTCGCCCACAGAAAACCATTCTTGAAGCTGCGGTAGCAGCCTTGTTTCCAGGACCTTCTTGTATTGATCCTGCTGCATTGTCTTTTCAACCAGATAGAGCCGCCCTGTGCCTTTCCCAGAAATAACTGACCAAATCATTATGGATGGGGGATGTTTAATTGTGGGCACAATGCACTCTGGTTTATTTTGTTCGCCCGGTCTCCTTCTGACAAACTTCGTTTTTTCCATCATTACTTGGAAAACAGATTCGTCAGAGAAACAAACCTGCGAGTTAAAGAACTAGCGATTTTAAGGTTAAAAATTAGTTGTACTTTTATGACCTTATTGGCTTTAAGTTTGTCTTATTTTATTACCTTTTCCCAATCTTCAACAGTGAATTTTTTGTATTTATGAGCCCAATCGAAACGCTTTCTAATCATGGTGGCAGTCAGCTTTGGTTTTCGAGCTGGTTTTCTGGCAAAAAGACCGATTTCAGCCAATCTTCGCTGCACTGTTCGCTGGGAAATTCCAATTCCTTCATCGGAAACCTTTTTCGCCAACAGGTAAACTGGTAATTTTCGATTTGCCCTGCAAATATCCCGAATTTCGCGGTCTGTTCTGGGGGTTGTGTTGCGAGGCCTACCGCAATTACCCTTCCTCTTCGGCCTTAAAGACACCCCAAGATCCATTTTTTTTTTTAATATTCTTAACAGAACTTCGCGACACTCCAACTGCACCCGCAATATCATATTGGGATAGGTTGGATGCCTTTAATAGGCCAACAACTTGGCCGACTTTCTTCGGGGAGAGGTCTGACCCTTTTCCCATCTTTCGAACGATTGAATACTAAAAATTTTTTTTTTTAATATAATGACTATCTGTATGCATAGTTTTACCCATAAACAAAAGTAAAACATCAGAACTTACCGAAAAACACGAGCTTTATTTGACAGAAATAACTTTTATATGCAAATAATTTTAAGGCACTTTTTGAACTTTTTAGTCACACAACCATTCACTAATTAATAGAAACTTCAAATGTTGCATAATATACCGTAAAGAAGTCTCAAATAAAGCCTAATAATTACCTAGGTAACGCAAAATATAAATGAAAAATAAAAGAAGCCTACTTCATACTTTTTAAATAATTTAAAAATTGAATTTTTTTACTTGGGTCTAATAATATGGCAAGGCACTGTATATTATAAATTTCAGCTCCCTAGCTCTAACTTTGGATTTGCAAAAAAAGTTGATTTTAAATTGTGGGCGTGTCAGTGGACGGATTTTGAAAATATTTACACATAAGCTTAAAGGGCCCCTAGAGAGTATATATTATAAATTTCAGCTCCCTAGCTAAAATTTTTGGTTTTTCAATAAAATTGTTTTATTTAATTGTGGGCGTGTCAGTGGGCGGATTTTGAAAGTTTTATATCCCGATCAGTTTTAGGAGTCATAGATCATATATAAAAAATGTCAGCTTTCTAGCTCAAAATTCGATTTTTCCAAAATTTTGTTTTTTTGAGTTTGTGGGCGTGTCTGTGGGCGGATTTCAAAAATTCGTAAACTTGATTATTTCGGGACATTATTTTTGTATTACTTGATATAGACTATGTCCAAAATAAAATACGTAATTACTTGACGTCTAACAGAAGACTGACTTTATTTCTCGCACCACAAAATAACCTGAACATGAGAATACTTATTTTACATTTTTTTAAGTGTGGATCTTAATACATAGATAATATGGATAGCTACAACCTGGTATGAGAAACTTATGTGAATAGTGATTATTAAGCGTTTATACAATTTAAACATATATCTACAAAACTGAAATGTGAAGCATGATGGGAACAGTGGTTTGCATCTATTAGATAAACTGAAATGCGAAGCATGGGATGGATTATATAAACTTAAATGCGAAGCATGGGAAACGTGATTGTTAAGCTTTTACACGGTTTATTTTTACTACAAAAAATAAAACGAGAAAAATCAGAAGCATGATTCTCGTGGTAACTACTCCCCCCTTTAAGACGAGACGTCCTCGGCGTTATCCAATTTGCATTTCCTTATAACGTCCTGTACGAAGTTAACAGTATTAACGTCCTTGCTGGTCTGCTGCAGCTTCCGTTTTAGGATAAAAACGACTGCGAGACTTATCACAATGACAACTATTATTAAGACCAGCATGAACCATTGCACGTTCTAAGTCCTGGTTTGAGACCCGATTTCTTCTTTTATTGTGGCGATGTGCTCCAAGTTCTTAATGTTAATCTCATGGAGGTATGGCAAAGACAACAGGGTTAAATGATCGGTGAGATTCAGTCTGTGTGCGGTTGATACAGCTGGACTTAAATAGCTTTTCTGCTTTACATTGCTGTATGTCGTACCATTAATGCTAACCTTTTTATCAAATGTTAGAAGGAATGTGCCGTGAATTGTGATGGGCGATTCTTTGCCTTCTCGAATTGTACAGGTCTGGTCATTGATGATGATGAGGCCATCGTCGATTACATTGATAGGAGGTAAATGCTGAGCTGATGTTATTCTGCATGCAGCAGTGTGGTTGTTAAGCAGATGTTGAACGCACGGGCTATCGGATGTTGCTTCACAAAAAGTTAAGGTCGCAGCTTCCTCACAATTTTTTAAGGGTTTAAATACTCCTCCACATTCCGCGACTATTTCTGACTCTAATAATACAATACTTTTATTATGGGGTGCAGGAAATATTATTGTTTTGTTGCAAATAATATTAATTTTAGGATATTTAATCATAAAGAATAGTACATCAGTATTCTGCATAATTTTTAATTTGGAATTTCTCATGGTATCATTAATACTAACATCTATAAAGTTTTCAGTTTTTAATATATCTTCTATTTCTTCACTGTCAAGGATAGCGGGGCTTATAACGTTAACTTTACCTAATGCAATTGAATAAATTAAGTTGTCTAGATCGGTAACTATTGCTTTGTTCCTACTTAAGATGACTTCGTAAAGGTGTCCTAAATCAACCTCTGTTCTTTTCGTCGTATTTAGTAATCTATTCACGGTTTCCGTGAGACTATTAATTCGGGACTGTAGCTCTGCATTTATAAATATTTGCCGATTATTTGTTTCAATCAATGCTTCCTCCCTAGTTTTTACTAGGTTGAAATCATCGAAATCTGGTGTGCCAGCTATATATTTAAGAGCGGTGCCCAGAAAATTAATGCTTCGGGCATGACGATGATGCACACGGAGGGTACTTACAAGACGTCGAATTTGATCCATTTCACCTATTAACATTTTCCTCATATGTACCTGAAACGACTGAGGAAACAATTGAAGAAACCCCTGCGTTTCATCAACTACGGCCTCATAAGCTGTCAGATTGGTACGATGTGTCAGATAAGCATATCCGTCGTAGATTACTACCCTTACCATGGACATTGGTATGCAGTGCGATCGCGTAAAGTCCAGAAGCCTGCCAGTAACAGGTGGATGAGACATAAGCATGAGTCTGTAATAATAAAAAAAAATATCGCAAATTACTTTTGTGAATCGGTTTATGACAAGAATCGTTGTGCCTAAGTCCTTTTGCACTGTTCTTTCGTCATATAATTCGGTAAATTTATTACCAATACGTTTATTCAATTGGTCTATGTCCAGTGATAGAATGAATTGTTCTATTGTATTTCAAAGTTGCAAGCAATACTAATGTTGGAATATCATCAATTTGTTGTTCTAGCTTAGTGCAGCGAGCTATTTCGGTCAGTGTGCTATGGAAACGTTCCACCTGGCCATTTGTAGTGCTGTGGAAAGGTGGCACAGTAAACATTTTGACACCAAGGTGGTTTTTGAGCATTGACTTAATAGTTTCGGAGTTAAATGATTTCTCGTTGTCACAAACAACTGTTTTCGTATCCCTATAGAAGGAAATAATATTGAGAAGGGGCTCTTTTATATCAACAATTGCCCGAGATTTAATTGGAAATACTAAAGCAAATTTTTGAAAATTTATCCAGGCTTGTGAAAAAATATGCGTTCCCAGTTGAATATATATCTATATGTACAACTTCACCCGGATAGGACGGTATCGGGGTTTCGCCTATTTTTGGTTTCGGTGGGTGCCGCTGGTACTTTGCCTCATTACAGATTCTGCAATTTGAAATTATCTCTTAACTTTTCGCGCATCTTTGGGAAATAGTAATCCTTGAGAACCTGCTAAATATTTTCACGAACTGAACGGTGGGCACGATTGTGTTCGGCTGTAAGGATTTCCAACTGATCGTCTTGGTTATAAATATCGGTTACCACTTTTTCAGTATGGACGAATTTAACAGAAGGAAATAGCTTGATAAGGTCATTTTGTATCTGAGCCAGAACATGCGGTTGGCAGTGGATACCGTTAAAAATGTTTGGTATAACAGTCTGCTTGAGTACTTCCAAAGCATCCCGAGCAGAATTAAATGTTATTAGATGTCTAATTTGCGTTTTAAAAATGATCTTAGTTACTTTAGCAGTTTCGGTGCCCTCATCTAAAACTAACTGGTTTCGAAATGAATTTACAGGTTTTTGAACGGTACATATTATATGAGTAAGAGATTCTTCGCTGTGGGCTGTTCCAAAAGACGACTCTGTACACTCATTTAAGGCAATCAAATACTGTCTAGATAAGGCATCCGCCACATGGTTATCTTTTCCAGGCTTATAAAAGAATTTTGGAGCAAATTCTTCAATAAACGCTCTCAATCTCTTTAATTTGGCATTTGGATTCCTATCGGAAATAGCAAATGTTAGCGGCTGGTGGTCGGTGAAAATATTTAGGTTTTTAACACCATAGAGGTAGTTACGAAGTTTCTTTCGATAGCGAGCAGTTCGCACTCATTAGTGGCGTAATTTTCCTCTGTGGAACTCAGTGTCCTGGATATCATGGTAATCGGTTTGCCATTTTGAGATAGAACGGCCCCTAACGTCTGCGATGATGCATCAGTCGTAAGGTCAAAAGGCCTGTTGAAGTCTGGGTATAGGAGCAGAAAGTCTTCTGAGGCCAGGATACGTTTGATTTTATTAAATGCATCTAGTGCCTCACTGTCCAAGTCTAATTTAATTTTTTTTGATTGATTAGCACTTGCGTCGCCATGCTCACCTCTAAGATATGGGGTAAGGGGCTTTGCAATCAATGCATAGTCCCTAATGAATCGTCTTTAGTACCCAGATAACCCAAGAAAAGATGGCAGGGCGCGTAATGTTCTACGTTCCCTATAATTCATAATATCCATAACTTTGTTTGGACAGGTCCTGATGCCATTTTCTGACACAACAAACCCTAAGAACTCAACTTCGGCTTTCAGAAATTTTGATTTCTCAGCTGAGACTCTCATATTGGCATTAAATAATTTTCTGAGGATTCGATCTATATCTTTTAAATGTTGCTCTCTTGTTTCTGAAAAGACAATAACGTCGTCTATATAAACGTGACAACATTTTCCAATTTCTTCCCTGAGTACGTCATCAATTGCTCGCTAAAAAATACTTGGAGCATTTTTCAGACCAAATGGAAGTCGGCAGAATTCAAACTTACCATTATTGACAGAAAATTCAGTTTTTTCTCTGTCACGCTCAGCCAATAGAATTTGATGAAAGCCTGACTTAAGATCGATTGTAGTAAAGAAGGAGGATTTGCCAAGATTGGCCAAAATTACAGACGTATCCGCGATAGGATATTTGTCCGCTACAGTTTTTTCATTTAACTTCCGAAAGTCTATGACGAGGCGCTTCTTTTGGTTACCGGCTTCATCAATTCCCTTTTTATCAACTACCCAGATAGGGTTATTGTAAGGTGACCTGGAAGGTGTGATAATGTCATTTTGAAGTAGACTAGAAATCTCACTCTTGACGAATTCTGAAGCGGCAATCGGATAAGGATATGCCTTTGAGTAAACCGGCTCGTTGTCGGTTGTTCTAATCGTTGCGACAATATTTGTATTATAGGGAAGAGATTCGTTCGGGTCTGCAAAAACCTTTGCGTTTTTTGTAATAACGGAGGAAATTTGGCCATCGGCAAGAGAGCTAACTGAAGTGTTTCCCAGTGACATGTTATTTATATCTTTGCAAAAGTAATACAGCAACGCTTCTTTGCCGCCATTGTAATGAAGGGTACCTGTTTTTAAATCTAATCTAGCGCCTATCTGAGACAGGAAATCAAAACCGGTTATTCCATCGAAAGTGCGTAGCATTGGAAGTATGTAAAAAAGGGTATTATTTTTGAAAACGTTTATTAAGCATTTATGTGAGACTCTATTAGTTCCATGAAGAGATTTTATAAAAAAAGGTGTGTCAATTTCTTTAACTGCTTTGAGAAATTCGAAATTTTTAATATACTCGTAGTTTTTCGAAACACCTGTATCTATAAGAAGCTTTAGTTCTCTACCTCCTAGCATCCGACTGACGTATGGGAGGAGAGATGTTCCTCTAGAAAATTAATTTCATCTGAGACTTGTGGATTTTCGTTATCACTATGCTCTCCATACTGAGTGTCAAGACTTTCGTCCTCATCATATAGTGTCTCTACCTCTGCGCATTTTAGTTGATTGAGGTTTACACGCTGAATTTTTTCCAACGGTCCCTTTCATACTGCTGTCTCTTCGGCGGTCTTTCTCTATCATTTTGCATATTGAAACCTTGCCGTGGTCCTCGATTAGAGTTATGGGGAAAATTGTTATGATGGACATTGTTAGGGACATGTGCAATATTTCAAAATGATTCCCGAGGGTGAACAATGTTGCCTTGCGCACCGTTTGGTCTATTGGACCTAAATGATGGATCTACTTCCATCAAGGTTGGTTTGGGTCTTGACCTGTCAATCGGCCTGTAATGAGGTGAATTCTGTGGATTGTAATAATTGTTTCCAGGAGCGTGTCCGATGGGGAACGGCTTTTCATTTCGTGCTGCAAAAGAGGTTGCAAAAGAATAACGTTCTTGGTTTGCCTCAAGCTCTTGCGCTAGGGCCAGTGCACTAGGCATATCAGAAGGACGGGCCGAAAATAGAATGTCGCCCATTGGCTTCTGTAAGCCAGAAATAAAAATTCTTAGAGCATCCGCTCGGTATTTTAGACTAAGAGAATTTATTAGGGCAGCATCACCCCCGTTTAGCATAATGGTTTTGCTAATTAATAATGTAAGTTTCTTTTCCACCTCATCATAAAATCTGGTTATAGACACTTACTCTGTCGCAGGGTGGACATCTCCTGTTCGATTAGATACACCGGTCTTTTATCGGCGTATGTAAAATCAAGCTTCGCTATTATAGCCTTGAAATTTAATGGGGTATTAAAGGAGGACAAAACCTGATCAGCTGAATCAACTATTTTATTTCTAAAAATGGCCTGGTAGTGTTTTGAACTACCTTCATGCAGCTCAAATAACTTGTAAGCCGTAAAAGCCGCTTGACGCCATGTTACGTAGCGCACTCTCCGTTAAACTCTGGTAAGCTTTTCATGAGGTCTAAGGACTCGTCACATTGTTAATTTGGATCAATAGTAGCGGATTCGTAAGCCTCTGCATTTGTTGTTGGTTCTAAGTTTCTAAGCCTTCTCGTCAGTTCTTCTATTAAATTCTGAAAGCTTCGTCTCGTGGACTCTGTGGCGATTTGAACCGCAGCCGAAACTATGCCCCTTATTTGAGAGTCTTCCATCTTTCTAATAAGAACTTAAAAAGCTACCTTTCTTGACAACCCAAAAAAATAAAAAAATAAAAAAAAATAAAAATCGCGAAAATACCAAGAAATGATTTCTGAAATTAATTGGTCAAACTATGAATATGTTTTTCAATTTTCACTCCCGCTTGCCGAGACAGCAAAAAACTAACAAATTATTCGGCCTTAAGATAGGATCAATAAGATTCATAAACATTTAATCTAAATAATTTTATTTCTTACACTAATCTGATCAGCATCTTGTTGATAAGTCCTCTGGAACTGCTTTAGTTGTTTGGTGAGTTGTAGGTATGTTTTTTTTGTGTGCACTATTTGTTATTGGTTCTATTTCACTTGTCCTCTTCACCTTATTGATAAGGGTACTTTTAATGGAGCACTCGACACAATTTTTCAGGGTTTACTGTGAGATCGTTATGTTGCTTAACGCGAACTATTATTCTTCATAAGAATCTTTTGAATCGCGTAACTGCAAGTTGGGCGCCAATAATTTTTGTACTACTTGATATGGACTATGTCCAAAATAAAACACGTAATTACTTAACGTCTAACAGAAGACTGACTTTATTTCTCGCACCACAAAATAACCTGAACATGAGAATACTTATTTTACATTTTTTTAAAGTGTGGATCTTAATACATAATACATATGTAGATAATATGGATAGCTACAACCTGATATGAGAAACTTATGTGAATAGTGATTATTAAGCGTTTATACAATTTAAACAGATATCTACAAAACTGAAATGTGAAGCATGGGAACAGTGGTTTGCATCTATTAGATAAACTGAAATGCGAAGCATGGGATGGATTATATAAACTTAAATGCGAAGCATGGGAACCGTGATTGTTAAGCATTTACACGGTTTATTTTTACTACAAAAAATAAATCGAGAAAAATGAGAAGCATGAACGGGAATCATGCTAACTTATATGGTTAAAATTTCAGCTCTCTAGGCCTAGTTTAAAGGCCTAATTTTTGCCGACAGACGGACGGTCGGACATGGCTAGATCGACATTACTATCGATACTGATCATAAATATAGTAACTTTAAGGGGTCTACGGGCAATATTAAGGTATGGTACCCTTAGAATAGGGTATACAAATCGGAGGTCGGGACGCCTTCGGTCTGGTACAGTCTGGTTCAGTCCGATTTAGAACGGTTGATGAGCCGGTATGTCCGTTGGCTCATCTGGTTCGAACTTGTCCTTCCGTAGAAGTCCCTGCTTGGGCGCCAATTTGAGATGCTTTTTTCGTAAGTGTTGAGGTAAGCTCGTCGGAGGCCAAGGTTGCTCCTGAAGAAAAAGGCGATAAACTCCAGTTGGATTACTTACGGCGGATCCACAAACAAATCCGTTTATAAAACCCCTTTTGTGGTATTACGGGGATACGGCCGGTGTTAGGAGGGGGACACGTCAGGCTAGGGACAGCCACACGAACATTCGGTCGGACGTGGCTTCTTCACCGGGTCGCACGAGATCTGTCGCGGCGAATCAGGCCAAATGTCAATAATTTACACTACCCCTGGATACCAGGAGCTGAATCAGACAGTCTACTCCGCTCGGATCTAGTCGATGGTTAGGGCGCCGTCGCTCTACTTTACTGACGCAGCCTGGACAGCGAATCAGACCAAAGTCGTAATCTCAGCACCGCCTAGGCTTTACGAAGGTGCAAATTCCTACTATTAATTCGGTGGGTCGTTGCGACTCCCCTCAAAAATGTAGTTTGGAAATAATGCGTTATTATATTTCGCTAGTTTCTACTATTTTTGTATCCACATTGCAATTTAATAAAAAACATAGGGGCGGGCTACAGTCCGCTTGGGCGAACTGTTGGATACCCTATTCTTATTCCTATATCTCATAAGTGGGCGTGGCAAAAATTTAAAGGATTTTATCGAAAAAACTAAGCTTTTGTAAATAAAAACGCTCCCTAGCTCAAACTTTGGTTTTTCAATAAAATTGTTTTATTTAATTGTGGGCGTGTCAGTAGGCGGATTTAAAAAAAATTAAGTATGAGCATAAAGGGCACCTAGAGAGTATATACTATAAATTTCAGCTCCCTAGCTCAAACTTTGGACTTTCAAAAAAAAAAAAAAATAATTGTGGGCGTGTCAGTAGGCGGATTTTGAAAATATTTACACATGAGCATAAAGGGCCCCTAGAGAGTATATATTAAAAAATTCAGCTCCCTAGCTCAAATTTTGGTTTTTCAAAAAAAATATTTTATTTAATTGTGGGCGTGTCAGTGGGCGGATTTTGAAAATTTTATGCCCCAAGCAGTTTTATGGGCCAAAGATCATATATAAAAAATTTCAGCTTTCTAGCTCAAAATTAAATTTTTCCCAAAATTTGTTTTATTTAATTGTGGGCGTGTCAGTGGGCGGATTTTGAAAATTTTATGTCCCAATCAGTTTTATGGGCCATAGATCATATATAAAAAATTTCAGCTCTCTAGCTCAAAATTCGATTTTTTCCAAAATTTTGTTTTTTTGAGTTTGTGGGCGTGTCTGTGGGCGGCTTTCAAAAATTCTTAAACTTGATTATTTCGGGACCCTAGAGAGTATATGGTTAAAATTTCAGCTCTCTAGGTCCAGTTTAAAGGCCTAATTTTTGCCGACGGACGGACGGACGGACATGGCTAGATCGACATTACTATCGATGCTGATCATAAATATAGTAACTTTTAGGGGTCTACGGGCAATATTAAGGTATGTTACAAACTATGCGTCAAAATTAATATACCCCTAGAATAGGGTATACAAATACATAGACAACTGCTGTCATCGCAAAAGCAATAAATGTCGATAGTTTTTTAACTTTGGTATATACCGCTATATATGTATACCAATCTCTTATGCAAACTCTTTAGTCTGCTAAGTCTGCTATATCGCCTTGATGCCAGAGCCCACATTTTTTTATTCGAGATTTGGAAATGCGAGATTTTTTAAATTTTATGCATTTATACTGGGGACTCACATACATATAATTAAATAGTATTCAAATATTTTATAAGACCTTTTATTCATTATAGGAATTTCTTCTGGCGATAGACGTTACTTCAAGTGGTACTCCAGAAGAAAAACTAAAATGGGCTTTCCGAATGTACGATGTTGATGGAAATGGCGTAATTGACATACAAGAGATGACTAAGATTGTGCAGGTAATTTTTGAATTAATTGGAGGTTCGTAATAACACCATAAGATTTAAAACAATTCATATCGGTAACATTGATAACAGATCTATGTGCCGAGCCGAGTCAGGATTCGTAGGTTGTTCTTGTTTAGGCTAATGCATGCTTTGAATCCCTTTAGGTTGTTGTCTCAGACCATGGAGGTGTAGGAAGGTTTTAGTCCTTTTTCTCTCCAGCCTCCTGAATTCTTCGCGTAGAGTGTATTCTCTGAACCGCTGCCACCTTTCTTACCAGAAAAACTGCCTCGTTACTTATAATGTCTGCGTGACCAGGTAGGTACCTAGCACATGTTAACTTTGTTATTCTTGACTAGTTTGTACAGTCTGTAGGCAATTCAGTGACGTGGCGTGAACAATTGGAAATGGGTAATCGAAGCTAAAATAAATCTTCAAACGTAAAAAAGTGTACATTATAAATATACAGGTACCCTGAAACAAAAACATTTACTAATTGTATATCTGTTTCGAGCATTAACTTAGCAACTGAACGAAAAACGTACGTTAATACATATGTACATTAAAAAAGTTAATTGTATTAATATACTTTTCATAAAAATTTAGCCGATGAACATGTTCGTTAATACAATGAACGGTCATTCATTAATAATTAATGAAGGTGTTTATTAAATAACGTAAAATTCGTTATGTTAACTATTTTAATTAATTGATCATGTATTGTTGCTTATACGCCTCGCCTGATTTCGGTTGTTATAATAATAATAATAATATCTAGTTAGCGTATATAACACTGCGACCTATTGGTCTATTGTGTCCCCTGCTTGTGTCTCGCAGAGGTTCATGCCCTCTTTCAGAGCCCTCTCTATATACCTCTTTTGTGAAGCGTGTCGAGGTATTGCTCTGATTTATCCTTGGCAGGTCACACTCCTTAGAGCACAGCGTCCAGTCCAGGTTCTTTGATGAATCCGCCGTTTCGGCGGTTTCACTGCAGAATCTGCAGAGCCCGTCCTCTGATATACTCATTTTACTATTTCTTTTAGCTTTTCTGATTTCCTTATTATATGTCGTAAGGGCCATTTGGTAGCTTTGCCAGTCTCCGCTGCGCTTTGCTTTATTGAAAAGCTTCCGCGCCTCGGATCTTGGTTTTGACAAGTTATTGCTCCACCATGGCGTCTGTTTCCTGTCCCGTTCTTTACTTAGAGGACAGTTTTCTTCGAACGCAGTGAGGATGGCGTTTGTTATGCGTTCCACTGCACTCTCTAGCTCTAGGGGGTGGCCCGGGCCTTCCTCAGAGCAAGGCGCCCCAGATTGCTCTCTAGAGCATTTCTATAAGTCTCCCAGTTGGTTTTCCTTGGGTTTCTTACTGGGTTTCTCGTGATATTTGTGCTGTCTAAGTCGAATGCTATTATTCGGTGATCAGACATTGTTGTTATTCCCCCTTCTCCCCACCGCCAATTCTGTGCTGATGCTCATCGGGCCTCCTTTTGGCTTCCTCAGGTCCGAAGCCTTTTTTGAAGTAGCGGAGGTACCATTTTGTGCCCACCACTTAGACCCCTTCGCACTGGGTCGTCCCTCGCACCTGGTTTCCCAAGTGGAGGTGGGGCTGGCCTAACTCTTTTCTTCCCGGTTTGGTTCCCAGGGGGCTCAGGGGCTGGTACTTGAGCTGTGCTCGTTTCCTCTGCCCTAGTTCCCCCCACCGGTGTTTTCCCGTACAGTGAGGGGGTTAGGATTTGGCTCCAGCCTCCACTGCATGCCCCTGTCTGTGCTACCGGGCTCCTTCCCGTACCTTTTGACACCCCCGTAGCTTGTCGTGAGGTGATGATGGTTCTTTAGCTGGTGCTGGGTTGCACCAGTTTAGAACCTCCCTCTCGGCTTCTCTCCTGTGCCAGGTGTCCCCGCATTTTGTTTGTTTATGTTTTTGTTTGGTTTTTTATGTCCCACGAGTAGCGCGGGAAAGGCGGCCAACCACGCCAGAGCCCCGCATTAGCGTGGTAAGGCCAGGGTTACTCTCTGAGGTGGCCCGGTATCAGAGAGGCGACTCCGGGTGTTGGACGGGCTAAGTCTTGAGAAGTTTTCCGAGCTTGGGTTATTTCAGTTGTTATTGAATTGCCTTTTTCTGCACTGATCTATAGTGTGTCCCGGATTTTTTTCAGTACAAGATACAGAGGAGCTTTCGACTGTTTTTACTCTGGCAGGCAGATCAATATTGGAATTTGGTCTCTATATTATGTGGTTGCCATTAAAACCGTTAGGATTCTGTTGCAGGTGACACTCATAAGTTTTGTGTGTCTTCGTTCAGCAGTTATGATTTTATTTGCCATATGTACCTGTTTTAAAATAGAATGTTTTGCGAATACAATTAATCAAACAAAAAAAACTATCAAAAGGGGAACGATTTACAACTTATTTTTATTGGGTCAATGTTCTGTACTCGTCGGTGGTCACCAGCAAGAGAGAACGAAAAATGTGTATACATTATGCAATTAACAAAAAAACAGTTTATACATATCATATGTATTACCAATACAATAAAAAATTATGATGTTAACCGCTTGGGACCAAGTACAATAGAGTGGTATTTGTTTTGTTTGGCAATGTCTGCACAGATTACTCAACATTCAGCCACCCCTGGAAGATCCAGATCTTTCAAATACAGGAAGTGGGGCAACCTTCACGATTGGTCGAATGTATTCCTTCAATTTTGTACGTACAGTGACAACACGAGTCTTCTTGTCCTTTCCCGGGTGGGTCTTAACGATATGGCCGAGTAGCCATTTCGATGGTGGTAAGTTTGGTGCCTTCAGAAGAACGATGTCATCTACCTTGATGTCTGGTTGGGGAGTTTGCCATTTGGACGCTGTTGGAGAGACGTTAAGTAGTATTGATGCCACCGATTCCAAAAACCTTGCAACAGAATCTGCAAAAGATACCAATTAGATTTAGGATAAACATTTTTTGAAATAATTTCTGGTTGAGGGATGGCCGTATATTCTTCCCCGATCACGAAGTGTGATGGGGTTAACGCAGTTGGTTCACTATCTGAGGTCGGCCACATCGGTCGAGAATTCAATAATGCCTCGAACCTTGCTAACAAAGTATACATCTCCTCATATGTGAGGATATGTCCATCTATTACTCGTTTCAAGTGCGTCTTTACAGATTTAACGCCCGCTTTCCAGAGTCCACCAAAATGAGAGACAGAGGGCGGGATAAACTTCCACGCAATGTTGTCGTTCGAGAGATGATCTGCGACGATTGTTTGATGTTGTTGGCTGCGTAGTGTGTTATACATGTCGTCAAGCAATCTCTTGGCACAGTGAAAGTTTGTGCCGTTATCGCTCCAAATTTCTGTAGGTTTTCCGCGACGTGCAACGAACCGAGGCTAATAAAAAGGCATGTGACGATAGATCGCCGACAAGTTCCTAAATGGATGCCTTTCGTAACAAAACAAACAAATAGAGCGATGTATCCCTTTACGAATTTAGGGTTTCTTCCACGAGATAACCGGAGTGTTATTGACCCTGCATAATCACAACCGACCTTATTAAACGGCCGCGAATACCGAACACGTTCTATACTAAGATTTCCCATTTGATGACTCGATGATCATTGTTTTTGGCAACAGATACGCAATTGTGAATCACGCTACGAATTAGATTTCTACAGCCGAGAATATGAAACTCTTGCTTTACCAACGAAAATAACTGGGAAAAACCTGCATGCATTTTTTTTCGGGGTGCGAGACTTTCTACACTGGAGCACTCAGACTCAATACTGGTCCATTGTACTACCAGGCAGACACCTCACATTTTACTGTGAGAATTTACTCGTTTTCCTAAGAAAAACGAGAAGGCGCTTCAATTATAAGGAGCTTAGGTTTACAGCACTCACCGTATCCGCACCAAATACCTGCCACCTGACACGAGCAAAAGCAGGACAATCACAAAGGAAATGTTCCGCAGTGTCGTCGCTTTCTCCACAGGCTTCGCAGTTGGTGGTATCGCTTAGGCCTTACACCTTAAGGTGTTTGGCAAAAGCGTAGTGTCCCGTAAGAACGCCAGTAGTCTGTCTGCAGTCTTTTCTGCTTTTACCCGCATGACTGTCGCTACAGACGCAGATACTTCGCCCCCTCCACCTGTTCCCCGCAACATAGTCCATGTCCATTAGGATAGCATAAGTCTCCGTTTGGAACACAGACGCATGTTTGCCTAACGAGAAGAAAAGTCTAATGTTGTCGCTCTCCATGAAAACACCAGCACCAGGTCCTTGATTGGTTTTGGAGCCATCCGTGAAGATTCGACTGCATTCCTTTCCAGGCTCAGAGTCTGGCCAGAGCCAGTCGACTTCATAGTTGCGCTTCATCCATAAGATAGGAGTCGAAGGACAGCCGTTGCGCAAGTTCATCAAAACTCCAGTGCGAGTTATACCAAAAGCCACATCGTTTTAAACGTGAGATAGCTTTGGTTGTGCAACCCATAATGTAAACATCAAGGGGCGGGATGTTCAATAATACATCCATGCTGGAGCCAGGCGTGCTGGGGAAGGCCCCATGCAGCCGAGACATACCTACCTTTGGAGTTTGGCGAAAACAGCAGTAACGTATTTACGCGAAAGCTTATTCCACCAAACAACCGATGCGTATGCTATAAATGGTCTTACCATAGCCGTATAAATCCATAGGACTCTTTTCGGTGATAAGCCCCATGTCTTTCCGAAAATGACCTTGCACTGCCAGAAAACCGATAGCGCCTTGGCAGTCTTCAGCTCAACATGCTTGGACCAAAGAAGTTTGCTATCCAGGACGACTCCCAGATACTTTGCTTCATTGGAGAGTTGGATTGTGACGCCTTTTAGCACTGGCTGAGTCAACCCGATCAGGTTCCTCCTTCTCGTAAAGAGAACAACCTCAGTTTTAAGAGGATTGACCGAGAGCCCATTCCTAGTGCACTATTTGTCGATCACGTCAAGGGCCGCCTGCGCCTTGGCACATACAGTCGCTAGGCATGATACAACAGAAAGCACGGCAACATCATCCGCGTACGCCTGAGCGTATACATTAGAACTGTTGAGTGCGTTCAACAGAGAGTCGACCAGCATACACCACAGCAGTGGAGACAGAACGCCGCCTTGCGGGCAGCCTTTGTTTACCTCCGCCATAACATAGCGGCCACAATTCACATCCGCAACCTACGTTCTATTCATAAGCATTGCTTTAATCCACAACACCAATGGTTCGTCTACGCCGTGTCTGGCGGAGCCGCACATGCTATCAAAAGTCGCATTGTCAAAAGCACCCTCAATATCGATGAAAATGCCCATCGCGTATTCTTTCATGTCAAGCGCGCCCTCAATTCTACCAACTAGATTTTGGAGCGCAGTCTCGCAGGATTTTCCGTGTTGATAGGCATGTTGCATCTGAGATAGTGGGTGCAATCGCAAAGCAGTATTGCGCACCTAAAGCTCGACCGGCCTTTCCCTGATTTTCAGCAAGATAGAAGGAAGTCAGACTGATTGGTCTGAAGCTCTTGGCGAGTGAGTAGTCACTTCTGCCAATTTTTGGTATAAATGCCACTGTAACCGTACGCCAGGGTGTTGGAATGTATGTCAGTGCTAGGACAGCGGTGAAGATTTTCTTCATAGTCGGTAGCAACTGGTTTGTACATTGTTGCAGCATGGCTGGGTATATTCCGTCCGTACCAGGTGACTTGAAGCCGTCAAAAGATGCTAAAGCGTATTTAATGGCCTCGTCCGTTACCACGGCCTTCGCAATATACCAGCTACGCCGAGTTGTTTGTCTTGGCTCACTCACAGTCTCGATAGTCGGGCTGGTTGTGAACCAATTGTAATCTGGTTACCCGGAAAGTGAGACTCCAGCAGATGACTAAGAGTATCCGCCTTCGTCTCAGTGAAGGTGCCATCAAGTTTTCTAAGTGATTCCAGTTTGGCTGGTTTGCCCTTTTTCAGAACTTTAACCACCCTACTAGTTTCACCTAGTGTTTTAATCTTTTCGCAGAAATTCTTATAAGAAGCACTTTTCGATACCCGAATTAACCTCTTATATTCCTTCTGCTTCGATCCGTAGAGATTCCAGTCTTCCTCCAAATCAGTCTTGAGTGACCTATATAGATGTTTTCTAGCTTTTCTTCGGATTCTCCGCAGTTCCGAGTTCCACCAGGGAACCGGCGTTCTGTTCTGCCAGTGGTTTTGTTTACTGGGCACGTCAGTTCAAAACAGCTAGTAATGGCACTGTTCAGGTCTTGAACAGCTTCCTCTGCATTTTGTCTCGTCCTGAGTTTGGTTAGAGTTTTCCGTAATTCCTCCCTGAAGCGTATCCAGTTGGTTTTTCTCGGATTTCTTCTCTCCTGCAAAGTTAAGGCTTCGCATTCGATTCGGAATTCCATATATCTTTGGTCTGAGAGGGACACGTCCGAAGAGACCCTCCAGTTGGTAACCGCCTTAAAGTATCTATTAGATAAAGTTAGGTCAATCACCTCCTGTCTTCTTGACGTCACAAAAGTTGGCTGTAAATAATAAATCCAGGAGATGGTTTCCTCGCATGTTGCATTTGCTGCTGCCCCAAACAATGTTCTGAGCATTGCCATCGCAACATATAACTAGGTCCATCTTCCTGGTGTCGCAATAGTCTACGAGTTCAGCAATTGCCCTTGGTGGTGGAGGCACTACCGAATCATAGGGGAGATAAACTGACGCCACGACGAAGGTCTTCCAATCTTCATTCGTTTCGTAGCTTATGACTGCAGCAACCAAATCTTGGCCACAAAATTGTCCAAGCTTAGTCGCTGAGAGAAGGTTCGACACACCAAGACAAGCCCTGGGCCTTTCGGACCGCTCGTCACAGAGTATCGTGGTGCCACGAAGACCTCCAAGGCCACAGATGCGATTTTTCCCCACCCATGGCTACTGTATGGATGTTATGTGTGGTTTTGTACTCAACCCGGAAAACTTCTTGCTGATTAAAGCAGTAGCAGCCTTCGAATGTTGAAGGTTAATCTGAGTAAATATAATTTCCGTGTTTTTCTTCGCGACAGCCAATTTCTGTCCACTGGTGCTGCAAGCATTGCTGGTTGCAAATACCTCTTATGAAGATGCTCAACAATAAGGGAGGAAATTGGGTGTGACTTGCTTAATATAATTGCAAGCGGCCATCAACTCTAAGTACACCATATGGGTCCAGAAAGGGAGCCAGCGAATTAAGTTGATGGTTTTTAGCTAACGCGTTTTGTCTTTTAAGTGCACCGATTTCTACCGAAAACAATGAATTCTGCGCGCATTTAATCAATGTAAGTCTAGCTTTTGAAATTTCGTTTGTCTTTAACCATCCAATTTGACGACACTCTTTAGGACCACGCTTATTTGTAAGGAATCGTAATATGAACGCGACACCAACCGATTTCCACCAATTTGAAGAAGTTACGAGGATAATTTCAAGCATATTGTCTGTTGCGATGTTAGACGTATGTACTGTCACTTTTACGTTACTTCTTTTTTCAAGATCTTTAGCACAGTATGTACTGTCACTTTTACGTTACTTCTTTTTTCAAGATCTTTGGCACAAATGTCCTTGATGTATAGATCTGAAATAGGCATTCGACTTCTTTCCTTCCACAGCCACGAAGGTCCCTTCCTTCCACCACATCTCGTTTACTTCTAAACGGGGCGGTGGAATTCCACGAGTTGCGATGTCTGCTGGGTTGTAAGCAGATCGAACGTGATTCCATCCTTGTCGAGCGATTGATGACAATACTTCGGACGTACGGTTTGCTATAAAAACAGACCACTTCTTGGGTGGTGCAGACAACCAATGCAATACTATAGAAGAATCTGTCCATGCGAAGACCTTTATTTCCTTATCCTGTAAAGACATTTTAATTTTATTTATGAGACGAATCAAAAGCACCGCTCCACAGAGCTCTAGTCTTGATAGAGACAAGACCTTTATTCGTGCAACCTCACTCTTGGCTGCTACTAGTAAAACATGAACTGATCCATTTGAATTCACGCTTCTGCAGCAGCATATGCATCAAGCGATGCGTCACTAAATGCGTGTAGTTCAAATTGTTGTTTATTGGTCCACAAAATCCTTGGGATGTTTATGGATTCGAGCAGAGGCAACTCCTGGCGAATATTAATCCATCGATTTGCGATTTCCTTTGGAATTTCGTCGTCCCGTTTTAGCTTTTCCCGCCAGATGTCTTGGAACAGAATCTTTATGCCCACTATAACCGGAGCTAAAAATCCAAATAAATATCCTCGATGATTCTGACAGAATGCGACGTTTCGTAAAAATAAGGGAAGAGCTTAGCTGAACCCTATAAGAGAAACTATCTTTGGACGGACACCACTGTAGACCAAGTAACTTGATTGAAGAAGATTCTTCGAAATCCTTCGGGGAAAGTTCGAGTTGATCTTCTGGTAGAGATAATAAAAGAGGCCAGCAATTAGTCGCCCATTTCCTCAAATTTAATCCTGCACTTTTCAAGACGCTGACGAGTTCCCTTTGCAGCGATATGATTTCCTCAATCGTATCAGCGCCAGTTATTAGGTCATCGACGTAAAAATCTTCTAACAAACTCTTAGAGGCAACTGGGTGTGTTTGTGCAGTATCCAGTACTAATTGTTTCAGGGTTCGTATTGCAAGAAAAGGTGTGCACGATGTATCGTAGGTTACAGTCATTAGTCGAAAATGTTTTAGGGGGTCATGTGGTGTGTGGATTCTCTCACCAGACAATTCTTTGAAAATCAGCATGCTCACGTCAGATTTGGATTTGTCTATACATTTTCTCAATATCTCCAGAAACTGTATAGACATGACGACGAAAACGTAGGCAAATAGTAAAAATGTCTGGCTGTATTGTAGGGCCGACAAGAAGCGATTCATTTAACGACATTGAATTGGTTGTTTTCGAAGAGCCATCAAAAACAACTATGATTTTGGTTGTACTGCTGTCTGCTTTAAAAACACCGTGATGTGCAAATAAAACCATTTAGTATTACACTTTGATATTTTCTGGAGTGGAACATCTTCGATATGTCCTAAGGACATGCAACTGCAAATGCAATTGTTGGTTGGACATGAGTTTTCGTTCCATGTAATGAGTTTCCAAAATCAACTTCCTTTGAATATTTCAAATGTGTTTGCAATGTGATCCTCAGCCTTTTGTTCAGCTACCGATAGAGTTGGTTCAACATGGACTTCTTCCAAGCGCCAAAACCTCTCCAGATTATACTCTTGATCATAGTCCAAACGCGTACACAACGAAGTCAAGTCATTATTTAAGGCTTTGCATGCCCTACCAGCAACGACCCAGCCGAAGATTGTTGGTATCATATTGAAACCCCCGCATACATCTGACCGTGAAGGGCCCGAGATAATACTGAATACCTTGTTAGCACCAATTAACAAATCAATCGGGCCAGGTTCATTGAAGTGTGCGTCAGCGAGTGTAAATGGTAAGAGATTGTTGTCTATTTTTATACCTATTCTAAGGGTATATTAATTTTGACGCATCGTTTGTAACATACCTTAATATTGCCCGTAGACCCCTAAAAGTTACTATATTTACGATCAGCATTGATAGTAATGTCGATCTAGCCATGTCCGTCCGTTCGTCCGTCCTTCTGTCGGCAAAAATTAGGCCTTTAAACTTGGCCTAGAGAGCTGAAATTTTAACCATATACTCTCTAGGGTCCCGAAATAATCAAGTTTACGAATTTTTGAAATCCGCCCACAAACTCAAAAAAACAAAATTTTCTAAAAAATCGAATTTTGAGCTAGAAAGCTGAAATTTTTTATATATGATCTATGACTCCTAAAACTGCTCGGGAGATAATATTTTCAAAATTCGCCCACTGGCACGCCCACAATTAAATAAAACAATTTTATTGAAAAGCCAAAGTTTCAGCTAGGGAGCATTTTTTTTTTTTAGAAAATCTTCGTTTTTTTCAATAAAATTCTTTAAATTTTATATAACAAAATATGTAGAGCGTTCTTAACAATTCAACCATACTTAGAATTTTGTCACGCCCACTTATGAGGGATAGTAATAAGAATAGGGTATCCAACAGTTCGCCCAAGCGGACTGTAGCCCGTCCCTATGTTTAATATTGTGGATGATGGTAACATTGATGTTATCCTTGGCAGTACATGGCACTCGACTTCAACGAATTCAGAGTTGTGACAAGATGTCAACCGAATAGAGACGAGACCATTACTGGTGCCTGCAGAAGTGGATGCGACCCCCACTACGGGGAGCCGAGAGTGTTTTCGATGGAGGCCCAAGCGTTGAACGGTTTGTTCGGTTATGAACGAGACTTGGGACCCCGTGTCGAGTAATAATCGGCAAATTTGATATATGGTAAAATACTTCGAGAGTGTGATATGGATTCAAGCGAGTGATGTATGATGACTGAAGGGTTACTAGAGGACGGTTCTGCGGTTGTAGGTATATTGAGAATTGTGGTTTTTTGCTTGTGGTTTGACAACCAGCAACATTTTGATTGAGTTGAATAGGATGCACCAACGAGTGATGGTTTGATCTGCATATTCTACATCGAAAATGCGAACGGCATTTGTTAGACACATGGCCTGGACGAAGGCAGGTGAAACATAATGAACTGTTTTTAACAAAATTCCGCCGAGACTCAATATCAAGTGCGTTAAAACATTGCAATGTGAAAGCGTATGGTTTGCCTTACACTTTGGACATTGTTGAGTTTGTTCCACGAAATGCGAACTGACGACATTTTGCGCTTTATTGCGGCTTTGGACAGAACGTGAAATTGCAGAACATGTTTCCAGGCAGTCACAACGAGTATGTAGAAAATCAAGAAGCTAATCAATGGTACAATTATCACGATTTCCTATCTCTTCAGCCCATGCCTGCTTCGTTTCATTGTCTACCTTTTGTAGTAGGATGAATATGAGCCAAGGGTCAGGAGACCTTGACTCCAAAGCATTTAGACCCCGAATAACTTCGTCTGCTCCATCTGAAGCATTGCCGTATTTCCGGACGTAGTTGTTGGCAGCGAAAGGTACGACTGAACGAAAGCCTGCACTATCAAATGACTCCTGTCGTAACGCTTTTCTAACCTATCCCAAGCGTCTACATAGTTGTTGTCTGATCTAACCATGTGCTTGATTAAATTTGCAGCTTCACCGCATAAGAAAGAGCATAGATAATGGAACTACTGAGTTTCAGTCAACAAGGTGTTAGAATCGACGGAACCAGTAAAAAAATCACGAAAGGCTGGCCAGTTTTTCAGCCTTATTGCGAAGATCAATCGACAATTGATAATTGACTATTTTCAATGTGTGCTATTGTGAACGAACGAAAGGAGGTAGATTTGGAATATAACCTTTGCATAAAGGATGCTTGTTGGTCAGCAATTCTATCAGCAAATGACTGATCAAAACTAGCACTCCCATGTGGAGACTGTTTTTGCGGATTTGAGAAATTAATGCCGAATGAGCGGCAAAACATTTGGTTTCATATTCAACGAACTCCGACTCGGGGTCCATGTAGTCTGCTTCCTCTGAAAAAGCATAAATATCATTTTGTAGAGTTTTAAACTCTGCCCATGCTTCATAAAGCTTAGCCAACCGAATTTCCATCATAGAGACTGTGGTTGAGTCACCTATAGTTGCGGAGAAATCACGTGCACGAGTTATTGCACCTTTTGCTAGATCACGTTTCTTCTTAATTACATTCATATTGACGAATAGTATAATTAACTAAGTGAACAAATAAAAAAAAATATATTCAACTGGCAATTGTTCAATAAATTTAATCCTACAAAACGTAGTTGTCGGGGATTTATTCTTCCGAACGTCCAGAGTTGTGAGCGTGAATTCTGTACCTTTAAACTCGAGGGAAATTGCACCAAGAAAACCAGCAAGAACCGAGGGAAAGAGCACCAAGAAAAGAGCAAGCACCAGAGAAGAAAAGACAAAGAGTTTCTTTAATTTACTTTTAACTGTATTTATTTGTATCGACTTTGTGAGAGACCGTCGTGGTAGGGGACCTCTGCGCGTGAAGATGAAAATTGACTGCGAATATTCTCCCGAAAAATATTCCCATCCAACCACCAAGTCGCTCGTACACAAGTGCCGCGTCATCAGAACTTACATCAAGTCCCAGAGGTGTAGGGTGTCCAGCAACTGCGCCCACGTCCATGCCTTGGCTACCCATCTGCCCAAGACGATAAGGGTGCCGATCGCCGCAATCACCATCAACACTCTTGGCTCTGGCATGTCGTAGATATTCTCAGAATTGAATATCTGTGTGCCTGCAGTGTGGTGGTTTATGTATCCAACAGATTGCCCACTGCCACCGGTCGCCCCATCGACGACGTGCAGTATCGGGTCGCAATGCTGTGTGGGAATAAACAGAATAAACACATCGACTCTTGTGTCGATATGTGATCGTGAGGAATTTGGCTGACGTCGGTGATAGGCGACAATGTATACATCCATTGCGAGAAATGGAATATGCATGCATGTGCCGTAATCGGAGTATATTGGATGGCACGATGATGATTGCGTCAGCGGTCTGTGGATGAAAGAATGTAGGTCATATTAAGAGCAAAGACCTTACCATGGTCCTGGTTCGTGCCCGAACATCCTGCCCGGTCGAACCAGATGGTTCGAAATGCTGTCTTCCTAGCCCGTCTCCACTAGACGGCAAAGTTTCTGGACAGGTCGGCGGCATTCGCCGGCCCTGGTGTGTAGTGTAGCGTTGCGGGTCAGTCCATCACTGCCCGGGTGGATGGCCGTGACGCGGCCAAGTCGCCAATGTGTAGGAGGCAAGTTCTCCTGCCGGATGATGACAATATCACCCACCTGAAGGTTCGGTTCGCGTTTCTCCCACTTGCTTCGCGTTTGGAGTGTCACCAGGTATTCGTCGCTCCATCTCTGCCAAAAGTCCTGATGGATCTTTCATATCCACTGATACTGCTTGAGCCGATTAAGTGGTACATCGGCAACCTGGGGCTCTGGAATCGCGATGAGTGGGGCTCCGATCAGGAAATCCCCTGGGGTCAGAGCCAGTTTGTCATCTGGGTCGTCGTGGAGTGGGACCAGCGGACGAGAGTTGAGACACGCCTCAATGCGCGTCGCCAGTGTGTGGAGCTGGTGATACCAAAGGGACTGGGTACCCACCAGCCGTTTCAAATGATGTTTGGCGGACTTCACTGCGGCTTCCCATAAACCACCTTGATGAGGAACAGCCGGAGTTATGAAGTGCCATCTTGTCCCCGCGTGAGCCAGGGCTGGCTGATTGTGTTCGGATTGAAATGCAGCCAAGTCTGCCTGCATGTAACGGTTAGCGCCCACAAATGCCGTGCCGTTGTCGCTGTAGAGGTCGGGGCAGGGTCCACGCCTGCTGGTGAATCGAGTGAAGGCATACATGAATGCCTGGGATGATAGGTCCTCGATGACTTCGAGATGTACTGCCTTCGTGGCCATGCAAATGAAGATTGCCAAATAGCTCTTGGCCGTGGTGCGGGAGCGCTGGGTACCAACTCGAAGTGTGAAAGGACCACAGTAATCAACGCCTGATGCCAAGAAAGGTCGTGCTGCGTTGACTCGCTGACTGGGGAGGGGGGCCATCTGCTGCCGAATTACCGACCCGCGGTGTCTTCGGCATATCACGCACTGGTGTAGTACAGTCCGTACCACCTGTCGACCTTGGAGGATCCAATATTTCTGCCGCAACATCTGCAGCATCAATTGCACCCCGCCGTGTAGGGTCACCTGGTGCGCGTGACGGACCAGTAGGGTGACCAAAGCGCTGGCCTTGGGTAGCTCGATTGGGAATCGTTGCTCGTCGGGGAGTGAGGCATTCGTGAGTCGCCCTCCGACTCGAAGAATACCCCGGGCGTCTAGGAATGGGTTCAGTGAGAGTACAGAACTGTTGCTGGGCAGTGGGGATCTATTCCGCAGCTGCTGGATCTCGGAGGGGAATGTCTGTGCCTGTTCCAAGATAATCAGGCGATCGAGCGCGTGGTCGAGCTCATCCGCTCCAACCACTGGTTTCCTTAGAAGGTGGTGAGACGTCTTTCGCCACCGGTAGAGATAGGCCACCGTGTGTAGTAGCCGTGGGAGAGTGCTGTAGCGTTCCGCCAATGGTATGATAGCCCCGTCGTGACGCCTGGTTGTCAACTGGGATATTGGGATGGCAACACCAGTGGAGACGGATGTCTTTAGCTCCGTCTGGATCTGGACCAAGTCATCGGCCTGGAGCTGCCCGGTTGGGCGTAGAGGTAGCGGTCCGGTAGCCAACCATGTCGGACCCTGCCACCACAAAGTATGTTGCAGCAGATCGGAAGCCCCAAGTCCTCGGCTCGCTCAATCAGCTGGATTCTGGGCGGATCGAACATGATGCCAACGCTCTGGCGGTGTCAGTTCCTGGATCTGCCGCACTCGGTTAGCGGCATACGGCTTAAGAGTGCTGGGTTCTTTCCTCAACCAGCACAGCACGATGCTGGAATCGGACCAGAGGTAATATGGTGCGGCTCGGATTCCGAGGGCGTCTCGGACGTTCTCCAAGGTGAGTGCAAGTAAGTGTGCGGCACAGAGTTCGAGCCGTGGGATGGTATTTTCCGTGTGCGAAAGCGTTTTAACAACAACAATGCTAATACAGATCATAATAAACCGTCATCAATCATTATTAAGTTCTGCAGCAATCGCGATCGTAACGACGTTCTCCGCTCAGCCTCGAACTACCGCAAACAACATAACAAAGAACTAAGTCTGAGTGATGTTGGCATGGAACTGGATGGCAGCTGCTACCTCAATGAAAGTTTAACTCAGCAATCACGCATTCTCCTACATAACGCTATCAGCCTGAAGAGAAAGAAAAAGCTCTTCTCTGTTTACACCAAAGCTGGAACAATTTATGTAAAAAAAACTGCCACTGGGAAAAGCTCTCGTGCCGAAAGCTCTGATGACCTACTCACTGTTGCTGCAACTGATCATTGATAACAACCTGAACTGAAGCCTGTTAATTTATATTAATTTTTATATAATAATTTACTAATTTAAGTTATTTCCTAGTCTGTAATGTATTTTCCTCTCTTCCTTCCATTAAACCTGTTTTTCTTCTTCTATTTTCCTTTCTTATTCTACACTAATATAATCGGATTGCTTTCTTTTTTTGCTTGTTGGTCTGTTTTTTGTTTCGATTCTCATGACTAGTCCCGTGTATAATAGTGGTCATGGTGTGAATGAAAGCTCAACCCCTATTATGATTAATGTTCTATGCAGGTATCATGATGGACTTAGGATTTGCCATTTAAATGCGCGAAGTCTTAATCTGCAAAAGCTTGACTTTCTACGTTATTTGTTTTCCAATTCTTGCGTTGATATTGTGTGTGTAGGTGAAACTTGGTTTAGTCCAGGCATCAGTGATACTGTCTATGACATTCCAAATTTCAACCTCTGCAGGAATGATAGAATCACAGATACAATTGGTGGTGGGGTAGCGATCTATTGCAAGTCCAATCTTACCATCGAGGTGTTAAACAAATCGGTTAACAACAATTGGTGGTGGGGTAGCGATCTATTGCAAGTCCAATCTTACCATCGAGGTGTTGAACAAATCGGTTAACTCTGCTGTGGAACACTTAATTGTTGAGATAAGTGAGGGCCATACCAAATGTTTAGTGTCATGTGTTTACAATCCAAGTCGCAACAACTCCTCAGAGTTCTTCTTTTCAGCTCTCTCTGAGTATTCTCCTTCCTATGAACATGTCATCGTATGTGGAGATTTTAATGCTGACTTGCTAAAAAATGATTCATGTGCCTTCCAAGTTAACGATCTGGTGTCCTCTTTAGGACTCCATATTATTAATAACGCTAGCCCTACTCGCTTCTCCAATATCTCTGCTCCGAGCCTTCTTGACTTAGCTATTGTTTCTGATCCATGTTGTGTCTTGCTCTACGATCAGCTTTCCTTAGACTGTGTTTCTGACCATGATCTGCTTTTTTTTACCTTGAATATACCGATGAATAAGTCAACCACCCCCCTTTCGTTTTCTTTCAAGGATTTTAATTCTATAGACGTCGACTCACTTGATGCTGCTGCATCTGCAGTCAACTGGGATCATTGTAGAATGATTGCAGACCCCAATGAAAAACTTAACTTCTTCATGTCACTTGTCTCGTATTTGTTTAATCTTTGCGTCCCTACTAAATCTGTTCGAATTCGCAATGTTGTGGTTCCTTGGTTTACCTCAGAAGTTGTTGATGCAATCAAAGTTAGAAACAGACTGTATAGTAAGTGGAAGCATAAACCTTCCCCTAATACCTGGAGCACCTACAAAGTTGCGCGTAATTACGCTACTAATGTCATTCGAACTTCTAAACGAAACTTTTGATTGGTCATAAATCCTCGTCTTTGAAGTTAATTACTCGAGGTGTTCCACAGGGATCGATTTTGGGACCAATCCTCTTCTGTATTTTCATCAACGACTTGCCCTCTGTATGCAAATTTTGCTCTGTACGGTTATACGCTGACGACGTCCAACTTTTTCTTGCCTTGCCTCTGAAATTGAAATATGAACTTGTTTCCAGGCTCAATAAGGATCTTAGGGAAATCCAAAACTGGTCCTTGAATAACGGACTATCACTTAATCCAACGAAATGTCAGGTTCTTCCTATTTCGCACGTGTTGTTTGACTCCAATCTCTTACCAGATATATGGCTTGCTGGGAGCAAGCTAAGGCTTGTTGAAACCGTAACTTGCCTCGGGTATGTGCTAAATCGCAATTTGTTAGGCTATAATCACACTAATATTGTAGTTGGAAGAATTTATGGTTATCTCCGCAAGCTTTGGTTGACTGCCAGTTTTACTCCAGTTGAAACCCGAAAGAGACTTCTCAAAACCCTTATTGTTCCAATCATAACATACGCTGAGGCTGTGTACAGTAAGCTTGACTACCGATCTCAGCGCAAGTTGCAGGTAGCTTTCAATGACGCAGTGCGATATGTGTATGGTCTTCGCAGATATGATCATATCTCTGAGTACTCTCGTATTATATTAGGGTGCAGCCTGCCGCAGTATATCCACGCCAGAAATTGTATTTTCTTGCATAAAATAATTGTTACTAAGTCTCCGTTATATCTGTATAACAAATTAGTGTTCGCTCGGTCACCTAGAACACTTAACCTTATTATAACGTGCTTTAACTACGTAAATTCGTCTCATCTATTCTTTGTTCACGCCATTAGACTATGGAATTCACTCCCCCTACATATTAGGGGAATACTTAACGCAACAAGATTTAAAAGTGCAATCCTCCAACATTTCTCAAACCAGTTTTAGTACTCTTTCTCTCTATTCTTTGATTTATATCTGTTTCTTTTTCTTTAATTTAACTTTTTTCTTTTCATTCCTATGTTATTTTTTTCTTTAATTTTTACTTGCTTTTAGATTGTTTTTTTTTTTCTTTTTCCTTTAAATTTAAAATTCTTAATAACTAAGCTAAGTACTATAAAAGATTTAATCTTAATGTACATCCCATAATTATGTAAATAAATTGAAATTGAAATTGAATGGTAGCCCCCTTGAGCGGGGCGACCTTAGTCCGGGCGGTCAGCAAGTAGACCTGCACCCGGTCGTCATCATATGCGGTCCTCTGGAGCTGGCATCGCAGAAACCATGGAGGGTGGTGACATGCTGAATGTGCATGCCCAAGTACCTGGGGACTCTGACTCGGTTGAGTGCCAAGAGCCCGTCTCGAAAGGTGGTCCAAGTAGTGTGAAGTTCTGACGGGAGTGGGGCATCCCATGTGATGCCTGCAGTCCACAGCGTCTGGATGAACATCTTGCCAATGATGACCACTGGAGCCAAGATACCAGTAGGGTCAAAGAGTTTCGCCACTTCGCTCAGGACCCGCCGTTTAGTGGGAGGGGGCCCTGAAGGTTCTAATTCCACCAGGAAGAAGAGCTCGTCTGCTGCTGGATCCCAGCGTAGGCCAAGGACTGTTGCCGTTGGGCACTCAAAGACAAGCTCTGTGGAAGAAGAAGAAGAAAGAGAGTTAGTGACCAATTCAATTACATGTGCGCTGTTGGAGTTCCATTTGCGCAACTGAAAGTGTCCAGCCAGAAGGACAGTGTTGATGTCGGAAGCCAGACCGACCGCCTCGGCAACGCTGTTGCAGTTCGTGAGGAGATCGTCCACGTAGAAAGCCCTCTCGATTGTGTCTTTGGCGGCTCGGGCGCGCTCCGGGTCCGGGAGCGCCTGATGGTTGTCTTGTGCGCACTGCACCATGGAACGCACTGAGGTGTATGGGCTGGATGCCATACCGTAGGTAACCGTCGTCAGGCGGTAAACGGTCAGCTCGTCAGATGGGGATTCTCGCCAGAGAATCCGCTGGTAGTTGCGATGTTCAGGAGCCACCAATACTTGGCGGAACATCTTCTCCACGTCGGCGGTAAGAGCGACACTGTAGCGTCGGAACCGGAAGATCACATTGACCAGTGAGTCTTGGATGGTGGGACCGACTAGCTGGACGTCGTTGAGTGAGACTCCAGAAGTGGTCTTTGCTGAAGCGTTGAACACCACACGGAATTTGCTGATAACCGCGTGGTGTGGGATGTAGTAGCACCCGGGGTGGTCGCCATGTTGACCGACCCGCTCCATGTGCCCAAGCGATTCGTACTCCCTCATGAAGGCGAGGTACCTGTCTCGCAGGTCGGTGTTACCTTGGAGGCGCCGCTCCAAGCTGTAGAACTGTTGTAAGGCGGCTCGGTAGGAGTCGCCTAGTGCTGGAGCGTCGTGCCGGAAAGGGATTTGGACCATGTATCGCCCCTCCGGCGTGCGAGTGTGAGTGGCAGCGTAATGGCGGCTGCACTCGTCTTCGCGTGTCTCGTCCAGTGAAACTTCTTCCAGTTTCCAGAAGTTCCTCACTTGTTCCTCTAACGTTAGGTCAGGAGTGGCCTCCGATGGAAGCTGCGTATGAAGTGCCCGGATTGGGCCTCGATGCTGCGCCAGTGCAGCTGGACCAAATACGACCCACCCTAAGTGAGTCCGCTGTGCGTGCGGTTCGTTGTGTTGTCCATGGACGACCTCGTCTTGCACGAGGAGGCCCCATACATCAGCGCCAAGTAAGATGTCGATGGGTCCGGGGGTGCCCAGACGCCTGTCTGCGAGTGGGAGTCCAGCTAAGTGTGGCCATACCGACACATCCACATGTGCCTCAGGAAGTATGGACGTGAGGTTGGGAAGGACCAAGGCCTTCAACGTGATCGTATAGGAAGATCGGGTGGACCGAAGTGACAGCGTCACTTGGCCTTTCGCCATAGCGTGTTTGGAAGCGCCGATACCAAGCACGGCTACTTCCACCTTAGTTCTGCGGAGATGGAGTCTAGTGGTTAGTTGGTTTGTAATGAAACTTACCTGCGACCCAGGATCGCAGAGGGCTCGCACGAGGTGTTGCTCCGAGGTTGGACCGTATGCATAGCCAAGCGCCGTCGCTAGCAAAACGGTTGTGCCAGGATGGCTGAGTCACTCGACGTCTTCGGGGTAGAAATCCGCAGGTGGCGGATTCCGGTGCTGGTGGTACTGCCAGTTCGATGGTCCAGGGTTGGAAGGCTGATCGTCTGATTCTGTTGTGTTCAAGGGCTGAGTGGCTTCAATTAAACGCAATCCAGTTTCATTTTATATATCTCAAAATTCAATACTTTATTTTAATTGTTTAGGTTAGTGTTTAGTTGAGTTACGTTAAGTTTAAAAGTTAATCACTTTATTGGCATCCGTATTACAAAATAAGCGACTTGCTTGAAGAGCGAATGAAATAAGAATCATACAAAAAGAAAGCACAGAAAGGCAAAAGATATGGCACATAGTTGTCAAAATGACTTCTAGGCCTGTTCGGTAATCTGATATTTTTCAGTTCGGTGTAAGTCTGTTTGTTAATATATGACAACTTTCTCCCCCTTATAAGTTGAGACGGCTTGGTGCTTTTCTGGTTCTCTTGGATCGTCTTGGACTGGCTGGTGCTGATGGTTGATGAATGATTGGTTGACTACTTGATGTAGGTGTTGGTGATGTTGACAATTTCGGTGATGAATACGTAATGGCTGGTGATAATGTGGTAGAGGCTGGTGCTACTGACGAGTCCGGTGATGAGTGTGTAACAGCTGGTAGGTTTGGTACTGATTCGGAGGTGTTTGTCTCTTGTGCGTCGGTGTCATGTCTTGTATCGTAATCGTTTGTCGTGGTATTTTTATTTGATCTCTCAATTAAGGGATTTGGATTATAGTTATTTTTATCGTTTATTATTCTGCAATCGGTTTTTCGAAGTTGGTCGACATGGCGTGTATGCTTCTCATCATCAATTAATATTTCGTACATTCTGCTTCCTATTTTTCGAATTATCTTCCCGAATTTCCACTTGCAGCATTTGTTGTTGTAAAATCGAGCTTGTATCGATTCACCGTCAGCAAATTCTCTAGGTTCTTTACAGCTGAAATCGCTTTGTTTGTCGCTGACTCGGGATGTGACATCGGTTTTAACCAAGTCGATTTTGGTTCGAATTGTTCTTTTTAACATTAGTTCAGCTGGTGAAACCCCTGTTGTTGCGTTAGGTATTTTCCTGTACTGCATCAGAAATCTGCATAATTTGAGATTCAAATCATCACCTTCATTTGACATTGTTCTTAATCCTTCCTTCACTGTTGCGACGTAACGTTCTGCTTGTCCGTTTGAAGACGGGTGATATGGAGCGCAAAATATGTGACGAATACCATTGGACTTGGTGAATTCTTGAAATTCACAGGATGAAAAATTTGTACCATTGTCAGAAACTATGGTGATTGGTAAACCAAATCTTGCAAAGATCTCTCGAAGAATCTTAATAGTTTTTGTAGAGCTTATTGTTTGCGTAGGAATGGCCTCCACCCATTTTGTGTGAGCGTCAACTACGATGAGTATATAGCAGTTCATAAAGGGTCCAGCATAGTCTATGTGAACTCTTTGCCAGGGTGTTGTAGGATATTCCCATGGATGTGGTGTTTCTTTAACTGGATTGCTTTTATTCTTACAGCAATTACGGCATCTTCTTGAAATATCTTCGATGTCCTTATCGATTCCTCTCCACCAGACATAACTACGTGCTAAAGCCTTCATACGAACTATGCCTGAGTGACCGGTATGAAGCTCGTCGAGAATTCTTTTTTGAAGAGTTTTTGGTATCATCACTCTGACTCCATTGAATATACAATGATTTTCTAAAGAAAATTTCCCTTCAGGTTCTCCATTCGGTAATTGTCCACCTCTTTGTAACGCATTGTAGTATTGCTTGCATTCAGCGTCTTTTAATATTTCTCTCTGAATTTCTTTTTGAGTTACTGGAATAGTCTCAATTTGGTTAAGCTGGGAATTTGTCGTCTCATCTTTGGACAACTCATCTTTTGGGTCATCAGTCGGAAATCTTGACAGAAAGTCTGCGTTGCTGTGATCTTTTGTGTTTCGATACCGAATCTCGTAATCAAATCCTGATAAAAAATTTGCATAGTGAAGCAATCTTACTGCTGACATTGATGGTAAGTCCTTATTTGGATGAAATAGTCTGGTTAAAGGTTTGTGATCTGTGATCAAAATTATTTTACTGCCGTAACAATATTGGAAAAATTTCTTTAATCCCCAGATAATTGCAGTGGCTTCCTTGTCAATTTGCGAGTAGTTCTTTTCAGCATTTGTTAAAGATCTCGATGCAAACGCTATTGGTCTCTCATTCTGATGTTCGTCGATGTGGGAAATTACTGCTCCAAGTCCATTTGGAGATGCATCCGTGGCTAGGATCAATGGTAGCTTGCCATCAAATGGAATTAAAACTTTTGTACTAGTAATTTCGTTTTTAATTTTTGTAAAAATTTCTTCACATTCAGTTGACCAGTAATATTTTACATCTTTTTTTAATAGGTTGTAAATTGGTTGTAAACGACATGCTAGTTTCGGTAAAAACTTTTGGTAGTAGTTTACTAACCCTAAAAATGTTCGAGCTTCTGAAACGTTTGTTGGTCGAGCACAATTTTGAATACTTTGAATTTTATCGTTCATTGGTTTAATACCCGATATATCAATGTAATGACCCAAATACGTAATGTGGTCAAGTAGAAATTGACATTTAGTTTTGTTCAGGTGTAAACCGTGTAAACGTAATCTTTGTAGAACTAGTTTGAAGCGTACCAGCAATTCTTCATAAGTACTTCCTTGTAGTTTAATGTCGTCAAAAAAACATGATACTCCATCGATATCTTGAAGAATTGAATCCATGAATCTCTGCCAAATTTTTGGGGCTGCCTTCACACCAAACATCAGTCGCTTTACTTTGTAAGTGCCTTTATGCGTACTTATTGCCTGTAGTATTGAAGTGTTTTCATCTACTTCCATATGTAAATAGGCTTGGTGTAAGTCCAGTGTCATGAAGTATTTTCCCCCACTCATTTTCGCAAAGATATCATTGACCGTAGGTATCGGGTAGCTATCATCTTTGATAGCTTTGTTGATTGTAATTTTGTAATCGGCACATAAGCGAATGTCGCCGTTCTTTTTTACCACTGGAACGATGGGTGTACCCCACTGCGAAAATTCTACCTTTTCTATTGTTCCGTTATTTTCTAATCGTGATAATTCATTTTCGATGCTGCGGCTGCGCTTCGGACTCCCCTTTACACAGGAGGGTATGGTGTCGACGCCTACAATGCCGGCAGGACGCAGTCGATGGGCAGCGTGCAGCACTGTGTCCGGGCCGCAGGCAGTTGAAACACACCTCCGTAGCCCGCGTAGCGCGGAGGCGTTGGTTGAGGTCCATGCGCGCAAATTGTGTCCATTGATACAGCCGGTGTTGTCCTTGACAGTGTACGCACTTATTCTCATTGGGGGTTGCGACGTGAGTCCTGGTCTGCCGCTGTCCCCGTGGCTCTGCCCGGGATGAGGTCGACGGAAGAACTATTTCGGTCGACAGACTGTGAGCCCGCTGCGTCAGGAATGCCAAGAGGCTCGCCAGGGTCGGGATCTCCTTGGATGGGCAATGCATGCACCATCCCTGCTGTGTCACCTTAGGGAGACTTGCCACCACCAGAGGAACCGTGAGCGCATCCCAGTGTTCGACGGGCTGGTTCATGACGCGTAATGCGCGTAACGACTCCTGGACCGTGTCCACTATGCGAAGCAGAGCTGTCGAGGTCTCCTCAGATGCGGCTCGCATATTATAGAGGCGTGAGACATGTGTTTCCGCTATAAGGCGCGGATTGTCATAGCGCTCTTTCAACTCTGCCCAGAGCTCCTCGTAACCACCCGAGTAAATATTGCCTACCATCCCCACATTTCCCGGGACGACGGATGCGCGTAGCTTCTGCAACTTGTACGCGGGTGGCAAGTCGGCTCGGTGTACCAATGTCTCAAAGGCGTCCTTGAAAGCGAGCCAGTTGTGCAGGTGTCCATCGAACATCGGAATCTGGATAGATTCGAGTCTCATATCGACTCTCGGTGGACCGGTCTCCTGATTTGTCTCGGTGTTCTCCCCATGGGAGGTGTGGTGGTGTGCGAAGCCATTCGTCGATGCGTTCAGGTGCGCGAGTCTCCTATCGAGCGCTACCTGGATGGTCTTGTACTGCTCCTCGACGACCGCCATCAAGTCGTCGTGCATCTTCATGTCGCCGTTGAGTGTCTCGCCAATCAGAGCGTCATGCGCGACGTTGAATCTGTGGTATTGGGCGTCGAGAGCTCTTCTCTCTTGGACGATCTGGAATTCGTCCAGATTGTGTACGTCCGATGCCGCGACTCGGTCGTAAATCCGCTTGATCGCGGTGCACGCAGCGGAGCGACGGTTAAGGTCTGCCATTGTTTCTACAGGTAGGGGTGACGCAAGGGTCCACTTATTGGGGTACACTTTGTGAGGGGTGACGCGAGGGTTCACTTATTGGGGTACACTTTGTGAGGGGGACGCGAGGTTCCACTTATTTTGCGTATTAATTGCCGTAGGAGGCCACTGAGTTCAGGGGGTGCACTTGAGGACACAAAGGATCACCAGGCTTCAATCACTGTTTAATTAAGAAATGTACACTTTGTACTAGGTATAAGAACTGGCAGTTTTATTTCTATTCTTAACTCTATTTATACTATTGACAATTTTGCTTATTATGTATTTTCCTGTTTTTCTTTCGTCTTTTTATTTTTCCATTACCCAACTTATGCAACACAACAACCCAATAACCCAATGAGTAACTCACGGCCCACTATTGAGGTCAATAAGTTACTCAATATTCGTAACAATTATGATATAAATTGGAGTTGCTTGATTGGCGTAAAATTGTCATAAACAAAATATTATATAACTCGGAGTTGCTTGATTGACAGAATTTGCATAAACAATCACGAATAAGCCAATCGCACCAAGAGCGATTCCAAGTGCCACGACAGCCACACACGCACAGGGTCAAGCACTGGAGTAAAAGGCAACGGTTGCCACACAACAACATTTACTTCTCACAGAATTCACTTCCTCACAGGAGGCACCAAAATGTCGGGGATTTATTCTTCCGAACGTCCAGAGTTGTGAGCGTGAATTCTGTACCTTTAAACTCGAGGGAAATTGCACCAAGAAAACCAGCAAGAACCGAGGGAAAGAGCACCAAGAAAAGAGCAAGCACCAGAGAAGAAAAGACAAAGAGTTTCTTTAATTTACTTTTAACTGTATTTATTTGTATCGACTTTGTGAGAGACCGTCGTGGTAGGGGACCTCTGCGCGTGAAGATGAAAATTGACTGCGAATATTCTCCCGAAAAATATTCCCATCCAACCACCAAGTCGCTCGTACACAAGTGCCGCGTCATCAGAACTTACATCAAGTCCCAGAGGTGTAGGGTGTCCAGCAACTGCGCCCACGTCCATGCCTTGGCTACCCATCTGCCCAAGACGATAAGGGTGCCGATCGCCGCAATCACCATCAACACTCTTGGCTCTGGCATGTCGTAGATATTCTCAGAATTGAATATCTGTGTGCCTGCAGTGTGGTGGTTTATGTATCCAACAGATTGCCCACTGCCACCGGTCGCCCCATCGACGACGTGCAGTATCGGGTCGCAATGCTGTGTGGGAATAAACAGAATAAACACATCGACTCTTGTGTCGATATGTGATCGTGAGGAATGTGGCTGACGTCGGTGATAGGCGACAATGTATACATCCATTGCGAGAAATGGAATGTGCATGCATGTGCCGTAATCGGAGTATATTGACAAGTATAGTTTCAGTTATTTATTTCATCAAACAGATTATACAATAACATATTATCTAAAAGACTACTGAATAAGATTAGCATCTAAGTATTTAAAATTAATATTAATACTTATGTACAATCGTTTGCTTATACTAAATTGGATGACGGATTGGTGGTGGGTTGGATGGCACTATGATGATTGCGTCAGCGGTCTGTGGATGAAAGAATGTAGGTCATATTAAGAGCAAAGACCTTACCATGGTCTTGGTTCGTGCCCGAACAGTAGTTTTCCGAATTTTGACGATAGAATTGTTGGTTTTTTTTTTGTTTTGGTTTAATGTTTTACTCAGTGTCTTTTCCACAAAAAAATCCGGCTTAGAAGGACCAAAATGTTTTAAAATAGAATGTTTTGTGAATACAATTAATCAAACAAAAAAACTATCAAAAGGGGAACGAATTACAACTTATTTTTATTGGGTCAATGTTCTGTATTCGTCGGTGGTCACCAGCAAAAGAGAACGAAAAATGTGTGTACATTATGCAATTAACAAAAATACCGTTTAGACATACAGTCGAACTTCGATAACTCGAACCATCCCTTGCCACAAAAAAATTCGACTTATCAAGACTTCGGGTTATTAAGTAAAATACAAAATTGATATAAATACATAATGTATTTATTTGCGAACATATATAACACAAAAAACGTACAGGAATATAATTATTATTTTAAATAGTCTGTTATATAACTTGGATTTTAATTCTTTTATTGAATTATAAAGAAAATTATTTTCTCGATGTTACTGGTTAGTCATTAAATATAAAAGCAAAATGCTTAACGAATTTACAACCAATTCGTCTGAAGGTGGTTGAATCAAATCATCGTTCAAATTTTTCTCCATTACATCACTTTCGCTGTCATCGTTATTGTCGAGCTGTGCAGATTCCGATTCACATCTGAAAAACTCGAAAACATTTTCATCTGTGGGAAACTCCGAAGTAACAATATCGTCATCTAATACACACTGCACTGTTCATACGTATCTTCACTCTGTGTATTACGTATTTTGTCTACCTGTTTGTGTTTTTTTAGGCGCCTGCTATTTTTTTAAAAATAAAAACTAAGCTTTGAGTTCGTTTCGACCAATATACCTGCCTAGTAATGGTGTTCTAACCCCTACTAACAAGAAATTTGACACTTCTTATTCACACATAACGAAATCAGGACTTTCTACACGTATGTATACTAGGTCATAGGAACAATAGTGCCTCCAAAAGCGATGCATAATAAAACGAACTTGAAAAACACGCAGAATTTGGGAATTCCAATTCATAATTCGACTTATCGAAGGTGACGCCAAATAATCTCTTCGAGTTATCAAGACATTCGAGTAATAGAAGTTCGAGTTATCAAATAAAAATTACATGTAAATTTCAGTCTTGCCGGTATTGCCAACCAATTTCATTCAAGTTATTAAATATTCGAGTTATCGAAGTTCGACTGTATTATATTACCAATACAATAAAAAATTATGATGTTACATATTATACAAGAAAATAGAGTACGATTAGTGGAAATCAACCGCTTGGGACCAAGTACAATAGAGCGGTATTTCTTTTGTTTGGCAATGTTTGCACAGATTACTCGACAGTACCGAGTTTTTTTTCTTCCATTGCTATGTTAACAGCCTCATCCAGATCTTTACACCTAACACATTTTACCAGTAGCTTTAGTCTACAACTGTTTAAAACCATACCACTATTTACAGTTCGTATGGCTGTATTTGCTTCTTCGTCTGTACTGTTGGCATTCACCCTATTTAATTCGTCAAAAAGGGCATACGCTCTTTCTGAGTACGAAGTCATCACAGTCTCGTTAAATTTTTGCATGAATTGAAATACTTCGTTCTGTATCAGTTGTAAAGATCGTGTTCTCCTGAAGTTATTAATAAGTGTTTCTCTCAAATCGGTCTAGGCATCGTACTCGTTATATTTTTATAATAATGTTATATGCCCGGTCGGTCAATTTCAATTTATCGAACTCAGTGGCGGCCTTCATATTTCATATACCCCCTTCGGGATAGGGGTCAGAATTTACCCGAGGTAGGCATACCGGTCGTAAGAGGCGACTAAAATCCACCCTTCGGGATAGGGATCAGAATCTACCCGAGGTAGGCATGCCGGTCGTAAGAGGCGACCAAAATCCACCCTCAGTATACCGAGTGCATAGAGTATACAAAAAATGCAATGATTAAAACAAAAAGATATAATACCCCAGGTGGCAGCCCAGTTCTACTGGAAAATCCACACTCTTCGGAGGCAGGCTCTACGGATTCTGGGGAGAGCCATTTATTGCAATCATCCGACCCTTTTAAAAATAGTAAAAGGGTAACTAGATCACCACCAACGGGATCTGTGCCAGAAGCAAAAACTAATCGAAGTCCTACGACGCCAAAAGATTTTGGACGCCTTTCGAGGGACTCTACGAAATGCAAAAGCTTCGAGGACGAAAACAAGGAACTCCGCACTAAGCTTAACCAAATTGAACAGCTTTACCAAGAGCTAAAAAAAGAGCTAGATCAGCTGAAAGCTGAGAACAAAGCACTTGTTGAATCTCAACCTAAAAAACAGCCAGAAGCCAAATCATACCGCTCAGCTAGCCGCGATTATCATACAGACGAAGAAGAGCTAGGGCGCGAAACGGATTGGATCACTAAGAGGAGACCGAACAAAAAACGGAAAGCCGGCTCCTCACCAGAAGTCGTTGTGCTAAAAGATAGACAACCCAAAAAGGCAAATGCCAACGAAATAGAAACGCTAAGGAAAAAACCTCAAAATAAGGTATACCTTCCACCTCCAATTAACGTTGTCGGAGTTTCAGACTACAGCAAGCTAAGTAGCCTTCTTAAGGAAATAGCAACGTCCACATTCAAAGTAACATCTCTGAATAATAATGTGTGGAAAATAAATGTAAGCGATCCTGAGAGCTATCGCGCAGTTTCTCAAAAACTGAATACTGAGAAGGTACAATGGTACACTTATGAAAACAAGTCTGAAAGGCCACACCGAGTTGTAGCCAGAGGGCTCCACTCTTCGTGCCGCAAAGAAGATGTTTTGCAAGATCTTAAAACTAAAGGTTTCAAAATTATCGACGCGGTTAATATACTTAAAAAAGAAAAGCAAAAAACGGAACAAGACGAGGAAATTGTTGTCAAACGCGGACTTCCGCTATTCATGCTTAGTTTCGAAAAGTCTGAAAACATGGAAAAAATATACAACATTAAAACTATCCTAAACATAGTGGTTAAAATTGAACCGATGCGCCAAAGGACTCGTCAGATTCCTCAGTGTAAGCGTTGCCAAGGCTACAATCACACGCACACGTATTGCCAAAAAGAGCCGCGTTGCGTAAAATGTGCCGGTAAACATTTATCGAAGGAATGCGCTCTAAGTAGACAAGACCTACCAACATGCATAAATTGCAATGGAAAACATCCGGAAAATTATCGCGGATGCGAATTGGCTAAGGAACTTCAAAATAGGCGCGACAAAATAAAGAAAACTACGCTACCAATCGCAAATAAAACCAATAACAAACTTGAAAGGGGCAACAATAAATCCAATGAAGGACGAAAAAAGGCTAAAGAAATGGTCAAAACACAACACCCAAGAGAAGGAAAATTGTTTAGAAAAAAGTCACCGAAAGCTGTTCCACAAACATACGCTGAAGCTGCGTTGCAAGGACGCGAACAAACAAATAAAACATCTGATCCAGTCTCCCAAGTTTTCTCTGCAATTCTTGCCAGGCTAGAAGAACAGAGCCAAATTAATAAACGTATGTTTGAAAAACTCGACAAGCTCGAAAATCAATTTCGAAGTACACGTGCAATAATATAAATATGACGGATTTAGTTAAATTAGTGACATGGAATGCGAACGGCCTTCTGCATAAGATGGACGAGCTCGAGATATTCATTCATAAATATGAAATTGATATTTGTTTAATTTCGGAAACTCATCTGACGAAAGAAACCAGCACAAACATTCGAGGATACATTGCCTATCACGCATATCACCCTTCGGAAAGGGCGAGAGGCGGGGCATCCTTGTTGATCAAAAATACCATTGAACACTCAGTCAGTGGAACAATCGAGCTTGACAAACTGCAATTATGCACGGTGAGCGTAAAAATTAAACACATAAAATATGATTTTGCAGCTATCTATTGTCCCCCACGTGCAACGATGGAAAGAAGTGATTTTATAAGTATCTTTGACTCACTTGGACGAAATTTCGTCATCGGAGGTGACTTTAACGCAAAACATATCTTCTGGGTATCGAGGTGCATTTCAGTAAAAGGTAGAGTTCTTTACGAAGCCGGTATGGAATTGGGGGTAGACTTTCATTCCTCAGGTAAACCGACATACTGGCCCTCGGATACGGCAAAAACACCAGACCTCATCGATTTCTTCATCACGAAAGGTTTGTCGGGAAACTCTATTGTAGTTGAGGAATGCTTCGATCTTTCTTCTGATCATTCACCGGTCATTTTGACAATTAACGGCTGTCTACGAAAAAAAGAAGGTCCGCCCAGACTAACTAACATGAAAACAAACTGGGAATCCTTTAAAAAATACTGTGAAAGTAAAATCGATCTCAAAGTGTCTCTTCGAACACCCCACGAACTTGAAGACGAAGTCGATCAATTTATTAACGTCATACAATGCTCAGCCTGGAAAAATACTCCCCATAAACGGAAAATAACCACAAATTGCGAAATAACATATCCCTTGGAAATCACGCAATTGTTAAAGAAGAAAAGGGGAGCGCGCAAAAGATGGCAACAATCTCGCGCTCCACAGGATAAAACCACTCTTAACTACCTTTGTAGTAAACTTAAGAGAGAAATTCGAGACTTTAAAAATCGTCAAATTTCTACATATCTTGGAAGCCTAACTGCGGATAAAAGTACAAATTACTCGCTCTGGAAAGCCATGAAAGGCATTAAAAAACCAAAAACGCAAGCGCCACCCATCAGGAAAATCAATGGAGAATGGGCGAAGAGTGACAAGGAAAAAGCCGAAATATTTGCAGAACATTTGGAAGAAACATTTAAACCATTTGATGGTCAAGCGTTGCTCGAATTTCCTGTCCTAACCGTGGCACCTGACAATTATAGAATAAAAAGTGTATCGCTAGCCGAACTACGCTTCGAAATAGAGAAACTAAAATTAAACAAAGCTCCTGGATATGACTTAATCACAGGACAGGTCCTTAAAGAGTTACCTAGGAAAGCTTTAATAAAGTTTGCATATCTTATAAATGCATCGTTCAGGTTATTGTACGTTCCACGACAATGGAAGGTAGCTGAAGTTATAATGGTTCCAAAGCCCGGTAAACCACTGAATGACAAAAAATCATATAGGCCAATATCTCTCTTACCGATAATGTCGAAGGTATTCGAAAAACTTTTGTTAAAGCGCCTACATCCGATTATCGAAGAACGTCGATTAATACCTGACCACCAATTCGGATTCAGGATTAAGCACTCTACAATCGACCAGGTTTACAGAATAACCAATGTAATTGAAAAAGCCCTAGAGGAGAAAAAAATATGTTCTAGTGTTTTTCTCGACGTCTCTCAGGCCTTTGATAAAGTATGGCATACAGGGTTGAAACATAAGCTAAGACAAGTTTTTCCGAAACAGTTATCTGATATCCTTAGTTGTTACTTATCAGACAGACTCTTTCGTGTAAAACACGGAAATGATTACTCTGAATTTAAAGAAATCGCGGCAGGAGTTCCCCAAGGAAGCGTTCTTGGACCGATCCTATTTCTAATATACACTAGTGATATTCCTCAAGAAGAAGGCACAACAGTAGCCACATTTGCAGACGATACAGCTATATTAGCGGTCAGTAATATCGTTGAATCAGCAACTAATAAACTCCAACGTTCTATTGACAAAATTTGTGATTGGACAAAGACTTGGCGTATTGCTCTCAACGAGGCCAAATCAACGCACGTGAATTTTACTTATAAACATAGGTGCGGGCTACAGTCCGCTTGGGCGAACTGTTGGATACCCTATTCTTATTCCTATATCTCATAAGTGGGCGTGACAAAAATTTAAAGGATTTTATCGAAAAAACTAAGCTTTTGTAAATAAAAACGCTCCCTTGCTCAAACTTTGGTTTTTCAATAAAATTGTTTTATTTAATTGTGGGCGTGTCAGTAGGCGGATTTAAAAAAAATTTAAGTATGAGCATAAAGGGCACCTAGAGAGTATATACTATAAATTTCAGCTCCCTAGCTCAAACTTTGGACTTTCAAAAATAAAAAAAAATAATTGTGGGCGTGTCAGTAGGCGGATTTTGAAAATATTTACACATGAGCATAAAGGGCCCCTAGAGAGTATATATTAAAAATTTCAGCTCCCTAGCTCAAATTTTGGTTTTTAAAAAAAAATATGTCAGTGGGCGGATTTTGAAAATTTTATGTCCCAAGCAGTTTTATGGGCCAAAGATCATATATAAAAAATTTCAGCTTTCTAGCTCAAAATTCAATTTTTCCCAAAATTTGTTTTATTTAATTGTGGGCGTGTCAGTGGGCGGATTTTGAAAATTGTATGTCCCAATCAGTTTTATGGGCCATAGATCATATATAAAAAATTTCAGCTCTCTAGCTCAAAATTCGATTTTTTCCAAAATTTTGTTTTTTTTGAGTTTGTGGGCGTGTCTGTGGGCGGATTTCAAAAATTCTTAAACTTGATTATTTCGGGACCCTAGAGAGTATATGGTTAAAATTTCAGCTCTCTAGGTCCAGTTTAAGGGCCTAATTTTTGCCGACGGACGGACGGACGGACGGACATGGCTAGATCGACATTACTATCGATGCTGATCATAAATATAGTAACTTTTAGGGGTCTACGGGCAATATTAAGGTATGTTACAAACTATGCGTCAAAATTAATATACCCCTAGAATAGGGTATAAAAAGGTAGACAACTTACCCATTTTCATTGATTCGGTACGAATTCCGTACGCAAACGAGGCAAAATATTTGGGTATGACACTCGATGCGAAATTAAAATGGAAACCGCACGTCAAGAAGAAACGCGAAGAGCTCGCCATTCGATGTAAACAAATGCACTGGCTGCTTGGTCGATTTTCCCAACTCAGCATGCAGAACAAGCTGCTTTTATACAAGCAAGTACTAAAACCGGTTTGGACATACGGTATACAACTTTGGGGTTGTACCAAATCCAGTAATATCAAAATTTTACAAACTTTTCAAAACAAAGTGCTAAGAAAAATAGTAAATGCACCATGGTTTATCAGAAACACTGATATCCACAGAGACCTAACTATGGCTACCGTCGAAGATGAAATAAAACATTTTGCCTGCAAACAACAGACACGCCTTCACGGTCATTGCAATATCACCATGCTACGAATTCGAGACGATACTAACCTAGTGCGCCGATTACAAAGGATAAAACCATTTGAATTAGCGCAATAAGATGTAACCGCGTGCTTATGGCGGTATTAGCAGGTGCCTCCACTGGGAAGCTGCCTGCCAAACGCGTAATTTACAGTTTAAATAAAACTACTAGATAGGAATAACCTAGTTGTAGTATGCAGGTTTCGAAGGGAGGTGGTTTTTGTTTTCTTATCTTAAGTGAGAAAGAGTCGCATGTACGATTTTCCACCTACCCCTATTATTCGTCCGAGCCTAGTTCTGGTTCCAAGTCTCGTGCTTTTAACCAGGATAGGTAACTCTCAGCTTGCTGAGAGTAACGATAATATTACTATGGCTTGGGAGTAATATTAGAAACTCTATACAAAAAAAAAAAAAAAAATATTTTCATATTTCATACTTATTTATCAGTAACAACATTTTTAACAGACTTTCAAAATCTTTCAGGTTTTAAATGTGAAATCTTCTATATAATAATACGGAGTTGCCTATAACGTGTTTCCACCCATTTTTGCTATTATATGTCACATAGATATGCCAACACTATACATATTTGGGTAGGGGACAATACATAGAAGTGCACAATACAAAATTTATCAACATAATAACACACATTATGAATTACAGCCGGTAAAATGAAGCGAATTGGATGAAATTACAACAACAACAATATTGCTATGTGAGGCAATGATGAAATGAAGTTACTTGAAAATGCTTGAAGTTACTTGAAAATACTTGAAGTTACTTGAAAATGCTTGAAAATACTTGCAGTTACTTGAAGTTACCAACAACAACATTGCTGTGCATGTTATTCATTTGATAATGCTTACCCCTAGTATTATATAAAACCTCTCAATCATGATACTTCATGTTAACGGAAAATACATGTATTGTTATATCTATATATTATATTATATATATAAAAATCAATCCATATTTGTTTGCCGTTTGTTGCCGGTGTTAGGCCAAAAGCGTTAACCGATTCCAATGATTTTTTTTTAAAAGAAAGGTGACGTTTTAGGTTTTTATGTATGTGCGATGTCTGGATCTGCATCGGTGTGTGAATTATGGGAATTTGAGTGAGTACATATGTATATGTGCGTATGCGTGTAAATACCGATGCAGGTACAGACACCGCACATATAAAAAAGCATCGTACAGAAGTCACCTATTTTGTTATTCGAACGCGCATATGAAATATGGAGACCCCACGAACGTTTCAAGCCTATTGTGGTGTGTTTGCGCACTTTCATTCTTGAGATATCGTGTGTTCAACGTTTTATTTAAATAACTCCTCTTGAATTTTTATTCATTTTTTTTTTGTGAATCGGACATCGGAAAGTTGCGTTTCCCACATTGATAACAATCTGTGTGAAAGTGAATGAAAAGTGATTCTATCGAAGTTTTTTACTTTCGCTTTGTTGTTTGGTTCTTACAAGTAAGCTGGCATAGGCGCCTGCCAGACAACAAGCACCTACCCTAAGCGGAACAACGAAGTTGCGTGAGCGGCCTAAGCCATGCGGAGAAAGGGCTGTTATCTATTAATTGCTAGCTGTCTCATTGCTTAATCAACCCCTAAGATCCCCCTCTCTGTCCTCCTCAACTCCACTGCTATTGCTACTGATTTCTTGTAGACAAAGCAAAACAATATATGGTTAGCCGCGACAAAATGTTTACGACATATGCAATTCCGGTCCGCTGGTACTTGATCAACTGCCGAATACTACCTAATATCCAAAGTCAACAAAAGACCTAAAAATCCCGACCATACTGCAACAAACGAAAGAAATCGAACCTATTGCTCATTTGCCAATAAACATCCCACCCCGACATGAAACAGTGCATGATCTCTAGCCGAGATCAAATATCCATCTGCAAACAAACAAAATGCGACGCACAATGCACTGTGCATACAAACACGTATTCAACCCCTGTACAATACAACCAAAACTTCCAAGTGCAATGCAAACGCCGGGATATAAACATATACGACAATACGAATTGTTATCTAATATTCCTCTTGTTATTAATTGTTTTGGTTTATCCATATTCTGCAAAGTGAAAATGCCTGCGCGCGAGTTATTTTTAGAGATAACAACCAACAGCCAACACACATGTCAACCAGATGGCGACGAAATACCCTCACTATCAACAGGCCGAACAAACATCCCAAGTATCTTTCTGAAACAATAAGGAATGACCCAAGCAACAAGAAAACACTCGTTATCTATTTTTAGGTATCATAAAGCAGTATCGATACCTCATATCGACGAAGCTCGTATATAGGAACATTTTTGTTCCTTAAGTCAGTTATAATTGTATCGTAGACCAATACCACATGTTAGCTCCTAAGGTACTTTAATAAATAAAAGTATATTGTTTATCTAATAAAAAGGTCCTTAGTAATTTATTTGGCGCAGTCGGTAGGATACTTCTCAGATCTATACCCGCATATTGTAGTGAGAGAAAGTATTCAGTGATCAAGTTAGTTTATAAATTAACTTGCAACCTAATTGAAATTCAGTGAAAGTGTTAAAGTGTTCAGGAGTAAATTAGTAACCCAATACACGAAATCCATAGAGGAAATTGACACACCGGATCGTCACAGTTTGGAGAAATACGAAATCTTCGAACGACCCGATCAATCCAGAAATTTCACCCATTCTCAGAAACAGCACCTCAGTAATGGCGAACCTACCTACTGGCCTACCGACGTTAAAAAAACCTCCTGACCAAGTTGATTTCTGTATAGTTAAAAACATTAGACTTGACAGCTTAAAAATTACATCTCGCTTCGAACTCTCATCTGACCACTCTCCAATTCAACTAGATTATGCTACGGATGTTTTTTTTTTTTTTTTATAATTTACGCGCACTAAAGGGATTTTTTTGGTACCCTTATAATGTATTGGCTACACAGCGCGGCCGTTAGGGAAATTAGGATTAGAAGAAAAGGAGAGTTGCTGATGCACGTTGGTTTTGAATGTTTGTAGGTTATAATGTAAAGGAAAAATTGAGGGTGGAAGAGTTTTTCAAACGAAAACTACAGATTTCCTTGTATTAAAATACTCAAAAAATTGCAAAATATTTTTCAAAAATTAAAAAAAACCGGTTTAAAAAAAACTGCTTGAATGATTTTCAATATTTTTTTTTCCTAGGTAGATTATTGCTAATAAAATACAATTGCATATTTAATTTTTCCAAGAAAGCCCTGAAACAAATTTGAAAAACTAAAAGATTTTTCCAATATTTTTTTTAAACAATTTTAAGTTATTATTTATTAGGTACATACGAGTATCATCATTCTTTAAGATTTTATTATTACAAAAAGTATTACATTAGCATTTAGGTAGGAATAATTTTTATAAAATTAAATTTAATCTTCTGACCTTCTGCGCTGCAAATAAATCTAAAACTTCCTCAGTGTCAATCTCAATTTGTCGATGAATTGACATTACCTAACGCCAATCCTGTTAATCTTTCTTCACCGGTAGATTTTCTTAGATACGTTTTTAGGCGTTTCATTGTCGAAAATGTTCTTTCCGGAGTACATGTTGAAACCGGTAGTGTCGCCAAAATTTTAAGAATCTTGTGGATGTTAGGATAGAGATCCTTATTGCATTCCCCAGGAGCTGTTATTGCACTCCTTGAACGCTCTGTATCTTTTTGTGTATGGCATTTTGTCTTCCATAGCGTAAATTCAGCTTTTAAAATAAATAAAATTTGAAGTTTTCTTCGTTATAATTTTGTTCGTTTTTGCCAAGGGTCGATGGAATCAAAATGAACAAAGAGGAAAGAATGGGCTTATGGTTTTCAAATCTCATTTTAAGCTGACTTAAAAAGTCATCTAAAAGAGGAATCATTATACTTATCCTAAAATAGGTTTGTGCTGGTGCCTAAATTGTATCAAATTCGTGGAATTTTAAGTTTTTCATCCACAACATTTACTAAGTTTTGTGCAGTCTCAAAAATTGTTTTAAATTCCGAAATGATGTTTGAATATGTTTGTTATTAATTCTAAATGTTCCAATCCAGACACTAAGTCGCATGAAGGGGATTTTAAGATCTTACAAAGTGGCAATGTATATGAAAACAAAACACTCAAACAACACAAACTTACTCCAAAATCACTAGATCTTAAAAAGCAACTCGCCATCGATGACGTATCAGAGTCCTTATCACTACACAACTCTTCCAAAGCATCAATTATCGCTTTAAAAATTTCCTTAAGAACAACCTCGTACATACGTGCAAACAACATCAGCAGAAAGCATCAAGTTCTCTGCACCACAGGCGATTGGAGTTTATACAATAATAACATCTAGGTAAATTCTCTAATTCCCTTATTTAATTTAACATCTTTCGCTTCGGTGACAACCAGGTGGCCGACAATTTTGGCGCGCGCCACTTTTGGAACTTGTGGAATCTCCATCAGTGCAGGCGAAAGTCCGAGCTACCAAAAGCTTATTTTCTTCAAATCTACCCTGGACACAAACCTCCTGCTAGCTCCATCTCGAAAGCGAGCCTAAAGGTATACTACACATTTTGCTAGGTAACATGAGTGTAGCAAGATCGCCCCACCGGGGCGCGATCTTCCTCCAACAACAAGCAAATGCATTCCAACCATGCCTATAACTACTACAACATCTGCAACAACAACAACGACAAACTTCATCACCACTGCAGCACCAAGTACATATACAACAGCAACTTTTACCACTAATGTGGGAAATATCATTACATCTTCAATAACTTCGTCTAACATAGACAATAAAAACACAAACTATAATCCTAACAACCAAACAACTTCCACATCTCCTAACTCAATAACTACAACGCAATACTACAAACCAAAAAAGGGTAAGATTACCTCCTGCTAAAACAATATACAACAGCAACACCCAAAAAAAAACCGAAAACAAAAAACCAAACAACGCTAAACTACTGGTTAAGTAAACCCAAAGAGACTAGCTCATCAAATCGATTTGAGATCCTTAGTATGGATGATGAACCCGAAAGTAATAAAATAGAGAACGAACCCTTAGAAAAAACTAACCAGCTCGACGAATCTCAGCCTCATAAAAGAGTAAACAAACCTCCACCAATCTATGTTCAAGGTGTCGAATGCATAAAAACGCTAACCAATGCACTAAGCAATACAGCAAGACAGAACTTCGAACTTAAAGTAGTAAAAAACAATGAAATCAGAATCCAACCCTCTGACTCCAACTACTAAATGACCATCATAAAAATGCTAAAATCAAATGATACAAAATACTACACGTTTAAACCTATAGAAGATAAATGATTTAAAGTTGTACCACGGAATCTACACCACTCTGCTGACCCAGAAGATATCAACAACGAGCTAGAAGAAAGTGGACACAAAGTCTTAAACATACATAATATCTTACAAAGAAGCACTAAAAAACCACTACCACTTTTTAATGTTGAGATAGAAATGAATGATAGCAACAAAACCATCTACGATATTACACATTTGCTCCAATGCAAGGTATCTTTTGAACCGCCTAACCACAAAAAATAATTTCACGATGCAGCAATTGTCAAAAATATGGGCATACCAAAAACTATTGCACAAAAGATCCAGTCTGCGTTAAATGTGCGGAGCGCACAAGACTCTTAATTGCCAAATAATAATAGGAAAAGACACGGTGAAATGAGCACTGTGCCAAGGCAACCATACAGCAAATTACAAAGGGTGCGAGATCTACAAAGCGCTAAAAATCTAACGTATCCCCACAATTCCTGAAAAAGTTCTCCCCTAAACTACAAAGTAACAACAGTCCAGGTATAACGTACGCACAAGCTATTAAAGCTAAAGCCAACAACCCCAACAGCCTAACAGAAAAAGACAACCCAACAGAAAAAATAAATACAACAAATAACCTACCTAAAGCGACTAATACGGTAAAAACTGAGCTAATATCACCAGAAACCAATAACAATGGCAACATAACATCTGACATCCCCGAGCTAAAAGAAATGATAAAGAGTCCAATACAACAACTTGCAAATATGATGAATATCATTACTCTTTTAGTAACCAAACTTAATGGGCAACATGGACAATAACCTTAAGATCGTATTCTGGAACGCAAATGGACTACTAAACCATGCTCTTGAGTTGAAACAATTTGCAAAAGATAATAATACTGACATTCTACTAATATCTGAAACTCACTTTACTAGTAAAAGCTATATAAGAATCCCAGGTTATAACACTCACAATACAAATCATCCCGATGGAACAGCACATGCAGGCACAGCTATCATAATTATAAATAAAATTAAATACACAGAACTCGAGCAATATGAACTACAACACATCCAAGCCACGACAGCTCTTTATTGCCCTCCGAAGCACAAAATTACAAGTGCACAATTTGATCATTATCTAAAATCGCTAGGGAATAGATTTATAGCAGCAGGTGTTCTTAATGCTACGCATACAGATTGAGGATCAAGACTAACAACTGTCAAAGGTAAAAATCTACTGCAAGCAATGCGCATTAATAACTGTAAGCACCTCAGTAATGGCGAACCTACCTACTGGCCTACCGACGTTAAAAAAAACCTCCTGGCCTAGTTGATTTCTGTATAGTTAAAAACATTAGACTTGACAGCTTAAAAATTACATCTCGCTTCGAACTCTCATCTGACCACTCTCCAATTCAGCTAGATTATGCTACGGATGTTTTTTTTTTTTTTTTATAATTTACGCGCACTAAAGGGATTTTTTTGGTACCCTTATAATGTATTGGCTACACAGCGCGGGCGTTAGGGAAATTAGGATTAGAAGAAAAGGAGAGTTGCTGATGCACGTTGGTTTTGAATGTTTGTAGGTTATAATGTAAAGGAAAAATTGAGCGTTGAAGAGTATTCCACATTCGTGTTGTACGGCTGAGGAAAGACTCTTTGTACTTTTCACTGTACGTCCGAATACAGGTTTGAGGGTGAACTGATGAGCATTCCTTGCATGGCGGGTATTGCGGTTGAAATGTTCAAGGGCTGGAATGCAACTGGCTATTTCGTTAGAGCACTTACGGTGGAAATAGCGATAAAATAACGAAAGACAGGAGACATTGCGACGATGACTAAGTAAGTCAAACGATCTCGCGATGTTTCGGTCGCCTATGAGTTTTATCGCGCGTTTTTGGATCCTGTCAAGTAGCTCCAAATAAGTTATTGGTGCACCAGACCAGATATGAGCGTTGTACTCGAGTTTCGGGCGAATTAACGCCTTATAAATTGTAGCCAGATCAGAAGGGGTGAAATATTTCTTACATCGCTTAAGGAAGCCTAGACATTTCGCAGCAGAGTTCTTGGCGACATCTAATATGTGGTCATTCCAACGAAGGTTGTAATTGTTAATACAACTCGACAATCCTCCCAATTATATAACAGAAGGACAGACTGGGATACCTACCGAGAGAATATAGAATCACAACTACAACTCAATATTCCACTTGAAACTACCTACGACATAGAAAGAGCCATAGTATACTTCAACGACACAGTAAGACAGTCGGCAGCAATATCGACGCCAGTAGTTAAACCGAAGACCAAAAAATGCTTTATCCCACCATTCATACAAAGTCTAATAAAGGAAAAAAGAAGATTTAGGAAAGTATTTCAAACCACAAGATCACCTGATGATAAAGAAAGACTTAATAAAGCTATCAAAGAACTCAAAGAAAACCTTCGAAATATCGAAAACAAAAAAATAAGTAACACCTTACACCTACATCTGAAACTAACTTCTCGTTATGGAAAGCAACAAAAAAACTGAAACATAGAATATTGCATGACCCGCCGCTAAAAAAAGTGGATGGCTCCTGGGCTAGGACAAATAACGACAAGGCAGCTGTTTTTAAGAATGACGATAAAGCCGCTAACTTGCCACCTAGGAATGACACAATAACTCCAAACATCCAGATTAGGAAAATCACTGCAAAAGAAATTGACTACTGCATCAAAAAAAGGATTAAACATAAAAAAGCTCCAGGATACGACCGGAAAAAATGTTAGCAGAGTTACCAAAGAAAGCAACTATATTCTTAAGAAACACATTCAACGCAATAATACTACTTAAGTATTTCCCCAAAGTATGGAAAGTATCACAAATAACATCTATTACTAAACCCTGTAAGGACGCCACGGAAGCAATCTCCTACAGACCAATTAGCCTGCTCCCAATCTTATCAAAAATATTTGAAAAATTACTAGTAGACCGCATGGAACCATATTAACGGAAAACAAACTAATACCTGACCATCAGTTTGGATTTAGGCGACAACATTCAACCATACAACAAATCCACAGGGTGGTAAACAAAATCTCAATGGACCTGGATGAAAAAAGATACTGTGTTGGCGTATTTCTCGACATTGCAAAAGCGTTTGACCAAGTGTGGCACAGGGGACTGCTATATAAATCGCAAAACATGCTTCCGTCAGATATTTACCTAATAATCAAAAGTTATCTAACCGAGCGTTCATTTTTTGTAAAATGCAAAGATGAAACCTCAAAACTGCATCAAATAGGAGCAGAGGTCTCTCAGGGTAGTGTTATAGGACCACTACTATACACCTTATATACACCAGACATTCCCTCCCCAGGGGAAGATACTCCCAATGCAATGATTGTAACTTTTGCAGACGATTTTTTTTTTTTTTTTTTAACCCTTGCCCAAGGGCCGACACTGCGACCTAAAAGATCTTTTGTGTCACAAGGTTGACTTACACCAAAAGGCGACTAACTTCTCTAATGAAACTCGGCACGTCTTTGGTGGCAGAGTTGCGAAGCTCCACCAGTGGTAAAAGCTCTCTGTGGAGAAGGTGTCGTCTCAACCAATGCAGAGCCGGGCATTCACAGAGTATGTGTTCTGAGGTTTCCTCGTCCTCCATGCAGAATCTACATTCTGACGTTGGACTAAGATTTATTTTGTTGAGATGATATCTCAGACCGCAGTGGCCAGTGAGAAAGCCGACCAGCCTTCTAATATTTTCCTTATTTAGTGTAAGGATTTCCTTATAGGAGTAGAGCCTAATCAAGTGTTTGGACTGTCTCAGACCAAGGACGCTTTCCCAATATTTGAGGCGAGTCTTTTTTTCGATTTTTGAAAACCAAAGTAACAACAGTCCAGGTATAACGTACGCAGAAGCTATTACAGCTAAAGCCAACAACCCCAACAGCCTACCAGAAAAAGACAACCCAACAGAAAAAGTAAATACAATAAATAACCTACCTAAAGCGACTAATACGGTAAAAACTAAGCTAATATCACCAGAAACCAATAACAATGCCAACATACGAGTAACATCTGACATCCCCGAGCTAAAAGAAATGATGAAGAGTCCAATACAACAACTAGCAAACATGATGAATATCATTACTCTTTTAGTAACCAAACTTAATGGGCAACATGGACAATAACCTTAAGATCGTATTCTGGAACGCAAATGGACTGCTAAACCATGCTCTTGAGTTGAAACAATTTGCAAAAGATATTATTATTATTATTAAACTTTATTAACAAATAATTAATTATATTGCTAATACATAGGGACTTAAGCGCTAGCTACCAGGGCTTTCGGCTAGTTGGATACATTTTTCGGTTTATATTTTATCTGCTAGCTCAAGGGAGCAAAGAAGGTTATGTACTTTTTTGACATTGTCTACAGAAGGGGTTGAGAGTAGGAGGAATAGGGATGTGGATGGGGATTGACTATGTAGTTTGGCTTTGATGATGGTGGATTCGTAGATCAGGTGTTGGGTGGAAAGAATCTGGTTGCAGTTGCGGAGGTGACATACCGGTCGACTGGATTTGGTGAGAAAATGCTAGTGTGTAAGTTTTGTTTGCCCAAGCCGCAGGCGTATAAAAGGTCTAAGCGAGTTTTTGCTGCATTGGGTATCCACCCCAATAGCCCATTTAGGGTTGATGTCTTTGTAATGGTGGGAGTACCTATCCCATTCCTGTTTCCATTGAATATAACTGGAATTGTGAATGTGCTTGCACATGTCTTTCTTATTAACGGTAAGGTGGGTTATCAGAGGTTCTCGGACAGCTGCCTTGGTTGCTGTATCGGCGGCCGTATTTCCATTTATCTCGACATGCCCTGGTATCCACAGGAGTTTAATCTTCCCTTGGTTCTTAATTAGCTCGTCCCGAATGGATTTAATAATTGGCGTGTCGTTTTGTAGGTTGGTTACAGCTGTAAGGGTAGAGAGGCTATCGGAGCAAATTAAAATTTTAGTATTTTTTGCAGATGCTGTGACCTGTAGTATGGCTGGGGCTTCCGCTGAGAAAACGGAGGACAGTTGTGGTAACAGACCCTTGGACAGGATTTTTTCGTTTTCGTCGACAACAGCAAACGCAGTGCCAGCTTCGGTTTTCGAGCCATCGGTGAAAACAAGGTTCCACTTGTCTGCTTTGTGGTTCTCTGCAATTTCCAAAAAACGCTGTTTGTATACTGCTTCGGGTGTAAGGTCTTTTTTGAGTGTTTTTAGGGACGTGTCAACGGAGTTGACGCCAAATAACCATGTGGGGGCTAGTCGGCAGTGTGTACGTTCGAGAGGCAGTAAATCCATGTTTGCCGCATAGCTAAGGCTGTCGTATAGGGTGGAATGTATTTTGGGATTTCTTTTATCCAGTCGGAGGTTGTTGGCAATTCCGATGATGGCTTTATTATGTGTGGGGTTTATTCTCAGCATGACCAGGGATGTAAGGGTTTTAGTCCGGTGTTTAATCGTGGGCAGGCCAGTTTCAACAAGCATGTTCGTGATTGGAGTAGACCGGAAGGCTTTTAGGCTAGTTCGAATTGCCGCGTGGTAAACTGGTTCAATGATCCTTAACGATGTTGGGGAACACTTTCCGTAAATGCATAAGCCATAGTCGATCTTCGATAGGATAATGGAGCGGGTTATATTGATCAAACTGTTGACATGGCAGAAGCTATTTTTGGAACTTGAATATTTAACAATGTTGAGCCTGGTTGATAATTTTCTTTTTAAACTAATACAGTGTTCCTTGAAGGTAAAGCTTTTATCAAAAATAAGTCCAAGTATGCTTAGACTATCGACATTGCTTATGGCAATGTTATTAAAGTTAATTACAATTTGCTTAGGGCACAGACAAGAGAAATATACAGATACAGAATGACAGAACAAAAGCATGTTCAAGAAAAAATGTAAAACCAGCATACACAAATCGAAAAAACCAGCATACACAATACAATACCTGGTATGAACTGCCTGCAACATGAAGGAAGTCAATAAGGATTGTATGATTCGAACAAAAATGTATTTTTTTTCTCAATTTCGTTTTGGTGTGTTGACCTTGTGTGCTGACGATATTATTGTTGTACATATACTGCTATGGGTTTTTGGAATCTTTATGTTTTTTTATTATTGTCCTTTTTTTTGTCATTCATTGGTTCGATGGTTCCTGTTTTTTTAGGCCATGTGTACAAAGAGAAATAAAACACTGAATTTCAATTGATAGCATGAAATAAGAAAAATCTCTGATTTAGATTGGAGGTTGGTGAACTTTTTTTCAAACACTCAAATAATGTCAGAAAATAAGCAAAAATCCATTGAATCTGTGTTTTCTTTTTTTCATTTTAAACATTGTCGCAAATCCCATGTAAAAGAAAATAGCATGTCAGTGCTTGCAATATATCACGAAATTACGAGTAATATTAGAATAAAAACAAATTAATACGAAATTCAAAGCATAAAAGCAAGAATTCATAAAATAGTTGGTGTTTTTTTTTAATATAATAAAACAAACAAACAATCAGACTTATTCAATAAAAAAAAATATTGTGCCTTCTACCGGACCTTATAAGAAAAGACATTGTTATTGATTTCGTGGCAAATCCTGACAGTTCTTATAGGTTCATTAAATTCTCAAGTCGCTTGTTGTTAGTGTTTCTTGTTTTACCTTTTTGGATAGATTTTTTAGCGTTTTTACTAGTCCAAATACAATTTTTTCTCAACAACACAAGGACCATAAAAGAAAGTGCTTTCAAATGGTGCTCACCACAAATTGGGTCTTCAAACCAATCGGAACAAAACAACTCTGTTTCTTTAATGCACATAGATATTGTTTGCGATTTGATGTTAATAATTTCTGGGCTATTGTTGTATATATTTTCAAAAACATTCGTTTGAAGTTTGCAAATTTAAAAAAAAATATTTGAAGGTGGAAATAATTTTCCAAAGTCAGATTCTGAATTTAGGTATGCCTTGTGATGAATAAGAAACTCCGAATTTTCAGTTTGCGCCTTATCTTTTTTAATCAATGTTCGGGTACAATGCTGACAGGGATCTTTCATCGTTTTAAATAGCTTATAACAGCAGTAACCAGCAAAGTATCGAATAGACATACTTCTGACAGTTATTGAGGCAGATGGCTGTTTATTAAAATTGGCACAGTTTTGCGTGTCGCAGTTATGGATTGACATTGTAGGTGTTTTACAAGTATCTACCGATATTGACTCTTCACTTGTAGTATTTACAATTGCAGACCAGTCAACATCAAGTAATTCAGGAGTCTTTTTGGCAATTAGCAAATTTTGATGCAAATAGTAGATTCAGTGAAATAATTTTGGCAATAATTGACTGAAATTCGAAAACATTCGGATTCGTTTTATTTGCGTTTCGGGCACGAGCATGGGAAAAAAAATTTTCTAGTGGATCCTGACTCATTTTATGTAGAAATAAGAAAAAACGGAATAATCCTTAAAAAGGTCATCGGCCAAAGAGAGGAAAGATGATATGGTCATTACCATTCCCTAAAGGCAATGAACTGTTTTTTTTTTGCAAAGTTGTAAGGACGAAAATAACTCTTTCATTTCAACCAAAAAATCAATATTAATGCTGTTTCTTACTAGCGCTGGATGTCCATTTAAAATGTCGAACATTTTGTCCATTTTTTTGAAAAAAAATGGAGTAAGCTTCTAGAATTGCCATTATTGCCGCTGAAACAGTATGTGAAAATACTTGTGTTGCTAGACCAACGGACATTTTTTGAAAATTGGTTTGGTCCAAATGTGCTTGGCTGATTTTTGGACAAGCTCTAACAAGGTTTTGGGAATCGATTGCATATAATTCCCTCAACACATCCCAGCTGACAATATCTCCATTGGATAAACAAAAGTCCGAAGATAACAAATTTGTTCTAATCGATTTCACTAGATGTGGTACATCAAAGCAGAGATAGATCTTTTGCCCGTTGTAAACAAACCAGTTATTGTAGGTATTTTGTGAACTGCCTTCTTCTTCTTTATGTCCAAGTTTTGAAAACAGGCTTCGGTTTGTTGAACCTTGGTCACATGTTAGTGCTCGCACAAATATTCCAAGTTTTGCACAAACATCCAAGCATTTCATTATCTGTTTTCTTAACTCTGAAACTGGACATGATGTGGAACTCACAACGTAGTTTAAAATATATTTAAAATTGCTGCAGAGTCTACTTATCTTGAAAACACAAATAGTTTTGCCTCTTGTTGGTTCTCTTCTCCCATCGCCGTAATCAACAAATCCGTCAATTCTGTCCTTAAAATTATTATATGTTATATTTTCTTCGATAGAAACTTCGTCGAAAATTAGTACTACATTTTTACTTATGTCAGGCAGTTTGTCAACCTTTTCTTTGATTTTCGTTAGAACTTCTTCATGAAAACCCGTTGACAATTTTTTTATTTCAAGATATCTGATTTATAATCTTCAATATCTTTGACGTTCTCAGCATTTTCAGTACATGATGGTTTCTTCAAATATGCATCTGAAAATTTTGCAAATTCATCTAGACTTAAATCGACAGCAGGCTCACCTTTTTGACATACGTACGTTTTGTGACTTGAATCATCAACACTATTCGAAACATTATCAAGATTCAGCGTTGGAACAGACCCTTTTTTAAGTTTCTGAATCATAACCAAATCTTTTTCAAAATGTATTTCACATACGTACATATTTCTTGCAACTATATGATCTTTTAAATTGCAAGCGTCACGCCATTTTCTTAAAAGAACCTCTTTCTCTCTTGCTGGGAATTTAAAAAACTCTGCTTAAATTTGCTTGCCGCTGAGCGCGACAAGAATTTATGCAACATTTAATACGGTACCTGTATTCTCTAGTTTTAAACATTATTTCGTTGATAGAGCTGAAAAAAGTGCAAAAAGGTTGAAGACATGCGCATCCAAATCCATACGTCCTCAGAACAAAATTTGCACTGAAAATGAAAACGAAGTGAATATACGAGTAGGGATGGGTCCATACTAATATTTTGTGATATTACCTGATGCTAATATATTAGTTTACAAATATTATAATATTTAAACCGATATAAAAATATCACTAATATTTCGGAATCAGTCAGTAGTAGTATACTCGGTACATACACATGCTAAGTACATGCAATGTGACCTTATTTGATAAGATAATATTTTGTTTTAACAAAAGTTGCTCTTACTCCATATTGAGTGTTTTGTATGAATGTAATTTTCCTTTCTAAAAATAAAACTTATTTACTTGAATTTTTTTTAATTACACTTAGAAGCATTAGTTTTTTTAACCTTATCAGGTTTAAGTCGAGCTCTTCTCTCCGATATAAGTTCACCAGACTGATGCAGCAGTGTTGGTGAAAAACTTTACTCAGGTTCGGATAAGCATAACACTGATTCCACCACCATTCGTTGGGACTATTTTATCGTTGAGATACCTTTGAAGTTTAGCAATGGCTTCTGCGCTCGACGATTGCACTCGTTGTATGTCCCCAATGATGGTGTCGATATCATCCCAGATCGAAACATATGCTTCCGCCGACCTTTCATCCGTTGATGCAGCTTCTGGTGTTGCTTCGCTTGGTTGTTCACTAACAGCAAGATTCCTCTTTATTGCATCGATTGTTTTAATTGTCAACTAAATTATTTTTTTTACAGCCTCAGCCGCTGATTTCTCTTTGAAAAAATGCAACTTAAACCTTGGGTCAAGGAGGGTGCATATTCCAAATAAGAAAAGTTAAAAACTAAATATTTTGACATTATTATTAAGATTCTGAGTTGTATTAGCATTAAGTATCCACCATCTCTGCATCATTCCTAACAACTATCAATGTCATAAATAGTTTTATTACTTTAACCTAAATGATCATATGGAATACCATATCAGGGTCCTATTCCACAAAACAAATTGTCAACTTTACACTTTGCACATATCAAATTACATTTTTTGCCAAAGTGAAATGTGCTTCTGTTCCACAATATTCTTTGCAAATCTCACTTTGCAATAGCAAATTTTTGCAAAGTTTCTGCGCTTTCATGCAAAGTCTTTGCGCCTTCGGCAAAGTATTTGCGCTCTCCTGCAAAGTGAGTGTGCAAAGTGTTCCACAAAGCATTTAATCATCTTTGCATTTCTGTCATATCACTTTGCACTTTGCATTGCTGTTGGATCACACAAACACACCATACTCACCAACGACAGCAAACCTCGCATTCATCAAAATAATCAACCTAAACTTAAACATTAACTTACCTATGTACATTAACACTTACACTACTCCAATTTTCTTAAACGAAACATTTAAAATTAGCGCCTAAAAACCAATGTTTGCCATATTTTTCTAATTTCCTCTTTGTACTAAAACTTAAAAACCGGGACTAACTAATGTACTAAAATAACTCTCTTTGCTTTTGAATGTAAAAAAAAAAATGCTGCTTGATTGGTAGTCGTGTCGTTGGCACCAGCAACATCAACAAAGAACAGTCCGAAAACTAGTAGAAGCTGTTAAAATGAGCAGCAAAATAAAAACGAAAAAAAAAAATTGTAGTGTTATATGTAATAAAAGAATAAAAAATATTTTATTTGCAAGTTTTCAAAACAAGCAAATTAAATAAACAGGCTGCCTGGGAGGAAGTTTTAAGAAAAGCCCAATCTCTGCAACTGGCGTCAGCCCAAAAAACATGAATCTATGCGAGGGACAGTTTGTTTGGGATCTGGAAGAGTCGGACATTGGTAAGTAAAACAATTTATTACCTACAAATACCAAATAAAAAATTTTTTCAATTTCATTAAGATTTATCCGTGAATTTAATTTTGTTAATTTACAGAGTAAAATGGATAACGCACGAAAAACTGGGCCCGGACTTGGGAAGAACAGCGTTATGGATGAAGCTGACTTGGCCATCCTCGATAGTCTGGAATCAGACTCACGTGTGGTAGATGGACTGAATTTGCCAGAAAGCTATGGAAATTCAGAAAATCTACCATTAGCTGAGTCTAATTCCATAATATTGATGACAGAGGAAATACCTGCCCACCGACCTCCAAACCCAAGGAAGAGGAACAGCTATACCAAGTTTCCAAGTGAAACTTTGGATAGAGAGATGAAATGTCGTCTGGAGCTCATGGAGGTTGAAAGTTTACCACAGGAAATTTCAATGCCTGAAATTGGAGAGGGAGCCACAACTTCCAGCCTCTGCCATAACTCGCGAAATTGCAGCGGCAGAAACGCCGAGGAGTCTGTTGTTTGAGGAGTTTTAAGTTTTTTATGTGTTTAGTTTTATTTATTATTATTTTTACTAAACTAGTACTATTTTCCTATTTATTATTATTTGTTATTTTTTTTTTTTTTTTTTTTTTTTGTTTCTGAATAAACAATACGTGAATTCCATATTTTTGTTTCTTATATTATTTATTCTCAGAGATCTTAATCTCAAACCCCAAAAATACCCCAAGGTCAAAAAGGTCAAAGCCAAGAAAAACAATTTTATTTCAAAACAATGAGGAAATTGCATTAGAGAAGTAAGCCTTTCCATTCCACTCGCATGATCCATATTATTAAGGACATCATTTTCTTTTTCAGCATTTTCCAGATCCAATTCCTCGATTTCATTGGCAGTATCTTCAGTGGGTTGCATGTTTTCACTACTGCTTTCGATGCTACAGGCAATATTGTGTAAGATGGCACAAACAATATCAACTTTACCTGCAAACTTACGCCTCAGTCGCAAATAATTTAAACACGGGAATCTTTCTTTAGACTGCCAAAACTATTTTCAATTATGCGCCGCGTTTTTTTGTGGCAACGATTGAAAGCCCCTTCAGCAGGGCTATCGGGATTTAGGCATAATGGTGGTATCAACCAGTTTTTAAGTTCGTAACCACTATCACCCAAAACAACAGCATCCGGAAATATTCTCCATCCATTGTCAAATCTTTGACTTACAGCCAAATTCCGTAACACCCTTGAGTCGTGAACACTGCCCGGCCAACTTGCATTTACACTGTAAAATGTGTAGTCTGGCCCGCATATCATCATCACATTCAATGAGGACCATGGCGGCCCACATATCCTTCCTCGTGTTATGTAGGCGCATCAATTTTAATGATTGTGCCATCCACGCAACCACACGCACAAGGGAATCCGCCGATCATAAAAAACTTTTCAGCAATACCACTGACGTCATTGCACATGTTTTGAAATAAAATGTCTATTATAACGTCGACAACTCTATGGATGGTTCTGCAAACTGTTGATTTTGCAACACCATGCATAGCTGCAACACCATTGTACTGGCAACCATTTCCGATCCAATGCAAGCACAGTAGCAGTTGATTTTCAGCCGACAAAGCATAATTGCGCTGTGTATTGTGCTCTAATTTTTCTCCAATTTTATTTAAAAGGAAATCAACTTGAATTTGTTTTAAACGAAAGCACTCTTTAAAATTAAAGTTTTTAGTCCCGAAAAATTAATTCGGTCTCTATAATTTCTTGTTATAACCGCGTCTCTACTATCGCCGAACAAAAACTCACGTCTTAACATTTTGAAAGCTTCACTAGTTATAACAATATGAATTTGTAAGGCGATCGTTTACCTTGCAAACTTTTGACAAATTTATCAAAATTTGCTTTGCAAAAATAGAGTTTACAATTTTTGTGGAACGAAACAGCATAATTAGTTGCAAAATCTTTGCAAATTACGCTTTCTAATTATAACTTTTCACTTTGCACAAGAGAACGTACGTGGAACAGAAATTGCAAAGAGAATATAAAAATTGCAAAGATTTTGCAAATTACACTTTCAATTTTAACTTGGCACTCATCAAATTTTATTGTTTTGAGGAACACGAAGTTTTGCAAATTAACGAAAAATTGCATATTTGCAAAGTGAAAAGTTGATAATTTCTTTTGCGGAATAGGGCCCAACTCTGCTTTGCTCGATTATTGTCAACCTCAACTGCATTTTTGTCCAGCACTTTTTCCTTATTTTGTAGTCACTCACACTGAAAGCATAATAATTTGTTTTATGTATGAACCTACTCCTAATCATTTCCTATTCAATAAAAAAAAATCCGCCTAGCCCTTCGCAGTGTAAGTCCAAAGGAAATATTATCAACATAATTTTTAATTACTTCTATTCTCAATACAAATAAAATCCTTTCCTTTTTCCATAAAAAAAACGCATCATTCATTCCTCATGTTTACCTTACCATTCCCCACCAGTCAAAGGTCGAACATAATTTTGTACCTATACTTCATACGCACATCTACACAAAAATGTATGTATGAATATGTGCGCCTACCTGGGACGCATTTTTTTTGGTACATATTACGTACGAATATAATATATTATATTAGGATCAGTGATGAATCCAAATATTTTTTGTATTAGGTACAGTTGTAGTATTCGCAACTGTACCTAATACAAAAAATATTTGGATTCATCACTGATATATTATATTAGGATCAGTGATGAATCCTAATATTTTTTGTATAAGGTACAGTTGCGAATACTAATATAATAAATTATATTAGGATCAGTGATGAATCCTAATATTTTTTGTAATAGGTACGTATTTGAATACGTTTTGTACCTATTAGGATCAGGGCCGGACGAAGTTTATATTTGTGTCTAAGAGCTCAATTTTGTATGGAGTACTTATAGAGTTGTTTTGGGTGTGACGCATTTACATAGTGGACAATGTACATAGAGTACAATGTACATAGAGAATGGAGTAGTGAGTAGTGATAGTGACTAGAGTATTGAGTTTGAAGAATGGGTTAAATTGGCGTGTACATGTATATTTGTATGTATGTGCATGCCTACATCGTAACAGGGAGATGGGATTGGTAAGTGGGAAAGAAAGGTAATCAAACTCGAAGTTGTGGAGTTGTAGACAATGACAGGCTTTTTTTATCAGAGACGTTTATAAATTAAATGAATGAAATGTTCATGTGCAAAAGCAAATCAAAAATGGGCCGAGAAAAAATTGTAATTCTGTTTTATATGGGACAAAGTTTATATTTTTGAATGAATATCTGAGTACTATAATATCTACGATTATCATATTAGTGATGTGGAATATATGTAAATATTAGTAATATCGTAATGAATACTAATATATCGGTCACAACCCTATATACGAGTAGAAAATCGAAATGTCTCGTCGCTCGCTTTGCTTCGCTGATCATACTTGTTGTGAGTTTTCACAGAGAAAAAAAAACATCTTTTACAACGTATTTTTTACCTAGCTTGTGCACACACAGATCGCATCCCACACATGTCCTTTTCCATGGCCATGCCCACAGACTACCTACAACTAGACAGTCAACTGAGAGGAATTTTTTTCGGATTGCCTACAAGCTGAAAAATTCCACTAAATGGCTTATCTGTATTAGTGTTTGCATGCAAATCAAATGGGAAGCTTGCACACAGATATGATGTTTAGTGGAGTCAGGTGTGAAATTGGCAGCTCTCTCTCTAAATCACCTCAAAATCACCTCAACATGATGGAAAATGCGCTGTGTTAACAAACCGACTTCTTTCGAGGTGGATTTGTAGAATTTTAATAAACTACCTGCAAACTTCTTCGTTCCGTGGTGAATTAGTATTAAGTGTAAAATATAGTATAAATTGTACATAATAATGTTTTAAATCATGTATAATACTTTTTTTTAGAGAAATAATAATTAAAAAACTTAAATATAAATCACAGCAATAACGAAAATAGTTTAATTTTGTCCGCTATGTACCCCCTAAATCAGTAGCAAGTAGGATCGTTTGTCGTATATAAATCGAATGTATATAAAAGTTTGTACTGGCTGCTCCTACATGGTCAAAAATAATGTTGTTGCTAGTAATGATAAAACTCTCCACTCCCCACGGTCATTACTAAATTCTGATTACTTACTAACAAAATTATTATTTTCAGTAATTCGTACGAAATGAGAAATTGACTCTTCACTTGTAGTATTTACAATTGCAGACCAGTCAACATCAAGTAATTCAGGAGTCTTTTTGGCAATTAGCAAATTTTGATGCAAATAGTAGATTCAGTGAAATAATTTTGGCAATAATTGACTAAAATTCGAAAACATTCGGATTCCTTTTATTTGCGTTTCGGGCACGAACATGCGAAAAAATTTTCTAGTGGATCCTGACTCATTTTATGTAGAAATAAGAAAAAACGGAATAATCCTTAAAAAGGTCATCGGCCAAAGAGAGGAAAGATGATATGGTCATTACCATTCCCTAAAGGCAATGAACTGTTTTTTTTTTTGCAAAGTTGTAAGGACGAAAATAACTCTTTCATTTCAACCAAAAAATCAATATTAATGCTGTTTCTTACTAGCGCTGGATATCCATTTAAAATGTCGAACATTTTGTCCATTTTTTTGAAAAAAATGGAGTAAGCTTCTAGCATTGCCATTATTGCCGCTGAAACAGTATGTGAAAATACTTGTGTTGCTAGACCAACGGACATTTTTTGAAAATTGGTTGGGTCCAAATGTGCTTGGCTGATTTTTGGACAAGTTCTAACAAGGTTTTGGGAATCGATTGCATATAATTCCCTCAACACATCCCAGCTGACAATATCTCCATTGGATAAACAAAAGTCCGAAGATAACAAATTTGTTCTAATCGATTTCACTAGATGTGGTACATCAAAGCAGAGATAGATCTTTTGCCCGTTGTAAACAAACCAGTTATTGTAGGTATTTTGTGAACTGCCTTCTTCTTCTTTATGTCCATGTTTTGAAAACAGGCTTCGGTTTGTTGAACCTTGGTCACATGTTAGTGCTCGCACAAATATTCCAAGTTTTGCACAAACATCCAAGCATTTCATTATCTGTTTTCTTAACTCTGAAACTGGACATGATGTGGAACTCACAACGTAGTTTAAAATATATTTAAAATTGCTGCAGAGTCCCCTTATCTTGAAAACACAAATAGTTTTGCCTCTTGTTGGTTCTCTTCTCCCATCGCCGTAGTCAACAAATCCGTCAATTCTGTCCTTAAAATTATTATATGTTATATTTTCTTCGATAGAAACTTCGTCGAAAATTAGTACTACATTTTTACTTATGTCAGGCAGTTTGTCAACCTTTTCTTTGATTTTCGTTAGAACTTCTTCATGAAAACCCGTTGACAAATATTTTATTTCCATCCACTTGTACAAAGAAGTGGGATGAGGGAGATGGAAGTCAAGAGTTTCTCTCATAAAATTGTGAAATCCATTTTTATTTTTAGAGTAGGTTTTATTTTTATTTAAAAGCATTCTGGCAAAAACTTTTGCGTTATCGTTAACGACAGGGAACGAATCGATTAAATCAGCAATGTTTTTTGAGCTTGTCTTTTTATTTGATTTGTGTGAAAAACTTCCTGTTTTTAATGTTTTCAGTCTGCGTCTTAAGGCTATTTGTTTTAAATTATTTGATTTGCGTATTTGTCGAATAGTCTTTTCCAAATTATAAATTTTTTCTTTTAATTTCAAGATATCTGATTTATAATCTTGAATATCTTTGACGTTCTCAGCATTTTCAGTACATGATGGTTTCTTCAAACATGCATCTGAAAATTTTGCAAATTCATCTAGACTTAAATCGACAGCAGGCTCACCTTTTTGACATACGTACGTTTTGTGACTTGAATCATCAACACTATTCGAAACATTATCAAGATTCAGCGTTGGAACAGACCCTTTTTTAAGTTTCTGAATCATAACCAAATCTTTTTCAAAATGTATTTCACATACGTACATATTTCTTGCAACTATATGATCTTTTAAATTGCAAGCGTCACGCCATTTTCTTAAAAGAACCTCTTTCTCTCTTGCTGGGAATTTAAAAAACTTTCTGCTTAAATTTGCTTGCCGCTGGGCGCGACCAGAATTTATGCAGCATTTAATACGGTACCTGTATTCTCTAGTTTTAAACATTATTTCGTTGATAGCGCTGAAAAAAGTGCAAAAAGGTTGAAGACAAGCGCATCCAAATCCATACGTCCTCAGAACAAAATTTGCACTGAAAATGAAAACGAAGTGAATATACGAGTAGAAAATCGAAATGTCGCGTCGCTCGCTTTGCTTCGCTGATCATACTTGTTGTGAGTTTTCACAGAGAAAAAAAAAACATATTTACAACGTATTTTTTACCTAGCTTGTGCACACACAGATCGCATCCCACACATGTCCTTTTCCATGGCCATGCCCACAGACTACCTACAACTAGACAGTCAACTGAGAGGAATTTTTTTCGGATTGCCTACAAGCTGAAAAATTCCACTAAATGGCTTATCTGTATTAGTGTTTGCATGCAAATCAAATGGGAAGCTTACACACAGATATGATATTTAGTGGAGTCAGGTGTGAAGTTGGCAGCTCTCTCTCTAAATCACCTCAAAATCACCTCAACATGATGGAAAATGCGCTGTGTTAACAAATCGACTTCTTTCGAGGTAGATTTGTAGAATTTTAATAAACTACCTGCAAACTTCTTCGTTCCGTGGTGAATTAGTAATAAGTGTAAAATATAGTATAAATTGTACATAATAATGTTTTAAATCATGTATAATACTGTTTTTAGAGAAATAATAATTAAAAAACTTAAATATAAATCACAGCAATAACGAAAATAGTTTAATTTTGTCCGCTATGTACCCCCTAAATCAGTAGCAAGTATTATCGTTTGTCGTATATAAATCGAATGTATATAAAAGTTTGTACTGGCTGCTCCTACATGGTCAAAAATAATGTTGTTGCTAGTAATGATGAAACTCTCCACTCCCCACGGTCATTACTAAAGCCTGATTACTTACTAACAAAATTATTATTTTCAGTAATTCGTACGAAATGAGTTTTATGTGTTCGAACATCTGAAATAAGTTTGTCATTACTAATCTTTTCGTTAAGCAACACTATAAATATCAATGACATTATAAATGCAGGTCATATGATCGGTGAAAATGATTTTGAATTTATGGCTTACAATAATTGGATTGTTATTGTGTGTTGATTGACGTTCGTATATATAAAAGTGAAACAAATCGGTAAAGCAAACATTTCGAACCGTTTTTATTTTGTTTATGATTTTGTTGAAACATATGAGTGGGACACAGTTAACACGATACACGAGTCAGGTGCATGCCAGCGAATCATACGGTATTCGCTGAGTTGACACTTTCATGCACAGACTTGTTCTCACGATCACAGTGCATGGAATCGGATTACTTGCATGCGCGACTCAACGGATGCGCGTGCGATTACCGGAATAGAGGAGTCAGCAGTTCTGATGTTGGGAACAGAGCTATCCAGAGGAAGATATTGTAGTTATTAAGTTAGTCTTAATTCTGAGATTGTATAGTGCGGAGCTCGCTGAATAAATCGAATATTTCGATATAACTTGTCGTGTTTTAAATTAGCGAACGGTTGGTGTTCGCGCGGGCTTCGGCCCGCGTTTATTTTTTAGTATACGCGTTTCGCGATAATTTAACTGGCGCCCGAGCAGGGACGGCTCTGTAGACGACATCCTTCTTTTTTCTGGTGATAGCTTTATCCTCTAACCAGGATTCGAGATCTATACGTTCCATTGAACGCAAATCACTGTACCCATGAGAACACAGTGTTTATAGAACGATACTCGAAAAGCTTCCATCGTACCCATGAGAACACGATTGGAGATCACGAAAGAATCAAAAGGATTCGTGTGAAGCAAATCGTGCCTTAGTAGGATGCCTACAATTATAAACGTTCGCATCTAAAACGGAGAACACGATCCTTCCGAAAGAGCTGTACCCAATAAAAGAATGCGAACTAATCATTTGCTTTTCTTTCCTTAGCGAACTCGAACGTAAACGTTACAACGAATTCCCACCGGACGAATACCGAAAATAACATGAACGTCGCAATCCTAACGTAAGGATTACGGAAAAACATACATAAAAAAAAATATATATTAATAAAAGCTGTTTTAAAGAAAAAAGATTGTGCTTAGAAAACGAAAACCATTTTTTCTGAAAGAAAAAAGAGGAAAAAAGAATATACGTGTGTTGTGATCAAAAGTGTTAGTTAGTGCATAAAAGGGGAGAAAGACACCTCCCAAGTCGTGTAAAAGCTAAAGCTTATTAAGAGGAAGAAGAATCTCCTCCATTATAAAAGATAAGATCGTATTATCGATAAATAAATTTAAGAATTTATTGTGCTTGTGAGTGCGTGCTTGGTGTGATAAAAAAGAAAAAATATATTAAAGATATATATTGACAACTGTCACTAGTTCCAAGGTAAGGTACTTTTTTTTTTTTTTTTTTTATCGAATTTCCCCTTGTAATGGACGCTGTTACTAAATCTTTAACGGCATTGACCGGAGCGGTGAAAGCCATCCTCGCGCAGCTGAAAAGCTTTGAGGGTCGTCTAATGACTCTGGAGGATGGGCAAATACCGCGACGTCCAACCACTGAAGAGCCGGTTGAGCTTTGTGCCCCGAGAACCGAGGCGGATTTAAGGGAAATATCCAAATTACCAGATTGCGTTAAAGAACTGCAAATCTTTGACGGAACCCCAACGCAGTACGTGACATGGGTGCACGTAGCGGAGGAGGAAGTCCAAGACGAGGTAAATTTTATGGAGGACGGCCATCCAGCGTTCCATATTTACAGTATCTGACGAGGGACGGGCTCACCCTCAACTTTCTCCTTGACACGGGTGCCAACAAAAACTTCCTTAGCCCGTCCGTTGTTACAAAAACTGCATCCCCCTTGACTCAAATTGTTCGCCCTTTTTATATTAATTCAGCAGGTGGAAACATAAAAATAGGGCAAAAGCTCTGCGGTAGGTTTTTCCAAAAATTGGGAAATAACACATTATTCACCTTTTATGTCTTGCCTGGTTTTGCCTCTTTCGATGGGATCATAGGGGACGATACCCGAAAGAACTTGAAGCGGTCATTAGCCGTAAGGAAAATACGCTTAAACTAAAACCAAATATAACGATCCCCCTGAAGGCCAAGGTGTCCAGGGAAGTAAACATAACGTTAAGCGAAGACTTGAATGAGAATATCAGAGTCAAGCTACATTCCCTAATTAACAGATACGATTCCCTCTTTGGCCCTATTAACCTAGTCGAGGCTGTTAAAACGACGGTAAGAGCGGAAATCCGAACGAGTACGGATGAACCAATTTATAGCAAAAGTTACCCGTACCCGGCCTGTATGAGGGAAGTGGTAGAGAAAGAAATAAAAGATCTCTTGGCCGGAGGTATTTTACGATCTTCAAGGAGCCCCTACAATTCACCGATATGGGTGGTTCCCAAGAAACCGAAACCGTCAGGGGAAAAACAGTATCGGATGGTGATCGACTACAAGAGGCTTAACGCGGTCACTATATCGGATACATACCCGATCCCAGACATAAACACCACTCTTGCCAGTCTGGGCAAGGCAGCATACTTCACAACCCTTGATCTGACTTCGGGCTTTCATCAAATCGCGATGAAAACCTGCGACATACCGAAAACTGCCTTCTCGACGATGAATGGAAAATACGAATTCTTGAGGTTGCCCTTCGGATTGAAGAACGCCCCTGCGATTTTCCAGAGGATGATCGATGACGTACTCAAAGAATACATAGGGAAAATTTGCTATGTATACATCGATGATGTCATAGTTTTTGGGAAGAACGAGGACGACCACCTCAAGAATGTCGACACGATCTTCTCAAAGTTGCAGGAGGCCAATCTGAAGGTTAACCTTGAGAAAACCCATTTCATGAAGACAGAAGTGGAATTCCTCGGGTATGTCATTACCCGTGATGGCATAAAAGCCGATCCCAAAAAGCTAATAGCCATTGAAAAGATCCTTTCTCCAGAAAATCTTAAAGAGCTGAAAAGTTTCCTAGGCCTCACGTCATACTATAGAAAATTTATTCGCAACTATGCGAAGGTTGCCAAGCCACTTACTTACCTCACTCGTGGGAGTAACGCCCAGATCAAGGCAAATGAGTCTAGGAGAGTCCCAATCACACTAAACGAGGAAGCGTTGCAGGCCTTCAACGACTTGAAGACGCTGCTAACGTCATCCGAAATTTTGTCGTTCCCTGACTTTGAAAAACCTTTCAATCTCACTACCGATGCGTCGAATTATGCGATAGGAGCAGTCCTGTCGCAAGGTGAACCCAATGCCGACAGGCCAATAGCATATATCTCGCGGTCTCTCAATAAAACCGAGGAGAATTATGCGACAAATGAAAAAGAGATGTTGGCCATCGTTTGGGCTCTTGAAAATCTGAGGTCATACCTTTACGGAGCCAAAAAGGTCAAAATACACACCGACCACCAGCCCTTAACGTTTGCCTTAAGCAACAGGAATTTTAATGCGAAATTAAAACGCTGGAAATCTCGTATTGAGTATAACTACGAGCTAGTGTACAAACCCGGCAAATCCAATCTGGTAGCGGATGCTTTATCGCGTCTTAGAACTGAAGTCAACCACTTGTCTGATTCGGAATAGGCCGAACCAGCACGAAGTGTGAACGACGCCAATAACGACTCTCCTACAGACACGGCAAGCGAAAACCAAGATTCTCAAACAGAAACAGCTAGCGAGAACAGCGATTCTCGCGCGGAGCCGCTGGGTGCCTTCCCCGACAGTGGCGCAGAGAAAACGCAGTCCACTGAGACTGCAAGTGAGGAACAATCCTCGATTGGTACTGTCCACAGTGCGGACGAAGATAACTCGGACCTTATCCCTCACGTTGAAGCCCCAATTAATGTCTTTCGCAACCAAATTTTCGTCAAAATAGGTAAGGGTGTCGAGATCCTGGAGGAACCCCATCCTGGCTTCACCCGACACTACTTCGCAATAAAAAATCAGGACAAACAGGGTCTGATTGACCTCCTGAAAGCGAAATTGAGACCCAATGTTATTAGTGGCATCAAAATACCGGAGTCTCACTTAGCCTTACTCCAGCAGGTGTTTCTTGAAAACTTTAGCAATTACAAGTTGCGTGTCACGCAGAGATTTGTTGAAGACGTGAGAGACGAGGATAGGAAGTGCCACCTCATTAGGGAAGAACATAAGAGAGCACATAGGAACCCCAGGGAAAATAGAGAACAACTTCTCGAAAAATACTATTTCCCTAGCATGATGAGTTTAGTTAAGAAATACACAGAATCCTGTGAAATCTGTAAGTTAAATAAATATGGCAGGCACCCAAACAAACCCGAATTCCAACCTACTCCAGTGCCAACATATGCATGTGAAATCCTGCACATGGATATAATGGAGATACAGGGTGAGAAATTTATAACCTGCATCGACAAATTCTCTAAGTTTGGAAAAATATTCCACGTCAAAAATAGATCATCCCTTTACCTCAGGAACAAGATCACCAGGATACTCCATTATTTCACAGTCCCAAAAATATTGGTGACTGATAATGAGCGCAGTTTCCTGAGTCCAATAATTCAGAATTTTATCAAAATTTTAGGAATTAAACATTATCTGACGCCAGTCTACCGTAGCGAGGTAAACGGTCAGGTCGAGAGGTTTCATTCGACCATAATAGAAATCTACCGATGCTTGAAAGCGGAACTTAAGGGCCTGCGTCTTAAAGAACTATTAAACATCGCAGTGGATAGATATAATAACACCATTCATTCTGTGACCAGGAGAAAACCCTCTGACATATTTTTCAATAGAACCCAGCGGGTAAATTATCAGAAATTGCTAGAATTTCGCACAAGGGTGAACAAGGAATTGAGGGGTGAGATACAAAGAAAACAAAATATGACTAACGTTAGGTTAAATAAAAAAAGGTAAAACCGGTAATTTATAAAAGAGGTGACATAGTATACACGGCTTATAAGGGGGTTCGAGCAAAGAATAAACCCTTATTCCGAAAGGAAACAGTGGCCAAGAATAATGAAGTCACAATAGTCACAACCACTGGACGTAGAGTCCACAAAAGCCATGTTAAGCACACATCAAGGACGTAACATTACTTTGCTGAGATTGTCATTAACTAGTAAAAAAAAAAAAAAAAAAACTATTAATTCAAAAAAAAAGAAAAAAAAAGGGCAATGGTGTAACACACACTACCCTAATATTTTAACAATCTACATAAATATGCAAAATTAAGTTATGTGCCAAAGGGAGCACAATATTGTACGCACAAATATAACACGCACATAATGTATTTTAAATCCACACACGTTATATTAAATACCAAAGCACAAATTCTAAGCACAAACGATATCACACACATAAAGCATGCTCTAAAGATGCACATACGTACAGCTTGCATATGTTTGTCAAAACCATATTAAGCTAAAGAAGCGTTGAAATAATCACGCATTTTACGCAAGAATAAAAGGTTATATACATAAAGTAAACTAAAGCAAGCGCCAAGCACACCAGTGCTCACTAAAACCGTACTTAATTGGTTGAAGCGTTAACTAAAATATAAATTTGACACAAACCACACTAGAAAGCGCACACATGCTAAGCGCTTATGCGTTACCTAAAATTGTGCTATTCTAAACTTAGAATTAGATTACTATCAAATTGATAGCGTTGTTTTAAATTGTAAAATCAGTAAAATTAAAATTTAAAATTAGGTTTAAGAAATTTTATTACTTGACTTATTTCTAGAAATTTAAAATAAATTATATGTAAAATAAAATCTTTAAGATTCAAGTTCCCACCAACACATCACAGCACTTTTAGTTTTACTTGAAACATCGAATTTTTCAGACTTATTTTCCTAGCTACCTCCTATGGTTATCAGATTTTTAACTACCAATCGCCAATGGTCACGATCAAAGAAGGCAAAGGCTGGATCATCGACGGGCACTTCAAACTGGTGCACTTGATCGACCTGACACAATTCGATAGCCTGATGGAGACAGTCAACGTGTCAATAAATCTGGAGGGTTTTAGAAGCCCGGAGAAGAAAACAACTATCGAGTTTTACATCAAGGAAATCAGCCAAAAGCTGATCCGGCTCAAAGGCAAAAAGGATCGAAGCCCTAGGTCAATCGATTGGATAGGATCGGCCTGGAAATGGATTGCCGGAAACCCTGATGCAGCGGATTGGAATAAAGTCCTCTCAAGTGAACAGGACATTATCAGCAACAACAACCAACAATACAAAATCAACAGTGAACTTTTCGGTACCATGAACGAAACTACAAAGAAGGTCAACTGGATGATAGACCAATTTAAAAACGAAGTCCAGGCATCCACAGTTGGAAGATACGAACAAGACATTTTGAATGAGATCATGATTATAAAAGACAAGGTCGATGAAATGGTGCGAGCCTGTCAAATGGCATAAAGCGACCTGATAAACACAAACCTTTTAGATCGGGAAGAGGTCGGCAGGATCATTAGCGAAATCGAAACACTACCATACGTTAATGAAATCGAAGCCATAGAGTACGGGTCTCTGTCTATCTACACGAACGGGTCATTATTACTCTATGTCCTTTCAATGCCGAAAGTAAAGGACGAGGAATTCAACTTGATCCTAACGAGGGCAGCAATCACCAACGGATTACAGATCGACTTGGAATTTGACAGGATGGTGGTTAACCACCGGGAGACATTTGGCATCATTGGAAAATGCCTCTTCATCAATAGGTAATATGCGACGAAAAATCACTGAAAAAATTGGAAGAGAACAGCTGTGTGGTCAGACTCTTGAAGGGGGGACATACTGCATGTACCTTCCGTTCGAATTGAAGGGAAGTAGTTGAACTAGTCAAGGAAGACATGGTATTCGTGACAAACTATAAGGGCCAACTGAATGCTACAAATGGCTCGCGAACCCTCGACGGAAATTACGTTATTCAACTGGACAATGAAGCGATCCTATTGGGAAACAAGAAATTTTCGAGTTTCATTTACTCCCATGTCCAGGTACTCCCGCCCGTCCTTGCAAACATAACGAATCGAGTTCAAAAGATTGACCTCGAACATGTACACGGCCTAAGTATTAGGAACATAGAGCGACTGAAGAATCTTACCAGTCATGTCATGGTAACTTCCATCATGGACGTATCAATTGTCCTATTGGTTGTAATTGTGGCATGGACCATATGGCGAAAGATCAACCTGGACCTGAAGCTCCCATCCATACACACTTTCGGTAGGGGAACCGATCCTGTACCCGACGGAAGGATTCATAGGCCCCAAGAGCCCCCGACGGGACAAACTTGGCCATCGACCTCTGACGTCACATATGATCTACGGGACGTAGATCTTTAAAGGGGGAGGAGTTAACACGATACACGAGTCAGGTGCATGCCAGCGAATCATACGGTATTCGCTGAGTTGACACTTTCATGCACAGACTTGTTCTCACGATCACAGTGCATGGAATCGGATTACTTGCATGCGCGACTCAACGGATGCGCGTGCGATTACCGGAATAGAGGAGTCAGCAGTTCTGATGTTGGGAACAGAGCTATCCAGAGGAAGATATTGTAGTTATTAAGTTAGTCTTAATTCTGAGATTGTATAGTGCGGAGCTCGCTGAATAAATCGAATATTTAGATATAACTTGTCGTGTTTTAAATTAGCGAACGGTTGGTGTTCGCGCTTCGGCCCGCGTTTATTTTTTAGTATACGCGTTTCGCGATAATGTAACTGACACAATTAATGACCATTCATAACAGAGTAAAAAACAACCTGTATCAAATATTACAAAACACGCAAGTCCTAAGTCAATACTATTCTCTGCCTTCGCATTGACATACAACGCTTGACAGCAACATTAAAAAATATAAGGTTTTGGTTTTACGAATACCATTTGAAAATTGAAGTAGAATGCAGCTTTGTAGGGTTTACTGATTTCCTATTATTACTCTTGATGCGTCTTTCAATGCGGCTGTTTCAATATAAGCCGTTCTAAAATTTATTTATTTTTAATTATTCTCATCGTAATGTGAAAATATCGGCCAAAAAAATAACTATAAATTCGTTAAAACCAGTTTTGTCATTTTTATTTCATTGCTTTCCTAACTTTCAACGACATTTATTTTTCAACACGACGCTTCAAAGTGTGATTGCATAAGTCAACTTAAGCTGTTTTGAAGTTATGTTAAATTTAATATTATTCTCAAAGTTCCAAATGCTCCAAATGTATTCACTATTTGTTTGTTAAATCATCTTGCCACTTAAGAAACAGCGTTAACTTTTACACATCTTTTGCTTAACCTATTTCGTCGTACCAAAAACTTGAATTTGTTGTCACAGATTCATAAACTAATTTATCATATTGCGATTAGAATAGTAAAATGCGCAATTTTTTCATATTTCATAAATGCATTAAAAGTGACTTGCCTGCCATTTGGTTTTTGTTCGTTCGAGGTCAACAAATTGTACGAAAAAAAATATTTTCAAACAAAATAAGAATAATTAACAAAGAAATGATAATAACATAAGTCAACTGAATCAGTAAAAATAATTACCACTTTCAACGAAATGATAATAACATAAGTCAACTGAATCAGTAAAAATAATTACCACATATTTGCAACAATTTTTATCTTTTCCATTGGTTATTTGTTTTTACAAAGTCACTGTAAACACACCCCGTGCATCGCTCAATTTCACCACGACACAAAATCAAAAACTTCGGCAAATGTCAAACATGTAGTTTGTTTATGTTTTCTCCTACTTCTCCAAGAAGTTCTGGAAAGTTCCTTGGCCGTTGGGTTCCAAAGTGCCGATCCAGTCGTCGCTATTTGGCTGGAGTACTACTTGACTTATCTTAGGCGACTCACTAACTATAAAGACGAAGGGGAATGCGAGATCCTGAGAAACAATTTCAACTTGTGTTGGACATCACTGCATCCGGCCGACTGCAATTGCGAGATTTTGCAGTTTTGGGAACGTCTCAAGTATGGACTACTTCAGGATGCCAAAAAGGGCAAGGAGCTGTGGACCATAGTCATCAATTGATCTCTCGCAAGAAATCACACTTGAGAAACGTCATAGAGAGAACGATGCACCTGTGCGGCAATTTAAAGGCAAAGAAACAAAATCAGCAGTATTCAAAGAGCATGAAAATCAGGAGATTGATCTTACCAAGGACCATTTGAGGATATTCATCAGTAACCTGGATTATTAGTATGTTTGCGGTGTTTCTGCGCTTGATTTTGCTAAATTGTTATATTCTCTCCAGCTTAAGTGAAGAAGATGTAAAGGAACAGCTTCCCGAAATAAGAATAACAGATCTAACTCTAATTAGATCATCAAATGGTAGAAGCAGAGGGTTCGGCTACGTGGAAAAGCTATACGTCTCGATAGGATAACACTAAGTGGACGGCCAGTTTATAATATAAACTGGCCGTCCACCGAGTGTACTTCGCGATAAAGAGAGGAGGCAGAAGTTCAAATTTTCAGGTAAATGCATTGGCTTCAAGAGGATTTGCATGATATCAAATGTTGTTATTGTTTAGCCGATCTCGAGCCAAAAAAACTTTTCGTCAAGGGACTACCAGCCGATGTGACAAAAGAAGAAGTGGAAACGTTGTTTAGTGCTTTTGGTAAATTGCATGATGTCCGACTAGTGTTTCACAACTAAGTGAAGTGCTGTAGTTTTTGTATTTGAAAAACAAGCGACTTTAATTGATCAAACCCTGACTAAAGTTATCTCTGGTGGTGTTGCAAACAACGACTACATGTTCGAAAACATAGAAAACATGTCCAGGATATATGACGCGGAAACATTTCGTCCCTCTAAACGGTTTTGCTCAGACAATGGAGCTTTCGACAAGGGAAAGTATATGGTGCAATCAATACCCACTGAATTAAGTTTAGACGAAGCCTCGTTACTTACTGCCGCTTTAAGTACTGATCAAGGATTCATAACCATCCAACTGCTTGTTGACCAATTGGGATAAGAGTGAAGTTTATTGATATTACTTTCGAACTTATTTTTCATTTGTTCTTCCTTCAGGTGAACTGAGTATCGTGCTAAGCAATGCGTTGAAAAGGTCCTAAGTGTAGGGTTATGTTGGATAGATGAACAGGATAAAGAAACAAGTTATTGGTTTCCCAGCCTGTTTCCCGGATGAACAAGAGCTTGATTTCATAGTTAATTTTTAAAATTGTTTATTATTAAAATAACGAACACAATAAATCTTGACAAAAATAATGCAAAACAGCCGAGTCTATACATGTTTACTTTACATCCAAGTGAGCCTAGTGACAAATTTAACATAATGAAGCATATCATAGCCCTCCTACTTTACTGTATCCTTACTGTTTCGCCTGTGGGGTTCGCAGGTGCGACCTAAAGCAACATTTCACTTGTGACTACACTGCATTTGCTCCAACCAGGCTTCAAATCTTGGGTCCCTGAGAGCTGAAATGGTGAATGCGGAACATTTAAGCTACTCGTCACTCGCCTCTTTGGCATTCTTCAAAAGTTGGATTAATTACTCTATTGAAAGGAATTATCTGATGTACAAAGCTTTGGATAAGATAAAAGGCAGCAATTATAATACTAATCAACGGATATAATATTCTCGATGGGTGAAAATATCCTTACTTTTTGGCTTCAATATTGACACAGCTCTCGTTCACTCGTTACAAAAAAAACCAATGAAATAGCTCAAAATAATAAACAAAAGCAGATGCAAGTAAATTAAAACTTTATTTATCCACAATCTGATCGGGATTTCTCAAAATCGGTTATTTACATTTTATGTTCCTCTTCTCATTTCATACATTTGCCTTAATAGATCAAGTAACTCTTAATTTTTGCATTTGCTTTTGCAAATTTTCAATCGACGTCGGATCATCTGTCCCATTTACTGTATTAACTTCAAGTGTAGACTGCCACTAGCAGCCCGTATTTTCATAGATAAAATCCAAGATGGTCTACAAAGAACCATTTGGCATTTAAATAAATTGGTTAAGACTCTGACAATAAAATAAACATATAAATAACATATGGTTTATCTTCAGCGACCATACTTAAGAATTTAGCTGGGAACCTTGAATCTATGTTAAAAAAATGGGTTTACACAAAATGAGCATATCTTTGACTTAATTATTTTATTTAGCTACGCCAAATTAGCTGTTTAACTATACATCGATGGACTGTTCCTCCTCGTCTATAAGTTCCTCCTTATCATTAGCTTCCTCAAAGCTGGTTTGTAATTTAAAATTTTCTGTTGTAATGCACCGTTCCAGCTCTACAACGTCTTCGACATGATGCACCGTCTTGAAATGACGTTTGATCCTAAAAAGAGAATAAATATTTTTTTATTTTTATTTATAGGGTACTTCTATTTAGAAATTCATTGCAATAGTTTTAGTTTTTAGCCCCTGCACGATCTACAAGATTTAATAATGTTTCGCAGCTATGGCTCTAACGAAATCATGATTGGTTTTCGGAAATTAAGTTATATTTTTGAAGTTACTTTTGCAATTGGATATGCTCACCAACAACTTATATAGGCACGATAATTGATTCTTTCCAACAATATGGAAGTATACCCCCTCGGAACCTCATTGAGTATTTAAAACTTACTTGAATCTGGTTGGGAATCCTTTGTCGCAAACTGCACAGTTAAACGGCATTGCTGTGCTGGAACGAATGATTTCTGAGTCCCGACATGTTCATGAATTCCTTATCGCACACCTCACACTTGTATATGATGCCCTGATGACGTTTTTGGTGATAGTTTAAATGACTTACTATAGCAAAGCGCTTTTCACAGTACTGGCATTCGTAGGGGAAATTTCCAGTGTGAAAACGCAAATGAACGCTTAAGTCTGTTTTGCGCACAAACTGCTTCGCGCAGTACATGCAGGACATGGTTTCGCCACGGTGCATTTGCATATATAACCTGATATTGATCTTCTGCAGGAATTTCTTTTCGCAGAGTGTGCAATTGTAAGGTTCACGGTTCGAGCGTGGACTTTATACGTTCTTTCGGTGAGAAATTTTTTGTGGCATTTGTCACACTCGAAATTCCGTACCCTATTCTCATTGTGGGTCTCGGAATGTATTTGTAAGCCTGTTGTGGTCTTAAAGGTACGAGCTATTGGGCGAAACAAAAAAAAAAAGGTTGCAACTACAGAATTTTAAAAAGAAATAAACCTACGGCAAGCGGAACATAAAAATGGGGTCCTCCTATGAACTTGTCTTTTGTGAGTACGCAAGAAACTCCTTTTAACTGTGGTCTCACACATATTACATTTAATATAGCATTCTTCGTGCTTGCTTTTCATATAATCTGAGAGCGTATACTTGCTGCTGAACCGATTGAAAGCGTGTCATACAGCAAAAAGGAATATTCACTAGGAAGAAGATTGTTACGACAATCATACCGATATGTATTGTATCTAAACCGTTGCCATGTTCACCGTGCTCTCTTAGATCTTCTAGATTACCAAATACTGTGTTACACAAATTACACTTGAACGTACTGTCAAGCTCGCGTCGAGTTGTTTCTTCCTCTTCATGTAGTTCTTCTAATCGCTCTTCGTTCACAGTGTTTTCCTCCGATGCACCATGTTCATTTGCTAGGCTCTCAGAGAGATTCCTCTTCTAACTGAAAGAAAAAAAAATTGCAACACGAATAAATAAAAAAAAAATCATACAATTTCCTCCTCGTAGGCCATTTGGCTATCTGGACTACGGAAATCATCCATTGGCAGTTGCTCCACAGCAACCTTGCTTATCTCCAAAATAATACGCTGTCTTGTTTGAACACTTGGCTTTGGTGAATGCTCTCAGACATTTTTCTACTGCTTCGGTAATCACAGCGACAGGATTAATTTCGACTGGTTCTAGTTCGAAGACAGAAACAACGTCCTTCGAGAATTTGAAGAAGGATTTTCAGCTTTTGTGTGTAAGTTTCGATCGGATAGCGTACCTCTTCTTGAAGGGCATTCAATTCCTCCTGATGAAGATAGAATTTTATTTATTGAAAAACATACTAAAGGAAATACCTTTTTTGTAGACAAAAGAGCTTCAATGTATTGAGTATTTTCATCAGTTACTTCATCAGTTAATTGTGTCTCCAATCCGAATCCCTTTATGCTACAAATCACTTCCGTTTCTACAGCCTGAAGCTTTTCTTCTTTTCCACGCTAATAAATATAAATCGTATGTCAAGTGTCGAGATCATTTTATTTTTTATTTTTTTTTTTGCAGGCTGTTGCACATTTATCATTATTTAATCTTTGGAATAAAAGATAATCACAAAGTTCTGTCAAATGAAAATTAAATTCACCATTAAACTCATCACACAAACTTGTCATATTTGACAATCAGACAGAAGAATAACATTTTCAAGCGGCTAACTTCACTTTTATTGATTCACATGTATTGTATTCACCGATAGGAAATTTTGAGAGAGGAACCCGCTCTCTTATTTGAGGGGCGCAGCGGACGGGGATAGTGAGAGTTGACTGTCTAGTATAGGGATGTTCATTCAAAAAATACATCGATGTTTTATTCGATGTAATGCATCGAAACTTTACATCGATTATTATCGATACATCGATTAAAAACATCGATGTTTTCGATGCATCGATTAAGAACATCGACATATTGTATTATAATGAGCTAAAAATAAGAAATCAAAAAAATTGTAAATCCCAATACTTCCGCTCCAAACTTTGCATAAACAATATTTTGTTTACCCGCTTTCCTTGGATTCTATTCCTTTGCTGACTCAATACCTGGGAAGCTTTCGAAAAAAGCATTTCCGAAGGACCTGAGGACCTACCATTGCCGTCTGAGGATCTTATACTTAAAGATGATAATAGATGTTTCTTACACCTGCCTTCGTTCGCTTAACAACTCGTATAATAATTATTCGTTGTAGAAATCGGCCCTTTTTCGCTTGCTCCTCTTACATAGACATAAAAGTATAGTCTGTCTGTGTATCTGTGTCTGTGGTGCGAACGTCGGTTTCGGTCATCGCGTAGTGTTCGCTCGTCTTACATGTGTTGTTGTTTATGTGTTTGGTTGGCGAAAATAGCTTATTACAAATTACGTTATAATTTCTCATATCCTTCATTATTACAATCAAAGAGAAAAGAGCATATAGAACGTATTAAATTTGAAATTCGTTACTGTGTACATTTCATGCTACGATGCATCGAATGAAATACATCGATGCATCGTTAAACATCGGATTGTTTCGATGCATCGGATTAATTCGATGCAATCGAATACTAAACATAGATGTTTTCGATGCATCGATGTACTATGAGCAACCCTCTCTAGTATAGGTAGTCTGTGGCCATGCCCATGATCACAGGCACAGCTCATACCACCGATCTCGATATGTGAATTGAAAATACCTTCTGCGGACAAACAAAGTAAATGTTGGGATTGGGGTTGGCAAATGCAGGTTGTGTGCATGATGATACAATAATCGAAAAACAGAGTAGCTAGAGCCATCTACATAAAGAAAAAGAATTAAACCGGATGTGTACCATATTCTACATCTGTATATTTCTTTTGTCTGTGCTTAGGGCAAGTAGTTTTTTTACAAATGTGTAAGAGTTTGCATTTTTCCATCGATATCTTGGCGCCGGATGTTATACCCCAATTATTTAGATCGCTAAGGACTAGCGAAAAAGTTCTAGAAACGGCGTCTAAATCTTTACAATGCGTAAAGATAATAAGGTCATCCACATAAGGCGAGTGTCTTATGTTTTTCTATTTTAAAAGGAGTGTGCTTATGAAATGGCCAATGTCTGAAAGCCACTTGGTGTGCGTCGATAAGATTTTTATTTTCTAAGAACCACAGAAGTCTATTGGATATTATTTTTTCGAATATCTTGGAGGCACATGGGAGCAGTGAAATAGGTCGGAACCCACTCGTATCGAAGCCGTTCTGATTAGGTTTCGGAATTGGAAGGACCGCGGCCGTTTTCCAGCTTTGTGGCATGATCCCATCGGAGAAGATACGGTTGTAAAGCTCCACCAGGCGGGTTTTTAAAATGTCTGGGCTGTTTTTGATCATTAGGTGTGTAATTCTATCGAAGCCTGGTGTTTTGCCTTTAGCAGCCTGGAGTAGGTGTTCAAATTCAAATCTGGTTATTGTCCGTTCGGTGGAAAAGGAAGCGTGAGTTTGGGGGTACAGTGTGGGTGGGCTAAGTGATGATCCTAGCGATTTTAAGTTAAGGAATTCTGGCGAAAAGTGTTCGTCCTTTGCATAATTGGACCAGGATTTGGCGAAATGTTCGGCTATTTGGGTGGGGTTGGATAAAATTTGTGAGTTGTTGATAATTGTAATAGGGTGAGGCACGAAATTTCCTGTGAGGGCCTGACATCTGCCCAAAGTTTGTGTGATGTGGCATTTGGGTTTATGTTGGAGATAAACTTCTCGAAACAGGATTTTTTTGCTGCTTTCGCAGCTTTACGGAATATTGCATTGGCTTTTCGGTAGGCTATTGCATTGTGGTCATTGAGATATTTTTTGAATTTTTTCCAACAGTTTTGTTTGTCCTGTCGCATGTCATGTAACACTTTATCCCACCAGGGAACCGTTCGAGTTTTTGAGCGTTTACCGGATGCAGGGATAGATTGGTTTGCACCAAAGTGGATAGCTCAATGGATTGTTGCTGCTTCCTTGTTGATGTTAGTGAATGGCCCCCTTTGTGTAAGAAACTGAATTATATTGGTTTGGAAAGTGGTCCAGTTAGCTCTATCAGTTAGATATTTGGGAGATTGTTTGCCATTCTTCTGTGGCTACAGCTACTGTGGTAACTATTGGGAAGTGATCACTGCCGTGCAAGTCGGGGAGTATTCTCCAAGTTGTGTTGGCTCCAAGTTGGGGGGCGATAAGGGTTAGGTCAACGTGGGTAAGGTAGTTGTGGGTAGAAAAGTGGGTTGGGCATCCGTTGTTCATTATAATGAGGTTGGAGCTAAGGAGAAATTGCTCTACAATCTTTCCTCGGGTGTTGGTGGCTGGTGATCCCCATAAAGGGCTCCAGGTATTGAAATCCCCCGTCAAGATAATTGGGTCATCGAATGAATTGACAATGTTATTTAAATCATTTGTGGAGATAACTTGGTTTGGGGGAATGTATAGGGATATTACAATTATTTTTACTTTCCATAAAATCTCTACCGCAACAATTGAGATAGGCGAGGGGACGTTAATGAGTTTGTGTGGAATAGATTTGTGTACCAGCAGACGTGTACCCTGTTTGCCAGAGTTGTTGGTGCTCAAGTTGTGAAAATACGAATGGTACCGTTTCAGGGGTAGATGGGAGGTGGAACATGGTAGGTGGGTTTCCTGCAGTGAGACGACTAAGGGGCATTCCCCATTAAGTAGGATTTGCAGTTCGTGTAGGTAGCTTATTGAAGTATCCATTAAGGTTCCACTGGAGAACCCTAAGTACTTTTCCTTTAAAATGCGCCGACTTGTCTACTACATAGCTGGAGCTATGTTGTGAAAAGTCGAGTTTGGTAGAATGGTGGGTGTGTTGGAGACGACCCCCCCCCCCCCCCCCCCCCGACCGACCGAGGTCGAAGGCGCCTGGAACTGGTTGGGGTTCCTGGCGCCTTCGCCCCCGGGCAGGGAGGTCGTTGTTCTGTGAAGAGGGATTTTTATATGTTGTCATTATCATCTTCCGTAGGAGGGAGATAATATTGGTTGTTGTTAATGAGTGATTGGGTTACTAAAGATATAGGTGAGTGGGCTGTAGTAGTATATTCAATTGTTTGTTTGGGGTTATTTTCTGGTGGGTGGTTGGTGGTGCTGTGTTTAGCTTTGTTGGAGCAGTCGTTCCGTGTGGAAGAAGGGTTGGGGGTATAAAGATTAGTGGAGGAATGGGATAAGTTTGGAGAAAACTGGGGTACATTGGATGTACCTAAAGAGTTAATATTGGTATGGTTTGAAGTTGAAATTTTGTTATTAGGTTCACTTGTGCTAGCGTCAGGGATTTTAGAAAGCCTAGCTGGCGGCTTGGGTGGGTTTGGGAGGCACCCTGAATGGGAGCAGGAACTTTGTCAATTGATGAATTGTTATTGGCCGGAATTGGTTGGGGGTCGGTAGTCTTGGTAACTGAGGCATATGACATCGTGAGTGTAGTCGTAGGATTTTGGGCACTATAAATCTGTCTGGCTTCTGCCATACTGCATTTCTCTATTGTTTTGATTTTAAGAATTTCTTTGGATTGAAGAAAACGCTTGCAGAGCTTGGAAGAAGATGGGTGCTCTTCAGCACAATTGGCGCATTGGACCCTGGTGCACTTGTTAGGGGCGTGTGGGGCGAGGTTGCAGGTATCACATGTCTCATTATTTTTGCGTCTTGTTTTAGTGTGTCCCAGTAATTGGCATTTACGGCACCGCATTGGATTGGGAAAATTTTCCTCAACTTTGAGGTTATACCACCCAACGTTGACCGTGGATGGGGGGCGGAATAGATCGAAGGAGAATAACATCAGACCTGTAGGGCGCATAATGCCTTCAACGGATTTTTGGAATTTGTACACCTCGGTTACACCTTGAGATTTCATTTCTTCAATTATTTCCTTTTCAGGCACATTTATAAGACAGGGTGCATATACGCTGCCCTTGGATGAGTTAAGTTGTTCGTGTAGTTTGACCGTGATTGGGCACAGGTTGGATAGGGATTTTTTTGAGAGAAAGATGTCAGCAATCTTTTGGGATTTGACCGGTATTAAAAGATTACCGTCGCGTAGTTGAGTGATGTATTCGTAGCCCGTACTGATATTATCAATTGCTTTATTTAGGAAGAACACGCTGAACGAAGAAAGAGGTTTGTCGGTGTTGGTTGGGGTTATGGTTATGAATTTAGGGTTTTTTACGCTGGAGTTATTTGGTAGATTTTTTCCTATTTCACATAATGCTGTAGATATTTTTTTTACGTTTTTTACTATTGGGTTGCAGAAACAGCTCACGATTGAGCTCGCTAAAGCGATTACCCGTAAGAACACGTGGCCCAGCGGCCATGGCGGGATATAGTGGTTTGACACTTGTTTAGTTTTTTTTCTCGATCGAACGGGGAAATAAAAGAAGAGAAAAAAATCGCGTGCTAACGAAGTAGCGGGATTGCACCAACGGAAAACGAGAACGATTAGAAAACCAGCGATGAACGAACTTATCGGCTCGGAGGTTAGTCGGTGCCTGTTGCAAAAGATAATAATACTGACATTCTACTAATATCTGAAACTCACTTTACTAGTAAAAGCTATATAAGAATCCCAGGTTATAACACTCACAATACAAATCATCCCGATGGAACAGCACATGCAGGCACAGCTATCATAATTAAAAATAAAATTAAATACACAGAACTCGAGCAATATAAACTAGAACACATTCAAGCCACGACAGTTCAACTTCAAGATAAATATGAAAATTTCTCAGTATCAGCTCTCTATTGCCCTCCGAAGCACAAAATTACAAGTGCACAATATGATCATTATCTAAAATCGATAGGGAATAGATTTATAGCAGCAGGTGATCTTAATGCAACGCATACAGATTGGGGATCAAGACTAACAACTGTCAAAGGCAAGCAATGCGCAATAATAACTGTAAGCACCTCAGTAATGGCGAGCCTACCTACTGGCCTACCGACGTTAAAAAAACCTCCTGACCTAGTTGACTTCTGTATAGTTAAAAACATTAGATTTGACAGCTTAAAAATTAAATCTCGCTTCGAACTCTCATCTGACCACTCTCCAATTCAGCTAGATTATGCTACGGATGTTAATACAACTCGATAATCCTTCCAATTATATAATAGACGGACAGACTGGGATACCTACCGGGATTATATAGAATCACAACTACAACTCAATATTCCACTTAAAACTACCTACGACATAGAAAGAGCCATAGTATACTTCAACGACACAGTAAGACAGTCGGCAGCAATATCGACGCCAGTAGTTAAACCGAAGACCAAAAAATACTTTATCCCACCATTCATACAAAGTCTAATAAAGGAAAAAAGAAGACTTAGGAAATTATGGCAAACCACAAGATCACCTGATGATAAAGAAAGACTTAATAAAGCTATCAAAGAACTCAAAGAAAACCTTCGAAATATCGAAAACAAAAAAATAAGTAACTATCTAAAATACCTTACACCTACATCTGAAACTAACTTCTCGTTATGGAAAGCAACAAAAAAACTGAAACATAGAATATTGCATGACCCGCCGCTAAAAAAAGTGGATGGCTCCTGGGCTAGGACAAATAACGACAAGGCAGCTGCACTAGCAACACATTTTGAGGGAGTTTTTAAGAATGACGATAAAGCCGCTAACTTGCCACCTAGGAATGACACAATAACTCCAAACATCCAGTTTAGGAAAATCACTGCCAAAGAAATTGACTACTGCATCAAAAAAAGAGGATTAAACATAAAAAAGCTCCAGGATACGATTTACTGACCGGAAAAATGTTAGCAGAATTACCAAAGAAAGCAACTATATTCTTAAGAAACACATTCAACGCAATTATACTACTTAAGTATTTCTCAAAAGTATGGAAAGTATCACAAATAACAGCTATTACTAAACCCTGTAAGGACGCCACGGAAGCAATCTCCTACAGACCAATTAGCCTGCTCCCAATCTTATCAAAAATATTTGAAAAATTACCAGTAGACATACAACAAATCCACAGGGTGGTAAACAAAATCTCAATGGACCTGGATGAAAAAAGATACTGTGTTGGCGTATTTCTCGACGTTGCAAAAGCGTTTGACCAAGTGTGGCACAGGGGACTGCTATATAAATTGCAAAACATGCTTCCGTCAGATATTTACCTAATACTCAAAAGTTATCTAACCGATCGTTCATTTTTTGTAAAATGCAAAGATGAAACCTCAAAACTGCATCAAATAGGAGCAGGGGTCCCTCAGGGTAGTGTTATAGGACCACTACTATACACCTTATATACAGCAGACATTCCCTCCCCAGGGGAAGATACTCCCAATGCAATGACTGCAACTTTTGCAGACATTTTTTTTTTTTTTTTTAACACTTGCCCAAGGGCCGACACTGCGACCTAAAAGATCTTTTGTGTCGCAAGGTTGACTTACACCAAAAGGCGACTAACTTCCCTAATGAAACTCAGCACGTCTTTGGTGGCAGAGTTGCGAAGCTCCGCCAGTGATAACAGCTCTCTGTGGAGAAGGCGTCGTCTCAACCAATGCAGAGCCGGGCATTCACAGAGTATATGTTCTGAGGTTTCCTCGTTCTCCATGCAGAATCTACATTCTGACGTTGGACTAAGATTTATTTTGTTGAGATGATATCTCAGACCGCAGTGGGCAGTGAGAAAGCCGACCAGCCTTCTAATGTTTTCCTTATTTAGTGTAAGAATTTCCTTATAGGAGTAGAGCTTAATCAAGCGTTTGGACTGTCTCAGACCAGGGGCGCTTTCCCAATATTTGAGGCGAGTCTGTTGCTCCCATTCTTTGATTAGCCCTAGAGCAGTAGTCCAGTTGACACTGCAGTACGGTTCGGGACCGACGAAAGCGGCTTCAGATCCAGCTCTGGCGAGCTAATCTACGGCTTCATTCCCTACCAAACCTCGGTGGCCAGGCATCCATCCGTGTTTAACTTTGTTATTTTTGCCTAGCTTTTGTAAGGCGCTGCAGCAGTTTCTTACAGCCAGAGAGTCTATTGTGTTGGACGACAGTGCCTGAAGTGCCGCCTGACTGTCTGAGAAGATATGTATCTTTGCGTCCTTTATTCCTTTGTTGGAGTTTAAGATAGCGCAGATCTCAATGGCATGGATTTCCGCCTGGAACACTGTGGGGCACATCCCCATAGGTATCGAGACCCTGGTGTTGGGTCCAAAGACACCAGCACCAACTCCAGACTCCATTTTTGATCCGTCGGTGTACCATACCAGACTTTTTGGGTCCACAACTGGAACCCCCGAGACCCATTTAGAACGGTCCAGTATTTCTACCTCAAATAGTTTATCGAAACTATATTCCCTTACCATTAAGTCAGGGATGTTGTGTCCAAATTTTGGATTGAGTTGAGTATTTTCAGGTGACCCACATGGTCATTTGAGTTATACTTGTATTCAAGCTGAAGCTTGATAGCGCATCTAGCAGCCGTCTTCTGAATGAATACTTGTAACGGTGACAGTCCAATAATGGCTTCAAGTGCTACCGTAGGACATTTGCGCATGGCACCAGTTTTTCCCAGACAGGCAACAAGTTGTAGCTTTTGGAGCCTGTTAGCCGTAGTACGTTCAAGTACTTATGGCCACCAAACGATGGAGGCGTACGTGATGATGGGTCTTACCATCATGGTGTAATGCCAGTGTATCATTCTGGGGTTAAGACCCCAAGTTCTGCCGTATAGGCGTCTACAGGCCCACATAGCGCTTGTGGCACGCTCAGTGGCGGCCTTTACGTGTGAGTTCCAATTTAGTCTCATATCCAGGATGACTCCCAGATATTTGACCTCATTGGAGTAACTTAAGGGTGTACCACTTACGGTGATAGGTTCAAAGTTAACCAATCTTTTTCGCGTAAAAGGCACCAGGATGGTTTTAAGAGGGTTGATGGAAAGTCCTTCCTTAATACACCATTCTGAGACATGTAGCAACGCTTTTTGCATGCTATCAGTAATGGTTGCGCTACGCTTATAATTAATAATAATCGCCAGGTCATCAGCATAACCGATGGCGTTAAAGCCTAGTCTATGAAGACTGACCAGTAGGCTGTCGATGACAAGTGACCATAAGAGGGGAGAGAGTACTCCTCCTTGGGGACAGCCTTTGGCTGCCGTCACAGACACCTAAAGGGTGATTTTTTAAGAGCTTGAGAACTTTTTTTAAAAAAAAAACGCATAAAATTTGCAAAATCTCATCGATTCTTTATTTGAAACGTTAGATTGGTCCATGACATTTACTTTTTGAAGATAATTTCATTTAAATGTTGACCGCGGCTGCGTCTTAGGTGGTCCATTCGGAAAGTCCAATTTTGGGTAACTTTTTCGAGCATTTCGACCGGAATAGCCCGAATTTCTTCGGAAATGTTGTCTTCCAAAGCTGGAATAGTTGCTGGCTTATTTGTGTAGACTTTAGACTTGACGTAGCCCCACAAAAAATAGTCTAAAGGCGTCAAATCGCATGATCTTGGTGGCCAACTTACCGGTCCATTCCTTGAGATGAATTGTTCTCCGAAGTTTTCCCTCAAAATGGCCATAGAATCGCGAGCTGTGTGGCATGTAGCGCGATCTTGTTGAAACCACATGTCAACCAAGTTCAGTTCTTCCATTTTTGGCAACAAAAAGTTTGTTAGCATTGAACGATAGCGATCGCCATTCACCGTAACGTTGCGTCCAACAGCATCTTTGAAAAAATACGGTCCAATGATTCCACCAGCGTACAAACCACACCAAACAGTGCATTTTTTGGGATGCATGGGCAGTTCTTGAACGGCTTCTGGTTGCTCTTCACTCCAAATGCGGCAATTGTGCTTATTTACGTAGCCATTCAACCAGAAATGAGCCTCATCGCTGAACAAAATTTGTCGATAAAAAAGCGGATTTTCTGCCAACTTTTCTAGGGCCCATTCACTGAAAATTCAAGCGTTGCTCGTTAGTAAGTCTATTCATGATGAAATGTCAAAGCATACTGAGCATCTTTCTCTTTGACACCATGTCTGAAATCTCGCGTGATCTGTCAAATACTAATGCATGAAAATCCTAACCTTAAAAAAATCACCCTTTATTTACCTCCAGAGGAGGAGGTAATAATTCGACTTTCCAACACGGCTCTGTTCCATTGGTTCGTCGATACTTCGATATCTTTATTACTGATCGCCCTGGCAATCGAGCACCTTCAGTGGATTTGCCCTTTCTGTACGCAAATTGACTTGAGTGCAGCGGGCTTGATGTTACTATCTGCTCCCTAATATGAACATCTATAAGTCTTTCCATGGTTTTGAGAAAGAAAGATGTTAGACTGATGGGTCTGTATGATTTAGGCAGTTCACTTGGCCTGTTGCCATTTTTTGGGATACAAATCACGTTGACCTATCTCCAGGAAAGTGGAATGTATCCCCAGTTATAACTAGCTCTAAATAAAGCAATAGCCATCGGCAGTATGACATCACTAACCCTCTGGATAAGGGCCGGAAATATGCCCTCACCACCTGGGGCTTTAAATGGTTTGAATGAGCCAATTGCCCATCTAACCTTATCTGGGCTAAACATTTTTCCAGATAAGCTATTTACTCTGCTATCTATATGTACCTTGGGGTCCACATCGTTAGAGTTACCGCTTATATCGCGAATAGACGAACCTGGGAAGTGAACCTGAATAAGTGTTCTGATTGAATCTTCTCGGTTCGTCGTGTAGGTGCCTAAAGAACCTAAAAGATCTTTTGTACCGTATGGGCCAGAAAAGTTTAAACTAGTAGAATTTCCACTTTCCGTGTAAAGCGGATAATTTTACCAGTAGAAGAATTCTGTATGTCTTCGGGGCTCATTTGCTCCCTGAAAAAGATCTTCTTTCTAATTCCATTAAGGGCTGGACATTCACATAAAATGGGTTCAGCTGACTCGTCCTCTTCAAGACAGAGTCGGCACTCAGGAGAGTCTGATATTCTCATTTTGTGTAGATGATATCTTAAACCATGGTGACCAGTAAGGTAACCTACTAGGTTTTTGATATCATGCCTGCTTAGGTTTAGACATTTGCTGGCATTTTTATTGAAGGGCCGAATGGCTCGTTTGGCCTGTCTTAGACCTGGGATGCTTTCCCAAAGATAGATACATTTTCTATGTTCCCAGCTTTTAATTGCTGCCGTTGCTGCTGATCTAGGAGTGCAGCAGAAAGGTTCGGGACCTATGAAAGGTGTTTCTGAACCTTTTCTGGCCAGTTCGTCGGCCTTTTCGTTACCTTCTACCCCGACATGACCCGGAACCCACCATAATTTAGTCTTGTTTCTTATTCCGAGTGTTTGTAGGGTATTGAAGCAGTACATGACTGATTTGGAGTCAATGTTATACGAGCTAAGGGCATTTATAGCTGCTTGACTATCCGTGAAAATATGGATGGTTGCACCTTTTATGCCAGATAAAATAATGTGGCTGGCGCATTCTTGAATGGCGTGGAGCTCTGCTTGAAATACGCTGGGACTTTTTCCCATGGGTATCGTAAAGCGTTTGTGTGGTCCGTATATTGCCGCTTCTACCCCAGTTTCCATTTTAGAACCATCCGTATACCACTTTATGCCGTTGTGGCTGTTTGGTGGGTTATTACTAACCCATGCTTCTCTCTTGGGGATCTCCGTGGAGAACCGTTTGTTGAAGCATAGTGTTTTTTGAATGCGGTCTGTGACCGCGCAGTTCATGTTAAGTTCTGGCAGTTCATCGAGAAGGGTCTTTAGTTCCGGGTGATCATTAAGACTTATCTCGTTTAACTGTATTAGACTTAATGCACTGCGGATCGCCACTTTTTGAATGTATATGTGGAGAGGTGTAATTCCTGTTATTGCCTCTATGGCAGCTGTTGGACAGGTTCGCATGGCTCCGGAGATACCAAGGCACGCAAGCCGTTGTACCTTTTGGAGTTTCTCTATGGCGACCTTTTGTGTGGCTTTTGTCCACCATACTATGGAGGCGTATGTTATAATGGGTCTTATCATCACTGTGTAGATCCAGTGGACGATCTTTGGAGAGATTCCCCAGGTTCTGCCATATGTGCGACGAGAGGCCCATAAAGCTCTATTAGCTTTAGTGATTTTGTTATTTATGTGAGAGTTCCAGTTAAGTCTCTTGTCTAGGATTACTCCAAGATACTTGCGCTCTCTGTGTTTACAATTTCATCCGGATATCTTACCATTGGTTGCCCATGGTTCCTGGATTAGTCCAATAGCAATGTTCCCTTCGGCACATCGCTGGCTACAGGTGTCCGAGGCACCCATAGCCCTGTGCAGGTTGGCCTGCAAAACGCTGAGACGGCTGGTCATCATTTGCGTCTGTATTCAGGGTTTCGTACTTGTTGTCACCTGTCCTACGTACGATACCCTGTTGAGGAAGACCACTTTGTCTGCCTCTAGGACTTTTGTTTTTATGTCCTTCTTGTGCCAGTGCTTTTTTACAATCCATGCCTAACTTGGGCCTGAATCGTTTTTGGCTTTCTCTGGCAGTACAGTGGGCACTATCGGCCTTTTCGGCTGCGCTTGACTTCGCGCATGTAGCTTCTTTTTCTGGCACAGGTGTTGCCGTGCTTGCAGCTGCAGCCTTATCGGCAGCGCTGGTGCTGGCCCCAGTTGGGTCAGTTGCGGTACTGCAGTGAGCTGTGGCATTTTTAAAACCTAAAACGTGCTGTTTCTGCTCTTTAGGGCCCTGTTTGGCCGTCTTGTCAGCACTTTTTAGGATAAGTTTGGTCTGTTCGAAACGGAAAGAGACCATACTCTTCAGCTCCACGAGTCTCATCATGGTGCTGTCATTGATAGCAAAGACCATATGTGCGATATCTCGCTCATCCGATCTTTGCAGAACTCTCCACGTTCTCGTGTTGAGCTCCTTGTTTTGGCCATCTAATAAGGCTAGGATCCTTTCGCTAGCTACGCCAGTACTCTGCGGGAAGAACCCTCTGATGACATGTGGTTTTGGAAAATTTTCCTCTCCCACAAGCATCGCCTCTAACCCGCATTTCTCTTTTAGCTTGGCGAAGGTTGTCTTCATCCACTCTGCAGTGGTGGCGTCCGCACATACGATCATGAGCCATCCGGCTTTGAATGTGGTACTGCGGAAGGCTGGTTTGACCTCCTCATCACGCTGTTCGATCGTGATATCCATAATCCTCTCTTGTATCAAACCCATTTGTTCGTTGGAGAGAGGATTACGATCGATGTCCACCGGTACAACACCCAGTCTAACATAGCTCGTTATATTGCTATACGAGACTTTGTCGACGGTTGTCTTCCCAGTTCGACCTCGCTTCGCTTCGGATTGAGGCGGGGTATTATCCTCGGATCGCATTCGCTTCACCTCGGGACCCTTGTTTTCCATCGTTTGGATCGCATAGAGACGGGCCTGCTCAATGGTGCTCCCCTTCTTCTGGGCGCGCTTAAATCTGCGCTGTTCAGATGGTGTGAACCTAACGTACTCAGACTCAGTCCGTGCCACATTGCCGACTGTCTTAGGTACGTCCTCTATATCGGGATGTCTTTCATCCGATAATATGCTGTTGCATATGGTGCTGGATTCTGAAATAGAGTCACTGAGTTGAGACAAGTTCTCTTCAGGTTCCCCCATTTCAGAGTCGATGATTTCCGACTCTATCCCTTTGACAGATGTCGTGTCGTCATCGACAGGTCTACCCGTGTCGCCCGTGGTCTACCCGTCTAACCACAGGAAGGCTATCTTAAAATCGGAGGTCGCCTTCTATCCAAAGTTTGCAAACTAACGACTAAGCACCCTCTTAGCCATGCATCTCTCGGCGCTTGCCACTTTAGATTAGGGGTTTATAGGGGAAGTAGGATTTAGGGATTTGATGGAGGGGGGATATGGGTAATTTGATAAGAAAGAGGAGAAGGGGGGCGGACGTGTAGTCCTGGTCAGCTCTTAGTTGACGCTCATCAGACGGCCTTTCCCTTATCAGAATAGCCCGATGACTCTTTACGCCGTAAGCCTCCGCACCGGCACCATCGAATTTACGTTCCATGATGGTGCACACGTCAAGGTGACCGACCCCGCAAGGAGGTAAAACACATTAGACGAAACAGTAAAGTGGCTAGATGACTGGGGCATACAAATTAACGAGAACAAAACTTCTCAAGTGGTTTTTACTACAAAAGCTAAAATCTCCCCAAGACCCCTTAAAATAAAAGATACAAATGTACCCATCGATAATGTAGCTAAATACCTAGGAATCCACATTGACTCTAAACTTACATGGAAGTACCATGTACAAAAGAAGAGAAACCAAATAAAAGAAAAATACAGACAGCTCCACTGGCTCCTAAGAAAAGACTCAAAACGTCGAAAAGCAATAAAATCCTCCTATATAAAGCCTGAACTACATCAAAACAAAAGTGAAGAAAAGTACAAAAAAGTGAAAACATCGAAACTCATCGAAAACACACGTATATTTATACGACATCTATCATTAAAATCTGAACTAAAAAAGCTCAGAAGCTTTTCGTTGGATATTTTGAAATTTCCATTTTGAATCGTATTCTCCATCGTTTATTAATTGTCGCTTGCTTGTCAGAAGCACTTTCCCTTGCGAAACTGACAGGAATTATGTTATGGAAGCGTCATCTATTGGAAAGTCTCGTAAGGTATTCTTTGATTGTGTTTGTTTCTAGAGCTTTGCGCAAAGTGAAAACTGGAACATGTTCGAGCTTTGAACGGCAGTGAAATTTTAAAATGAGAAGAAATATGCAATGAAGCAGTACATCCGATTTCTTCCACTTTTTTGTACTTTTTCCCACTTTTGTTTCGATGTAGTTCAGGCTTAAATCAATTATAAAACCCATTTGGACCTATGGCCTACAACTATGGGGAACAGCAAAAAAATCTAATACAACTCTCATGCAAAGACAACAATCAAAAATCCTCCGCTCAATCATAAATGCAGAATGATATATGGCTAGTTAAGAACAAAAGTGATCCAAGTAACATTCTGTGATTATTGAGATAATGAGCAAAACGCGTTTTCTTTATTATTACAATTGTGTGTAATAGATTTATTACAGCATGTTTTTTTTATGATAGGTATTAATGTAACTTAGTCTTTCCCATAATTTTTTTTTGACACATCCAATATTGACGAAGATTTTGACTCTTTTATGAACTTGGATCACTTCTGCTTTTATTAAAAAATTATAAACTGTGAAACAGAAATGAATAAAACGAGTTTTTATCGGAAAATCCATTTATTAATAAGAGTAACAATTACAAATTTATTCACTTTCATCGCCTTCTACATTTGGTAGCACATTTTCCTCGTTTTCTGCTGCATTGCTTCTTCTACTAAGGTGTGGTAAGTTTAAATAAAACTGATGATGACAGGGTGGCACATAGTGTAGCATTTTCTTTAAGTCTTGCATTTTTTGGTGGGTGAGTGGCTTTGTTGACGTTTTATCTGTTGGGGTGAAAGACTTCAGGGTATTTAAAAATAGGGGTCTATTCCCCACTTTGTCTAAATCAACAAAGTCGTAATTTTCGGAGTAGTCTTCATTGAATTAGATTCCTTTACAAAATTTTATTTTCCGCATTTTTGAAATTAGGATCCGATTGCCTTTAGAACTTTGCCCTTTTTTGTTCATCATTTTCACCAAACCCAGAAAATCAATGAATTTCCCAACCATATCCGTCACAACAAATGGTTTCTTCTTTCTATAGTTACGAATAATGTCCATCCATTCTTGTGGGGTGTATATGTGCTGCTGTTTCTTTTGGGCTTTAGAAACATCTGAGAAATCAGAGTCGTTGGGCAGAAAAGAGTGACCGCTTACAAGATAACAAACAGTAATCTCTGATATGTGCTCAACATTGTTAACCATGTCTTTCAGTTAAATCAATCAGCCAGTTGTTAAATTCAAACCACAGCGTATAAAATTGCAACGCACACTTTTCTGAATGAAACAAAACTGAAAAAAATATTGGTCTAAGTGACTTGTGTAACTTTAGATTACTTTAGCAGTATCATTTTCTTATATGAAAAGTGATCTAAATGACAACAACTGACTTGGATTACTTCTGCACTTAGTTAAAATCAACAGTGGAATGATCCAAGTAACATCCAAGTAACTTAGATCACATTTGCACTAATAATTTATATTTTTAACGCAATACAGAAAAGTCAAAAAGTGAACTTTGTTAGGAAAAGTGTTAGATAGCACTAGGATCACTTTTGCACAAACTAAATTAGTATCTTAGAAGTCCATAGACGTACTTAGCTCAGTTTTTCAAAAAATGTTACTTAGATCACTTCTGTTCTTAACTAGCCATATAACAAATGCTGACAAACACCGAGACCTCGAAATCCCTACCATCAATGCAGAAATAACGTCCACAAGCAGAAGACACCATATGATAATTCTGCTCCACCAAAACAATGAAATCAAAACCCTACCGGCCCAAGAAATATCAAGGCGTAGACGACTAAAAAGAACGAGACCAACTGACCTAATTAGAGGAGATTTTTCATAAAAAAAATATTATCTATTACATTTTTAACTGAATAACTCATGTTCTAATATCCTGTAATGCAAATGTAATGACGGTACGTCACTGGTTGTATTGTCAATCAACCCCAAAACTATTCTCAATGTTAAAAAATTTACTAAATGTCAATAGATAGACAGATGTATACTTCTTTAGGAAATAAAAAAAAAATACTGCGGTTAGAGCCTGGTCTTTACTCTTGCACAATTTCTGCCTCCGGCATCCACAGGTCTTACGGCTTAGGTTGTTTTAACACTTTACTTACAGCTTTAAACCGTATAAATCCGCGGGGCCAGATGGCATATTACCAGCAGAGCTACATCTCACCTCGGATATCATCTTTCATCTGCTTGATAGATAATCCTGAATTGGAAACAATGAATAAAACGAAAACGAATAGAGTGGTTATGAGTTTTAATTTTTTTAGTTTAATTTCTCTAAATCAATTTTTTTTGGGTTAGTTAGAAATTAAGATTTGATGAGCAATTTTACGAATTTGTACAAATTTTCACAATTTTTGAAGTACGCAAAAAGAATTTATATAATTTTAGACTACATATATTTCCTTTGTCAGAACTTTCTTCTAAATGTTTTTTGTTTTTTTTTTTATTTTCAGGCAATTTATGATATGTTAGGAGCTTGCTCTTCAAATCGTCCCGCAGACTCAGCTGAAGAAAGAGCAAAAAATATATTTGCTAAAATGGATGAAAATAATGATGGTCAATTAACTCAGGATGAATTTTTGAAAGGGTGTTTGCAAGATGAAGAACTATCAAAAATGTTGGCGCCATAAATTTGAAATATTATTAAGTAAAATACACAAACAACTTCATTTCAATAATGCTAATTTTAAATCATATCAAAGTTATTAGCTGATCAAATATTTTTAATACATTTTGTAAAGTACCAATTTTTTTAACTAAATGAATATCCAATTAACAGTTCATAATTACACTAACCTATTTTTGCACCAAAATACCAAATTGGCTTGGCTTGTCTTGGCTGAAATTTCTATTGTATGACCACCGTATTTAAATATAAAATAGTTTGTTCAAATTTTAAATTTATAAATCATTGGCACTGACATTAAACAAAATTGTTTGCACATGCCCCCAAAAATAGCATTCGTTAAAGATTAAAAAAAACTTAGAAGAATTTTATATATAACGCTGCGTAATTATACATAGTATGTACAGAGTTAAAACGTGTGCTAACTCTGTTTCTGTATGAAGTACGGACATGTTTACTTCAACGAGGAGAACAAGTTTACTTTAATTTTTTTCAAAATTATTACTATTCGTGTATACAGAGTTAACACGTACGCTAACTCTTTTTTTTATAATATAAACACACTAAAGGGATTTATTAGGACCCTTATAATGTAATAGCTACACAGGGTGAGAAGAAAAGGACATGCATCGGCGCACGTTTGGAAAAACAGTGCGTGGGAGAGTATTCCACATTCGTGTTGTGCGGCTGAGGAAAGATTTTTTGAACTTTACTGAACGCATTCCTTGCATGGCGTCTATTGCGGTTGAAATTTTCAAAGGGTGGAATGCAACTGGCTATTTCGTTTGAGCACCTGTGGTGGAAATAACGAAAAACAGGAGACATTACGACGATGACTAAAAGAGTCAATCGATCTCTCGATGTCTCGGTCGCCAATGAGTTTTATCGCCCGTTTTTGAATCCTGGCAAGTAGCTCCAAATATTTAATTGCTGCACCACATTAGATATGAGCGTTGTACTCGAGTTTCGGGCGAAGAAGGGGTGAAATATTTCTTACATCGCTTAAGAATTCCTAGACATTTCCCAGAGTTCTTGGCGACATCGGATATGTGGTCATTCCAATTAAGGTTGTCATTAACACACATACCGAGAATGGCAAGTCTTTCGGTTTCAGCGATGCAAGTTCCATTCGTGGATAATGGCAGTGTGGGTGGGTTTTAATTTAAGGACGGAAGACAGCATTGCGTTTTCGAAGCATTAAAAATAGATTTTTATTTGTATACAATATTGTTATACATATTTACATTTACAATTTTGTATATTTTGGCGAAAATCGCCAAACGTGACATTGCCGTCTGCAAAAAAAAAGAAAACTATACTAAATGATTATTTAAATTATTAAATTTAAGCAATTAATTGATGAATCAAAAGCTTTCATTCGTAATCCTCCCTCTGTATTGAGGCACGATTTTGCAGTACCTGGTTACTCAACGCCCTTAAGGATTTGTATAACTTCGTTCCCCGATAAGACATCTCGTCCGAGCACTACTCTTATTGTCCCCCGTACAATTGGACATCTCCCAACAAAGTCAATGATGTCCCACTCTCCGATAAATTGCACGGACAGCCGACTAGGAAGGTCATTATTATATTGGTTGCTTGGTTTAAGTGGTTGTATTCTCCGTTTCCTGATGAGGGAAAAACACAAATAGCGCATTGAGCGCCGTTTTGATACCACAACGAACGGAACCTGAAATTAAAGAGGGAGAAGGATGTTAAGGAAGCACACAACCAAGCTAAGGAGTTGAGAAATTTGATGATCTTGTTGAATGGATGCATTGGATGGCCGAAAGGTCATCGTAGAAGGGTTGACCTAGTGCACTGCGTCTGGTTTTGGCTAGGCCCGGACACTCACAAAGAAGATCGAACACTGTTTCACTCTTGTTTGTGTCAGTGTAGCTACGGCAATGGGTGTTATTGGGGATGCCAAGCTTGGTTGCATTAGTTCCTAAGAGCCAAGGCCCGTACTAATTTCCTTTAGTCTGGCGACCTCTACACGCGTTCTGGCTATGTGGTACAAAGTCAGCCTGAGCAGTTCTTCGCGAATAGTGGTGATGAACCTGTCTCCAACGAGATCATGTAGTTTGGTTTTGTATTATTTAAAGAGACCAAAGTATTTTTTCCACGGAATATTAGCGTTTAGCTCCCCCTTGCAGCGTAGAAAATAGTGGATTTCGAAACCGCTTAAAAAACTGTAAACTTGACCATGTGTGCTTTTAATTTGATGCTGAAACATATATTTTTATGTGCTATAAATTTTGTTGCTGAAAGATTTCCCGTGAGATACACTCTGAGTTACATACTCTTTCACCAGCTCAATAGTTTTTTTCATTAAAATGCCACTTTTCGTTTGTGCAACCTGGCCCCTTTTTAAGAATTATTATTTGCGGCTTGCTTAGATTAACCGACAGATTCCACAAACTACAGTAATCAAACAGACGATTTATCATAAGTTGAAGGGATTCGGGTGAGTAAGCTAACTTAACTATGTCGTCTGCAAACATAATTTATTTTCTCAGCACGAAGTAATTAAAGGGGTTAAGGTTAGAGTAAAGGTCCGGATTAAGACCAAGATCAGGTCCTTGGAACCCCAACAAGGTCATTAAAACCCTAAAAAGAGAATATTTTTCCTGGATGTCCCTAGAAATCGCGCACTATTTCTGTGTTTAAAGTTATTTTCACTAATTCGAAGTTTTGTCAATTATATTTCTCATCTCCCTACACATCCCATTATTTTATAAGTATACATTTTTAACAAGTATTTACATAAGGCGCGTATACATGAGTTTCTTTTTTAGGAAAAACGAACCGTAGCACTAAACTCCATTGTGAAGCATTCGTTTATGACTCAAACTCTTCCAGCCACTTTATTTATCATCACAATTAGTTGACGCTGGGACCACCATATGTTGCCAGTCACCCCAAGGGAAGGGTTTTAAGCCAGGAGAAGGGTAAAAAAGAAAATTGAAGGAACCTGGTCACCGAAGCGCAGGGAATAGTGTTTAATGGGCATTTCCAGCAGCTGTTAAATTGGGCATCATATCGAGAAAGTGATTAGTCAGGAAAAGGACCCGGTCCAGCCAATGAAGAACCGATTCGCATACCCAGTGCAGTAGAGCTTAGTATAGCTATACAAAAGCTGAAGAGCAACACGGCGGTTGGTTCTAATGGCATACCAACGGAGCTTTTCAAAAGGGTTGACTCTATCATCAGCCCCATATACCCAATCCACAATAAAGGCGCTCATTAGTCAAGTTAGGCTTGAAGGGACTGTCATCAAGAACCGACACACTTAGGCCAATAATACTACCGAGTGGACCTGGGAAAATATCTTTTTCCATACTCGTTCAACCAGTTAGAGCTTCTAATGAAGCGTAAGAGACTTCTGTTTAATCATTTAGAAGTTGTAGAATAAAGCTCACTGTTGTGAACTGGAGAAGAAATAATTTGTAGTATTTTAAATAATTGAAATTCTGTTTTAAAGACAACAAAATAATATATGATATATATAAAATATACTAAAAGAACGTTCGACGCCTTGTTCTTGTTCAATCTACGCCATCTGCCATCGGGTCCTTTTCTTCGTTCAGTCAACTGATAGTAGGTTTGATGTTAGTTCTGGTCGTTTATAAAGTTAAATTCTGTCGATGACATTCTCCTCCCACTAAGTCGGCTGCCCTGTCGCTAGCTCATCTTCTTGAGGTCTCCCAACATCCAATACGGCCAACTTATTAACCGGACGATCATAAATTCCACTTGATGTTCTAAGCGTCGCTATTCTCATCTGCCCATCTCTTGCGTTCTCTTCTGCATGTGATGCAGGAATTGGCCGAAAGACTACGGGCCAGTTCCAAGTGCACTTCCCGGATGGTATTCACCACCTTACCATCTCTTCTCAGTCCGGCGTCCTATTACCACGTTGATTGGCCTGAAGTAATGTGAATGGTTGAATATGCGCTTCAAGCCTGGCTTCGCCGTGCTTCGGCACTGCTGACACCGCCTGCGCACGAGCTTAAGATAAACACATAACCCAGGAATCCAGTAGCTTTGACGAATTTTATTTAAAACCGTCTCGCGGCAACTGTGATGATAAGTCCTATGATAGAAATCGATTAACAAATTTGTAACATGATACGCTTTCGGCATTAACAATGGCCACTTAGTATGATACTCGATGCAACTGGCATTGCCAATCCGACACTATATTCGCAGCAATATATCCTCACCATGATATGCCGAACAATTCCACAGTATATTCTTCTTGTGAAGGAGATGAGATAGCAGTTATTTCAAATGGAGCACAGCATTGGAAACAACTGCTATCTCATCTCCGTTTGCCTGCCATTGCGTTGTTCGCATGAGCCAGGAATACGCGCGGTCAAGTTCTGCCGATGTTAAAACCGCTGTGATATAAAGATATCCTTCTGCATATGGCTTTAAAGTTGTTAACACCTCGCAACATCCAGGCTGTGGTACGCATAAGTCTCACCCATTTAGAGAAACGGTTGAAATCAATAATAAATATCTTCGCTCATATTATGCAGGAGTAAAAACCGCGGCCTAATCTCCTGGTGCTGTTTTACCTGATGTTCACAAGGCAGTTCTGGCCACGTTTCCTCGTCCAAATACAAGAACATTGGTGCCGTGAACCTTTGCCTTTGTCCACTTCGTCTCCATTCTTCTGCAGCACTTCACTAATACGAAACATAACAAACAGGTTGTATCGTTTAGCAGCAGACCGGAGCCAACTCATCACAGTGCGAGTCCGTCAAAAGCACTCTTCTTAATCGTAAGCTTATAATTTGCCGTTGTGGGAATCGATAACGGTAATACTGGCGCCACCTACCAGAGCATAGTGAGCTGTTGAATCATTCGAAATCCGCAGATAAGCCACAGCTGCCATGGCGTTCTCGCTGGCATCCACGAATACATGCAGATGCAGTGAAATCGATGCATTGTTGTTGTTCGCAATCAAGTGAAAGGAGTGTATGTGTGTATGACAAAGTTGAAAATATGTAATACTGTTGTGAGAGTGAAAAAAGTAACCGCACTTGTATCTTATGTGAAGTGTGTCTTTTGTATAGTGTACTCTCGCTCTGTGCTATTGAAATGGAGTTACTGAGTCATTGAGTTATGAAAAATGTATCAGCGCATGTAGCACAGTTGTTGCCCTAGCGCCATGCGTTAACTCAGTGTTACCCATGTCAAATGGCCAGTACAGTATTATTGTGACACCGTCGATAAGGTAGATCTCAGCTTGGAAAGTCATACCTGGGTTTCTCGTAACCAGTTATTGGCATAAGCCACTCGATTAAAGCTGTCAAGTATGCTAAAGTATCCAAAAGTGCATGGCTTCCATTGTTTGTTCTCTCTCAATCTGAGGGTCAGTATTGTTTCCAGACGCAGTTGGGGTGTGGATTTTATAGAACCAATTATTTCCAGACAAGCAATCTTTTGCACCTTGTCCAGATTCTACTGGTAGGATTTGGTATTAACCGGCTCCCACCAAACAATCCAACGATAGGTAAGAATGGGTTTCAAAATTGCTGTGTACAACCAGTGTACTACGTTCGGCTGTAAGTCCCATTTATTCCCGAAACTGTTCTATGGGCGTAATGGGCATTCACTCCTTTCTTTATTCCTTCTTCATTATTCCGTTTGCAGTTTAGTTTGAAATGAATTGACAACCCTTCCAAGTGTTAAAGTTGTGTTTTATATCAGTGCGTGATTATACCTAATTCCTCACTATAAACTCGCAACAAAAATAGAGAGTATAATACCAAACACATAATCGTTGGCTCGAGCGCCGCTGCATATAAACATTCTCATTCAGTGGCTGCTGATCTTGAAGTAATACTTACTAAACGGGCTCCCGACCCGTGAAGAGTCTCTGCCTGCGACACAGCAGCCTTCCATCCGCTACGATCCCGGGCACGCTGCTTTCAGTTGTCCAGACCAAGCGCTCTAGCATCCGCGATGGCTTGGTCTCTGGAACGGAGGTTCGGTCTTTCTTGCCTTCTCTAACCTGGGGGTTGGGATTCGAAAATCCTCTTAGGTGGAGCATTATTGTCCATTCGCGCGATGTGGCCGAGCCAATGTAGTCGACGTATTTTGGCTTTTTGGACTACATCCACATCTTGGTACAGCTCATAGAGTTCGCGGTTGTATCTTCTCCTCCATTCACCCTCCTCGCACACAGGACCACAAATCCGCCAAAGAATTTTTCTTTCGAAGGAGCCCAGTATCAGCTCTCCCTTCCTGCTTATCGTCTAGCTCTCGGCGCCATAAAGCAAAACTGGTAGGATAAGTGTTTTGTAAAGCATACATTTCTTTCTCCGAGTTAGGAGTTTTGAAATCCAGTTGGTTTGCCAAACCGAAGTAGCAGCGATTTCCTAGGGCAATTATTCGCCGGACCCCTTAACTACCTCGAAATTGTTGCTATCAATAGTGACGTTTTGTCCTAGGCGGTGGACAGATGTTTGTTTGTTTATTGATAGCATGTATTTAGTCTTGTCCGCATTTACTACAAGGCCAGTAATAAGGTCATTTTTAAAACTCAAATAATACCATATTTCCTCAGTGACAGCTGAGTTTGCGCAAAGCTGTTTGTTTGAAAGGTGTGAAATCTAGACAACGAAATACCAGTTCTTCTTAGAACTTAAAGCTTTACATGGTTAAGGTTTTGTATCCACGCTTAGCTTCGCAAAAGAGCTTCAAAAGCTAATAGTATTATAATACACTTATCCTATTGCATTCTTCTGGGATCGTATTGCCCTCAATAAGGCGCGATCTTAATGCATACCCGGACCTCCATTTCCACAATAAATTCTTAACAATGATGACTACAACAACCTCGACATATACTTCAGCACTTGCTTCAGCAAGTACCACATCAACAATGACATCACATATATGAACAACAACAACAACGCATTTCATAACAACTTGGAAGAAGCAAATATACGTAATAACCAACAACATTACATCAATCAACCCTCTAACTGAAGAAGCCCCAAAAGCCAAGAAAACCACTTCTGCTCATATGGACCTCAAGAATACAAAACAAAAAAAGAGACAGATCGCCCCAATCAACATAAAAGACAATAACAACAAGCAATACAAAACTAAAACAAAAATTCATAATAATCCAAACAAAAAGAAACCGGACACACCAAAGCAGAGGAAAAAAACTAACAAAATTAAAATACCCTAAAAACTACTGGCTCAACCAACGGAGGAGAAATCTTCCAACCATTTTGATATCCTTTCAACTGATGATGAGCTAGACGAGCGCGAAAGCTTGTCCCAAAAAAATCCCGAAGCATTCCAACACACCAAGACCTCCGGCAATATAATATGTCCAAGGTGAACGATATATCCATCTTCTGATTGACGCCCTTAACGTAACTACTTCAAAGGACACATACGAATTAAAAGTTTTACCAAATATCGAAATCAAAATACAGACATTCGACTCCATAACATATACAAAGATCGTAAAAGTGCAGCTAAGGGAATATGGACGCCACGTTAATAACATACAGAATATCTTACAACGAGGAACAAAAAATCCCCTTTAAATGTTCGCCATTGAAAATAATAAATGGAAAATAATAAAAACAACAAAGACATATATAACATTACTCACTTACTGCACTGCAAGATATCTTTTGAACCACCCCACCACAAAAGAACCATCCCTCAGTGCATGATTTGCCAAAAATACGGTCACGCAAATAACTTTTGCACACTCGAACCAACCTGTATGTGTCAAGTACGCAGGACAACTGAATGTACCCATACATCGGACTGCAATTACTTACTGTGGGGAACCACACTCCGCAAACTATAAGGGTTGGGAAGTATACAAATCGCTCAAGGTACAATGATTTCCGGCACCAAGGAAAAAGAGGCTTGAAGACCAGACCGCACAGAACAGCACAGAAGATAGCAACCTCGACGCAAACAAACACAAAACTGTTAATAGCACGATTCAACGTTCTCCATGCTTTGCTGAAACAGTTAAAAGTAACACACCTCCCGCTTCAAAAAATAATATCCCTCATATAAACACTGTACAGGAACCAAAAAACAATACCTCTTCCACAGATAACTTATCCGAAATAAAGGAAAAGATGAAACAACCAATAACTCAGATCTCCAATATGATGAACATACTTACTTTACCAATGACTCAAATAAATAATGGACAGTAACCTTAATTCAAAAACTGTCATATGGAACTCAAACGGACTAACCCAACATGCTCTATATGAAACAAAAAATTCATAAAGGACAGCTCAATTGACATTTTGTCAATATCAAAAACACACTTCACAAACAAAAGTTTTCTGCAAATTCCGACACAAAAAACCTGTTTTACTCATTTTTTTTCTATTTTTCATTAATTTTTTTTACAACGCGTGACTTTATAACATTAGTTTTTTTTTATATAATTTTTCTTGTCCATTTTGTAATTTTTGTATTTCAGTTTGCACCACAATTGATTCCTTTCTCAAATCTGTAATGAGTTTATACAAGCCAGCACTTTTTCATCCAACCAAAACTTTCAGTCTGCGATGCCACGCTTCAGCATTATTTTGTGTTCTCGGGAATTGTTTTTCTGCACTGTCATACACAGACCAAAAATTAGGAGAGTACTGCACTTGTTTTGTAAAGAAACGGGATTAGCGGGATATTAAAAAGCGGGATTACGAGTATAATAGATCGGGATTTTGAACAAGCGGGATTTTAAAAGAGGGGATTTTAGAAAAACAATATTTTAGTAGACGGGATTTTAAAACTTTTTTTTCGGGATTTTTGAAAAGTGGGATTTCAAAAAGCGGGATTCCGAGACGCTCCCCACTCACCATATCCGCACCAAATACCTGCCACCTGATACGAGCAAAAGCAGGACAGTCACAGAGGAAATGTTCCGCAGTGTCGTCGCTTTCTCCACAGGCTTCGCAGTTGGTGGTATCGCTTAGGCCTAGCACCTTAAGGTGTTTGGCAAAAGCGTAATGTCCCGTAAGAACGCCAGTAGTCTGTCTGCAGTCTTTTCTGTTGAGAGACAACAAGAATGCCGCGGATTTCCTACAGACGTCGGGGAGAATTTGCTTAGTCTGTCTGCACCCTGGAGAGTCATGCCAACGGTGGTTGTGTTCATATGAAACCCAACCATCAATGGAAGCCCTGGCCGAGGAAGCAGGCAGAAAAATCGCTGGTTCAGGTCCTGAGAAGTACCCCTATGAGCCCTGTCTAGCAAGTTCATCGGAGATCTTATTTCCCGTGATCCCGTTATGACCCGGGACCCAGACAAGTCCAAGTGAATTCAGCCTTCCAACTGAATTCAGAGAAATCTTGCATTCAAAAACTATTTTGGAGGTGGTTAAGGGGTTGAGCAAAGCCTTAAGCGCAGCCTGACTGTCGCTGCAGACGCAGATACTTCGCCCCCTCCACCTGTTCCTAGCCACATAGTCCATGGCCATTAAGATAGCATAAGTCTCCGTTTGAAAGACTGACGTATGTTTGCCAAACGAGAAGAAAAGTCTAATGTTGTCGCTCTCCATGAAAACACCAGCACCAGATCCTTGATCCGTTTCGGAGCCATCCGTGAAGTTTCGACTGCATTCCTTTACAGGCTTAGAGTCTGGCCAGAGCCAGTCCTGAACACGAGGAAAGTCGACTTCATAGTTGCGATTCAGCCGAAGTTCCGGTTGCACAAGTTCATCAACACTCCAGTGCGAGTTATACCAAAAGCCACCTCTTTTTAAACGTGAGATAGCTTTGATTGTGCAACCCATAATGTAAACATTAAGGGGCGGGAGGTTCAATAATGCATCCAGACTGGAGCCAGGCGTGCTGGGGAAAGCCCCCGTGCAGCCGAGACATACCTTTCTTTGAAGTTTGGCGAAAGCAGCAGTAACGTATTTACGCGAAAGCTTATTCCACCAAACAACCGATGCGTATGCTATAAATGGTCTTATCATAGCCGTGTACATCCATATGACTCTTTTCGGTGATAAGCCCCATGTCTTGCCAGAAAACCGACAGCGCCTTGGCAGTCTTCAGCTCAACATGCTTGGACCAAAGAAGTTTGCTATCCAGGATGATTCCCAGATACTTTGCTTCATTGGAGAGTTGGATTGTGACGCCTTTTACCACTGGTTGAGTCAACCCGATCAGCTTCCTCCTTCTCGTAAAGAGAACAACCTCAGTTTTAAGAGGATTGACCGAGAGCATGTTGCATCTGAGATAGTTGATGCAATCGCAAAGCAGTTTTGCGCACGTGAGTTCGACCAGCCTTTTCATGCTTTTCAGCAAGAAGGAAGTCAGACTGATTGGTCTGAAGCTCTTGGCGAGTGAGTAGTCACTTCTGCCAATTTTTGGTATAAATGCCACTCTAACTGTACGCCAGGGTGTTGAAATGTATGCCAGTGCTGTGACAGCGGTGAAGATTTTATTCATAGTCGGGTGCAACTGGTTTGTACATTGTTGCAGCATGGCTGGGTATGTGTGTGTTCATAAATGTAAAAATGCTGGTTAGGTAAGGGTTAGATGGCTGTCGGCAGAAGCCGACACACTTAGACCAATTTAGGTCCATTGTGATACCACGTATGTATTATCTACCTCAAATCTGTAGATGGGACTGGCCAACGACACGCGGTTGTTCTCAAATGGTCCCCCATCTACGTACTAACCGCGCCCAACGTCGTTTAATTACGGCGATCTGACGAGAACCGATTAACTCGACGTGGCATGGTCGTTGGTTATATAGGAATGCACAAGAGCAAAAAATCTGGTCTGATGATGATACGAAATTGCTTGTATCCTTTCGGCTTTGTGTTCCATCTACACATCTAAGAACGTTTCGAAACGAATTCTTCTCCTTTAGCAACATTAAACAAATTACAGATTTTCCTAAATGAACAGTTATTGGCAAGCTTCCAAATAGTTAGGTATAGTGCTAGCCTCAAACCCGTTTTAGGCTGACCGAAATTATTTTTTTTTCCAAAATGGATTTAGTTCCTTCTCCACAACCTAATACAATTCATTTTTAAACTTAAACATTAGAAATGGAATTGACTGAAAGGGTACCTTAAATATTGACCTGGACATACGGAAATTATGTCGAAAAACATCATCTGGAAATTCATGAATTGTTTTTTAAAACGTCCTGTTTTTTGGAATATGTCTGGCCATCACTCTCCAATTCTTAAGAGACAAGAAATATATCTTCCTTTTTTTGGACTTTCCTTTCCGCCAGTTTTTTTTGGATGCTTTCCAAGTGTATGCCATCCAAGAGATTCAAAATGAGTCTCAATATCAATTTGTTATCAGCCATGTTGAGCGATGGTGTATCTTAAACTTATTAAAAATATTTTGTATACTTTGTGTCATTAACATTGACAAAATTTAATTCTGTCATTTATGACTTTGTTTATATATGCAATATGAACTCACTTTTGTCAATGCATGATGACCGCATTCATGCAGCTACGTTTGCGTTCATAAATGTATTCAATGAACATTTGTTGCATGGTTTGGGCAACATTATTTGCAATTATGAACTCACCCTATATTCCGTCCGTACCAGGTGACTTGAAGCCGTCAAAAGACGCAGAAGCGTATTTAATGGCCTCGCCCGTTACTACGGCCTTCGCAATATACCAGCTACGCCGAGTTGTTTGTAGTGGCTCACTCACAGTCTCGGTATCTTAATCCGACAAGATATCAAGTGCTATGAATTAGAAGGATTCCAAAAAAGACTACCTACAGGCGACAAAAATCGAAATTGAGGAAACACATGGACCTCTAAGAATGTGTGCATTATACTGTCCTCCGAAATTCACAATTACCACCCCTGAGTATACTGAATACCTCAAATACTTAGGATAACATTTCATCGCAAGTGGTAATTTTAATGCAAAAACACCGGCTGGGGCTCAAGATTGACAAACAAAAGAGGAAGAACCCTCATGGATGCTCTGACCAGGTGTAACTGCAAATTCTTAAGTAGGTACGGGAGAACCAACCTATTGGCCTACGGACACCAGGAAAACTGCACCTCATACACTTCTGTATAACCAAGAACATGGTCTTAAATCATCTAAAAATAGAAACTTGTCTCGAACTTTAATCTCCCAATCATTGTTGAATATCTCAAAACCATAAGACTGCAAATAAATATCCCACCTTTGACTAACCACAAGACCGACTGGGATGCATTCCAACATTTCGTTGACGAAAATATAAGGAGTAGGATTCCACCCAAACCAACCAAGAACTTGATCGATCTTCTTTACTCCGCAGCACTAAAATCAACCCCTGAATTAAAGCAACCACAAAATACTCTTATATTTACATATGTAAAAAAAAATAAGAATACAAGTTAATTTAAACTACGAAAAATTTGCCGTACTACTTGATCACTCCGACATATTCAACCAACTTTTCACTGTGGAAATTAAATAGAAGAATTAAGGAAGAAATAACTCATCAACCACCCCTCAACCACCCCTCAAAAACGTTGACGGTACCTGGTCCAGAACCTGCATGGAAAACGCGAAAACACTAGCAAAACAACCAAAATTCAACGCTGTAATACGACAAAATTACTTTTCTAAAGCCTGGAAGGTATCCAAAACAGTGGCCATTCCTAAACCTGGCTTGGAGCCCACTTCATATAGGCCAATAAGACTGTTACAAATTATATCTAAGATATTCGAAAAGATATCACTTGGCCGTATCGACAAAGCTGTTAAGCAACAAAATCTTATCCCAGACCACCAATTTGGTTTATGACGAAACCACTCGACCATACAGCAAGTCCATCGAGTAATCAACAAAATATTGAATGACTTGGACGAGAAAAAATATTATTTGTCAGTTTGTTAGACATTGCAAAGGCTTTCGACAGTGTTTGGCATAATGGACTTCTACTCAAACTAAACCATATGCTTCTGAACTATTTCAAACTAATTAAAAGTTATCTGAACGATAGACATGATAAATGACGATTGCTCAGAACTTCAGCAAATAGGCGCAGGTATCCCCCAAGGAAGTGTCTTAGGATAAACGCTCTTCTTCTTTACACAACCGACATACCGGCACCAATTAATTCCATGGTACGAGTAGCTACTCGTACATTTGCAGATGACACTGTAATACTATCCTCAAACAAATGCATAAAACAAGCCACTGAACAAGTCAGAACAGCTCTGGACAGGTCAGTAGATTGGTTTCGCAAATGGGGAGTCAAGATAAACGAGGACAAAACAGTACAATTTGTAGACACTACAAACAGAAATTATAGTCCAGAAATAATTAGATTAAACAGTAAACAAATTCCTCTTGACAGTGAAGCTAAATACCTACGTATACTAATAGACAACAAATTAACCTGGAATTAGTTTAGAATATCTAGAAGTTAGACGAACGGTGGCTAGAACTATTTTCATCCATAGACTACTCATTGGTAAGATTGATTCCCCTGAAGTTCTGAGCCTTCTCAATATATGTGTACCTGCTTTTGGTTTCAGAAGTCATTGATTTTTTAATATAGCACATTCACGTACTAACTATGGCCGTTCATCTTCAATAAATGGTCTCATGTTGATTTACAATGCTAGCGTTAACTTAATTAATTTCAATTTATCGGTTACTAACTAAAAAAAAGAATTTGCTTAATGCTCTTACTTAGTCATGATGGCAAATGAACACTATGAGGACTGCTATGGAGGGATGGGATACGGCGCCAGGAACTCTCCGGGTAAGGATGTCTTAAGCATGTGCAAGTCATTCTGAATACCATGTTCGTCAAACATCCACGGTCAACCATCTTCTCGCTTTCTCGTTTACCAGCTTTCCGGCGAAGCTGGCGAAAAATGGGCACGTTTATAGTGAACCCACTGAGTCATGTGGTCTTATTACAATGACTGCAGCAAAATTTAGCCCGCCGGACATAGGCATTGCATTGTTTATGGGATCTACTTGTGATACTCTACTATATTCACACGTTTTAAGTCTAGTGCCGGACTTGATTGCGTTGGCGGCTTGGTCTTAAAAGCAGAGGCTTAATGTGACCAAGCCAATGTAGTCGCTTTTTGGACTATATCCACTCCTTGGTACAGCTTGTGAGTCTCGACTTCAAATTCAGTTTGAAAATTTAGTTTATTGTCGATCTGCCGTGCCAGAGGCCACACTGGTGCATCCTGAGTCAACTTTGAATATAGGAATTAGGTCTAACGTTGAAGTCGATAATGAGGTTGAGGTGGTAATGTGTTCTATCCCATTAAAAGGCATTGGTCCTAAACCGTGCGGTGTGGTTATTAAGAAGTATACCATAAGGAGTATAAAAAAGGTGTGAGCCACGCTGCACTCACGGTATAGTTGATGTGTAAACTGAAAATATGTACACATGAGCATCAAGGGCCCCTGGTCTATATTATAAATTTCAGCTCCCTAGCTCAAACTTTGTTTTTTTTTTTTAAATTGTGGGCGTGTCAGAGGGCGAATTTTGAAAATATTTACACATGAGCATCAAGGGCCGCTGGAGAATCTATATTATAAATTTAAGCTCCCTAGCTCAAACTTTGTTTTTTTTTTTTAAATTGTGAATTGGCGTGTCAATGGGCGAGTTTTGAAAATATTTACAGATGAACATCAAGGGCCCCTGGAGAATCTATATTATAAATTTAAGCTCCTTAGCTCAAACTGTGTTTTTTTTTTTTAAATTGTGAATTGGCGTGTCAATGGGCGAATTTGAAAAATATTTACACATGAGCATCAAGGGCCACTGGAGAGTCTATATTATAAATTTCAGCTCCCTAACTCAAACTTGCCGTCCGAACTGAAAATCTGACGATGACGGTGACGCTCGATATTTCCAACTAGCCCCTACCGAGAGCAAAGATGTTTAGGTACACATCAAAATAGAAACAACTATGTTACTTAGTTAGTAGATGTCAAGAACAACATCGTTTCATTTCTGCTGATTACTGATGCTGATCGTACCTATTGTTGAACAGATTCTCCTTCTGCTTAGCATTTTGCAAAGGCAATAGGTGATACGCTGACCCTTTGACGTTATTAAAGGCACCCTCTTTATCAAGAGGGCTCATGGTTAGTGTGTCGGACTACTAATCAAAAGGTCCGCGGTTCAATTTCCGCCGGGGCCAATTAACATCTTGAGTTTTTTCCCACTGCCCCACCTCTTGCGAACGTCTGACAAACATCCAAGAGTATCAATTGTCATTCGGCTTAAAATTGTAGGTCCCTTCCACTTAGCAAAGAAAGTGGTTGGAGAAGCTAGGTTCTAGGCCCTGCATGGGCTGTTAATGCCTAAATTAACACCGCCTACATTGCAACACCGAGTTGTTGTGCTGCTTCAGTAGTAACTGCTGACTAATATTCGTCGCCACTTCAATAAATGCATGTTGCGTTGAGCAATATGCCTATGCGTGCATAATGCTTATGCATGCGAATGCTGCCAGAGTTCAGTGCATTAATGTTGTGATTGATATGTCCAATATGGGTCACTAGTTAATGCAGGTAGTGTTGTGCTAGCATAATGCTTTTGAATGCTGCCGGAGTTCACTGAATTTATATTGTTTGTTGTTGATGTCATCAAAATTATGCCTCCTCCGGTGTTGGTACCCAATTGATCTCGATCTCGATCGGCCGCGAAGGTGAAACAAAATCCAATTGTCCAATATTGGTGTCCCTTTATGATGTTCCAGTTGTGATCATGTAGCCGGTTAATACCTCCATCAGATTGCTATTTAATGGGATGACAGTTTCATTAGTGAAATAAACGGTATTTGTGTTGATAGCGACGTATTTGTGACTGCAATTGATTTGCTAAAGTGCATGATTATTCTCGTTTCTTTATCCAAATTTTGCTTCTAGTCGAATGAATTTTGACTGAATGACGCCTGTTTCATTTAAAACGGCTTCTTTCCGAGTCGGTCCACAGGTTACAGACTGTGGTTTTTTCTGGTGTGATGGATATCCATGAGTTGTGGGTCCATAGCTGTGTGTTAACCCTAGCATTCTCGTAGAGCAGAGCTTAAACGATATTTTTTTTGTACAGTTGCTGTACAATGCAATTTGCACTCTGTTCAATATTGTAGAATATAAATGGGCGGAGTATCAATACGGTTTCATTGAGTATTGACGCCTTTTTGCCATCGTCCAGAGACAAATTTAAGTACGAAGTAGGTTGTATTTGATTCCTAGAATTGTGTGCAGTATGTTTACCTCACGAAAGGTTTGGTCGTCTATTTTCTCAGGGAACCGCATTAGGTTTCATTAGGTCATACTCATCAGCATCGGTGATTATTAGATATCCTGGCACTGGAATTTCCGTTGACATTGTGGTCATGTCTAGTTTGTTCATTGGGTCAGGTAGTATCTTCTCTCAAGGCCCAGCATTTAAAAACTTGTATATTTGTATCAATCTGAGCATGTTACTGAGAGCAATTGAGTATGTGTTCATCACATGTAGGTTAGGTTAGGTTTAGGTGGCTGTCGGCAGAAGCCGACACACTTAGACCAATTTAGGTCCATTGCGATACCACGTATATCTACCTCAACTCCGTAGATGGGACTGGCCAACGACACGCGGTTGTTCTCAAACGGTCCCCCAGCTACGTACTAACCGCGTCCAACGTTGTTTAATTGCGGTGATCTGACGTGAACCGATTAACTCGACGTGGTAAAGTCGTTGGTTTCATCGCATGTTTATTGATCTTATTTTCATCAGTAAGTCGGTAACACACGTCCATCTTATTGATTTCAATTAGGCCAGTTGTCTGAAACTGTTGATTTTCTTTGAGATTTTGAGCTCTGTCTCATCGATACTGGAAATTGAAGATAGCATGATGTTGGTGTTTGCCTTAGTGCTTCTAATTAATTCCTTCTGGTTATTGTCAAAATCTTCGATTTCATGGTACACCTCATCATTAACTTCAAATACTGAGTTAATTAGCGCTCCTAGTAAACCTCGTTTTTGCCGTTCCAGGTGTGTTAACTGGAACCCTTTGATGATTGAGTGCATATTTTTAATCTCCTCATCCATGTGATACCACAGTTCATCAAATTGACTTTCCTTTGTCACAGAATGGCCCTATTGCACAGTTGAGTTATTTGGTCTCTTGTCTTGATCACATTGACTTGATCCCGTATGATGTCTATGATTGGGAAAAGGACGCTTGTGCGTAGTACTCCTCGTTGGATTTCAGCTGTCCCTATTTGCTCTATAAACATCTGGGTTAGTGATTGTGTATTTTGACGCTACTTGCATGGCAAACAGTGATACCAGCGCAGTATATCTATATCTTGAGTTCCTTCCGAGCCCGCTTGATTGTTTATCGGTCTAAACCGAGTTCATCAGCTGCATTGTGTACTTCAATTATCTTCCCTGGAGGCCATTTCGACGGTGTCAGTAAATCTTTCTTCAGCCTTACCAGTTGGCAATTCTTCATACCAGCATTTGCAAAAGCCTTGTTTAATTATTTGAGTAAGCCCTCATATTTTCAAGCTACTCTGAGTCAGATCTAGAATAAAATCACTCTCTGGTGTTATCAGTGGTGATCCAATAATGAAGTGACCTGGCGTTGATGGACCCAGATCTTCAGTATTGCTAGTAAATGGACAAAGTGGTCTTGAATTAGGACAGCCTTCTATTTGCACCAGAATCGTGTTCATCTCTTCGTTAGTCGGTTTATGATCTCCTATGATACGATTTAAGTGGCACTTTACTGATTTCACTCCGGCCTCCCAGAGTCCACCAAAGTGAGGAGCTCCGGGTGGCATATAATGCCAATGGATTCCCTTTTTAATAAGCCTTGTTTTGAGTGCATCAATAACGTCCCTTCCCACAACAACCAATTGTTCCATTATCGCTGAACGACTGATGTACGGAACCCCTTCTGCTGATCATTCGTCTCAATGCTGCTATGAATCCGTCCGTGGTTAGATCCGAAGTGAGCTCAATTTGCACCGCCATGGTTGCAGACAAACAGTACTATGTACGCCTTGTGTAACCTTGTACCTAGAAGTTGTGAGTATCTTCAGTTAATTGGAACAGCGTAATCTACTCCACAATATGTGAACGGTCGCGAGAGGTTCACCCGTGCTTTCGGAAATTTTCCTATATGCTGGGTTGTTTCTTTAGGCTTGAATCGAAACATCTGACGCATTAATATACGATGGCCTTAACCGTGTTGGTTCTTCGGATGATCGAAAATTTCCTCCGGATGTAATTCAGCGTCAGTTTAACCCCACCGTGAAGAGTATCAATGTGTGTTTTATTGATAATAAATGTTGTTATTGGATGTGTCTGCTCACTAGACAAATTTGCATGTTTTGAGCGGCCTCCCACCCGTAATGTTCCGTTGGTATCGTTGAATGGGTTTAGTTATGGTATTGTGCTGGTTTGTTTAAGTTCGTTCTTTTCACGTTATTTATGCATATCATCGCTAAAGGCACACCAAGCCCTCGTCAGCGATTTTTGTGCTTCAGGAGCTCCCTTGAAGTTAGTTTTGCAAGTCGTAGTAATTCGGTCTTCTTTGTCTTCTCGAACCTGGGGGCTGGGACTCGAAGATCATCTTAGCTGGAGCATTATTGTCCATTCGCTCGATGTGGCCGAGCCAATGTAGGCGACGCATTTTGGCTTTTTGGATTACATCCACATCTTGGTACAGCACATAGAGTTCGCGGTTGTAACTTCTCCTCTATTCGTAATAATTATTTCCTGCGTATGCTCATTACGAAAATAGTTCCGTTCATATAGATTGTGCACTAGCTGGCTATATATTGCTCTATGAACTGATGATGTAGCCATGTTTATACAGTCTTCCCTATGTTTTTCATCGATTGTGGATATCAGCTCGTACAAGGAATATTTTAAGTTGCTGCCGCTTTCAATTAACTGGATATCGTAGCCGCAGTCGCTCGCTTGCTCCTTCAGTTTTCCATACCATAGGCTATTAGTCTCGATAGCATACCGTGCCGCCTTCTTTAGTCTTTCTTCTGGCATGTCAAAAACTTTCACTAGATAGTCCACATGCATCCTTAATGACTTTACAAACAGTGGTGACAATCCCGTTTCAATGGTGATCATGTAGTTCGGTGTATTCTTTGGTAAATGAAAGCATCTCTTAACAAAGTAACGTAGCAGCTTTTCGACTGTTTTATTTCGCTGATACCCCAGTAGCGGAGTAAGCCCCGTCAGAGGCCCGGGGCGGCAAAGCTGAATGAGGCCCCCCAACTTAAAAAAAATTTAGTTTTACAAGCCTTTTATTCAGTTCACATTTGTATGTATAAATAAGTGGTTATGTTTATTTCGTTAAAATCTGGCAACTAAAATTTAAATTCGAATTAGATTATTTAGGCTAAGTAAACATACATACATACCTACAATATGGAATGGATATGGATGAGAAAAAGAAAAAAAAGTATCGATCGACAAAAAAAAAATAGATAAAATACATCAAAGATATTTTTTTTTATTTTTTGTGTGTTATATGTGTTTTCGTGCCTTTAATTTACTGAACTCCTCAATAACTTCTGTGAAATCGATTTCTTTGGAAATTTTTCTTTCTATTAAAAGCACCAGTCGCTCTTGATCCATTGTAGGTCGAATATAATTTTTAATTAGTTTAAGTTTCGAAAAACTCCTCTCGCATGATGCAACCGAGATGCAAATAATCAAGAATTATTGAAGTAGGAGCGATATACAGGGTAACACTTCACTGCAGTCCCATTTTATTATAAACTAGCTGACCATTCTGGCCTTGCTTCGCCAGTCTGCCACTTCTCAATTTAAAACAAAATACTTGCTGATAAGAACTGATAAAGATAACGTCGAGTGTCCCTTCTCATTATATGGATATTCTCTCATTGTGACTCCTTCTCAATCTTAATTACATTTCATACCCTATCTTTCTCAATCCCATGCGCCACAAAAAAAACGACACAAACTACAAAAGGTGCATAAAAAAAAGAAAGAAAAAGCGCACAGCACAAAAGGTACAGAGAGAGAAACAGATTTGTGCCGCACACACACACAAATTTTCCTCCACTCAACGCTGGGAAAGTCCAACGATCTAGCTTCAATCGAACATTTAACCTTTTTGAATTGTATACAATTTATAGTTTAATGCTGATTGTTCAACTTCAGGATAACCTACAAAGATTATTTATATTTTAAAATCTTTGTACATAATTGAACTTTATATTAAAAAAAATCCTATTTCATTTGAATGAGTCATTCCAAAGCTAGGAGCTAGAAAGCATTCGAGAGTTACAACTTTTCTTGGAAATCTCCGCTTCCGGACAGCGGATGAAGCATTTTCCCGTAAAAAGTAACCTATGTTCATCAGGGATAATGTCGGCTTCTAATGGTAAAACAAATTTTCAAATCGGCCCAGTAGTTTCGCAGCCTATTCAAAACAAACAAACAATCAAATCTTTCCTCTTTATAAATAATTTTTTTTTTTTAAGGAAATTCAAATCTCAGAGCACTCAGACTCGGTAACGGTCCATTGTACTACCAAGCAGAAATCCCCTTTTTGATGTAGAGGCATGTGAATAGGTGGCGTATGTTGTTGTTCCCCATGGGGATTGAACCTGCACCGCACGGGTCACAAGCCAACACACTAACCTCTACACCGTCGCCACCCTCCTTTATAATATTAGTATAGATTGAAGGATTTGGGGCCCCCTAAGACCGGTGGCCAGGGGCGGGCCGCCCCTGCCGCCCCCTGGTTAGTCCGCCAATGTGATACCCCCAGGCTTGTGCTGCATACATCATAATGGATTCTGTCACCGCCTCGAAATCTTTATATTTGACACTATGTGTTAAAAGTTTGTTAGATAAACATTTTTTCCATGTGGCATTAACCGTATTTAGAGAACTGGTTATTGTCACTCCGAGATATTTATACGATTTAACTATTTCGATGGGCTCTCGGTTGTAGTACCATCTCTCGTTTCTGGACATTATACCGCCACCTTGTTTAAGGATCATTATCTTCGACTTGTTGAGATTCTCTGACAAACCCCACATCTTGCAGTATTTTTGCAGTCGATTGATCATTAGTTGCAGGGATTCCTGTGAACAAGCAAATAGTACCACATCATCGGCAAACAGCAGCGCTTTGATTTTCGCCCTTCCGAACTCTATTCCACCTGGCAAAAACTCAATAATATCTTCAATGAACAATGCAAAAAGCAATGGGCTTAGAGTACACCCCTGTCTTATGCCTTAAGTAGTTTCGAACCATTCCGATATTTCAACCCCATTCCATACATTTGACTGCGTAGCTTCATAGATGCTTTCTAGAACATTTCCGAACTTGGATCACATTCCGGCATTGTAGAGCTTGTAGAAGAGCATTCGTCGGTCCACCGTAAGAAATGCTGCCTTGAAGTCAACAAAAAAGGTATACCATTTTTTTTCTCAGATATAAATTTCCCGGCGATGTAGCACCGCTTCGGAATCCAGCTTGGAATTCACTAAGCAACTTATAGCACTCAATCCATTGCGACAGACGGTTGTTCAAAATCGTTGTTAACACTTGATACGACGCATTAAGGAAAGATATTCCACGGTAATTTGCGGGATCCGATATATTTCCTTTTTTATATATAGGAAAAACTATAGCTTCCCTAAACTGCTTCGGTACAGCACCTGTGTCCAAAATCCTGTGTAATGCCATCGGTAGTTTTTTGAGGAGATTCTCTGTTCAGTATTTATAAAACGCCATCGGAATGCTATCTGATCCTGGTGCCTTGTCATTTTTAAGTTTTACTATTACCCCCTGAACTTCCTCCTGGTAGATTCTCGTATCAAGTATTTCATTATAATAAGCTGGAACAGCGTAACACAATTGTAATGTCGTAGTCACGGGATTTTCTTTTGCATCCCTACAATACGTAAGCTTAAGAGCTTCTGCCTCTTTTAATCTTACTCGTTTTTCTTTGCAAATCCGTTTAAATACATTATTCGCTTGTATAAAGTGACTATTAAAAACTGCATTACTGTACTTTCGGAATATTTTAAGCCAACTGAACGATATTTGCCTTGAAATCTCACATTCTCTATCAAACCATTTATCTCTATATACAAATTTTCTTTGCTGTCGGATGCATGCAGGTACAGACCTTTTTATGATGGTTTCAATATCGCCAATAATTAGCTCTTGTTGTTGTAGGTAATGGTCGAATTTAGCTTTATATTCTCTTGCTATAGATTATTTCCAAGAAAGTTTCGGTGGCAGTTTCAAGACTTGTATTTCTTCAGAATCCGTCGCTTCGAGCCCAAACACTATCTGGATTGGTATAATGGTCTGAATATGGCAAACTCAATATTTTTAGGTCAAATGGGCCAGTGCATTCCATTCACCTCCGAGCAAGCAGTAATCAACCACAAATCTCGCATTTAGGTCGCCAATAACCATTATGTTTTCATTAGTGATATTTGTTAAGCATATTTATAGAGAATTAAAATCCCTTTCCCAATAATTGCAGTTTATGTAAGACGGTATTATAGCATCCTCGTTAATGCCCACTTGTTTTGTCTAGTCCTTTAATTATTCTAGCTTGAATCTGAGGTAGACTGAGTTTTGATTCAGATCCAGGTCGGAGGAAGTTGTTTCTAATAAGAATTAGTTTCTTGAGTCTTGACGAGCAACGCACGTTGTCGACTGTCTCTTCGTTTCTCTTTGCCACTGCTGCCTAGAATATGCTTCGCCTGAAATGCGCTAGCCGCCTGATCTCCCACATCTGAAGGAGTTGTGATAGTTGGAGGCTGTTGTTTTCTCCCTGTGCTGTCCAGCTTTGCCTTAAGGGTATCCTTTATCTAACAATACCCTTTCTCAAGCTAGCCGAAGTAGCCCGTCGTGAAGTAGTCGTGGCGTGTTGCTGCCCTTCATAGGTTTTCCAAATACCGGGTGTTGATTGGAAGTTAATTTAGAGCGTCTCCAGCTGCTCCAGTCTCCTCCTTAGATACACCACAGTGTATCGAGACTCTTCATCTTTCATGAAGTTGGTCCGTAGTCGATGTATCTCCGCCGAGCAGCCACCTTACCACTGGTGAGGGGGTAGCTGTCAGAAATAAGAGACCCTTTCTCTCTTGATTGAAAAAATTGTTATATTTTGTTCATATTTCTAAAGTAACACTAAATTAACACTACATCGAATTGTTGCGCTGATTCGGAAGTAACTGCTGACCAATATTCGTCGCCACTCCAGTAAATGCAGGTTGAGTTGAGCAATATGCTTATGCGTGCATAATGATTATGCATGAGAGTGCTGCCGGAGTTCAGTGCATTAATGTTGTGATAAATCTGTCCAATATGGGACACTACATAGTTAATGCAGTTCGTGTTGCTTGTGCTGGCTTAATGCTTTTGAATGCTGCCGGAGTTCACTGCATTCATATTGTTCGTTGTTGATGTCATCAACAGGGTTCATCCACCACAATCTCCTTTGCAATACCCTGACTAGTCTTGAAAATTCCGTACTAACCTCAGCTCCAATTAAGTCGAAGTTACTCCTATGAGGTATCTGTTATCATGACTGTCGACGACGCCGTTGATTCAATCTAGTGAATTCATCCGCAGTATGCCCTCTTTCTTAGAGGCATATGTAAGACTTCTGAGAGTCATCAGCCAGTCTTTCCGAAATAGCATTATGGTGTTGCTATTAACTTCTTGTTCAACAATTGTGCTTATAAGTTCAGCAAGCCATTTCTTGGAGGTAAAATAAGCATAATTGATGTGTTGTCTCAGTTACGGCTATTGTGCCTCGCCAGTTCGATGCATATCAATGCTACCCTAATTCTACAATAGCGGAAGCACCTTTATTACCCGTAATGACCTCCGATTTTGTTTTCTATTTCCTAATGACCTTTTTCGAATTCCTTTCCATTTCGTTATTGTTTTCCTTTTTTTACCTATATATCGTTTATCATTCTACTTTTATCAATAAATATGAAAAGCTGTTATTTTTTTGCAAAGATGAATCTGGAAGTGAGTAAAGAAGTTTTCATGTCCAAAATTTTTTGTAAACATTTAAATTGGGACAAACGACGAAAAGATGTTTCTAATTGGAATGCTGTAGACCAGGAAGGGATGGCAAGAAATTGAAAGAGAAATTGACTATGATTAGTTTTCTTGAGAATGTAGTTTGTTTTTTTCATTCTGAAATATTAAAAACACTTCTGGCGATGAGTTTTTCAGTTTTGGAAGTAAGGTAGTGTTCACCTTCTTTTCCACGAGACTTGTTAAATTCATGGACTTTTGACGGTAGTGGTTTAATTGTGGAGGTTAAACTATTAGCCGCGGAAAAAAACTGAAGAAAAAACCGGCGGTAGCGACGACATGCTCATTATACCCATCACCTGCTAAAATCACGCTGGCTCTAAATACCGGTGTAACGTCGCCAGAAAGCTGGTAAGCGATAAGCTAGTTGATGATTCACAGCCTGATTACTATTTCGTAGCATGTTTCAAGAAGATCGCCCAGGAACATCGTGTTCTCCTGTCTGACATTTTTATATAGCCGGGGACGATCAAAAATAAACAGACAAAAATGTTTGTGAAAATCAAGTGGTACAATCTGGGCAAAAAGAAAGGCGAAGTATTGACATTCAATATGCAATCTGATCTGCAGAGCACAAGACCTTTGGGATTCCATGCAACGATCTTGCTTCCATAAAAACTGCTAGGGGCTTTAAAATGACACTATCAATACGGCAAAGAAACGCGGTGGTGTACAGATGAAGCAAGCTTAGCCAAAGTGCCCTACTAATAAGGGAGATGAAAAAGATCGCCTCGAATTGGAATACAGACTTCGCAAGAGACGCGCGAAGAGAAAGTGCGCTCAAATTCAAGCAAAGTGTGGGGAGGACCTGTATCGGGAATGAGAAGAAATTTCTTGTTCGGCTTTTGATAGAAACCAGGCTGAACAGGGCAACAACCATTTTCAAAATAGCCGCGCAGGGAATGAGAAATGCTCAGGAAATCCGTTCAGCAAAGTTCATCGCCAATGCTCATGTGGATGACGAACAAGTACTTCACAGATGGCAACATTTAGAAGAAGAAGAACAACAAGTAGCCGGTATCGAAGAAGTCGGAAACGCGTCGGAAGCTCAAATAAGCAAAAAAGCGGTTGGGCCAGGGATACCCTCTAAGATCTGGAGAAAGATGGCAGACATGGGGTTCAGATGGCTCAAGATTCTCATCTAAAAAGTGATGAGAAGGGGGAGTTATCTTATTCCTTTGTACAAAGGAAAAGGCGATACGAGAGACTGTGATAACCGTTCTATCAAGCTGTTGTCGCACATCATGAAGATCGTTGAATGGGTATTAGATAGCCGATTGCGGAAAATAATACTGCTATCTGATGACCAGTGGGGGTCTGCGGCAGGCAAATCATTCAAAGATGCCATCCAAAGTATAAGGATCGTTATGCAAAAATATCGTGATCGTCAAAAGTTTTGCATATGGAGTTCATTTATTTTGAAAAGGCCCTTGATTGATAACCAAGAGATCCGTTATGAGTGGCTCTAAAAAAAAAGATGAGTTCCAGAAACCTACCTACATATGATCATGGACATATTTGAGGGAGTAAAGAAAAGAGTGGCATGCTCTGCTGTAGTGACCGAGGAGTTCGCAATCAAACTCGGTGTACGCCAGTCTTAAGCCCCTTGATATGTAAACAGAATACTTTTGCTGCCCGTTCTACGACCCATTCCGGCCTGTTCCAGACATTTATTTGAAAGTAGAAGTGCGAAAAGTTCAAATATCTGATATCAATGATCAATAGCGAAGCAACCTGAGATGACAATATTAATCATCGCATACACTCAGCCATCTTCTGTGACCGAAAAATACCGCAAATGGTAACTGCATCTGAGATGAAGATGATCCGGTTGACAGCAGGACCGAATAAGTAGTTCCAAGATCCGAGGCAGCCTTCACGTCAAGGATCCTATCTCAAAGAAAATGGATCGCGACCGGCTCAGTTGGTACTGTCATGTTCAAAGGAGAGATCTTGCGAAGCCCTTCAGAAAGACAATATCAATCAATGTTCCTAAACAATCGCAATTAAAAGAAGGGGGATTAAAATCAAAGAGAATAACGGATTTTCTCCAACAAGGTTAGACGTTATTTATTTATTTCATTATTTGTTAAAACTTTTTTATTAATAGAAATAGAACCTATTTTTTTTTATAATTTGCGAAGGGATTTTTCATACACTTATGATGCGGAGAAACCGTTGCACATTGGTTTTAAATACTTATAAATGGTAATAGGTAGACAACACAGAGTGTGGTAAGACATTCCACATTCGTGTTGCACGCCTAGGGAACGATTCTCCTGTCCTTCAATCCGAATGCCGGCATAGGGGTGGACTGATTAGCGATCCTGGTATGGCAGGTATTGCGGTTGAAATGTTCTAGGGTTGGAAATTCAACTGGTTTGAGCACTTATGGCGGAAATATCGATAAAAAAACGCTAGGCAGGAGACATTGTGATGATGAATAAGAGAGCGATTTCGCGATGTCAGATCGCCAATGAGTTTTTTTTGAATCCTGTCAAGTAGCTCCAAACAGTTTATTGGTGCACCAGACCAGATATGAGGGTTGTTCTCAAGTTTCGGACGTATAAATGCCTTATGAATTTAAGGCAGACCATAATGGGTGAAATATTGAAATATAGAGATTGATTCTCTTTTCAGTAAGATATGTCAATCCTTTTTTTTAAGTCATCAAATCACCTATTGCTGCGAAAACCGTACTGCCGATCACTAAAAAAATTTTCTGATTCAACATATTATATACCTGACTGTTTATCAGCGTTTCTATGACGTTGGACAGAAGTCACGTAAGTGCAATTGGCCGGCGGGATGAGATATAAGAAGATTCACCTTTCTTGAGATAGCTGGACAAATACTGTTTTCCATCTTCTCTGAAAGAGCCAGGAAGAAAAGGACAGATAAAAAAGATAACGCAGTAGTTTTGCCAGCGTGGAAGAACACATCTTCAGAACGATAGGGGAAATATCATCTGGACTATCGGATATTATGTATGCCAATTTATGTTTGACAGGGGGAGATAACAAATAAGGCATAATCTGGGAACGCTGGGCTAGCTGCAAACAGATTGGCTTTATCGAAAGAGTTGACGTCTAGAATATCATTGCAAATGTTGAAATTGATGAAGAGGCAACATTTTTAATGTTTTTAAGAAACGACCAAAAGTTTTTACTACACGTGGGACCTGAAGGATTTTCTGCCTCAAGTTTTGTCTTAGGAGAATTTTACACGATTAATGTGGGCAGTGGAGTTATTTCTTGCTCGTTTGAACTTTCTTCGGTTTTGGTCAGATGTTTTGGCCAACGAGGTACTACCATGATATGAGCTACTTGCGACAAAAAATCGGGACAAAAATTAACAGGAACAGGAACCAGCCTAAAATAATAATTATTTTATAATAAAATTTTGAAAATTAAAATTATCGGGTTGTTTTTACTACTGCAATAAAATAAATACAAACTGTAAATACACTACGGCATAGTACTCTAGTTCTTCATTCTGTAATATTTTAAGACTTGCAATTAATTAAGAAAAATGCATGTAATAATAATGCAAAAAACTAGAAATATTTGTTTTGTCTTCATATACTTTCGTAATTTATGGCGTTGCATCCGTCAAAACAGTCAATCAATCAATGATACGTCAATTAAACTTATTGAATGCGTTTTCTAAAAAAATATATTTTTATGCGTATCAAAAACCACGTTTAAAAAAAATATTTTGGTATCTATTACATATTATGTAAATTACATTTATGCTATAAATATTTTTAAGCCTGCAAAACCTGTCATTTTTAGAAAGTGAGTTTATTTTTTCAAAAACTGTTTGACAATTACAATTTTATAAATATTATCTTATTTAAATATATAAATCATTTGTTAGAATTGATTAATTAGTGAATCGTGTTTTTTTTAAGGTACAGAGCCTATATGAAATAGTTTCGCAAAATACAAAAATTCCGCACACGTTACCTTTTTAGATTTTTACTGACTACTACAATATGCGACCTTTGTCCAACGCATTCGCAACGGGCTGTTGACGTTTGACCAAAAACAATACACATGAGCATCAAGAGCCCCTGGAGAGTCTATAGTATAAATTTCAACTCCCTAGCTCAAACTTTGTTTGTTTTTTTTTTAATTGTGGACAAATTTTGAAAATATTTACCCATGAGCATCAAGGGCCCCTGGAGAGTCTATATTATAAATTTTAGCTCCCTAGCTCAAACTTTAGTTTTTTTTTAAATTGTGGGCGTGTCAGTTTGCGAATTTTGAAAATATTTACACATGAGCATCAAGGGCCCCTGGAGAATCTATATTATAAATTTCAGCTTCCTAGCTCAAACTTTGGTTTTTTTTTAAATTGTGGGCGTGTCTATGGGCGTTTTTTGAAAATATTTACACATGAGCACCAAGGGCCTCGGGAGAGTCAATATTATAAATTCAGCTCCATAGCTCAAACATTGTTTTTTTTTTAATTGTGGCCGTGTCAGTAGGCGAATTTGGAAAATATTTCCACATGAGCACCAAGAGCCCATTGAGAGTCTATATTATAAATTTCAGCTCCCTAGCTCTAACTTTGGTTTTTTGCCGTCCAACCTGAAAATCTGACGATGACGGCGACGCTCTATATTTCCAACTAATGAACTGCGATTCATGGACACAATGACTTTACTCACTTTCGGTAAATTCTATCTGTCGGCAACTGTTTTAGATATAGCTTTCTCCTTTGGATCGGTTTGGATAGATGATGAGCTTGGTATTGCGATTCAAGGGTGTTTTATAGGTTGTAACAAAAGAGTGTACGTTTGTCTACACTTCCGTGTTGCCGGAAGTCTACGTTTGTCTACACTTCCGTTACGCCGGAAGTTTACATTGGCCTACACTTCCGTGTCGCATTCACCAGCTTACTCCCCAAGTCAAGCGTGCGTAAAGAAGTTTTACTTCAATAACCTGTAGATAAATTCACAATGTCGCATTGACGCGCGAGTTATGTGGGAGCGTGGACGTTTATTGAAAAAAAAACAACTTTTCACTTGAGCATACGCCTTCGGCGACTTTATTTACCAGACTTCGCTATATTTGATTTCACATTCGGTTTTTATTCTAAATTTTTTGTTACAATATTGTGGGAAAGGAAATGTGTAATATTATATTTGTTTGTTGTGTCAGCATATGCTGAGTGCAATGCTGAACTGGATATTCTATGGGTGCATTAACTTTACAGAGTGCAATGTTAACATATTGTGTGAAATATTATAGTAGTAGTAAAATATAATAGTATCTAAGGTGTTTTATGGATATGTAACTCCTCCCACCTTAGAATGGAGTGACGGCCAAAGAAATTGCGGTCCAGCTGTTTCTTGGGAAGGAGCGACTATTATATGTGTAGGTTCTATTCTCGGGATGTCGCTTGTTTTCCTTGATGCGGATATTTGATGTTTCAATAGGTGGATGATGATTATAACGGTAACTAGGATGAGGCCAAACGTTGTTATGCTGTTAAGAATGGTGATGCTGCTATTTCGGGTAGTTGTTGTGTTCAATGTATCGATGAGGTTCGTGGTTTTGAATTGATGATCTTGTAACTGCTGCATGTTAGGTGCTTTTATTATTGAAGATACGTTGATTTGTATATGTACGTCTTCCCAGTATATATTTTCGTTGCTCTCGTAGATGATTTGGTTTATTTCTAGTTGGCAGTTCTTGAAATGGATAAGTTGTGTTCCTTTTATTTTCTGTTGCTGAGGTTCGCACGTAGTTCGGATAATTGTCTCGGGGATGTTGATTAGTAGAATATAATTCTGTTCTGGTTGTAGTATTTCCGTTCTTTCTGGTACTTCTTGTAGGCTGCATTCCGCTGGTAGATTGTTGAGCAGGTTAGCAATACAGGTATCTTTGGGGTTTACTTTATACGTTCTTGTGTCTCTACAGTAGTATGTTCCTTCGATTTTCGGGCATTTCTCGTCAAAGTGGTGAATATCATTCGGGTTGGATATAACAAAAGGTTTGGAGGTAATTATTTTAGTGTTGTTAATAGGAAGGGGAATAACGTGGAAAAAGGAGTAGTTGTCTTCGGAGATTTGAGGAATTTGGATATTAAATATGATGTTAGTATCATTGTAATAAGCTTGAAGATCAAGAAGTTCGTATATGTGTTCGTCTGATTTTATTTCTATGGATTTACTTTTAAAATATGCATCTATATCGTTTAATTCGATTGTACTTAAAATTTGTTTTGATATTATATTAAGTCTAGCCAGTACTATTGCTTCCGCTATGTTAGTTAAATGATTGTTCAACAAGTCTATATTGTAGTTAACCTGGTTAAGGTACTGTGTATACCTTATTGCAGTTTCATCAGATTTTATTCTATTGTTTATTTCAGTTCGGGAATATCTTAAGTAGCCTTCAATTATTTCTTGTTGTCTATTAATGTGATTCGTTATGTTGCTAAATCTTTGACTCATTTGGTTATTAATTTGAGTTAACTGATTTACTTTACCTGTTACAATTGATTGACCCTGTGTTAATTGTTCTATTTCTTTGTTCAAGTGTATGGCATCGTCAGCGTCCATATTACCTGTGATTCCCTTTATCACTGAGCCTAACCCATTTATCAAACTTCTTTTCCGTCTTAATCTAGGCATGAGTGTTGCTAATTTTGTTTTCAATTCTGTTACCTTTACGTCAAGTATGGATACTGAGTCTTTTAATTCGTGAACATTTTTGAATGCTGTAAGTGAACTGGCAATTTTGTTTATGTTTGTCTCGTATGCGTCTAGTCTTACTATATGTATTAGGTTGTTATAGTTTTTAATAGTTTTTGCTGTACCCAGTTTCATAGGAAGTAATCCAGTGTTGTCACTGAGGTTCTGTATTTCCATTTTCTGTCCTGTCGTCAACGTCATTATCGTTAGTAATCTGAAATTTTCGTTTTCGTTTTATTTTTGATTTATGAAGTTTTTTGTTATCTCTAGTAGTGATTGTTGCTTTCCTATTTGACTTAATTCTATGTCTACTAAATTTAGGTGTGAGTTTGTTTCTCCTAAACTCTTTTCTTAATATAATTGAATTTTCCTTACGTTCTTTGGGATCCTCCCTATTCATGTTTAGTTTATTTATATTCTTAGCTGTTAGTTTTTCTACATTTTCTTTTATAGTTGGGTATAATTTTTCCTGAAACTCATTTAGTTTTTTGAGATATTCATGTTCGTTATCGTATTGTATTTCTTTATTAAATCTATAGGTCCTACCATAAAATAGCTCATATGGAGTCAGTTTTGTTGTTGAATGTATAGCATTGTTATAGGTTATCACGGTTTCGTTTAAGATGTCGTCGTGATCCCTTTATTTATGTTGATTATATATTAGTCTGTAAATTTCTGTAAATGTTGAATGCATGCGGTCCACCTGGGAGTTACTGCTCGACTGTTGAAATGAGGTGATGTGTAAAACAATGTCATATTGTTTGCAAAAATCTTTAAATATAAGGGCTGTAAAATCTGATCCCTGATCGGAAATAAGTTTCTTTGGTACGCCGTGAAGGCTAATGAAGTGTTTGATTGACTTAATTGCGTTTAGACTATTTTGGATGGGTAGTGTATACGCTGCTGCGAATTTTGAAAATTTATCTATTATTGTTAGGATTTTGTGGTTATTTATGCTATATACGTCGATATGTATTATGTCTAGGGGTCTTCCTGGTGTTTCTGGGGTTTCATGCTTAACTTTAGGAGGGTTTCTATCGTATTTCATTGTTTGGCAGTTTTCACAATTATTAACTATTTTTGTTATTTTATCTTTCATATATGGGAAGTAGTATTGCCTTTTCAGGTGAAGGAGGGTTTCATTGATACCTCTATGGTTATTATTGGTGTGGTAGTTCGTAATAATTTGGTCCTGTGTATCGTTTTCTGTTATGTCTGTTAGTATTTCCATGCACCGAATTAGTTTGAGAGTTTTGTAGTTCGAAAAATATTTTGAATAGACGTTTTGGATGATTTTAAATGTCGCGTCGTCTGTGTGTATTCCACAACATTTGTTTGGGGGTAAAAATCGTTTAAGGATATCAGTGATATCGTCTTCGGGAAAATGCTGTTTGCATATTGTTCGTCTTTGCTTATTCTTGAACAACATTTCGAGTTTTGGCGATTTGTCTCTTTCATTTTTCCTGAGGATCAACTGAATGCTGAACTCATTGAGTGGACGTTCAGAAATATATATGTGATCGCCTAGATTTTCATCAGCTGAGTGAATAGTTGAACAACTTGAATTAATATTTAAAGGGTCACTGCGTGTTGTTTCGGTAGCATTAATTTGAATACTGGGTTGTTGTGTTTTAATCCGACTCAAGGCATCGGCATTTGAATTCAACTTCCCTTTTTTATAGACTATTTCATAGTCAGATTCTTCCAGTTTTAGACGCCATCTGATTAGTTTGGAGTTTGGGTCCTTTAGACTCATAATCCATTGCAGAGGTTTATGGTCGGTTACTATCTTGAATCTGTTACCGTAAAGGTAAGGGCGGAAATACTTGGTTGCCCAGACGATCGCTAGGAGCTCTTTTTCAATCGTAGAGTAGTTGCTTTCGGTGTCGGTCAGTGTGCGACTAGCATAACATATGGGTTTATCAGACCCTATGTGACCTTGTGACAATATAGCGCCTATAGCGAAATTACTCGCGTCCGTTGTTAATATGAATGGTTTTGTGAAATCTGGGTATTGGAGTAAAGGGTCGTTCGTTAAGAGATCTTTGCACAACTCAAATGCTCTTACGTATCTATCATTGAGTTCTACAGTTTTGCCTTTTTTCAGACATTCCGTGAGAGGTTTCGTAAGCCTAGCGAAATCCTTTATGAACTTTCGGTAGTACCCTAAAAGTCCCAGAAAAGATTTGATTTCTGTTTGTGTCTTAGGTATTGGGAAATTTTTAACGGCCGAAATTTTATCGGGGTTCGGTCTTACTCCATCTCTTGTGATGATGGGGCCGAGAAATGCCGTTTCTTTGTGGAGAAATTCTGTTTTATTGGGTTGAATTTTGAAATTAGATTCACGCAATCTGTTGAATACCTTTTTAAGGTTTTCCAAATGTTCTTGGAGGGATGTCGAGAAGATGATAATTTCGTCGAAATAGACTAGACATATTTTGCCAACTAGGTCTCTCAGAACATAATCCATCACGAGTTGAAACGTTCTTTAATTCAATTTCAATTTCAATTTCAATTTATTTTATTCACATAAAGCATTGTAAGACGAATAGTCTTTTAAGTTAATACTGTATTACATAATTCACAATTAATTAAATTTATTATTATTATTAAATATAATAATCCGAAGGGCATTCTGACAAATTCAAAGTGTCCTCCTTCGACTGTAAATGCAGTTTTCGAAATATCTCTTGGGCTCAATTCGATTTGATGGTATCCACTTGCAAGATCTAATGTGGAGAAATACATACATTTACCTAGTTTGTCCAGAATTTCAGTAATGTTAGGTAGGGGGTATTTATCATTGACTGTCTTTTCCTTTAGACGGCGATAATCGATAACCAGCCGCCACTTTTGGGTTCCTGATGCGTCTTTTTTTTTGGGGACTATCCATACTGGAGAGCTCCAGGGTGAATAGCTAGGTCGAATTATTTTCTGTTTTAGCATCTCTCTCACTTGTTTCTGGATTTCTGTTTTATGTATGAATGGGTAACGGTATGATTTGGTGTAGATAGGGATGTCATCAGTTGTTTGTATTTTGTGTTTAACTGTATTTGTGAAGGTAAGGGGTTGTCCTTCTTTGAAAAAAATATCTTCATACTGTTTGCACAATTTCGTAATAGATTTCTTTTCTTCGGAGTTTAAGTGTGAAAGTCGTAACGAGTTGCTTATATCGCTGTCTGTTGGGTTTATCTGATGAGAATTTGGTTCGGTACCAATCATGTTAAATTCGCAATAGTTTGTATTTGGGTAAGGGTTAACCTTAAGTGGTTGTTCTAGGAATAGGGTTTCGCTCGAGTTTGAGGTGTTTACTACCATAAAGTTACTATACCATTTTACTGTCTTATATATACCTTCCGGAATATATAAATGAGGTTTAATATATTTTGAATTAATGAAAATATCGCCTTCTTCTATATCAACTGGTAAATTTACTATAGTCTTTGAGTTTGCAGAGAGGGTGTATCTGTGTGACATGAGGTTAGGTTTGAGTAATAAGGGTAATTTTGAATTTCTTGTTATTAGCAGTTTATTGGCTAAGTCGACCTTAGTTCCTAATGTAGTGAGTGAGTCTAAACCTAGCAATCCATCAAAGTATCCGTGGAATCGGAAAACTAAAAACTTCGTTGATCCCGGTTGATTAAATTCTATAAAGTTGGGTAATTTTACTTCTTTATCTAATTTATGCGTGTTAAGGATCATGATGGGCTTGGTTGTAACGATATCATCAGGGTGTATAAACTCAGGACTAATAAAGGAAGCAGAAGCTCCAGTATCAATTAGGAATTTGAGCGGACGACCGAAGGGTGAAGAAATGTTTATATATGGAAGAACAGTACTAATAATATCTAGGTATCCGATTGGTCCGCCGGGGCAGGTATATGAAAATTTTCGGTGTCTAGTTCGTGCATTGCGTTAAGCAGGTCAAGATCTTGTTGATCGGAATAGTCATTATAGTCATAATAGTGGTCTAGTTGTTGATAATTGTTTGCTTCTGGTGGGTAGTCTATGTTATCTCTGGGGCTATCTTTATTGGGTGTGATAGTTAAGTTGTGTAATTCCTGGTTCGGGGGCCCATTTCGTCTGAAGAAATGTGAAGGTTGTTGACTCCTCTGGGTCTGTCTTGTATTTCCGGAGCCAAGTTCCATTGGTTCTGGTGGTGGTAGTCTTCTTTGGGTTTGCGAAGGCTGTTGGTAGCGTTGGAATTGCTGTTGGTATGCTGGCTGTTGCTGGAAAGGGGCTGGTAGCGTTGGAATTGCTGTTGATATGCTGGCTGTTGTTGAGGATTTGGTTGTGGTTGGTGCATATTCTGGTTATATATCGGTGGTTGGGTATACCTGTTAGGACCGTTATACGTGCGTTGCATGATCGGAAGTTGGCGTCTCACATGTTGAGGGAACTGGGTGAAACGGTCACTATGGTCCATAGTTTTCTTGTAAAATGATCTTCCAGGGGTGAATTCGGATTTTGCATAAAAGATATTCTGTTCCTTTATGCAGAATGAGAAAGCTTCTGGCAATGATTTCGGTTTCATTGCGCGTAAAGTTGAGCCTAATTGTTCTCTTAGTCCTACTAAGAATGTGTTAAGGCACATTTCTGAATATAATTCGCTCTTAGCTTTGACTACAACTGGATTTGGTTCGTACACCTGTACGTGATTACTTATTGTGGCAAAAATTTCTATTATACTGCTGTAGTATTGTTCTACAGAGTTTTGATTCTGTTTCAGATTGTGTAAGTCCCTAATGAGTGAGGTTTCATTTCTCTTGTCAGAGTAATGTAGTACTAGGTTCGCCCTGATTGATGACCATTCTAGTGGAGTGCCATACATGTTTAGAATTTCGTTGGCTGGTCCAACAACTTTGTTTCGTACTCCTCTAAGCAGTATTTTGCTATGCACTGTGCCATCGGCATAAGGGATGAGGCTAAGTATTTCTTCTACGTTGTGTAAAAATTCAAAGAGTAGTCTAGGATTTCCATCGAACTGTGGTAGGTCCTTTATGGCATCCGGTACTCTTAGTGTTTGAAAAATATCTAATCTAGACTGAAGGGGGTTTGGTTGTTCGTTAAGAACATTCTGCCCTACAAAGGTTTGAGGAATATTTTGCTGGTCTTGATTTACCGACATTTCTAAATTAATGTTTATTAACGACTGATTGAAATTATTGCTGTTACTTAAGATATTATCTTTCCTTACTCTAGTTCTTATATTGTTAACATCGACTTCTTCGTCGGAATCACTTAAATAACTAGTGGAAACTGGCAAATAATAGTGTGGATTTCTTTTTGGCCTTCTTACTAAATTATTATTGGGCATGAGGATAATACTTGGACATGGAAGGGAAAATATTCACTTTGACTTACATGTACAATGCTGCTTTCATAGTGGGTTGTTTCCTGTAGAGATATACTCGCACTGAGTTGAATCGCCTCCTTGTCTTCTTGTATTATTCTTCTGCACTTTACACTGCTCTGCCTTAGTTGTTTTATCAACTACTCTACGTTCACTTTTATTGAGGTCCTTCTGGTGATTATGGATCAAAATCCTGCGGTTAATGATTGTCACTTATACCGATATTCACTCGATACTGACGAATTGTTATCGATTATCCTTCGAATATAATCGCGTCACAACATCAATTTCTTAAACTTCACTGTTAATAATTATTGCCGGGAATCCGCCGATTATATTTACTTTGAGCAAAACTTAAGAAAAACCGTCACCGGACTACGACGACTGCGCCAGTTATGTGGGAGCGTGGACGTTTATTGAAAAAAAAACAACTTTTCACTTGAGCATACGCCTTCGGCGACTTTATTTACCAGACTTCGCTATATTTGATTTCACATTCGGTTTTTATTCAAAATTTTTGGTTACAATATTGTGGGAAAGGAAATGTGTAATATTATATTTATTTGTTGTGTCAGCATATGCTGAGTGCAATGCTGAACTGGATATTCTATGGGTGCATTAACTTTACAGAGTGCAATGTTAACATATTGTGTGAAATATTATAGTAGTAGTAAAATATAATAGTATCTAAGGTGTTTTATGGATATGTAACTCGCGCGTGCCTTGACAGGATTCGGCATGATTTGTAGAACGTGTTTTGAGATTGGAATATGACATAGCAAAGGTTCTCTTTGTATTAGTTTCGCGTAGACAAATTCTGAAAAGAATGAAGAACTACTTCAATTTTGCCTTATTATTGTTATTTGTATTCATGAATTTTAAGCGAAATTCTCCAAATGCCCAATGAAAAGTGGATAGATAATAACATGTAATAGCAAACATCAAGGTGGGTAGGTAGGTAGAGGTGCCGGTTCGGCCTGAATCCAATTAGCACTATGTTGTGCCTTTTTGTTACCACGACTCTTGTGACCTATGTTGGTTGCAGAGGATTTGATGTGTGGCTATATCCAACCTGTGGAGTTGAGAAAACGGATAAGATCTTGTATCCCTTTGCCCGATATAGCGCTAAGGTCGTCGAAGAATGGTTGATTCAGTGCCCGCAGTGTGGCTCTTGCTAGTGCCGGACATTCGCAGAGGAACTGGAAGAGAGTTTCTCTTTCATTTACATTCCCGCAACTTCGGCAGTGGAGGTAAAATGGGATACCTAGTTTGGCCGCATGGTCTCCAATTGGCCAATGCCCGGTGATTATTAATTCTGGCGACATCGGGCGGGTTCTCTTTATAAGATCCTTTGTTCTTCTTTTGTCATAAGTAGGCCATATCTTCCTTGATATGATGCAGTTGGTTAACCTTCTCCATTGAATGTTGGCTTTCTGCAGGAAGTATGGGTGTATTTGTGTCTTAACCGCTAGGTGCGGAATGTGAACCCTTGCCGCGAGTAACCCGTCCAGAGCTGAGTCCTGCCTGGCCAGCTCGTCTGCACGCTCGTTTCCTGTTATGTTACTATGCTCTGGAACCCAGAGTAGTGTAACCCTGAAACGTTTGCCCAGTCGGGCAAGCTCGTTCCGGCACTCCTGCACCAGTTTGGAGGATATGTAGCCGAGTCAATAGCTTTGATGGTGGCTTGGCTATCTATGAGGATAGCAGGCTTCTCGGATAGCCAGTCGTTTCGCCTGAAAAACGCTGGCAAATTCCGGCAGGCGGTAGGATATTGATATTTTTAGTGATTCCGAGAAGACACCGGCCCCCACACCAGAGTTCATCTTAGATCCGTCGGTGTATATGACCGTATCGAACTCTTTCACTACTTCGTCCCTCTTCCAACGAGCTCTGGAACGGTTTTTACTTGCAAGCCTTTTTTGAAATTTAGTTTAGGTGTGGTGTAGTCGGTTGGAAACGTGACCATGCCTTTTGGTAGCGATTCCAGAATGTTGCTGTGGCCGTATGGCCTTCCAGTTCAGCACCCTGACTCTGTGTGTGTAGGTCAGGAGGCAAAAGGTGCAAGAGCACAGTGAGGGCGTCCGTTGGGCCCAACCTCAGTGCACCCGTGGTGCCTACCCTGGCTGTTCTTTACAATCTTTTGAATTGAATTGAAAGAAAGAAAGGTTTATTCATTTCATAAGTTTTACAATAATTTACATTAATCTGCGAAGCCTTATGGCTTATCTGCGGAAGATTAGTTTTTAACAAATTTTTACAATATTTCTTGCAAGTTTGATCATTATCACCCCTATCGGGAATAATATTTCCACCGAAATGTTTCCCTTTTTCACAAAATAGGTATCGTGAACAATTTTCGAAAGGGAACAAAAAATTCCGATGGAAAAAATAGGTATCGTGAATGAATATCCGATGGAAATATTGCCGTAATTTCCCCCGAAATATTCCGCTACCATTTCGTTTGGGAACTTTAGCTAAAGAGCAACAATATAAGTTTTTTTCTGACAAATATTTAGAAAAATAATGCAGTTAGCTTTGATGAAGGTCAAACGCAACAAATACAAAACAGATGCAGATTATTATAAGTAAATCATATGGGAAAATATCCGGATATAGCAAATCGATATACACAAAGAAAAAAAGAGGAAGTGAACAGCTTTTGGAGAGCCTTGGAGAAATAAAAGAACATTGTTGGGCCATCCATGAAGTCTGTATTTGAGTGGAAAAAGGTAAGTTTCATATTTTATACGTATGTTTAATTTTTAATTCCAAATTAAGGTTTGGAGTGACAAAAAAAAACATCAGAAAGAAGATGTCCGAGAACCTCAAGCTAAAAATGCAACCGGGGGAGGTCCTTACGAAGAATAGAAATATTCCCTCTTGGAAGAAGCAGTCATCAACATTTGTGCTATGAGTGCGTCGGTTAAAGGTTCTTCAGATGCAAAGCGATTCGGATTGACTTCTTGCATCAAAACATGAAATGCGGAGGAATGCGGTGATTCACAAAAAGAAAACAGAAACAGGATCATCGCAAATCAAAAAAACCATGCAATTCCATCGGCTATCTTCAGATTTCGACGAATCGTACTTAACTGAATTGCTTTTGAATTCTGATGATGCGTACCCCCGGATGAAAGAGCTATGGATTTAAATGCAAATAGAAGAAATAAAATGAAACAAAAAGGCCAACAGAAAACAACTACAATCACTGATATTTTACTAAAAGAGCTTCAACTGCAACGTGAACTAGACCAAGCTCTTTTAAATTTTAATAAAAAATGCACACTTCTAAACATATTAAAAAAAATGCGCACTTCTAAACATATTGAAAAATGCGCACTTCTAAACATATTAAACTATTATTTTTAATTTTTTTCAACAAATGGCATTCCCGTATCTTGTCTACCTGATGGTGTCAAAACATTCGAACATATTTTCGAAAGTACTTTTCTGATTCCCGGGGAAAAAACTTTCCGATGGAAATTCACGATGGTTAGATTTAGTACCCGGGAACAAAAAATGTTCGGGGGAAACATTTTTCTCTCGGAATTCCCGATAGGGGTGTATACATTATTTTTCTTATTTTCTTTAATTCTTTCTATGCTATTATCGCAAAAAAATTCATATTTTATGGTATAACTGTATAGAAAAGACATTTTCATTGTTTTATATAAGAACAATTTCATTCACTCATCACAAACAACAATTAAGTTTTCAAGAAAAAATGGATTTTTGACGAACAATGTACAAAATGCACACTTCTAAACATATTAAAAAAATGCGCACTTCTAAACATATTGAAAAATGCACACTTCTAAACATATTAAACTATTATTTTTAATTTTTTTCAACAAATGACATTCCCGTATCTTGTCTACCTGATGGTTCCCGGGGAAAAAACTTTCCGATGGAAATTCACGATGGTTAGATTTAGTTCCCGGGAACAAAAAATGTTCGGGGGAAAAATTTTTGCCTCGGAATTCCCGATAGGGGTGTATACATTATTTTTCTTATTTTCTTTAATTCTTTCTATGCTATTATCGCAAAAAAATTCATATTTTATGGTATAACTGTATAGAAAAGACATTTTCATTGTTTTATATAAGAACAATTTCATTCACTCATCACAAACAACAATTAAGTTTTCAAGAAAAAATGGATTTTTGACGAACAATGTACTAACATTAAGCACAATATGATTTTACATAGATATGTAGAATTCTTTAATCCATTTTTGCGGGCATTTGGGTTCGGGATAGTTCTGAGCGCCTGAGGAAGTTCGTTTAGAATAGTTGGTACGCTGTGAAGTAGTTGTCTTCTACCATACGTATTATTGCTTCTAGAAACTTGTAGCATTCCTTGCGCTCGCCTTCTTGTATTCACCTGATGATCAATTGGCCTTCGAAAACGCGTGTCATCATAGTATTCAAGTGCTACCGTCATTTTAAAAATTTGCTGTACTGTTAGTACTTTGAAGCTGTTTGCTCCGCCTGCGATATTCGTATTTCGGTTGTTTATCCTTTTTATTATAGAGTTCTGTAGTCTCTCCAGTTTATCTATAGCGTTTTTGACGAGTTACCCCATGCAAGTATCCCATAACGTAGCTTGGATTCGACCAGGGAGTAGTATACCTGTTTCTGGACCTGCGGTGTTGAATGGTATCCAAGGTAAAACACCGAAAAGAGGGCTTTCTTGAGCTCAGAGCGGAGTCTGTCTATATGTTTGTCCCAAAGAAAATTGCTGTCGATGTTTACTCCTAGATATTTGTATGTCTCGACAACATCAATGACCTGATCCGGAAGATTCCCTTGACACAAATTGCTTTTTAGGATAATCCCTTTGTCTATTGCTTTGTGATGGGGTCCACGAATGTGCATAAGTTTTGTTTTGAAAGCGTTCAAAACGATACGGTTATCATGACACCATTTCACAGCTTTGTCAAACTCGGCTTGCATCATAATCAATGCTGTTTGAGGGCATCTATGTCTAACCATTATTGCTGTATCATCTGCGAACGCGAATGGAAGGCTGTCTGTAAATACACGGAGTAGATCATTCGCAAAGAGGATAAACAGAATTGATCCAAGCTTCGATCCTTGCGGTACTCCAAAAGGAGACACTTTTTCGTCGCTGAAGACTGCATTGATTTTGACTTTGAAGTACTCGTATCTTCCGCACAGGTAGTTACGCAGCCAATCAGAGTGCTTTCCTCGGATGCCGAGCCTACTTAATGCGTTCAAGAGCTTAGAGTGGTCTAGCGTATCAAATGCTTTACTGAAGTCCACGAAGACTACCAGGACATGTTTGAATTCACCAAGAAGCTTACCCGTACTTTTATTTCTTTGAAAGCCGTATTGTCTATCATGAATTATTGAGTGATTATCGATAAAGCTTAGTAATCTTCTTGCCACCACTTCTTCCAGACACTTCTCAATAACTGGCAAAATAGATATTGGTCTGTAATTAGAAACTAAACTTTTAACGCCTCCTTTATACACAGGCCTAACTACCGACTTTTTTAATATGTCAGGGATTTTAGCTTGATTTAAACTTAAATTTATAATCTTTGTCTCAGCATGCTTCTTCATATCGCGAGCTCTGATGCCATCTATTCCGGGAGATTGGTTCTGTTTAAGTGATTTTAAAATAAAGAGAACTTCATTTTCGCTTGTGTCGCTAATAAAAATGGAGTTATTTAGAATTTCATTTGTGTGGTTTGACAAAAGTTTGTCAGAGTTGTTTATAATTTGGAGCGTTTGGTCAGAAAAGTGTTCGGCACATTTATTGGACAAGGCTAAATGACCTTTTTCTGCTGGAAATTTTTTGATGATAACGTCATCTAAACTGGGTTTATTTCTTCCCATAATTTTATTTATAATGGTCCACGTTTTACGAGTATCATTTATTGAATTTCCTTGTTCACTTTATTTCTAAGCCTTTTGTAATCCGCTTCGTAGCGTATTATTAAGTCTATTGCTTTTCCACCGTCGATACAATTCATCCCTTTGCTTACATTTTTCGTAAAGGTCTTTTGACATCCAAAATTTTGTTTTGCGCTTTTGAATAGAGTTTTTCTGGCCCATGGATTTATCATATATAATAAAGATCAATCACAAGCGACGAGAACCAAAATTACCGTACAACTCTACAGATTCTGCGTAACTGCCCTTGGTCCTAGTTATTACCAGAATAACTCGCAAAAGCGCAGATTCCTCTCCTCAGAAGGATACTCCATTCTCTTCTTCTCTTTAATCAGCTTACCTGAACATACCAACACATGGTCAACCTTCCATTGGTTAAAATATGTCCTTCGTACCGCAAGGAATACAATAAGAGAAAGAGAACGCATATACTTTTCATAACGTATCATTTGCTTTTATTATATAGTAAAACTCTTCTTATCACTCTAACACGGCCATTCTGACCTCTTCATCGTCCGCGATGAATTCCTCACCCTGTTCCTCGGTGGCTTGTCCTTTGACAGTCGCAATAATCTCTGTAACAAAGATAAGCAAAAACAAATACCATCAGAGAATCACATCTCAACACTATCAAAACAATTATGACATCAGTCCTATCAGAGAATGACATCTCAAGACTATCAAAACAATCGTGAAATCAGTCTCATCAGAGAATAACATCTCAAGACTCAAAACAATTATAAAATCAGTCTTAACAGAGAATCACATCTCAAGACTATCAAAACAATTATGTAATCAGTCTCATCAGAGAATCACATCTCAGGACTACCAAAATAATTATGAAATCAGTCCCATCAGAGAATCACATCTCAAGACTATCAAAACAATTATGAAATCAGTGTCATTAGAGAATCACATCTCAAGCCTACCAAAATAATTATAAAATCAGTATCAACAGTAGATACCTACCTTTTAGATTTTCCACTGTAGAATCTGCACTACTAACGTCTATTGGGCGAAGCACTTCACTAGCCGCCACGATAATCGTCCTGCTGTTTCCCTTCAGGAGTTTATACCTATCATTGGGTAAAATACCCACAACCTCATACGGTCCTCGGAAATGAACATCTAGCTTTGACTTCCGAATTTGGTTACTTTTATACAAGACCTTATCTCCAATACTGAGTGTTGACGGTTTGCATTTCCACTTGTCAAAGCGCAGCTTCATTTTGTTGGCATTTTCCTTAATTCGTTCTGCAGCTAGGGCTCGTATTGTCGTCAAACTTCGGTTCTATATTGAGATGATTTAGAAGCGCACTAATCTCCGGCGTTCGGCCATCAACACCGGTTAGTATCTTCATTGGTGAAAGTCCGGTGGTTTTATTCACAGTAGTATTTAATGTCAGTTGCACTCGGCTTACGTAGCTGGTCCACTCCAAATTGATACCTATGTTGGTCCTCAACAGGTTAGCGACAGTATCCACGAATCGCTCGACCTGCCCATTAGCTCTGCTTGTGCCAGGAGCAATTGTATGATGTTCAATTCCATATGCACTACAAAACCCTTTGAATTCGATACTAGTGAAATTGGTACCCTTATCACTGATGATGCGTCAGGGAACACCGAATAATGTCACGAAATCATTCATTAGGCGTATGGTTTCAGTTGCCTGTAAGGTTTTGCATGGCGTCAGGATCACAAATTTCGTAAAAGAATCAACGATAATTAAGATGTACCGATTATCATTATCAGTTCTAGCATCCACTTTGAATGGACCCATACAATCAATGTGTATGGTATGAAATGGTATCGGGACTTTGTCGATAGGATGTAACTCGGATTGCTTCTTTCCCGAAGGTCTTTTTGCAACTAGGCAAATAAGACAGGAGCCCACAAATTTTTTAACATTTCTCGCCATGGAGCATCCAAAAGTGTTGTCTAATTTTTGCTAGCGTCTTCTCCCATCCGATGTGGCAATTATTATCCTCATGACAACGTCTCATAAATGACAAACGGCACTGTTTAGGAATGTACAGTTTATTACCTTCTTCCGTGATTTCGATAAAGCAGACCCTGCTTAAGTGAGTAGCGAGACTTTGCATCAGCGTCCCCAGCATGAATTTGATCGATAACTTCCAGAACCTCTTGATCCACGTTTTGTTCGACGTTAAGCCAGTTTTCGGAAAGACTGTTCAGTTGATAACAAGTTCGCACTGGTGGGTTTCGACTCAAATAGTCAGCATGTTGCATAACCTTCCCCTTACGGTGCTGGATTTCGAACTCAAAGTATTGGAGATAAATCCACCATCTGGCCACTCTAGGTAAAATATCCTTGTTTTCCTTTGTCGACTTTAAAGCGTTACAGTCCGTAACTATTATGAATTTGATACCAAGCAGATACGTACGAAAATGTTTGACGGAGTTGACGACTGCTAACGTCTCTAGCTCGTAACTATGATACCTTGTTTCACATGGTTTTGTAGCCTGACTGTAATAAGCAATAACATGACGCATCAATATTGCACCGAAACCAATAGATTTGGATTTTTTTTTTTTATAATTTGCTTACGCTAAAGGGATTTTTTCTGTTGTTACAGTACCCTTATAGTACGTAACACAGCGTAAGCATTTGTGTTTAACAGCAAGCAGCACTATCGCATTTCATTGCATGCTTTTTGGGTGCTACTTACTATTAGAAAGAATAGAGAGATAGGAAAGAAGTGTTTGGGTGCAGTTGTAGGGTTTTTCTCCACGGGTGGTGTCTAAGATGCTTAGGGAGATTACGATTTCATGTATTCGATATAAAGTAATGGACTTGGCCGGGATTCGAACGCACGACCTTCCATTCAGTAAGCGAATACACTACTACTGCACCTGTTGCCACCCGCAAAATAACTAAAACTGGTCTTTTAGTGAGTTGCCTGATGATATAGTGCCTGGCTTCATCGCACTCCTGAGTCGATAGAAATTGTACTCCTTGCTTCGTAAGTGACGTGAGAGAACTACCACTGAGCAGTGGCGGGTCGCGGCGAGCATTGTTACGAGAGAGAGGGCGATAGCTATTATCCTGTCCTTTTCTCCTTTCAAAGCTCCTGGACCTGATGGCATATACCCCATACTCTTGCAAAAGGGTATCGAGATTTTGCTCACACTGCTAACTAGAATCTACAGAGCTAGCGTTGCTCTGCGACATATTCCTTTAGCCTGGAGAAGAGCTAGGGCGGTTTTCATTCCCAAACCGGGAAAGGCCGCCTATGATCTTCCCAAAAGCTTCAGGACTATTAGCCTTTCATCATTTCTGCTAAAGGGCCTTGAAAAACTGATTGACGTACGGCTTAAGAGTATTCCAGCTTCGCTGGGTATTCATGATAGCCAACACGCCTATCAAAAAGGCAAGTCCACTGAGACGGTATTAACGGATCTGACGGCCAGAGTGCGTAGGGCGCTCGACCGCAAGAACTATGCTCTTGCTGTCTTCATGGATATTGAGGGTGCCTTTGACAATCCCACCTTTTCCAGAACTGAGTCTGCCTTAACACTGAAGGGCGTCGATTCTACAACTGTGGAATGGATCCTGGAAATGCTTAGGAGCAGAGAAGTAACAGCTGCTGTTGGCGGCTGTGTCAGAACTGTGCGCGCTGTCAAAGGCTTTGCGCAGGGCGGTGTTTTTTCCACTACATTGTGGAACCTGTTGGTCGACTCCTTGTTGAGAAGACTTGATGGGGAAGGTCACCCTGTTATTGGGTACGCTGACGATGTGTGCATTATTGTCAGCGGCAGGAGTTTACCAACTCTTTGTGAGCGGATGGAAACAGCGCTCAATAGTGTTGGGAGTTGGTGCCGCGAGCAAGCTCTGTCAGTCAACCCCGCGAAGACTGAGATGATGCTGTTCACGAGTAGAAGGGCAATACCTCAAGTGAGGTGGCCTTACTTCCAGGGCACTCAACTAAAGCTATCAAGCAAGGTTAAGTATCTGGGTATTGTTCTAGATCCAAAGCTTAACTTTTCTGAACATTTGGTTGCTAGGATTTCGAAGGCAACTAACATTCTCTGGCAGTGCCGTAGGATGTTCAGCAGAACCTGGGGACTTAGTCCCAGGCTGGTTCACTGGACTTACACGTGCATTGTTAGGCCATACCTTATGTATGGTGCGGTTGTATGGTGGGCTAGAGCTCACATCCTCAAACATCAACTGTCGAAGCTACAGCACCTTGCGTGCTTATGCATTACAGGTGCGATGAGAGGAACTCCCACTGCTGCTATGGAAGTGTTGCTCTGTTTACCTCCCTTGCAGTTCCTTGCTGAAAGTGAGGCCAGAAAATCACTATACCGCATGTGTGTAGTACTTGGACGGCAGGTCAATCTCGGCGATGGGGCCAGAGGTGCTAGGTACAGAGCTCTCTATGACAGCCTACCTGGCCATCGGGGAGGAGCACTTGACACTGTGTGCATGAAGCAAGTCTTTGAGCGCCGTTTTCAGGTCATCCTTCCTGAACGGCAGGAATGGAACAGTGAGGGGTGGAATGGCTTTAGGCCGGGTGATGCCATCGTCTATAGTGATGGCTTACTTATTGACGGTATCTCCGGAGCCGGGGTCTACTCTAGACACTGTCGGATAAATCTATCTGCAGCCTTGGGTAGACAAACAACTGCTTTTCAAGCAGAAATCTTTGCGATTGCCACTGCCGCCAATATCCTGTTAAGGAGAAGGATTAAGGGTAAAACCTTATACATCTGCTCAGATAGCCAAGCCGCTATCAAAGCCTGTTCGGCTGGCTCTCTCAACTCAAAAATAGTTGAGGAAACCATGGTTAGGCTTAACCGTCCGGGAAGATGCAACTCGGTATCACTTGCCTGGGTTCCTGGGCACACAGGTATCGAGGGTAATGAAAGAGCGGATGCTCTGGCCAGGAAGGGCTCTTCAACAGCCTTCATTGGCCCACAACCATCCATAGGATGCTGCTCATCCGTCCACAAACGTGAAATGGATTCAGCTCTACGCCAACAACATTCCGAATACTGGCATGACCTGGTCTCATGCAGGTATTCGAAGAAGCTAGTGGACGGTCCAAAAATCAGCAGAGCTAAGTTTTTGCTTGGACTAAACAGGAAAGACTTGAGATCCTGGATTGGTCTCGTCACCGGTTTCAGTCCTCTTAACGAGGACCTCAAAACCATTCACATTAGGAGCTCGGGCCTATGTGAGTGCTGCATGGAGGCGGATGAAACAGCATCTCACTTCATCTGTGAATGTCCGGCTTTCGCCAGAACCAGGCTCACCACTGTAGGCAAACAATTCGTTAACGAAGATGAGATGGGGGAAATTGAACTTGCAAATATTCTTCGCTTTGCCAAGGCTACTGGCAGGTTCTCCCTCACTGAATCTTACTAATCGCCAATAACCAGCGAGCGGGCAGCTATGCTGAAGTACAATGGACCAATAGGTCTAAGTGCTTGTCATCTACTGATGACCCCACTGCACATACAATACAATACAATACAAGTGACGTGATACAACTAGTTTTAGCGGCGAAACCGGGGACAAATTTACGAAAGTAGTTCACCAGCCCCATAAATTGACGGACCTCCTTTATGTTTGACGGAACAGGTGCCTGAACAAGTGCATTTACTTTGGATGTTCCCGGCCTTATTCCTTCGAAAGACATTTCTCGCCCCAGATATTCTATCTTTGACTGAAGAAAATGACACTTGTTGACATTTAGAGAGAATCCACAATCAGTCAGTGCTTTCAGGACGGTATCTAGTCTTTCTAAACCCTCACAAATGGTTTTTGATGGAATAAGCACATCATCCAGATAGACAAGAGCAATGTCATCTTTAAGATCGCCAAGCGCTTTGTTAATAGCTCTTTGAAACACAGCAGGAGCGTTTGCTAATCCGAAAGGCATCCGCAAATACTCATAATGCCCGTCCGGCGTTACGAAAGCTGTCTTTTCTATTGCATTCTCTGCTACGGGAATCTGGTAAAAACCAGAAGCCATATCCAGTGAAGTGTAATAACGATATCCAGATAATCTATCAAGCTGGTCTTCTATTCTGGGCAGTGGAAAACGATCCTTTACCGTAATACGATTGAGCGCCCGATAGTCGACACACAAACGATTCTGGCCGTTCTTCTTTCTAACCAGAACGATTGGACTAGCAAAAGGTGAATGGCTATCCTGTATGATTTTGTGCGCCTTCAATTCAGCTATGATTTCATTAACAACCTGACGCTCCAACAATGACAATCGGTAAGGCCTATAATTAATGGTGGAATCCGATTGCAGTTTTATGTCAAGTGCCCCAGATGTTACGCCGGCAGATGGATACCCCTGAACAACAAAATCTTCATATTTATCCACGATAAGATGGTCATGTTCTTTATATGCATCAGGCAAGTCTAGGTCTTTTTTTGTTTCTACAACATTGACAAAGGATTGGCTTATTGATTTTCGTCGGATTGTGGACCCTGTACTATCAACTTTTATTTCCAACGCAGGGTCTTTAAATACGTCACGACCAATTAACATATCACAGCTCAGGTAATTTGAGTCAATAATGTGAAAATTAAATTCGATTTTTAAATCCTCAAATTCTACTAATAGAACAGTCTGCTTCGTTAATAGAATGGAACTCAAGCCAATGCCTTGAACAGTTAAGAAGTGACTCGATGTTTTAGCACAAAGTTTTTTTTAGCAATATCAGCCCTGATCAGGGAGCAATCGGAGCCAGTATCAAGCAGGCAATTAAAAACAATACCGGCAACAACAACGATGGTATCACCCCCGGACTTTGCAGTATTACTACACAGGCTGACTGTTTTTCTATCTGCCCGTTATTTGGCCCAACAGGTTTTATCTTCATGTCCCGCTTTGCCACAGAAAGCACAGGTGTTTGAAATTGTCTTTGGTTCCGCTGAGATACTAACATTTTGTGTCATCTGTGATGTGGATGACAGTGAGCAATTCGCTTTGATGTGCCCTACCTTACCGCAACCAAACCACTTCTTATTTGCCGCTATGCGTGGACGTTTAGAGGCAAACATTTCACCATCAGCACGCTTCGAAATCGAAGGACCTTTAACAAAAGTAGCATCTCTGTTATTGTGGTTTGTATTGTTAAATCCACGTTTGTGCCGTGGAGATTCAATTATAGACGATAGATGATCAATAAGTTTTTGCACAGTGGTGGCATTACAAAAGTAAGGGAATTTTGCAGGCCTACGTTTGCGATGCACCCTATGACAATTCGAATAACCTTGTCTTCAGGTATTTCAAAAGGCAAGCGACTAATCTGAGAGACTCCATTACGAAGTCTGTGTATGTGTCGAAATCGCTACTTTCTACATTTGATACCTGTCTCAACTGTCTCACAATATCTGATCCGCTTGCAAAATTGTGAATAAGTGAAGCACGTAAATCGCTCCAAGCATAATACTGGTATCCGTACTTTTCGTACCAGGACTTAGCTCTACCGATAAGGGCCGACTGAACTCGAGGGAGGACGTCAAAATCCTTTAATTTATCCCTATCCACTCGAATGTCCACGTCCTGACACCACTTCACTATATTTACCCGTGAATGGTCGGGATCATAGGGCGGAAATCCAACAAATTCGGTGGAATGAGGCTCTGTTTTTGCCACCGCTCTAATGATGGAGTTAAGCGCGTCAAGCGTAATGAGTGGACAATTACTTCCACTTACGGAGCATTTGGCCCTGCTGGCGCATTTCCAGACGTCCCTTCGCCTTTTTCTACCTCCGTTTCTAAGTCAATGACACCCGATTCCTCTGCCATTAAAATTATAAAAGCAAAACCACTCACCGTTTGAGTCCAATGACCAAAATCAGCGTTTAGTCCCTAACACGCTGAACAAACCACAACTTAAGCACACAGATGTTACGATCAACAACGAATTATCCTGTTCTTATCTTGTTCAAACAAGCCTTTACACACAATTTCACAAGCACAGTCTACATACACAAAAACGAGAGCTATAACTCTACTACTCTTATAAGGAGTATTGTTACTGATAACACACTGCGCAGGCCACAACTTAGGCACACAGACGCGACGATCAACGGTCTCTTATCCGTCCCCAAAAGCAACAATGAAACTACAATCGTAACGGGTGAAAAGAAAAAAATGAACACTCAACCATCAATCCTAGTTACCAAGGAATAATCCTAAACACAGTTGCACCACCACAGCACTTTGAATTATCGATAAAAGATAAATTGTTTTTTTTTTTATTTATAACTTATTATTTTCTTTTTCCACTTTAAAATTTCCTTGACAGCAAGGCGAATCCCACTTCTAATAATAAAGATCAATCACAAGCGACGAGAACCAAAATTACAACCGTACAACTTTACAGATTCTGCGTAACTGCCCTTGGTCCTAGTTATTACCAGAATAACTCGCAAAAGCGCAGATTCCTCTCCTCAGAAGGATACTCCATTCTCTTCTTCTCTTTAATCAGCTTACCTGAACATACCAACACATGGTCAACCTTCCATTAGTTATAATAGGTCCGTTCGCGAACTAATATGAAAACGTAAATTTATATAAACTTTCGTGCAAAACTACACAAACGCGTTCGCGTACTGAGAAAATGGTAAAAAGATGAACGAAAGAAAAATGTACTTTCGTTAATTTTTCTTCACACAGAATTTCAGCTGGCAAGAAAATGAAAACTGTCAAATGATGAAATCCTATGAGTTTGCCAGCAAAAAAAAACAGCTGTTGCTTCTTTTCAAGCCAAACTACGATGTTTTTTCAACTTTTTACACAAAAGCGTTCGCGTACTTTTCTTAGAAATGAGAGGATTCTCTCTCGATTTTGGAGATTTGACACTTTTCATTTTCCTACACATAAAGTACGCGAACGGACCTAATATTAGAGCTGTGTCAATCGTTCAAATTTAATGATCGAATCGTTCAAGTATTGGTTGAAAAAATGATTCGGTCATTTCAATCAATCATTCAATCAATCAATGACAGATGGGACATGGGAGTATTGTATTGCTCCATTCAATTTCAATACAATCAAAACCCCAATCATCATTCGTTCAATTTAGTTTCGATAGAGACTAGATAGAGAGAGAGATTCGAATGGATTGTAAGAGTGAATACACTCAAAAATACCAAAACGCCTTTGAATAATTAGGAAATGGAGGTTGTTTCACAGAAGCGATATTTTTGTAGAACAAATATGTGTTGGTAAAACGAAATAAGCCGAAATAAATAAAAAATATTTTGATATATTAACACATTTATTGGTTCAGTAGATAAGAAATCAGTAATAAAGAAATAAATTAGTCAGAACAGAACAAAAGTATTGACTCGATGAACGATTGACTTCGGGCATTGTGATTGCAATCACCAATACTTTATTGTGATCGGGTCAAAAAGATCGAATCAATCACGATTGACACAGCTCTACCTAATATGTCCTTCGTACCGCAAGGAATACAATAAGAGAAAGAGAACGCATATACTTTTCATAACGTATCATTTGCTTTTATTACATAGTAAAACTCTTCTTATCACTTAACATATATATCTTGCATCTTTTTCACAAAATTGTTGTAGATTTTATCAATATCATTACTAGCGTCTGGTGCATCCCACTCTGTAGATCGAATTAATACATCCACCAAGCTATTTTTGATGTACTTTGTGTTGCAATCATTGGATATTTTGAGAGTTGGGCCAACGGTGCCGTACAGAACAGGGTAGTGGTCAGAAATATCACTCTCTATGACTGCTGAAAATATATGGCTATCAGTTAGCTTAACTACAATGTGATTAATTATCGATGAAGTTCCCCTTTTAAGATCGACCCGAGTATTTTCTGTAATAACATTTATTAATCCATGAGATGCCAGCAATTCTAAATAATTTTTCACATTGTTATTCTGATCATCTTTGACATTTATATTCATATCACCCATCACAATGATGTCTTTTTATTATCTTTCTTCATTTTATTATCTTTCTTTTTAGCGATTTCATCCAGATTTCTTCCAAGTTCCTCTATAAACTCTTTCACACTAAACCCTGGAGGTCTATAGACTGCATAAATGTATTCAGCCTTAGCTCCTTTTATAATTTTTATCTCTAGAGATTCACATGATATGCTATTTAAGTCCTTAAATTGATATTCTATATGTTTTTTTTTAAATATATAGCAATACCTCCACCCCTTTGCTTACTCCTATTTTCGAACTCGGGATTGAATCCCTCCATTTTGTAGAGATCATTTTCACTCTTTTTAATGTTGATTTAATGTTGATTTGAAAGGTATCCCAGTTTTTTCGCATAGATCTTATGTTAAAGCATAGGCAGCAAAAATTATTTTTTTTTAAATTCATTCAAATTTATGCCGCTATAACCATTTATTACTTTATAATCTAAGTTCACCAACAAATTATCATTGCTGTTTGTGCTGTTCATTTTCATAGACAGTTTCATTTTTCTTTATGGGCACAAACATTTCGTCGCCTGGGAATTGTTTTGTTCCATACGCCACTTTTGCCGTTTTTGAGTTAGGAATGGATTCTATGATAATTTTGTATGCTCTTTTTAAATCTGTGATTCGATTTGCTCTAAGTCTTTCCAATCCCGAGATATCGAACATCGACTTTGTCCCATATCCACCAAAATCAACAGTTTGTATAATTGTTTTGTGCCATAAACCAGTTTTTGGCGTTTAGGACAAATTTTCCATATAATTTATCGCAACTTTTTTGTGAGAATTGTTTTGTTCCACGTGCGACAAGAGATACATAAAATATTAACAAAGTTGAGAATTGGTTTGTCCTACGTTCACTCGTGTTAAAGAAAAGCTATGTATGTGGAACACAGATCAAAAACAAAATTTTAGTATTGGTTTGTTCCACCTCCATTACAGTTGTGTAGATAATATTTGATATTATGAAGATATGCATGCTGATTTTGACATTCGAATTCGAACGAGAGTTTGTCGAATTAGAAGAATTTGTATTTTGAGATTCGATCGAATAGAAAATTTATTTGAGGAAAACCGGTATAATTCGAACGAAAATAGACATTCGAACAACTTGACTATTCATTCGAATCTCAGAATAAGCATGATGAATTCGGTGCGGTGATGAATAGTGCTGCAAACACAAAACTTAATTGCAGACGTACGAGCAATCAATCATTGAATACATTATCGGTCAATAGACATGTTTAATGAACCTTAGCTGCACAAATAAGTACAGAAAAAAACAGAAAAGTACAAGATTTGGTGTTCCATGAGTAAAAATCTTGCCGCAAAGTGTTAAACATTCTGTCAATTTGTGTTCCATGATGCTGTGCGGATCAGTTTACGATTTTCTGTACCTAGCTTAGAGATAGGGCAAGTGAGTAAAATGTGTCAAATTTGAAAATTCAAATTGTACTGATGCCAATTGATTTATTTGTTTGGCATGAGATATCGTATTTCTTAGTTTAATGTTACAGATATTCGCATACCTAGGTACGAGGGCAGGTCAATAAGTCCGTGACTTTTTGAATTTCTGACCTCTTTACTGAAACGGCAACACTGCTCCTGTCAACAGCCATCTGTCAGTTGACTCCTGTCAAAATTTAAACTTGCTGCGTCAGTTAGTTTGTGTTTGACAGCTATTTTTATCAGACTACTCACTAATTTGAGGAGAAAATGGAAAAAAGTGAATTTCGTGTGCTTATTAAGCATTATTTCTTGCGAAAAAAAACCATTACCGAGACCAAGGCTAAGCTTGAAAAAGACTATGGGGACTCTGCACCATCGATTTCATTGGTAAAAAAGTGGTTTACTGAATTTCGTTGTGGCCGTACAAGCACTGAAGATGCCGAACGTCCTGGACGCCCAGTTGAGGTCTCTACACCCGAAACAATCGAAAAAATTCACGATATGGTGTTGGCCGACCGAAGATTGAAAGTGCGAGAGATTGTGGAAGCCGTAGGGATCTCGCATGGCTCAGTGGTTTCAATTTTGAATGATCACTTGGGCATGAGAAAGCTTTCCGCAAGATGGGTGCCGCGTTTGCTCACAGTCGACCACAAACGCAATCGTGTAACAACTTCACAGGAAGGTTTGGCGTTGTTTAATCGCAATATGGAGGAGTTTTTGCGCCGTTTTGTAACCGTGGACCAAACATGGATCCATCACAACACACCAGAGACCAAACAACAGTCAAAACAGTGGGTTTCTAAGGGTGAATCGGCGCCAAAGAAGGCCAAGGTGGGTTTGTCAGCCAATAAAGTTATGGCGACTGTTTTTTGGGATGCACGCGGGATAATCCACATTGACTACCTTCAAAAGGGAAGAACAATCAATGGGGAATATTATGCCAACTTATTGGACCGATTCAATGACGATTTGAAAAAAAACCGACCTCATTTGGCCAAGAAAAAAGTTCTTTTCCACCAAGACAATGCAAGGGTGCACACATGTGCAGTTGCCATGGCAAAAATCCATGAATTGGGCTATGAATTGCTCCCTCATCCACCCTATTCTCCAGATTTGGCTCCGAGCGACTACTTCTTGTTCCCAAACCTGAAGAAATGGCTTGGTGGAAAAAGATTTGACTCCAATGATGAAGTCATCTCGCAAATAAAGGCCTATTTTGAGGACCTCGACAAATCATTTTTTTTGGAAGGGATAACAAAAATTGGAGAAGCGTTGGACAAAGTTTATAGAGCTCAAGGGAGACTACGTTGAAAAATAAAATTATTTTTTTATCAAAAAATCTGTGTTTTATTCCAAAAGTCACGGACTTATTGACCCGCCCTCGTATATATGAAAAAAAAAAATCGAAAGAATAACATGGAACGTGTTCAAATTGTGATCAAATCCACATCAGGCCAAACATTGACGGTACAATGCTCACTCAAAACCCAAAATTCACTAGAAAACAAAGAGAATTATCTATTTGAAATTTCGCAGCTGAGAGGAGAACATTATGACTCGAAGCTGTAATTTTCTGATCTGATTTGATCTGACATTTTCACTCACTCGTTTAATGCTAAACATGTTGAATAAGTTTCTTATTATAACCTATTCTAAGGGTATATAAGTTTTGACTCATAGTTCTTAACATACTTTAATATTGCCCGTAGACCCCTAAAAGTTACTATATTTATGATCAGCATCGATAGTAATGTCGATCTAGCCATGTCCGTCCGTCCGTCTGTCGGCAAAAATTAGGCCTTTAAACTGGACCTAGAGAGCTCTAGGGTCCCGAAATAATCAAGTTTAAGAATTTTTGAAACAAACAACAACACTCAAAAAAACAAATTTATCGAAAAAATCGAATTTTGAGCTAGAGAGCTGAAATTTTTTATATATGATCTATGAATCCTAAAACTGATCGGGAGATACAATTTTTAAAATTCGCCTACTGACACGCCCACAATGAAATAAAACAATTTTATTGAAAAACCAAAGTCTGAGCTAGGGAGCGTTTTTTTAGAAAAGCTTCGTTTTTTTCGACAAAATCCTTTAAATGTTATATAACAAAATATGTAGAGCGTTCTTAACAATTCAACCATACTTAGACTTTTGTCACGCCCACTTATGATAGGAATAAGAATAGGGTATCCAACAGTTCGCCCTAGCGGACTGTAGCCTGTCCCTATGTTTTTATTATATTTTTTGAACAAAAACTTTGTTAACAAAAAAGATGAAATCGATTTTTCTTTTCAAATTTTAGCATCCAACTCCATGCTTTCTTGCCTTGCAGATATTTTGGATGAGAATTGCTTTGTGCCATATCCATTTTTTTGTGTTCCACGTGTATAAAAAAATCAGTTTCAAAATGTAGGAGGTGGGACACAAGTCAAAAAAGGAGACTTTTACGTTAATTAACGTGGCTTGTTAACGGTTTGGCAAATTTTGTATTAAATGCGATTGATCTTGCTCACATCGTTAACCGTACTTATCATTATCTTTGTATATAGACTTTATAGTATTATCATAACAGCCAGTTTCTTATTTTGGCCTCACGTTAGTAGATGGCGTTTGGAAGGTTTGTGTCTTAAATTCTGCTGTTGTTTTTTTACACACTTTAAAAACGAAGAAAGACAACCAAATAAACTGCCTTATCTCTCTTTATCGAACCTTTCATAATTGCATTCCCATGTATGTTATATTTTTTTTCTTTGTTAGAAGGAGCATAGGCATTTTTGTTGTTTAGCAGCACAGGTAGCATGTAGGATTTGCAAGTAAGTTAATTTGTATGGATAATGGATCTCGCATTATCGATTCTCTGGTCATGCCATATGATTTTCATTTGTATGGAAGTGTAAGTATATGTATTTATTTTTCTGTGTAATTGATGATTTGCAATGTTGCCTTCGCTTCGGCAAGTAGTATGTTTGATGTGAGGGAGATGATGGAAAAATAAGAAATCTGACTTCTTCGTCTGCGAGTAGAATGTATGATGGAAGAGGCGATTTGTTTGAAAGGAAAAATTGAATAAAATTTGATTTCGGTATTTTTCATCAAATGAAATATTATGAATTTGTCGCATTTTAGACTCTCACTGTTTCGGCTATATCCTGTCGCAAAAGGTACCGATTTCTATCGTTTTTTTTTGCAATTGATTTAGAAATATTCGATCTAATTTATAAAGCAATGACATAATTTATTTTTTGTCAGTATTGTGCCATGCCGCACCACCACTTCTTGGTCAATAGGTACCTATAAGATGAATATTTATATGGATAGTTAGAATTTTCGTTATTTTGCGTGGAGCTAGATTGCTTAATTCGATGAACGACATATTTTATAGGAGTAGCTATTGCACAATTTTATTTATCTTTAATCAACATGTGAAATTGTTGGTATATATATTTTAAAGTCCATGTACCTTTTCAATGAAGCATTGAGGAAGGTCACTAGTTGGTATTTTTTGCTTAGGTAATGGAGGTTGCTTGATTGTTTCTCTTTTGCATTAAACGTGTTCTAATATTAGATATACTTCGAGGCATTAAGAACGTCACTACAAAGATTATGCTGGCTAACTCTAGAGCTTTTAGCTGAGCTCCAGCAATTGTAGAGTGTTCCACTGTGTCTCTTGGCGGTTCAAGTCGAATATGACTTTCATTAGTATAGTCCCGGTATATTCATAGTTTTAATTGTAATCCGCGTTGCGACTATTGGATATCAGAAAGAGTTGAACTGCTTTTTGTATTCATATTGGTCTAATTTTATTCGTGAAAGAATAAGTTGTGCATATGAATATTTTTATAATATATAAATATTAATTCTTTTATAGTATAATCCATTGTCTGGTAGTTATTACACTGGACTATGTTGCTACTATGCTCATTATAGTTGCCATTATATACAGGTAGGCATACTTCGTGTATTCGACCATTGTATACAGACTCAAAGTCTATATACAAAGGTTCTTGTAAGATGTGTTTTCCATTATCTTCTTTAGAGCGAGTTAATCGAGCAAGTTTGACGAAGGCGGATTTTCGTGTATGTGATGAAAAAGATGCGATAATAGATGATTTTTCAGCATTTTTAGTGTTTGTCCTATTTAAATCAGTGATGTCAGTATCTTTAATTTCGTAGTTAATTGTTTTCCATTAGGTTATTGTTTTTTTTTTGTTTTCGTTTATCTCATCGTACTTGCTTCCAACAAAGTTACAAGCTTTTTTTATTTCCTCCCTGAGAAGTTTAAGCTCTTCAAGAACACTTAAGTTGTTAGCCATTATGATGTTCGGGTCGCCCGGACTGTTGGTAATATCACGGGGGCGCTTGTTGACTTGAGTATCTGATGTTGGTGTAAGAGTAGTCGACCAATGTCCAATGTTGCGGCAATGTTTTTTTGTGCTTCTGTACCAGATCTGCAGAACTGACATTTCCCAGCTTCACGTCTGGCTCCCATGTTTCTCCATGACTTTTCAGTTACCGTCGTGCAGGGGAAGTGCAATTTGCGATCACATTTTGGGCATGAAGCGAAATCGCCTTCAGGGGGGAGAGGATCGGCACAATGAGAACACACAGTCATACTTTATTTGTATGTGTAAGAGATGGCTATATCTGTGTCCAAAAGGTAAAACATCTTATGTCAATTCGTAACACTTTTCAGGAGAGACTTTTCAAACTTCAAATTGTGATCTCAAAAAAATATAGGGGTTTAGCCGGATTATTGTTTCACAAAAATATAGCATTTTTATTTGGGAATTTATTGAAATTTATTGTTTGTTACTATTTGATAAACTTTGTTAACGAATTTATTGATTTCTGACTTAAGACGTTTTACCAAATCAAATTATTTAACTTTATTAATCTTAAGTCACTTAAGATGTTTTTCCAATTTTACTACTTACCCTTTTCAAAACTTAAGTCGACATAAGTTTTTTTACTTTAACCTGAAATTAACTGTCCATTAAGATAAGATATTTTTCCATGAACTTTAACAATGTTTTGGTCATAAAGAAAAACACGTCAAATTTCAATTAATTAAATTTCTTAAAATTTATTACTTCATTAGACAATAAGAGAACTAGAAAATTAAAAAAAACTTAAAAAAACGACATTTCGTTGTTTCGAATGAATGAGAATTTCGATTTCGCATGAATGAAAAGTTACAGTCATGTCTACAAAATTATTTAAAAAAACTTAAAAAATGACAAAAAATCTTATAAGGAATATGTAAAGTTATTAACTGCCAGGTGAGTTAAGAAGGTTATACTGTTTCATCATCGGTTTCATCAGTTAGGTCTGGGTGATAGTTTGGCATATTTTCGGCTGGCAAATTTTTATAAAAATTATGAAAAGCGGGATCAATAAGTGGTAGTAGATCCAGCAAATTCTTCTTTTTTTCTTTGGTAAGAGGTAAAAGCTCCAAATAGCACAAAGGAACGTCACATGGTAATACTTTGGCCACACCACGGCGCTTTAAATTTAAAACTTTAAACGGTTCTTCCTCGGAAAGAGAAGTTTTATACATAATTACTCCAAAACTTTTCTCATATCTAAGCCATTTTATATCTTTCCATGCGAACTTATTTCCACTTTCATCGGTTTTCCGCCAAAGTAATTTTTCTTTTGAAATTTTAGAAAAGTCCAGAAATTTGCTTCTAGACATTTCGCTGACTATGAATGGATTTTTGGTTCCCACAGATCGTACCAGCTGATACTAATCACGTGGATGGTGTATATCAACAGAAGTCTTTTTTTTTCTTTTTTTCTATGGCCGCATGATCACTATCGCACTCCATGTGGTTGTTGCCAGGTACTAAAAACTTATGATCAATTGTTTCAATATTTGATTCAGATGAGTTCATAAATGTTAAGAACATTGTTGAAACAAATGAGTTCTTGTTCTGGCCTCCACAGGAATCGCTGTAAAACACCACTTCCCTACAGGCTTCAGGTAACTGTTTGAGGTGCTCAACAAGACAGGAAGCTATTTCATTGCCTCCACGACGTCCTTCACCCTCGTGCCACATGTAGCAAATAGCCTGGTTTGTTGCGCCATCATGAACTGTTAAATTAAACGTCCAGAGCTGTCTTTTGTAAAATGAAACACTTGTTCGCAAAAAGGGAGTTGGAAGGCATTGCTGCAGGTCAAACGTAAAAACTTGTCTGCTCCGATTATTTTGGCATAATGCTTTATCTTTCTTCTTACTTTCATATGCCGAGTCAGCATGCTCTTGGTGGTATTTTAATTCCTTTTCTATTTGAACTTTTTCATCTCCACTGCTGGTCTTTACTTTCATTTTCAAAATTTCACACTTATTGCACGTACCCAGCTGTGGTTTTTTGAACTTTATGTTCATTGTCTTAAAAATCTTGGAGTATGTGGTGAGCGATACCGTTGCTCCAATTTTTTCAGTAAACAATCTATACATTTGCGAAAGACTTAAATCGGCATGTAAATACTTTTGCTCTGAATGTTTCCTAGTGTAATGTGATTCATATGCTGGAAAGCTCAGGATATGGTTGCGTATTTCAATTTCTTGTGCGCTGTTTAATTTATTCGGAGGAATCTTTCTTCCTCGTTTATGCGATATTATTGTTCCAGGCGACTCAAGTTTTTTTTTCACCACAGTTTTTATAAATTGTTCTGTTTCACAAAGTGTGAAACGAAAGCACTTCTGGCATACTTTTATTCTTTCTCCGCCAACTTCTAAAAAAAACGTGTTAACATGTGTCCTTCTTCGCAAATGCTTTTCAGTCTTTCTTTGAGTTTTTTTCTCCGAAAGTATTATAAGTCCAGCAGAAAATGCAACCCTCAAATTATAATTGCCAAGTTTCCAATATTGCTCAAAAATATTTGTTTGAGCGCTAAATGAAATATTTTCCTTGCACTTCATGCGACAATTTTCCAATGGCTTCATTTTTCTTTTTCCCACAAAATTACCTGAATTATTGAGATATCCCTGACCAGTATTTCTTTTTAATTTTTTTGCTGCACGATCTGTGTTTTTTTCCAATAGATTTGCTTCCAAAAGTTGTGATGCGCGTTCTGTTTCTTCACTCACCTCACTCTCCTTGTCGTTACTAGCATTTGAATAAATGTCAGGATCAGCCTATCCATCATCCGAATCAAAATCATCTCGATTATCAGTATCACTCAATAGGTTATCTAATTGCTGTTGAAATTCCCTGCTGGTTCCTGGAAGATTTGCTGTCTCACGAAAATCACATCCCTGGTTCGCAACTGTGGTGCTCATGTTGAGCGCAGTACATGGATCATCTTAAAGTTAAAAGTAAAAACGAAAAATTCCATAAGTTCAGCTACAAATGCACAGCCCGCTAACATTGCTGATACTGTATTGCTCTGCTTCCTTGCTGAACTTCTTAAACGATTCTTCAGTGGTGTTTAGTTAACATCTGCTTCCACCTCGAGATGCTCTTCTGGATGGTAAGCTTCATCACCGTTTGAACACACTGGCTGAACATTTGGTTCAACAAGAACAACATCATTTTCAGGAGTAAATGTTATGCTAACGGTGTCTTCATTTTGCAGTTTTGCTCTGTCCGTGTATTCTGGAACTACTTTTGGATAAACAATATCACGACTCACCTCTATTTGATTGGTTTTCGGATTCCAGATTCGGTAACCTTTGACACCTTCGATATATCCCACGAAATGTCATTTTTCTGACTTCATATCCCACTTCCGCCTTTTTTGTTCAGGAACACGAACAAAGCATTCCTCTCCAAAAACTCTCCATTCGACAAAATTTGAGGGTAAGTTATTTCCGGTCCACAACTCGTAAGGTGTTTTCTAGTCGTCGTTCAGTGATGTTCTGTTTATGACAGCAGTGTTGACAGCTTCCGCCCACAATTCAAGAGGCAAATTTTTAGCATAGATCATCGTCCTTCCAGCTTCCACGAGAGTTCTCATCTCACGTTCCGCTCTGCCGTTTTGCTGTGGGCAATATGGGACTGAGGTCTGGTGGAGTATTCCAAAATTCTTCAACACATCTTCAAACTCCTTATTGAGAAATTCCGTTCCATTATCAGTTCGAATGGTTTTAAGTTTGAACCCGGTTTCTGCTTTGAGTTTGTGAACAAAATCCTTGAAACAGGAAGGAACCTCACTTTTGTGTTTAAGAAAATATGCTGAGCGGTAGTTTGAAAAATCATCCTTAAATAACAAGAAGTAGTTCGATTCGGACAGCGATGAATGTTGCATGGGTCCGCAAATATCCGAATGAACGAGCTCACCAGGCTGCTTTGCTCTGTTCTCACTTGCATGAAATTTTGATTTTGAATGCTAACCGAAAACCCATGCCTCGCAAAAGAAATCAGTATCCAAAATTGGAATTTTCTTGTTTTTTAAGAAAAGTTTAACTTTTTGTATGTTCTGATGGTGATGCTAGGCGTTCATGCCAGATTTTTAAATCATTAACTCTTGTCGCAACATTAGCACTTGGCGTTTGAATTTTAAACTTCATTCGGAACAACGATTTTTCACGAAATCCAACGGCCACTATTTTGTTTCCGTCAAGTAATCTACATTCCTCCCTATCCGATACTAAACGTAGGCCTTTGTCCAGGGCTGAATTCGAAGAAAACAAGTTCACTTTGATAACCGGCACGTAAAGAACATTTTTTAAAAATTTATTTAACCAAGTAGATTTATTGTATGAAAGAATTTGCACATCGCCACAACCGTAAGCATTTATTAGTTCTCCGTTTCCGATACGTACTTTTTGGGGTTGATCAAAAACCTTAAATTTAGATTTAGATTTATGATGAAAACAATTCCTTTTCGAACGTCATATGATCTGTTGCTCCGGAATCCATGTACCAGCCTTGGTTATCGCCATCCATGTCACAACACAAAAGCGTAGAAAGAAATGCATCTCTGTTGTTGTCATTGTTTTCGTTTCTGCCATTTCTCCTCTTCGGACATTCTCGCTTCCAATGTCCTGGTTTCTTACAAATGAAACATTTACCGCTGCTGCCACTACGACCATTGTAATTCTTGTTAGAGTGAAACTGAGAGTTGTTTTGAGTATATCTCTTTCCTTTTTCCGCCACGAATGCGTTTTGATGGTGTGCGTGTAGATGAAGCGACATACGAGTTTCTTCAATTATGAGACGACTCATTAAATTCCCCAGGGTCCGGTCAGTTGCAGCTGTAGATTCCCATGCTGTGTGGAAGTGCATGTATTTCTCGGGCAGCGTCATCAGTATCTTCGTTATGAGCATGCTTTCAGACACCGTCTCACCTAAATCACGCAACTGCTGTGCAATACTTTCAACTTTTGAAATGTGTGTCGCTATGTCGTCCTTTTCCTCTTTCACACATGCATAAAACTTTTGTTGCAGCATATGAACATTTGTCTAGCTTCTTTGTTCATATACCGTTTCTAATTTCGTTCACATTTCTTTGCTGGCCAACGGATGTTGCAATGATTTTTTGAGCCTTAAAATCATTTTTAACAAACTCCTTTACCTCTTCACTTTTAAGTCTCAACTTCTTCTCATTGCAGACAACGTCATACAACTCACTGGCACTCAAAATAATTAAGTCTTCTACTGCTCCGCCGTTTAAAGCTCTTCTATTCTGCATAGATCAGCCGAATCCATTGTGCAAATACCGATTTGATTTTTTTTACACCCAAAAAACTCAGACACTTTTTAATCCCTTTATTTCCACAAATTAATGTGATCCGAAATAATACTTTTACTACAAAAAAACAAACTAAAAGTTTCTCCGTGTCTGGGCCCATAACCTGTTGTAGCAGAGAGATAAAAATAACAAGTCCTTTGTGTTGAAGAATTTTATATATGCTATACATACATATTTTGCTTCCTTCTCTCTCCGTTTCTTGTATCTTCTGTCCTGCTTCTTGCAGTGTCTTTTTCTTGTATCTTATTCATTATGCACTGTTACCTATTTTTATTTTAGTCTCAATAAAATTCTTCAACACAACGGACGTGTTATTTTTATCTCTCTGCTACAACAGTATGAGAGAGCGAAAGACTCTAAAACGGAATATTTATTAAAACGAGATTGATAAACAAAGCACAATTAGGGAAATGCCGATTTCTATTGTAAATCTATATTCTGGGACATATTGAAATACTATGAATATTTACACTTTTTCTTGGATTTTTTTAAATATAAACTATCCAACTATTGGTTTAAAATGACTAAAAATAGCAGAGCGATAGAAAGACACGGCCGTACGCGAAAAAGATTTCACTATTTTCTAGTTTCTAGATTTTTCTGTTTTGTGAGGTTGTAACCTTGACTCAACGCGGGCCACCATACTAGTGATCCATAGGTGAGGATTAGACGTACTACAGCTGTATACATCCACAAGGTCATCTTTGGTTGAAGTCCCCACTTCTTTCCAAGGGTTCTGCTACAGGCATAGAAGGCAATGCACGCCTTCCTTACTCAGTGTTCAATGTTATGTTTCCAGTTAAGTTTTGGATCGAGCGCGATACCCAGATACTCAGCGCTGTAGGATAGTGTAAGTGGTTGACCGTTTAGGCGGGGTACTGTAAAATCGGGTATTTTGGTTTTGGTAGTGAACAGCATCAGTTCGGTTTTGCTCGGGTTAACGCCGAGGCCACAACTTGCAGCCCAGGTGTTAATAGCTAGGTGAGCTTGGAATACTTTGTTAATTGAAGAAGGTGATTTCAATTATTTGTTGCAGTTAAATGTCTTTCAATAAAATCAAGAAAGAAAACGTTTCAAATACCACGATATAAATTTCGTTTATTTCGCTAATATGTTGATCAGCGGGGATGAACATCACAGACTCGAATGCCGCAAATTTTTCTACAAGCCAACCTCGTAATCTCGGTACATAGATCTTGCATAATAAATCAGCTGGACTTTTATTCTTAATATACATAGATAGTCATTGACCCTAACTTGCATGATATAAAATAAGTTAACATCGTAATTGTCCTAGATTACTACGATCTCAAACAATGCCCCTGCTGCGCTGGCTGTTGTTAGAGCAGGATGGCCATACGTTGCTATATGTTCTCTTCATTTTCGGTTTTTTGTAACTTTAGCTGGCGGTGGTTAGAGCCAGCAGGCTACTCGATGTGATTTTCCTTACGAGCGTTGGTTTGTGTGCGACTCAGCCTAATCCTCGATGATTTTCTGCATGCCACCTTTTGACAGTTTTGTGTTGATCGTGGCTTAGTACGTGGTGCGTGATTTCGTTGGTTCCAAAATAAAGATTTTTTTGTAGTGAAGTTTTGCTTATATGCAAAATTAAGTGCAGTGTTTTCGTTTGTGAGCTGTTCCTTGGAGCTATTTGTTTGAAGTGTGAAACTCAGTCCGAGTTTATATTGTTCTGCCTTTCAGCAAACACCTTCATGTACACTCACATGTTTCTAGCCCCTGTCATGTACGTGAGTCTTTCGCTTAATTCTCACCCTTAGTGGTTAGCAAAGTGCTTCTATTATTTTGTTGGGAACCAACACCAGGTGCTTACCTTGTCTAGAGCAGTCCCCATTCTTTCACTTATCACTGATGGAAACTTCTCTGACACTAGTATCACTATATCGTCCGCATACGCGAAAACTTTGACCCTTTCCCTACCTAGTTTTATGAGAATTTTGTTCATAACCATTAGCCAGAGTAGCAGAGATATGACGCCACCGTGTGGCGTTCCTCTATGGGCAAATTTGGTTAAGCGACTGTTGCCTGAATAACTCTTGCTCCGAGCATAGAAGCTATCCATTGCCTAATAGATTCCTCTATGCCCAATTCGACCAGAGATTCAAGAATAGCTTCCGTGTGTACGTTGTTGAAGGCTCCCTCTATATCCAAGAAGGAGGATAGGGTGTATTCTTTGTAGTGTATGGATTTTTCAATTGTTCGCACTACCTCATGGAGAGCCGTTTCCGTGGATCTGCCCTTGAGATAGGCGTGCTGTGATTTGGAAAGCGATGTTTCTGGCAGAGAACTTCGCATGTGGATGTCTAGGACACGCTCTAGGGTTTTAAGTATAAAGGAGGTTAGATTTATTGGTCTGAAGTCCTTCGCGGATACGTGCCCGCGTTTGCCCACCTTCGGTATAAACACCACCCTAGCGCGTCTCCAGGAGTGTGGTATGTGGTTTAGTATTAAACAGCTTCGGAAGATCAACGCTAACCAAGGTATTGATAGGTTTTGCATTTTCTGTAGCATGACAGGCATTATGCCGCCAGGGCCCGGAGACTTATACGGAGAGAAACTGTTAATAGCCCAGAAAATCTTTTCCTCGGAAATTATTGAAGTGATATTGTTGTTGGGAGCAGGTTGTACTTGCCGAGACCTCTCGGGTTCCGTACTAGTATCGCTGCATCCGGGAAAGTGTGTGTTTATAAGGAGTTCCAGGGTCTCAGCTGGGGATTCTGTCCATCCTCCGTCTGATCTTTTCAGAAATGAAGGGTTGGAGTGCTCCTTGGGCAAAATTTTGCTTAGCCTAGCGGAGTCCTTAAGGGTTTCTATCGAATGACAATAGTCCATCCAGGCCTCCTTTTTGAATGTCTTTATGGCTGTCTTATACAGACTTAGACAGTCGTTTTAAGGCCGCCAGAAATTGTGTTTGTGGTAGATGTTGAAAATCGCTCTAGTCATCCGTCTAAGACTGGAGATCTCTCCACCATGCGGAAAGGGTTTTTTTTACTGCGTTTAACTGGGCACGAGACTTTGTATGCTACATCCATAGCCTTCTCAACAGTCTTTACCTGTACCTCCAGTTCTTTAATTGCAACTGTGTTTGTTTCGGGTATATTTTTGAGTTTTGTCCGAAGGACTTGGCCAAACTTGGTCTAGTTAACTCTTTTGTTGTTTCTAAATGGTTTAGTAGTCTCGACCTCGAGACTCATGTCGTAGAGGATCCATCTGTGGTCTGAGAGTGACTCCAGACTGGAAACTTTCCAGTTTTCTACCTTAAAGTTATCATTGTTTGTTTTTAGTGTAATAACTATTACCTCTTCCCATCACCTGTATGTTTCTGTACTCAAAAAGACAAAAGTTGGGGGTCGTACCCTTGTTGCTGATAGATACGTTAGTAGTCAAAAGAAAATCAAAAAGTGACGCTCCTCTTTCATTATTCTCTGAGCTACCCCCTATAGAATTATAGAATGCCTGGCGTTAGCATCGCAGCCCATCAGTAGGTTGTCCTTCATTGTTGTTGAGGCTATGAGCAGCTCCACTTCCTCTGGCGGTGCAGGTCTCTCATGAGCCATGTATGCTGAAGCCATGTATGTTTGTGCAACCAGGCACTTGTTGTTTACGAGCAGGAGGAAGGACATTGTGTTTTTATAGGGTTCCTCCGCTTTGATAACTGACCAGTCATCCTTTGGAACCGTCGGGTTTTGGAGTTTAAGACATTGGAGAAGCCTTCTACCTTCTATCTTCATATTTGGCAACCAAATGCGGGCCCTAGGTCTCCTCGGGATGTCCTTATCTGGGATAAGCTCGAGCTTCAATTCATCCCAGACGTCGCTAACCTTAGCAACGAATCCACTAAGGAAGTCCTTGGAGAATTGGTCGGCGCACTTGATTACCCGATATCCCCTCACCACCTCGGCGGAATCAAAATCTGGAAGAGGTTCCCCTTGGTTGTTTACAATGTGATCTATCACCATTTCGGAGAGCTTGGCCTCAATGCTTCCTCAAGCCCTGGCCATGGATTTCCCATTCGTTGAAAGGTCATCCACTAGTGCGACCTGAAGGTAATCGCTAACCACCTCGGTAAAGGTTCGCTTCTGGGTCGCACCAGCACCCGATGTGCTTGGCGTGACTATGCCTGTTGATCCTTCGTCAACCTTGGTTTTTTTAGGGGCTGGGCGGTTGGAGATCTCGTCTTGAGACCTGTCACACTTCGCTCCCTTTCGACTTTTGTTTTTCAGACTCTCGTTGTACTCGTTAACGATTACCTGATATTTAATTTTATCCGCCTGATCCTTTTCGTGGACATTTCCGTGAACCTTTCCTTAGCACTCTCGCCGCTTGCACCAAATACCTGCCACTTGATACGAGCAAAAGCAGGACAATCACAGAGGAAATGTTCCGCAGTATCGTCGCTTTCTCCACAGGCTTCGCAGTTGGTGGCGTCGCTTAGGCCTGGCACCTTAAGGTGTTTGGCAAAAGCGTAGTGTCCCGTAAGAACGCCAGTAGTCTGTCTGCAGTCTTTTCTGTTGAGAGACAACAAGAATGCCGCGGATTTCCCACAGACTTCGGGGAGCATTTGCTTAGTCTGTCTGCACCCTGGAGAGTCATGCCAACTGCGATTGTGTTCATATGAAACCCAACCGTCAATGGAAGCCCTGACCGAGGACGCAGGCAGACAAATCGCCGATTCAGGTCCTGAGAAGTCCCCTTCTGAGCCCTGTCTAGCAAGTTCATCGGAGATCTCATTTCTCGTGATCCCGTTATGACCCGGGACCCAGACAAGTCTAAGTGAATTCAGCCTTCCGACCGAATTCAGAGAGATCTTGCATTCGCGGACTATTTTGGAGGTGGTTAAGGGGTTGAGCAAGGCCTTAAGGGCAGCCTGACTGTCGCTACAGACGCAGATACTTCGCCCCCTCCACCTGTTCCTCGCAACATAGTCCATGGCCATTAGGATAGCATAAGTCTCCGTGTGGAAGACTGACGCATATTTGCCTAACGAGAAGAAAAGTCTAATGTTGTCGCTCTCCATGAAAACACCAGCACCAGATCCTTGATCGGTTTTGGAGCCATCCGTGAAGATTCGACTGCATTCCTTTCCAGGCTCAGAGTCTGGCCAGAGCCAGTCCTGAACACGAGGAAAGTCGACTTCATAGTTGCGCTTTACCCGAAGTTCCAGTGTCATTGCATCAGACAGCATATCCATACGATAGGAGTCGAATGACAGCCGTTCCGCAAGTTAAACAAAACTCCAGTGCGAGTTATATCAAAAGCAACCTCTTTTTAAACGTGAGATAGCTTTGATTGTGCAACCCATAATGAAAACATAGGGACGGGCTACAGTCCGCTTGGGCGAACTGTTGGATACCCTATTCTTATTCCTATCCCTCATAAGTGGGCGTGACAAAAGTCTAAGTATGGTTAAATTGTTAAGAACGCTCTACATATTTTGTTATATAACATTTAAAGGATTTTATCAAAAAAAACGCTCCCTAGCTCAAACTTGGGTGTTTCAATAAAATTGTTTTATTTAATTGTGGGCGTGTCAGTAGGCGGATTTAAAAAAAAATTAACACATGAGCATAAAGGGCCCCTAGAGAGTATATATTATAAATTTCAGCTCCCTAGCTCAAACTTTGGATTTTCAAAAAAATTGTTTTATTTATTTGTGGGCGTGTCAGTGGGCGGATTTTGAAAATATTTATACATGAGCTTAAAGGGCCCCTAGAGAGTATATATTATAAATTTCAGATCCCTAGCTCAAACTTTGGATTTTCAAAAAAATTGTTTTATTTATTTGTGGGCGTGTCAGTGGGCGGATTTTGAAAATATTTATACATGAGCTTAAAGGGCCCCTAGAGAGTATATATTAAAAATTTCAGCTCCCTAGCTCAAATTTTGGTTTTTCAATAAAATTGTTTTATTTTTTTGTGGGCGTGGCAGTGGGCGGATTTTGAAAATTTTATATCCCGAGCAGTTTTAGGAGTCATAGATCATATATAAAAAATTTCAGCTTCCTAGCTCAAAATTCGATTTTTTCCAAAATTTTGTTTTTTTGAGTTTGTGGGCGTGTCTGTGGGCGGATTTCAAAAATTCGTAAACTTGATTATTTCGGGACCCTAGAGAGTATATGGTTAAAATTTCAGCTCTCTAGGTCCAGTTTAAAGGCCTAATTTTTGCTGACGGAGGGACGGACGGACGGACGGACGGACATGGCTAGATCGACATTACTATCGATGCTGATCATAAATATAGTAACTTTTAGGGGTCTACGGGCAATATTAAGGTATGTTACAAACTATGCGTCAAAATTAATATACCCCTAGAATAGGGTATAAACATCAAGGGGCGGGAGGTTCAATAATGCATCCAGGCTGGAGCCATGCGTGCTGGCGAAGGCCCCCGTGCAGCCGAGACATACCTTCCTTTGGAGTTTGGCGAAAGCAGCAGTAACGTATTTACGCGAAAGCTTATTGCACCAAACAACCGATGCGTATGCTATAAATGATCTTATCATAGCCGTATAAATTCATAGGACTCTTTTCGGAGATAAGTCCCATGTCTTGCCGAAAATGCCTTTGCACTGCCAGAAAATAAACAGCGCCTTGGCAGTCTTCAGCTCAACATGTTTGGACCAAAGAAGTTTGCTGTCCAGGACGACTCCCAGATACTTTGCTTCTTTGGAGAGTTGGATTGTGACGCCTTTTAGCACTGGCTGAGTCAACCCGATCAGCTTCCTCCTAAAGAGAACAACCTCAGTTTTAAGAGGATTGACCGAGAGTCCATTCCTAGTGCACCATTCGTCGATCACGTAAAGGGCCGCCTGCGCCTTGGCGCATACAGTCGCTAGGCATGATCCAACAGAAAGCACGGCAACATCATCAGCGTACGCCTGAGCGTATACATTAGAACTGTTGAGTGCGTTCAACAGAGAGTCGACCAGCATACACCACAGTGGAGACAGAACGCCGCCTTGCGGGCAGCCTCTGTTTACCTCCGCCATAACATAGCGGCCACAATCCACATCCGCAACCAACGTTCTATTCATTAGCATTGCTTTAATCCACAACACCAATGGTTCGTCTACGCCGTGTAATCTGGCGGAGCTGCACATGCTATCAAAAGTCGCATTGTCAAAAGCACCCTCAATATCGATGAAAATGCCCATCGCGTATTCTTTCATGTCAAGCGCGCCCTCAATTCTACCAAGTAGATTTTGGAGCGCAGTCTCGCAGGATTTTCCGCGTTGATAGGCATTTTGCATCTGAGATAGTGGATGCAATCGCAAAGCAGTTTTGCGCACGTGAAGCTCGACCAGCCTTTCCATGCTTTTCAGCAAGAAGGAAGTCAGACTGATTGGTCTGAAGCTGTTGGCGGTTGAGTAGTCAATTCTGCCAAGTTTTGGTATAAATGCCACTCTAACTGTTTTGTGTTTTTTTTTTTGCGATAGAAGGTAGAAACCTTGCATGAGGCACCAATGGTCCGACGTCCATTGGTAGTGCCGGATTCCTACCGGCTAAATTGGTCCCTTACAGAACAGGCCGATTCTTTTCCCCCGCGGAACCGCCGTAAGACATAACTTCGTGGGGGTCGGTGTGAAGACTTAGCTTGTTGCTCTATTGTTGGAACTATTAACTTTCCGTTGGCGTTCTAAGCGTGTAAGATCGCTTAGTATACGCACCGCCACGTTACTTACAGTTTTCCAGTTTTCGTCACTCCGAAGCATATAGTTCACGACATTATCGGGAGTGGGCCACTCTCCGAATTGGTCCCGTAGGAAGATCCTCTCGGTTTCGTACCATCGGCAATGGAAAAACACGTGTTCCGCGTTTTCAGAAACATTTTCGCAATGCGGGCAATTTGGGCTGGTTTCATGTCCGCCTCTGAAGAGATATATTCTGTAACAGCCATGACCAGTCAAGAACTGGGTCAGATGGAAGTTTGTTTCACCATGTTCCCTTTTGATCCATACATCGATTACTGGTATAAGCCTGTTCGTATCTTCCCTTTAACGATTCATTCCATTGTTTTGTCGTTATCTAGCCGACCATTTTGGATTTTTTATTTTATCATTTCTTCAGCAAATATATCGATAGGTAACATTGAAGATACGATGAGTATAGCATCGTTCGAGACTGTTCGAAACGCATAGCCGACTCTAACTGCGCTAAGACGGTGGACAGATTTGACCCCCTCAAGTAAGACTTAACTTTCGTTGCACTTGACCATATTTCTATCGCATACATAAGAATAGAACTGGCAGTTCCTGCAAGAAGAAGTCTCTTTGTTTGTTTCGGGCCCCCGATGTTACTCATCAGCCTTGAAAGCGCGCTAACGGTTTTTGATGACTTTTCGCATACACATTCAAGATGATGTTTAAAGCTTAGGCGAGCGTTTATAATTACTCCAGTACTTAATAAACTGTTGGGAAACTTCTTCTTGCTCTCCCACTCTAAGCGTTATCGTTTCCCGCACTTTCCTACTCGTAATAAGTACTGCTTCCGTTTTGTGTTCAGTGAGTTTCAAACCTGCGCTAGAAAGCCATGTACGTACCTTTGCAACTGTCTCATTGCAGTGCAGCTGGACTTCTTCTATTGTTTTTGCCACAACTACCACGGCTATGTCGTCTGCAAAGCCGATAATCGACGCTTCTCTTGGAATCGGTAGACGCAGAATTTCGTCATACATAACGTTCCATAGCAAGGGGCCTAGAACTGAACCTTGTGGCACACCGCCCGTTACTTCATACTCTTTTATTCCCTCATCAGAGTCGTAGAGGAGAACTCTATTCGAGAAGTAACTCTTTATAATCTTACGAAGATAGTCTGGTATTCCTATACTGTAGAGACAGCTAATGATACGTTTCTAATTCACCGAATTAAACGCGTTTTTTACATCGAGCGTTATAACGGCGCAGTATTTTTTGGTTCCTCCTTTCCAGCGCCTTCCTTCTATATCGGCTCGGGCTCTCGTTATTACCCTTTCCTTTCGGCAGTAGGACAAGTCTTTGGCGCTTCCAAGGTTCAGGAAAAATGCCCTCCTGAAGACACGCGTTGGACATTTTGGCAAATAAGTCAGGTCGTGTTTTAACTGCGATTTTTAGGGCTCTATTTGGGATACTGTCCAGTCCCGGAGCCTTTCTATCGCGTACCTTCTTAAAAGCTTCGGATAATTCTTCGCGTTTTACGATGGGTATAGGCGCAATTTTGTGATTACTTTGACTACCGAGCTCTGTACTTTCTTGACGAGGAAATAGGGTCTCAACTATTTGTCGTAACAAAACCGGGCACGCCGGTGATTGCATACGGGGAATTTTTAGCCTCATCGATACGATTTGATAAGCTTTACCCCAGACGTCGTTGTTGAAATCTTCGCAGAGATTCCTAAAACACAGGCGCTTGCTAGACTTAATAGCTTTTTTAAAACGGCTTCTTGCTTCTCGGTGTTCGTTTCGTGCAAGTTGAATTTGATGGTCATCAACGTGTCGTATCCGGGAACGCTGGTAAATTCTTCGCGTTCGGTGACATAACGATCTGAGTTCCGCGATCTCAGGAGTCCACCAGTATACTGGAGACCTCGACATTGATGTGTTACACGCGTTGACTACCAGCCGTGATACCTGCGTTACGACTTCCCCTGCATTCCTGGCTTCAATTATCGCCTCACTGACGACGAGGCTTAGGAAATCTTCATCTAGCGTGTTGAAATTCCATTTAGATCGCTTCAACTTCACCCGGTTATGACGGTTTACTTGTCCAGTGTTGGATCTGAATATAATGGCATTGTGGACGCTATGCGTGTAATTGTCGCTCACATGCCAGTTAGCATTTCGTAGCAGGCTGCTACTTGCGAAGGTAAGATCGGTGATAGATCCCGATCTAGCTGTGCTAAAAGTGTAAACACTTCCACTGTTAGCTAAAATGATGTCCAAGCAAGAGAAAGCTGCCAATGGAACAGTCCCTCTACGATTCGTATACGGACTGCCCCATTCCGACGCCCATGCGTTAAAATCCCCTGCGATTATGACGGGACTCTTACCCGTAGCATCAGCAACTATTCTATCTAAAACTCTCTCTGTATATGTAAATGCCGTTTATATTAGCCCATATAAAGAAGTACTCGGGCACCACCGCGTATTCCTGAATGGAGGCGTCTCCGCAAACCCAAATCGCAGATGTTTTCGTCGTGTCGGTAACCCAGGTATTTTCAGATAGGTTTCTATATTGCTCGCAGAGAATCGCTACATTAATTTTCCGTTCGCGAACAGTTTGCCGTAGGAGGTCCTGGGCCGCTTCGCAATGAGATTGAGCTGTAATATATTCATATTTTTTTCGGAGAAGTTTCTATAGCTTTTTTGTATTCTGGACATCTCCTACTACCAGTTATATGTCCAGACTCGACATTTTTAACTTCACAAAGCAAACATTTTGGTCTGGCTTTGCAGTCCTTCAACTTGTGACCATTTCCTCCGCACCTGATACACAGATCGGTTCGGTCGTTAGAACTTTTGCACGCTCTCGCGAAGTGTCTGAACTCAAGGCATCTAAAGCAACGCTTATGTATAATTTTTTCTCGTATTCGGCAGTAGACCCAACCGATTCGCACTTTCCCTACTCTCAGCATCCTGTTCGCAATTTCCGCTGGTACGCTTATGGTGGCTGTTTGCGTTTCACCATATGCTTTCCTCACGTTCTTAATCATTGCGGCGTTGAATTCGAAATTTATTTGATCTGTTAAAGCGGAACATATCTCCTCCTTTGACGTCACTTCGTCTATATCCTTCCATTCTAGCAAGGCCTCTTGAGTGAGTGACCAAACGTCACCGTTTTCTATCAGGGCTTCCTTAATTTTTTCCTTATAGACTGCGGTTGTAGGATTTGCAGCTTTATTTAGCGACAGTAAGAGGTCCCCGCTTGCTGTTTTACGGATTCGACTCACATTCGTTCCTACTTCCTTAAGTTTAGGATCTGCCTTTAATTTCCTGAGGTCCGCTTACGATAGTTCGCCGGTTTTTTTTAATGACTATCGCATCATGAAGCTGTGGTTTCTTAGCATCTTCGATACGCTTCTTTTTGACAACCTTCACCCATTCTTGCGCCGACTTAGCTTCTAAATTTGTTGTCGGTTTCGGTGTACTCTTCTTGCCTGTTTGCTTCTGCTGTTCTGGAACTTGGTTAGACGGAACTATGGTATTGTTACCGCTTGTTTTTTTTGGCGAATTTATCTTGGTCTTTTTTGAAGCAGGAGCTTTAGATGGTTGCTCCTCCGACCGGTTGCCGTTTACATCCACCTCCCTGTTTCTCTTAACAGATCGGAGAGGCGACCTGTTCTTATTGATAGCTGGTATTTCCTTATTTCGGTTCGTGCTTTTTTCGGTCGGGACTTTGTCCGTTTGCGAGGATGCTGTCGCTTGAGATTTTGCCGCATTACGGCTAAGGCTCTTTATCTGTTCCCGGAGTACAGATATTTCATTCCGTAAATCAGCGACATCGGATTCCGCCTCCCGAAAAACTGACTTTATGAGTGTGCCCATTTTCTTAATTTCTCCATGGACGCTATGCTTGTCCCTGTAGAAATCAATTAGACCGTCAATTTTCATTCCAAGTTGTATCATTTTTTTTCTCTCATGTTTGTCACTGCTATGAACATTGACAGTCGCTTTCGTGGCATCAGTTTTTTTCCGATGACGTCGATTCAGACTGCGAACGCATATTGTCTCGCAAGGAGGTCGCTTTAGTTGGCGAACGCGCAAGCCGAGTGCTCCTTCTAAACGGGTCAACAGCCGTATCCACGTCATTGAGCTCTTTTCTTGTAACATTTCCGGCTACAGCATCCAAGTTTGCCAATACTGTAGCAGGTGCATTAGCACTATTTTTTCCATTATTATTATGCAGTCATTGTATCTCGACCACTTTGAGCCTGCCTTCGCACTCTCCGCCGCCGGTACTGGGGATCCGAATCCCTGTACCGTAACTTCATTAGTCCTCTTGTTCACTTCCATATTAGATTTTTAAAGAGTATCCACCTCCTGTCAGGTTTTTGGTCCGCGGGTGGTATTGGCTATTTCCACCAACCCTGCTAGAGTGCACCCTGTCTAGTATGCACACGCACAGGGCCCCCCTATTCGCCACCTGGGGACGCGCCCGATGGGAGAACTGACTAAACTCCACACGGGTGCCACTCTAACTGTACGCCAGGGTGTTGGAATGTATGCCAGTGCTAGTACAGCGGTGAAGATTTTCTTCATAGTCGGTAGCAACTGGTTTGTACATTGATGCAGCATGGGTATATTCCGTCCGTACCAGGCGACTCGAAGCCGTCAAAAGACGCTAAAGCGTATTTAATGGCCTCGTCCGTTACCACGGTCTTCGCAATATACCAGCTACGCCGAGTTGTTTGTCTTGGCTCACTCACAGTCTCGATAGTCGGGGCTGGTTGTGAACCAATTGTAATCTGGTTACCCGGAAAGTGAGACTCCAGCAGATGACTAAGAGTCTCCCTTTCGTCTCCAGTGAAGGTGCCATCAAGTTTTCTAAGTGATTCCAGTTTGGCTGGTTTGCCCTTTTTCAGAATTTTAACCACCCTACTAGTTTCACCTAGTGTTTCAATCTTTTCGCCGAAATTCTTATAAGAAGCACTTTTCGATACCCGAATTAACCTCTTATATTCCTTCTGCTTCGATCGGTAGAGATTCCAGTCTTCTTCCAAATCAGTCTTGAGTGACCTATTTAGAAGTTTTCTAGCTTCTCTTCGGATTCTCCGCAGTTCCGAGTTCCACTAGGGAACCGGCGTTTTGCTAGGGGTTTTGTTTGGGCACGTCAATTCAAAAGAGCTAGTAATGGCACTGTTCAGGTCTTGAACAGCTTCCTCTACCTACTACCGAATCATAGGGGAGATAAGCTGACGCCACGACGAAGGTCTTCCAAACCCTCATCTGCTGGTCTTTCTTTGTTTCTTCTTCTTTTTTTATCCATTTTTTTTGTTTTTAAATTTTATTCCCACGAGTGAGACCGGAAGGGGTGGCCCATCCTAGCTGAGCCGTCTTACTAGGGCAAGACACTGATACACCCGACCTTGCCTGGGCATCGGAGGGGACCGTTATCGATCAGTTAGTTTAACCACTTACTGACCATGGCTTAAAAGTGGGATTTTAAATTGGGTTAACTCCCGACACCTAACACCTAGGTGGGGCTGCTCTTAGTTTCGGTCTAGGGACTATTGATTGACTGTACGCACTCAGGGGGTAGTCTTACAAGGCCCTCTGTTGATTACGCCTCCCACATGTCTCGTAGACTTACTACAAGCCCCTACGCCCCGACAAGGCGGCAACCTGGTCGAAGGGGGCAAACATCAAACTTAACATGGAAACAAAACCGTTTGGTAATTTATATACTCTATTACAGTAAGCAAAATAGCGAATCCAACCAGTCGAACATAAAGTGAAATGAAAACATAGGGATGGCCTACAGTCCGCTTGGCCGAACTGTTGGATACCCTATTCTTATTCCTATCAGACACCTAGAGAGTCTATATTATAAATTACAGCTCCCTAGCTCAAACTTTGGTTTTTCAATCAATCAGTGGGCTGATTTTGAAAATATTTACACATGACCATAAAGGGCCTCTAGAGAGTATACAAATATTATAAATTTCAGCTTCCTAGCTCAAACTTTTGTGTTTCAATAAAATTGTTTTATTTAATTAATTTAATTTTAAAATATTTAATCATAAGTATAAAGGGCACTTAGAGAGTCTATATTATAAATTTCAGTTTCCTAGCTCAAACTTTGACTTTTCAATAAAATTGGTTTATTTAATTGTGGGCGTGTCAGTGGGCGGATTTTAGAAATTGTATCTCCCGAGCAGTTTTAGGAGTCAAAGATCATATATAAAAAAATTCAGCGTTCAAGCTCAAAATTCGATTTTTTTGATAAATTTGTTTGTCTGTGGGCGAATTTCAAAAATTCGTATACTTGATTATTTCGGGCCCCTAGAGAGTATATGGTTAAAATTTCCGCTTTCTAGCTCCAGTTTAAAGGCCTAATTTTTGCCGACGGACGGATGGACGGACGGACATGACTAGATCGACATTACTATCGATGCTGATCATAAATATAGTTACTATTAGGGGTCTACGGGAAATATTAAGGTATGTTACAAGCTAAGAGTCAAAATTAATATACCCTTAGAATAGGGTATAAACAGAGGTAAAGGCTACAGTCCGCTTGGGCAAACTGTTGGATACCCTATTCCTATCCCTCATAAAGTGATGTGACAAACCTAAGTATGGGTGAATTGTTAAGAACGATCTACATATTTTGTTATACAACATTTAAGAGATTTTATCGAAAAAACCAAGTTTTTGTAAAAAAAACGCTCCTTAAAAAAGGGCACGGCAGAAATCGTTATAAATATGAAGGAATTGTTCAAAAGGACTTTATCTACATACTTTGCGAAGAATCTGAGTTTCATTTACAATGATTTCTTCAATGAATAGTTTTTTTTAATAGTGGGGTGTCAGTGGGCGGATTTGAAAAATATTTACACATGAGAAAAAACGGCCTCTTCGAAATTAAAGCTTGTTAGTTAAAACTTTGATTTTTCGATAAAACGGTTTTGTGAAATTGTGGCCGGATTTTAAAAATCTTTTCACATAAACATAAAGGGCCCCTAGAGAGCATATATTATAATAAATTTCAGCTTTCTAGCTCAAAATTGTATTTGTTCGATAAATTTGTTTATTTTTTTTAGATTGTGGGCAGTGTCTTAAACTTGATGATTTCAGGCCCCTAGAGAGTATATATTCTAAAATTCAGCGTCTTTGTTAAAACTTCGATTTGTCGATAAAACGGTTTTTTTTTTAATTCTTAGGCATTTCAGTGGGCGGATTTTAAAAACTCCGAGCATTTTGGGCCAGCTGTACCCGCCCGGCCTAGCCCGTGCCCAAGCTCGTACCTATATGGGGTACGCTGCGTCTAACAATAACAAATACATGTCTTTGTTTAGTAAGAAACAGAATTGCAAGTCAAACTTGGTGGACCGATTTTGACCAAATTTCAATACCAAAGTAATTGAGTATTGAGCTCAATCGGTTCGGTGGTTTTAGGGACTTGCTTAGCCCGTTCACGCAACTTCGTTGCTCCGCTAAGGGTAGGTGCTAGTTGTCTGGCAGGCGCCTATGTCACCTTACTTTTTTGAATCCAACAGCAACACGAAACAAAGAAACTTCGATTTTTATTTTCTTTCAATCAATTTGTTTATGCGCACGGTTTAACTACACGCAACTATTCTAATTGAATGTCAACTACGAAATCGACCAACAAATGCAAAAGTGGGAATACAACGCCACCTATCAGAATTCAACATAATTACACATATTTCGAATTTTACAACATAAGCTCCCATAAATGAAAAGAAATAGAGATTTGAATGATTTTTTTCTATGGGTGGTGCCACGCCCCGTTGTCCAACTACGGCCACTTTTTTCTATGTGCATTGCCTAAACTACACACATCAAAATTTCCAATTTTTTTAACATAAGCTCCTATAAGTGTCGAGAAATGGTGATTTGAATGAATTTTTTGTATGGGAGGTGCCACGCCCCTTTATCCAATTTCGACTAAACTTCACAGGAACACTCCCTGGCCAATTCCAAAGAATTGCGGTAAATTTGAGCTGAATCCAAAAAACAAATTCTGGAACCCGATCGCAGCGCCACCTACCGGGTCCAATCGTGAAGTTTTCTAATACATATAAACCTTCCTCTTGAATCATTCTATCTATCATAAAAAAACCGCGTCAAAATCCGTTGCATAGTTTACGATTCTATAAAGGACATACAGACAAACATTCATTTTTATATACAACTTTTGACATAAACATAAAGGGCCCCTAGAGAGCATTATATAATATACATATATTAAACCAGCTGACCCGGCAAACGTTGTTTTGCCATATAAATTATTTCCAGTGAATATTTTCGTTGGGAAATAAAAAATAACTAACTTATTGTAAGTGTGTTGGGATGTGGTCTATGACTTAAAGAGGAATTGAGCGCTGTGGACCTTTTGTCCCTTTCAGAACATTAGCGGATATTGGAGAACGGTGTGTATCAGCAATGAACTCAAGATTATTATTTCTTCTTCAAATCACGATTTGTCGCCTCGCTGTACGGTCGCCAACCATGATTTCAGCAAAGTTGTCAACAACAGGTGCAATGTAGTTGAAAATAAGTTGAAAAGTTTTCTAAACAAACATATTAGATAACTAAATACAATTGAACAGCGTTTTTGGCCAACACATGAACTGTTTTTATACCCTATTCTAAGGGTATATTAATTTTGACGCGAAATTTGAACCATACCATAATATTGCCCGTTGGCCCGTAAAAGTTACTATATTTATGATCAGTATCGATAGTGTTGTCGATCATGTCCGTTCATCTGTCGGCAAAAATTGCGCCGTTAACCATATGTACTCTCTAGGTCCCCGAAATAATCAAGTTTAAGAATTTTTGAAATTCGCCCACAGACACGCCACAAACTCAAAAAAAAAAACAAATTTATCGAAAATTCGAATTTTTAGCTAGAAAGCTGAAATTTGTTATGATCTTTGGGTCATAAAACTGCTCGGGAGTTAAAATTTCTAAAGTCAGCCCACTGACACGTCCACAATTATATATATATACCCTATTCTAAGGGTATATTAATTTTGACGCATAGTTTGTAACATAGGTACCTTAATATTGCCCGTAGACCCCTAAAAGTTACTATATTTATGATCAGCATCGGTAGTAATGTCGATCTAGCCATGTCCGCCCGTCCGTCTGTTGTCAAAAATTAGGCCTTTAAACTGGGCCTAGAGAGCTGAAATTTTAACCATATACTCTCTAGGGTCCCGAAATAATCAAGTTTACGAATTTTTGAAATCCGCCCACAGGCCCACAAACTCAAAAAAACAATTTTTTCGAAAAAAATCGAATTTTGAGCTAGAAAGCCGAAATTTTTTATATATGGTCTATGACTACTAACACTGCCCCCCTGCAACCCCCCTGCTTGGGGTCACTGTTTGATTTGGAGTCGGTACAAGGGTTGTTGAAAACAGCACCCATGGAACGCCAAATTGGCCTTATTTCACTTTCACATCATTTGATGAGACAAAGTCCCAACTTTTCAATTTCAATTTCAATTTATTTTATTCACATAAGTAGCATTGTAAGACTAATAGTCTTTTAAGTTAATACTATATTACATAATTTACAATTGAATAAATTTATTATTATTATTAAATATATGATTTTAATTTTAAGCTAATCCCTAAAACTCTACTGAAGTTAAAGAACATGATTGTTTAAAGAAAGCATAGTTATTTACACTTTTTAACTATTTAAATGCCGTATTAGTGCCTTCTCGAAACCGCTCCTGCTGTCCAATCCCCTAACGCTGAGGGGAAGTGAGTTCCATATCCTTACAGAATATACAAAAAATTGTTTTTGAGTTGATCTGAATTTACAACTTGGCAATATAAGAATTTTATTTCTCTTCGAATTAGCAAATTGGAGTCCCTCAAAAAGGTATTGGGGACTTTTTTTGAACTTTAAGTCGAACAAAAACATTATTATTTTATAGGTAAGATAGCTTTGCAATCACATTTTGAATACACTGTTTGTGTATCCAGAGACATGATCATATTTTCGTAGGCTATAAACAAAGCGCACCATGTTATTAAATGCAACTTCGAACTTTCGCTTACTTGAGCTATCCACTATCCAGGCCGCAGAAAACGTATTGCACGTAAAACAGGATTGGTATCAAAAGTGACTTTATCAGCATCATCTTAATATTTAACGGAAGACATGACCCTGAGAGATAGAGAACCCGAAGTCCACCATAAACCTTATAACAAATGTTGGTAATCCTCACCGAACTGGTGGATTCCCGGCCAATGCGTACTGATGTATAGTACACTAAAAGCGCGGGCTGCTGTTCAACACCACTGCTATTTCCTTGCCATAACTATCCGTGGTTACAGACACCCTTTCGAATACTCATGGTTTGTTTAGCGAGGTTATTCAGTCGGCAGGAGCAGTAGGCATGCTTGCGTAAAGCACGAGCTAGCTCGCCGGATGGGGGGGTTCTACTGCCTGGCGTGGTCGCGTCGGCACTCTTGAGCTGGCGGCTGACTAATCAGTGCACTTGAGCTAGTGGGAAATCTATAGGTGAATTATTCACGTCTACGCATATAAGTAAAATTTTACTCTACAGATTCCTAGTCTATCTATTGTTCTTTAATACTATATTTTGAAGTTCAATTTTACCTTGTAGTATCCCTATTGTGCACATCCCATCTGATGTTAATTCCTGAATAGGAATATCAATTTCCAACGAGATAGATCATCCAAAGCGAACGGCGGCCATCGATAAAAGGAAAGATTCCCGCGATGGTGGATGATTTTATAACATGGCGAATCTTAGCGTCGGCCATACTCTCGTTGAGATTGCATATTTCGGTGGTGAAATTGGTACTACCTGTCAGACGGGTATGTTTGCATGTTCACGGTCGTGTTGGAAAATTTGTCAATGTAAGGGTGGGTACTACTCGGTGTTTTATTTTACTTTCTGTTGTTAAAGAACTAATTTGTGTACTTATGTTGTCATTCCAAGTAATCGTTTGATTCAAAGTCGCCCCTAGATTTTTAACAGATCTGCAGTAATCCAAAGCAGCACCATTTACCTCAATTGTTGGGAAGTACGATGTGTCAACAGCGCTGCGGGATATAACAATTGCTTGGCTCTTTTTTGAGTTTAGCCTAAGTCTGTTTTTTGTTGACCATTGGGATACCGCTATTAAATCCTCATTAATTCACGCTGTTGCATCTTCGACTAGGCCTAAAGGATAGCTAAGATGAATTTGCACATCGTCCGCATACATTTGGATCTTGCAATGCTTAAGAACTTGTGGTAGATCATTGTTGAACATTGTGAAAAACAATGGCCCAAGGATAGAACCCTGAGGAACTCCTGCATTAGTCGCTGGGAAGTTGGACATATTTCCATTAACAGAGACTCCCTGGGTTCTACAGGCAAGATAGCTTTCTATCAATTTCAGTACCGTCCACTCAAAATTAAAATAGTTCTTTAGGTTATATAAAAGTATCTTGTGGGGAACTGTGTCAAATGCCTTCGAAAAATCCAAAAGCACTAGCGACGAGACGCATTCTTTGTCCATCACTATACGCAATTCCTCTACTAAATTCAATACTGCAGTTGTACAGCTGTGGTGTGCTCTAAATCCTGATTGACAAGCAGTGAGTAATTTTTGCTCATTCAGGTAGTTTACGATTTGCCAATTAATTAATTTTTCGAATACCTTCGATAGAAATGGAAGGATTGCGATAGGCCGATACTCTTTGATGTTACTATTACCACTTTTTAAGAGTGGAACTATTTTTGAAATTTTCCACTTTGTACGGTAGGTTGACTTAGTAAGAATGCTATTATAGATATAAGTAATATATGGTAATATATGTGCGATAATAGTTCTTAAAAATTTAGTGTGTATTAGATCCAAGCCAATCGCATCGGATTTGATTGTGGAAACAGCTTTCCATACATCACCCATATTTACGCTATTAAAGCTGAAACTGGTACCGTGCCTAAAACTGATTGCAGGCAATTCTACGCGAGGCGCCACAGATATAATGAAGGCAATTGCAAACTTTTGATTCAATTCGTTAAGATCAGAATCTATGGGATCGGTTGATTTTTACTTGCTGATGCCAATGCTCTTCATGTTATTCCAAATCTTTTTCGTAGAAAGACCAGGTTTGAATTTTCTAGCAAAGAGTTTCGTCTTAGACTTTTTTATTTCTAAGTTAACCAAATTACGTAGTTTTTTTTAAAATATAGCTGAAAGACAGGTGATATAAATATAAAACTAATCCCCTTTATTAATTACAAAGTGTCGTCACTTAACTTATGTATTAAGTGGTAACCCTTTTCCAGGTTCCATTAGACGATTGGTTGTCAAAATGTTTGTGTAACTTAGATTAAGTGAGTAAGTATACGACCTACGACGGCTAACGAATGAAGACTTATTGAATAAAGATAATAGAATTAAAGAGAAACGCGTGTTTTATTAAAAGACCGGAGGATATATCATTTTGGCGACGAGGTTAAAAAAAAAAAAAAAAAATAGAATTTAAAGTGGAGAAAATTGATCTGGAGAGTGGTATCCCTGACCAATTGGAAAATACCATCGCAAGCTACGGTTCGGAGAAAAAGAAACACGTGGAAGAATTCACCATGTCACAGTTTTTCGGGACCATCGAATTTTTTTCTCCAGGTGATGATTTCGATAGCTACGCAGAACGTTTGGACCAGTTACTAGCTATTAACAGAATTACGGACGATAAGCTGCAAGGATCATATCTTATTACACTTATAGGATCCGACACATATAAAATTGCAAAGTCATTGGTGGCACCAGCTGAACCTCAAAAGGATACAGTGAATTAAAAAAAAATTTAAAAGCACATTTCAAGCCGAAAGCCAATATAATAGCTGAAAGATTCCAGTTTCACAAAAGAGTCCAAGAAAAACATGAATCCATAGGGGACTACATCGTCGAGCTGAAAAATTTGGCGGAAAAATGTGACTTTAAGGCATTTTTGGATGAATCACTAAGAAACCAATTTGTTGTTGGCATTAATGATGAATCGATTCAACAAAAATTATTGAACGAATCATCGATGGATTTTGAGAAAGCTTGTCAAGTAGCGAAGTCTCTGGAGCTCACGAAAAACAACATGCAGCTAATTCACCCAAATTCAATTCATCATGTGGGATATCAAAACGGTAGCAACAACAAATTTCATCGAAGCCGTACGCCCATTGCAGAAAAAAGACACCATTACAAGCAAAGAGATGGTGAACAGTCACCAGCAGCACACCAAAGAGCAAACAATAGTTCGAGTTTTAAGTGTTATAATTGTGGCCGCAATGGTCACTACGCCAGAAATTGCCGTTCATCTCGCTCATCATCAACAGTACGCAGAAGAAGATCAACAGGCAGTCAGCGGAATTATCAGGCAAATTGTTTAAAATTAGAAAAATTGCAATTAGGACATTTAAACCATATTTCAAATATTAGTAATGCATGCCATTTGAATCTAGAAATAAATAATAACTTTGTATTAATGGAGGTTGATACGGGAGCGTCTGCTTCAGTTATGAGTAGTTTGGATTTTTATAAATTATTTTCACATTGTGGTATAAGAAGTGTAGATAAAAGGTTGTGTTTAATTACCGGTGAAAAGGTTTGCGTTGAGGGTATTTGCGATGTACGAGTTATGGATTTGCATGAAAATAAATATTTTAATATGGAATTATGTGTGGTGAAGTCAAAAACAAATTTTACACCCTTGCTCGGTAGATCGTGGTTGGACAGGCTTGTGCCGAATTGGCGGAAGAGTTTTTCTAAAATTGGTGATAGTTTGAACAGCCTGAAGGACATAAGTTACTTCAAAAACAAATATAATTCAGTATTTTCGCAAAATTTAGATCGTGCAATAAAAACATTTGAGGTAGAGATAGTCTTAAAGGAGGACGCCAAACCCATATTTTTTAAGCCATATACTATGTCATTTGGGCTACGAGAATCTGTAGAGAAAGAGTTAGACCGTCTTGTGTCTGAAGGAATCTTAGTATCTGTTCGTCATAGCAGATGGGCGTCACCTATTGTAGTTGTGCCAAAAAAGGACAATAAATTGCGTATATGCATAGATTGCAAGGTATCTATCAATAAATTTGTTCAGACCGAACACTATCCGTTACCGAAAATTGATGAGATATTCGCAAGCCTCAGTAATTGCTCTTTTTTTTGTGTTCTCGATTTATCAGGTGCATATCAACAGGTCAAAGTTTCTGAAAATTCCCAAGAATATCTTACAATTAATACACATAAGGGTCTGTATCGTTATACAAGACTTCCATTTGGGTTGAGCTCAGCTCCCGCTCTTTTTCAGTCTATTATGGATCAGATATTGCAAGGAATACCTAAAGTTTTTGGATATTTAGATGATATTCTAATTGGTGGAGAAAACCTTGAAGATTGTGAGAAGAAACTTGAGGAAGTTTTAAAAAGGCTTGAGGAAAACCGGGTTAAAGTTAATGAAGCAAAATGCAAGTTGTTCCAAGAGAAAGTTGTTTATCTAGGTCATGAAATATCCAAGGAGGGTATAAAACCAACAACAGATAAAATGGATGCAATTAAGTGCGCACCTCCACCGCACGACGTTACAAGCTTAAAGTCTTATTTGGGGTTGTTAAATTTTTATGGAAAATTTATGCCATTACTTTCATCGGAATTAAAACCTCTTTATGACCTTTTGCGTAAAAATTCAAAATTTGAGTGGACAGATAGCTGTCAATTAGCGTTTCAAAAAAGTAAGGACTTATTATTGAATAACCAACTTTTGGTGCATTTTGATGTAACTAAACCAATAATTGTTTCATGCGACGCTAGTCCGTATGGTGTGGGAGCCGTCCTCTCACACATAATAAAATTCGAAGAGCGAGCGGTACTCTTCGCATCGTCCACGCTAAGTGACGCGGAAAAGAAATATTCTCAGCTGCACCGTGAAGCGTTAGCAATTGTTTTCGCTGTTCGGAAGTTTCACCGGTACTTGTATTGGCAACAAATTCATTCTGTTCAGCGATCATAAGCCGCTTCGAGAGATTTTTGGTCACAATAAGCAAACGCCAGCAGTAGCTGCTGCGCGCTTACAGAGATGGGCGATCTTTCTGGGACAATATTCGTACGAAATTCGTTACAAGAAAGGAACAGATCTTGGACATGTCGATGCACTTTCGAGATTACCGTCTGTAGAGCCTACAGGTGAAGAAAATTTTAGGATTTGTAGTTTAAACATTCAAGGTTGTCTGTCTGAGCTACCGATTTATTTTTCTAAAATTTTAAGTGAAATCAATAATGATAAAACTTTAATGCAAGTAATAAAGTTTGTAAGCGAAGGTTGGCCAAATAAAAAATACCCTGATGAACTAGGGCTGTATTACAAACAGCAGAATGCATTGTCATGCGAAGATGGGGCTTTATTGTATGGCTCAAGAGTAGTTGTACCATCGACATTAAGAAGAAGAGTTCTCGAGTTGTTATATGCAGGTCATCTGGGTATTGTTCGATCTAAGATTCTTGCCCGTGGACATCTCTGGTGGCCAAGAATAAATCAGGATATAAAAGAATATATTGGCACATGTTCAGTATGTCAGTTAACACAAGGAAATTTTTCCGATAAAAGTAAAATTGATTGGAAAAAAACATTTTATCCGTATGAAAGAGTACATATAGATTTTTTCAAGTTAGAAGGAATAGATTTTTTGATTCTGGTGGATCACTACTCGAAATGGATAGATGCTGCCATCATGAAAAATACTAACGCACAATCGGTAATAGAGCAATTATCTTGCTGGTTCTCGATCTATGGACTACCTAAAGAGTTGGTTTCAGACAATGGTCCTCCGTTCGGCTCGGGTTTGTTTCTGAAATTCTGTGAAGTAAACGGCATTGCTCCTTTGAAAAGTCCACCTTATCACCCGGAATCAAATGGACTCGCGGAAAGAGGTGTTCAAACCATTAAAAATATTTTGAAAAAATGTTGGGTAGAAAAACCACGTACAAAAAATGATTTTCAGAGAATCCTTAGCTCAGCCTTGTTTAATTATAGGAACACACCGACAACAACCACTTATAAAACACCGTCTGATTTATTGTTTTCTTATAAACCAATAACAAATTTAGACCTTATAAAACCGCAATATGAAAGTAATCAAAAAGAAGAAAAGAAAAAAATACAATTAAATGAAAATATGAAAAGGAAACCATACCTTAAACAAAGATAAAAAATAGTTATAAGGAAAATGAAATAGTATTGTATAAATGTGAATATAAAAATTATTTAAACTGGAAGCCTGTAAGAATAGTCAGAAAATTAAGCATAGTAAGATACTTAATTGAAAAAGAAGGAAGACAAATTCAAGCACATGTTAATCAGCTCAAGAAATCAAATGCACGAAGAGTTAGATTTTCAACTTTCAGAAATTGTTATTACCCAGAAAATAAAGGGCACCTGACCCAAAGTAGTGACTTACCAATAGCTAGCAGATTACGATCAAAATCAAGATCAGAGCTATAAAATTGTTTTAATTATTACATTTGGAAATATGATTTTAATGTTAACTTTACTCTAGGTGCATTTAGGTTATTTGAGTTATTACTACAATGAATTAAGAATTAGGTTAAACATAAGACGAAGATTGAAATATTTTAATTAAGGAAGGAGTTGATATAAATATAAAACTAATCCCCTTTATTAATTACAAAGTGTCGTCACTTAACTTATGTATTAAGTGGTAACCCTTTTCCAGGTTCCATTAGACGATTGGTTGTCAAAATGTTTGTGTAACTTAGATTAAGTGAGTAAGTGTACGACGGCTAACGAATGAAGACTTATTGAATAAAGATAATAGAATTAAAGAGAAATGCGTGTTTTATTAAAAGACCGGAGGATATATCAACAGGTAGTCTAAATCTTTTCCACCTGTTATAAGCAGCATCTCTTTTTAAACATAGCAATTGTATTTTATCGTTGAACCACTCGCATTTTTTATTGTTAATAACAATATGTTTTATTGGATCGTGTGATTCAAACAGATTATTTATCAAAAGTGTGAGAAATTGTACTTGTTCATCAACAGATGGCATGTAATAAATACTCTGCCATTCGGTTGAGAGTACATCATTTAGCAAAGCATTTTGATCAATCCCTTTGAAATCTCGAAAAAATATTGTTTTCTTCTTTTACTTCTGGGAGTTATGTCGCACTTGAGTGATCAAATCAAATCATTATTACATTGTGATCCGTTATTTCGTATACATGTAATTTTACAGGTCTCCGTGTTGATAACAATGGTTGCATTAATATATATCACACTTCGCTGTTATTATGTTATTAACAACATTTAATTTCCATGAACAATATTAAAGAGCATTTTTTAATATTAAATAATTATTAACCATATCTTATGGTTAACCACATTTCAAAATTTCCCACTAATCGCATTAATCATATTGATCGAACTGGGAAGTTAGTCGTGTGAATCTTGCGAGTCGCACCCAAACCACTTTTTTTTTGATTGTGTGCAGTGTCTTAAAGTTGATGATTTCGGGCCCCTAGGGAGTATACACTGCAAATCATAAGATTAGAAGCAGGCATTTTTGAAATGTAAAATCGATATTTCTCCCGTTAATTCGCGAAACACAAGCGTTGTCTCTTTCTTGCGTGATTAAGTGGTGGCTTTTTCTTAAGTTTCAGGCGCTTTAAGTGTTTAGCTCGGCGAAAGGTGCGGTAACAGTGAATAAAATGGCCTTAACATTAGCTTTCTCTCTAATTTTAGCTGCCGATATAGCTGAATTTGACGCTATTCTAAGGATACCTCGCATTTCGCGTAGTGGTAAGACAGAAGAAGTATTTCCTTTATAATTTTTTGTGTAAGACGAAGGGTATTTTTAAATAATTGCTGACACAATGATCACTTCGCTTTATCCATCAGACCAATAAACATCTATTCTTGCCCTTTCTTCCACTCTTAAACATTTTTTCCCCTTTAATTTTTATTAACACTCAATTAAGAACAATTACTTTATATGTAATATGTATCGTTTAAACCGACAAAAAATATATATTGAATTCACAAAAAGCGTTGATTTGTTCACTGCTTCTAATCTAATGACCCGATTTATTTCCACATATACACACATTTACAATTTGTCTTCAAAGTTCCGTTAGCTAAATCTCACCTATACACACATTTCATATTTTGTTGTTAACAAAACAGTCTCTCATTTACCATTGTTTACATTCAAAAAGTGGCGATCCGCAGTGCAATAAGTCTAATACAGTTAAACGAGATAAGTCTTAATGATCACCCGAATCTAAAGACCCTTCTCGATGAACTACCAGAACTTAACATGAACTGCGCGGTCACAGACCGCATTCAAAAAACACTATACTTCAACAAACGGTTCTCCACGGAGATCCCCAAGAGAGAAGCATGGGTTAGTAATAACCCACCAAACAGCCACAACGGCATAAAGTGGTATACGGATGGTTCTAAAATGGAAACGGGGGTAGGAGCGGGAATATACGGACCACACAAACGCTTTACGATACCCATGGGAAAAAGTCCCAGCGTATTTCAAGCAGAGCTCCACGCCATTCAAGAATGCGCCAGCCATATTATTTTATCTGGCATAAAAGGTGCAACCATCCATATTTTCACGGATAGTCAAGCAGCTATAAACGCCCTTAGCTCGTATACCATTGACTCCAAATCAGTCATGTACTGCTTCAATATCCTACAAACACTCGGAACAAGAAACAAGACCAAATTATGGTGGGTTCCGGGTCATGTCGGGGTAGAAGGTAACGAAAAGGCCGACGAACTGGCCAGAAAAGGTTCAGAAACACCTTTCATAGGTCCCGAACCTTTCTGCTGCACTCCTAGATCAGCAGCAACGGCAGCAATTAAAAGCTGGGAACATAGAAAATGTATCTATCTTTGGGAAAGCATCCCAGGTCTAAGACAGGCTAAACGAGCCATTCGGCCCTTCAATAAAAATGCCAGCAAATGTCTAAACCTAAGCAGGCACGATATCAAAAACCTAGTAGGTTACCTTACTGGTCACCATGGTTTAAGATATCATCTACACAAAATGAGAATATCAGACTCTCCTGAGTACCGACTCTGTCTTGAAGAGGACGAGTCAGCTGAACCCATTTTATATGAATGTCCAGCCCTTAATGGAATTAGAAAGAAGATCTTTTTCAGGGAGCAAATGAGCCCCGAGGACATAAAGAATTCTTCTACTGGTAAAATTGTACGCTTTACACGGAAAGTGGAAATTCTACTAGTTTAAACTTTTCTGGCCCATACGGTACAAAAGATCTTTTAGGTCGAAGTACCCCCCCTTATAAATCGCCTTGGCGAGCCAGAAATTATAAAAAAAAAAAAAAAAAAATTACCATTGTCGTTTTTTTCTAATCCATCATGTAACGGGAGAAATATCGATTTTACTCTTAAAAAATGCCTGCTTCTAATCTTTTGACTTGCAGTGTATATTCTAAAATTCAGCTTCTTTGTTAACGAAAAGGCCGACGAAAAAGAACCTACCGGGTCCAATCGTGAAGTTTTCTAATACATATAAACCTTCCCCTTGAATCACTCTATCTATCATAAAAAACCGCATCAACATCCGTTGCATAGTTTACGATTCTATAAAGGACATACAGACAAACATTCATTTTTATATACAACTTTTGACATAAACATAAAGGGCCCCTAGAGAGCATATACAAGGTGGCGCAAAAGTAATCCTCCTATCAGAAAATGCTATAAATTTTGCGATTGGCCCCTAATGTCAGTTCTGTTTTGACATTTGAGTAGTAAACACATGCGAAATACACGTTAATAAACAATGTTACGCTACACTGCTCCAGAACGCGGAATATTGGTGACTATTTATTTGAGCAATAATCGGTCGGAGACTTTGGCACAACGTGAATTTCGTCGCAGATTTCCTACCCGTCCAACGCCTACTGGTGAAACACTGCGACGTTTAGCCGCTCGCCTCGAAGAGACTGGCACAACACGAGATGCTGCCAGGCGTGGCAGACCCCGGAGTAGCCGTTCTGCAGAGAATATTGCTGCTGTAGCCGAAGATGTCATGGAAGCGCCGTCGACATCGACCAGACGACGTGCCACGCAAATGGGTATCGTTAGGTTAGGTTAGGTTGACGTGGCTGTCAGCTGAGGCCGACACACTTAGACCAAGATTAGGTCCATTGTGGTACCACACAGATCTGGGGATTCCCTCACTGCTCGTTGAACCAATGGGAGCTTCTTATGAAGCGCGAAAGACTTCTAACGCCAGTGTTGGCTAAGTCGTTTGTGTCGTTAAACAAGAAGTCCCCTAGATGGAGATTTCTTTTGTGGGAGAGTGCAGGGCATGTGCAGAGAAGGTGAAGTATAGTCTCCTCCTCCTCCTCGTCCATGCAGCTTCTGCAGAAGTCGTTTGAGTGCACGCCAAGTCTGGAGGCGTGCCTGCCTATTAAGCAGTGTCCTGTGATAACACCTATGGTCGAGCTAATATGCAGTCGGTTTAATGAGATTAGACACTTAGAGCGTCGCAGATCCAGCTTTGGCCAGATTCGCTTAGTCGCTAGACAAGTATTGCTACATGTCCACCTAAGGTTTGTTCTCTCGATTGCTGATGGCTTGAGCAAGAGTTTGCATGTAGCGATTGGTATTCCTAAAGAACCTTTATCAGGTAAAAGAGGTAAAGTGGTTCCTTTTTTGGCGAGATCATCTGCCTTACAGTTACCTGGAATGTCTCTATGTCCCGGCACCCAACAGAGGTGAATGTTGAACTGCTCTGCCATCTCCGAGAGAGATGAGCGGCAATCTTGGGCTACGATGGAATTTGAAGAGACTGAGTCCAGGGACTTAATCGCTGCCTGACTATCCGAGAAGATACGGATATCACATTCCTCTTTAGCCACGACAGGGCTTCTTTTATCGCTAAAATTTCCGCCTGGAACACGCTACAATAATCTGGAAGACGGAAAGAGAGGCTACGATTTAGCTTTTCTGAGAAAACGCCCCCACCTACCCCATCGCTGGTTTTAGATCCGTCGGTGTAGAAGTGGATCGATTTATCTTCTGCAAATGCATCATCATCCCAGAATGATCTGGAAGGAATGGTGATTTGGAAGTTTTTTCCGAACTGCAGATGGGGTATGGTGTAGTCTATGTTTCTGGGTAGAGACTTTAAGGAGTCCAAAATGATGGAGTGGCCAATCTTCTTGTTGGTCCACTGTGAGGTAGCTTTTAAGCGGACAATGGAACAAGCCGCTGTTTGCATGCTGAAAATGTCAAGGGGTATCAGGTGTAACAGAATGTCCAGTGCAGCGGAGGGGGTAGTACGGAGTGCTCCGCTAATGCACAGACACGCTGATCGCTGGACTTTGCCCAGTTTGTCGCGGTTTATAGCTTTATCCAGGGCAGTCCACCAGGGCAGTCCACCAGGCAAATGGGTATCAGTCGACGGTCTTTACAGCGAATTTTGGTACAAGATTTGAAGATGTTTCCGTACAAAGTCCAGACGGTGCATCAGCTGTTAGCTGCTGACCGCCCATCGCGTCTAACATACGCTCAAGCCATCCTTAATCACCACCAAGAGGAAGATGATTTTTCATCAAAAATAATCATGAGTGATGAGGCCCATTTCCATCTTAGCGGGTACGTAAATAAGCAAAATTTACGCTTCTGGGGCACTGAAAATCCGCGTGTAACCCACGAAGAGCCATTACACCCGCTCAAAGTCACTGTATGGTGTGCTGTTTTCGCTGGAGGAGTCATCGGACCTTTTTTCTTCGAAGACGTTGCGCGCCAAACGGTTACTGTGAATGGTGAGCGCTACAGAGCAATGATCAACGAGTTCTTTTTGCCGCAACTTGATTAATTGGGATTGGAAAACATGTGGTTCCAACAGGACGGTGCAACGGCACACAATGCACGTGCCACAACCGATATACTGATGGATGCATTTCCCGGGCGCCTAATCTCCCGTTTTGGCGATTTGCACTGGCCAGCAAGATCGCCTGATTTGACCGTTCCAAACTTCTTTTTGTGGGGCTTTTTGAAGTCGCGGGTTTATGTCAACAAGCCTCAGACTCTTGCAGCTCTTAAAGATAATATCCGTCAACAATGTGAGGACCTATCGCCGGAAGTTTTGGCCAAAGTGATGGAAAATGCCATAAAAATGGCTCAAATGACAATCAACTGTGGCGGCGGCCATTTACATGACATCATATTCTCGACTTGATGTAAAAAAAATTAAAAGACCAAATAAAAATAATCCACAAGAAGAATCAAAGTTTTTAATTTTTTTTTTTAATTACAGCCAAAAAACATCGGAAGGTTATTTTTGCGCCACCTTGTATAATATATATATTGAACTAGCTGACCCGGCAAACGTTGTTTTGCCATATAAATTATTTCCAGTGAATATTTTCGTTGGGAAATAAAAAATTACTAACTTATTGTAAGTGTGTTGGGATGTGGTCTATGACTTAAAGAGAAATTGAGCGCTGTGGACGTTTTGTCCCTTTCAGAACATTAGCGGATATTGGAGAACGGTGTGTATCAGCAATAAACTCAAGATTATTATTTCTTCTTCAAATCACAATTTGTCGCGTCGCTGTACAGTCGCCAACCACGATTTCAGCAAAGTCGTCAACAACAGGTGCATGAAATCCACGCATCCAGCTGGTGTTTTATCAGAATTGGTGACAATAGCGTGATTGTCAGTTTGTAATTTGTAAATATTTTCGTTTGGAAGCAAATAAGTTGAAAAGTTTTCTAAACAAACATATTAGATATCTAAATACAATTGAACAGCGTTTTTGGTCAACATATCAACTGTTTTTATACCCTATTCTAAGGGTATATTAATTTTGACGCGAAGTTTGAACCATACCATAATATTGCCCGTAGACCCGTAAAAGTTACTATATTTATGATCAGTATCGATAGTAATGTCGATCATGTCCGTTCGTCTGTCGGCAAAAATTGAGCCTTTAACCATATATACTCTCCAGGTCCCCGAAATAATCAAGTTTAAGAATTTTTGAAATCCGCCCACAGACACGCCCACAGACACGCCCACAAACTCAAAAAATTATCGAAAATTCGAATTTTTCGCTAGAAAGCTGAAATTTGTTATGATCTTTGGGTCATAAAACTGCTCGGGAGATAAAATTTCACAAATCAGCCCATTGACACGCCCACAATTAAATAAAACAATTTTATTGGAAAGTCAAAGTTTGAGCTAGGAAACTGAAATTTATGATATAGACTCTCTAGGTGTCTGCTGGGAATAATAATAGGATATCCAAAAGTTTGCCAGGCGGACTGTAGCCCGTCCCTATGTTAATTGTTTGTTTTGCTTTAACATACTTTCTCAGGTTTTTATACCCTATTCTAAGGGTATATTAATTTTGACGCATAGTTTGTAACATACCGTAATATTGCCCGTAGTTACCCCCTAAAAGTTACTATATTTATGATCAGCATCGATAGTAATGTCGATCTAGCCATGTCCGTCCGTCCGTCCGTCCGTCTGTTGTCAAAAATTAGGCCTTTAAACTGGGCCTAGAGAGCTGAAATTTTAACCATATACTCTCTAGGGTCCCGAAATAATCAAGTTTACGAATTTTTGAAATCCGCTCACAGACACGCCCACAAACTCAAAAAAAACAATTTTTTCGAAAAAATCGAATTTTCAGCTAGAAAGCTGAAATTTTTATATATGATCTTTAATACACAATTTATTTTGCTTTTCTTTCTTTATTATCTCACTGATTTCAATCGATCTTTTTTCTTTAAATTTTTTCCTCAATTCACCTACAATGATCACACTCGTCCGCCCAACCGAAAAAACAAGATGGCCTTCCCCTGTCATTTTGTGTGTTCGCCACCCGAAGGGCATTTTTCTTGTCATCTTCCGGTGTTTCTCACTAGATGGCATTTTAAGTGTCGTTTACATTGGACGTGTTGGAATTAGTTTACTATAGTTCGGCCGATCTGACAAAATGATCGCCCTCGATTATTATATATATATATATTTTTTTTTCTTTTTTTTTGACGATGCTATAGATTTACATAAATAATTAAAATTTAACTATACACCTACAGGTATTACTTTTCGTGAGTAGAGCCCTACGTCGAGTTTAAGATATAGTGATGTTCTTCCACTTGCGGATGTGGCGCGACTCTATTATCCCATTATACGGAAGTTGGGTAACTTGACAATTTTCGATGTCCCTTACTACTCATGAGGAAGTTTTTTAAAAATGATGTATGGTCCCTTAAATTTTGGTATTAATTTTTTGTTACCCGGTGAAACATCTACTTTTTTTATGACTACGTAATCACCACACTCAAAGCTACGATGTCGATCATCGAAATATTTCTGATTGCATTGCTGAGATTTTTGTATGTTATTAGAAGCTGATAATCTGAAAAGGTCAAGGTCGCGGTCAGTGGTCGAGTTCTCTTCCAAATACTCGATCAACCAGTCTAAAATTGATCCTTTCTGTTGGACCCCAAACAAAAGTTTAGACGGGGTCTGATGAGTTGTGCTGTGGACCGAATTGTTGAGAGCGAACTCGACTTCGTTCAATTTATCTACCCAATTCGCATGCTCAATAGGCTCGGAGAGCTTACTGAGCATGGGAGTTAGAACTCGGTTTGTTCTTTCCACCTGCCCATTAGCTTGTGGGGACCCGACTGCCACCTTTACGTGACTTATGTTCCATTTCAGCAGGAACTCACCAAACACAAGTGACGTGAAACAAGTCCCTCTATCAGATATTATTCTGCAAGGTCTACTATAATATTCAAAGTAATTTTTCAGTGAGGAGATTACTTTTTTTTTTTTATAATAAGCGCGCACTAAAGGGATTTGTTGGGACCCTTATAATGTATTAGCTAAACAGCGCGGGCGTTAAGGAAATTAGGGTGAGAGGAAAAGGAGAGCTGCAGATGCACGTTGTTTTCGAATGTCTGTAGGTTATAATGTGTAGGAAAAATGGAGCGGGGAAGAGCATTCCACATTCGTGTTGTATGGCTGAGGAAAGATTCTTTGTACTTCACTGTACGCCCGAACATAGGCTTGAGGGTGATCTGATGAGCATTCCCTGCATGGCGGGTATTGCGGTTGAAATGTTCAAGGGGAGGAATGCAACTGGCTATTTCGTTTGAGCACCTATGGTGGAAATAACGATAAAATAACGACAGGCAGGAGACATTACGACGATGACTAAGAGAGTCAATCGATGTCGCGATGTCTCGGTCGCCAATGAGTTTTATCGCGCGTTTTTGGATCCTGTCAAGTAGCTCCAAATAAGTTATTGGTGCACCGGACCAGATATGAGCGTTGTACTCGAGTTTCGGGCGAATAAACGCCTTATAAATTGTAGCCAGATCAGAAGGGGTGAAATATTTCTTACAACGCTTAAGGAAGCCTAGACATTTCGCGGCATTCTTGGCGACATCGAATATGTGGTCATTCCAACGAAGGTTGTCATTAACACACATACCGAGAATGGAAAGTCTTTCGGTTTCAGCGATGTAAGTGGCATTCATAGATAATGGCAGTGTGTGTGGGTTTTGCTTTAATGACAGGAGACAGCATTGAGTTTTGGAAGCATTAAATTCCACTCTATTGGTCTTACCGCACTGAGTTATGCTGTTAAGATCGGAATTTAATGAGCTTAACATACGTTGCCGTTCCAGTTCCACACCCGAAGATGAGGGGCGTGACCCAAGAAACGAATATGAGAAGCTGAGGGTACTGTCATCAGCAAAGGAATGGATTGGATTAGAAGTAACAGACAGTAGATCATTTATAAAAATGAGAAAGAGAGTCGGGGACAGAACAGAGCCTTGGGGGACACCAGCATTTATTTGGTGAGTTGCAGACTTGAAGCCGTCCAAAACAACTTGAATTGAACGGTCCGAAAGGTAATTTCTAATTCATTGAAGAAGAGTATCATCGATTCCAAATGCACGCATTTTCGACAAGAGAGCTTGGTGCCAAACTCTGTCAAATGCTTTTGAAATATCAAGCGCAACGATCTTACTTTCACCACCTTGGTGAAGAGATTGGTTCCACTTTTCGGTTAGATATGTCATCAAATCACCAGTGGACCTGTTGCTGCGAAAACCATACTGCCGGTCATTAAGAAGTTTTCGCGATTCAAGATATTTCATTAGCTGACGGTTTATCAGCGTTTCCATGACCTTAGAAAGAAGGGACGTAAGTGCAATTGGTCGGTAGGAGGAGGGAGAAGAAGATTCGCCTTTTTTTGGTACAGGCTGGATAAATGCTGTTTTCCATCTTCCCGGGAAGAGTCCTGAAGAATAGGACAGATGGAAAAGCTTACGCAATGGTTTTGCCAGCGAAGAAGAACACCTCTTCAGAACGATAGGTGAAATACCATCTGGACCAGTGGATTTGTGAACGTCAAGATCTTGAAGTACTCTAGCCACTGTACGAGTGCGAAAGTGGATTGGTCCCATAGAGAATTCTACGCGCTCGAGTACAGGGGGAGACAAAGCACAATCTGGAGCGTTAAACTGACTGCAAAGTGAGCAGCAAGCAGATTGGCCTTATCTGTAGAGCTGACAGCTGGAATGTCGTTGTAAATGAGTATCGGGATAGATGACGAGGCCCAATTCTTGATGTTTTTAACAAATGACCAAAAGTTTTTACTACCAGTGGGACTTTGTAGTATTTTTTGCCTCAACTTTTGGTCATAGGAGAATTTGACACGATTAATGTGGGCATTGCAGTCATTTCTGGCTCGTTTAAACTTTTTACGGCTTTCCTCAGATGGGTTGGCTTTGAATAGCCGAAAACTTCCCTCGTACTGGTTGAATTTACAGGGTAGAGTTTAACGAACTTTGTGAATGCATCAATCACGACGAGAATATGCTTGCGTTTAGATTTAATTGAGGGTGACGGGCCCAAATGATCAACATGTATGGTATCGAATGGTACCGGTTTTTTTGGGATGCTATATAGATTTCTCTGATCGGACCTCGCTGGTGTAGAGTACATTATGCATTTCAAGCAGTTCTTGATGAAACTTTCAATTTTTGTCTTCATTTCTGGGAACCAATACCGGCCTCTAATTTGATCAAAGCACTTGCTTACCCCCAGGTGGCCTATGGTTTCATGGGCACATCTCACGATATTGTCTTCTATTTCACTTGGGACATAAAAGCATAATCTGCCTCGCATATCCTTTTTATAGACCAGACCATCTTTTAATTCGAAAAACCCGCAATTTCCTTTTTCTAATTTATCGCGTATTTTTAAGTTTTTAGGATCTCTACACTGTGTTGCTTCCAATTGGAATTCAATGTCTTCATCATTTATGGCGAGAACAATCTCACTACGGCTCAATGCGTCCACATGACCCATATTTGCACCACCCCGGTGTTGAATTGTATAGTTGAAATTCTGGAGCTCTAGAGTCAGAGTAAGAGAATTACAGTCTGTAACAATCTTGAAGCTAATTCCCTCTAGGTAGGTACGGAATCGTCTGAGGGCGTATATAATAGCGAGCGTTTCAAGCTCAAAGCTATGGTATTTGCTTTCAGGAGGGGTTGCCCTTTTAGAAAATTATAACACAGGGTGAAACTTCCCATCTAACTGTCTTTGCAATAAGATTTCCCCAAAGCCAGTGGCACTTGCATCACAATGCAGTTCTGTTTCTTTGAACGGGTCACATACTGCTAGTAAGGGAGGGTTTGCTAACCGCTTCTTCAATTCTTCATAAACACGTTTGCAATTTTCATCGAATATAAACTTGGAGTCCTTCTTAAGTAGATCGTACAAGGGCTTGGCAATTGTAGAAAATTGATGAACAAATTTTCGAAAGTATGCACAAAGCCCTATAAAAGAGTGCAACTGTTTCACAGTCTTTGGTATTGGATATTTAAGAATGGCTTCTTTATGACCCTCGTTCGGATGTATCCCATCTTTGCTTATACTATAACTACCTAGGTAACAAAATCTTAGTGTAACAAAATTTGCATTTCTTTAATTTCAGCTCCAAACCATACTTTGCTAGGCGGTCTAGGACATCTTTCAACAACTTGAGTTGCTCTTCTATTGTACGGGTGGCAACTAATATATCATCGATATACACAACAATTGCTCCTGATTCTATGAAATCTTTTAAAATGAGTGAAATAAACCTTTGAAAGACGGATGGGCTGTTTTTCAAACCGAACGGCATCTTGATATATTCAAATTGCCCACTGGGCGTAACGAATGACGTAAACTTTACCGAATCCTCTTCGACTTTGACTTGGTGGAAACCGCTCTTCAGGTCAAGAAGACTAAAGTAAATCTTGTCCCCTAGGTATTCTAGGCAGTCCGCTATCAAAGTCAAAGGGTAATTATCCCGTCTTGTTAAGTTCCCTAAAATCAACGCACATACGGGTCTCCATTTTTTTTACTAACGAGGACTATAGGTGAGGCGTAAGGGGAGTCACTTGGTCTAATATAATTGTTTTCTAATAGTTCCTTAATGATTCTCTGGACTTCGAATTTATTTGTATAAGATAATCTTCTTGGATGACTAAACACCGGGTTCTCGGTAGTCAGTCTAATTTTCATTTCAAGAGGGTGGTTGCAATATGGTGTTTTAGAGGACTCGATTTCATAATCTGAAATCATACTGAAGCTGAATGTCTTTATTTATTTCAGAGTTGACATTATAATTATCTAACTGTTTGGATTCCGAGTCACTTGTTTCGGGAATAGTAATTAGAAAAAGACTCACTCGAGTTGCTCTCACGAAATGTAATACTTACATTTTGGAATGGCTGTAAACGATATGGGTTGACTTCTACATTGGTGTCCTTGTTGGAGTTGTCGTCTTTTGTTACTAAGTGTACTGCTTTTCTCTGCTGTTAACATTCCTTCAATGTGTGATTTGTGCTGCCGTAACGGAAACAGGCACCTGTCGGTCGTCTGGGTTGTTTACACTGTGATGAGAAGTGCCCGTACTCTGAGCAATTGAAGCACCTGGTTATTGACGATGTAGGCTGCTTTGATGTGTCTGCGGTATTTTGCACTTTATTTAATTGGTCAGTAGATCGCTTTTTGTCATATTTGACCAAAAGTTCCTTTAATTGATCCAACGACGAAGCGGTGTATAACATGGATGTATACGCGGTGTGGTCGTGCAGTCCCTCGATGGTAAAGTTGATTATCTCTTGTTCGTTTACGTCGGATTGGGAGGCAATTTCCTGCATGGCCAACATATAGGCGATCACGTTTTCACCCTTGGGTTTCCAACGCCCTTGAAGCTGCCTGTATACATCGCTCATAGAGATGGTATCTTTGAATTGTTTGAGCAGGCCTGCTTTGATTTCTATGTAGCTGGATTCACTGGAGGTGCGTAAATATACGGCCGCGGTTCCTTTAAGTAGCCGACGTATAGCCATAAACTTGACGTGGTCGCTACAGTTCCCATTAACCGTGACATTTTCGAAGTCAGTGATCCATTTCTCTACGCCGTACGCATCGTCTCCACTGAAAGTTGGGACGAGTCCATCGATGTTGGTGATGTTGAGTCGCTGCAGTTGATTGTTGAGGCTACGCCCCTCCAACAGTTGTAGCTCCTTTTGTAGCATTAATATCCGCTTTTTTTTCTCAAGTTTGGCGATATTGCTATCGTGGTCCTCTGGTTCGGGGCCTGGTGAATGGTTCGCTTGCGGTTGGGCCCCATATGGAATGTCATCCGCTCCGGGGAAGTCTGCGGTTGGTTCATCATCATGTTGTTTTTCGGCTAATCCATTTCCTGCTGCTCCATCGATTCCCGAGACGTCGAGTAGATTTCGTAGTTGGGGTACTGTGGCGCTTGGTGGGAAATCGATTCCCTGTCCCTCCAGTACGCGAATTATCTCGGCACGTGTGCGCACCATTTTAAAAAATGTGTGTGTAACGTATTAATTATGTCACAAGTCTTTTATTTTCCCGTGGTACCCCACATCTGAGATTTAATACACAATTTATTTTACTTTTCTTTCTTTATTATCTCACTGATTTCAATCGATCTTTTTTCTTTTAATTTTTTCCTCAATTCACCTACTATGATCACACTCGTCCGCCCAACCGAAAAAACAAGATGGCCTTCCCCTGTCATTTTGTGTGTTCGCCACCCGAAGGGCATTTTTCTTGTCATCTTCCGGTGTTTCTCACTAGATGGCCTTTTAAGTGTCGTTTACATTGGACGTGTTGGAATTAGTTTACTACAGATCTATGACTCCTAACACTGCTCGGGAGAAAAAAATTTCAAAATCCGCCCACTGACACGCCCACAATGAAATAAAACAATTTTATTGAAAAACCAAAATTTGAGCTAGGGAGCTGAAATTTATAATATATAGGTACTCTCTAGGGGCAAGTTTGAGCTAGGGAGCTGACATTTATAATATATACCCTCTAGGGGGCCCTTTATGCTCATGTGTAAATACTTTTAAAATCCGCCTACTGACACGCCCACAATTTAAAAAAAAAAACTTTTTTTGAAAATCCAAAGTTTGAGCTAGGGAGCTGAAATTTGTAATATATACTCTCTAGGGGCCCTTTATGCCCTTGTGTTAATTTTTTTTAAATCCGCTTACTGACACGCCCACAATTACATACAATTTTTTTTATTGAAAAACTAAAGTTTTTTTACAAAAGCTTGGTTTTTTTTTTGATAAAATCCTTTAAATATTATATAACAAAATATGTATAGCGTTTTTAACAATTCAACCATACTTAGACTTTTGTCACGCCCACTTATGAGGGATAGGAATAAGAATAGGGTATCCAACAGTTCGCCAAGCGGACTGTAGCCTGTCCCTATGTTTTCTCTATTATTTGTTACTTTTTACCCTTCAATAGCTTCTTTTTGCACTTTCATATTCAGTTCATTAACAATCAAAATGAATATTCCATACGATTTGTGCAAATTTCTACAATTTTATCATTCAATTTGACAGGGATTCCGCACTTCAGAAAGAGATAGCTTGGTGAAAATGTCTATAGAGCATCCAGCTCGCCGACGATGCGTCTGGCATATGGTGAATTGAGGTTATTGTAGCCGCAACGTGCGTTTTCGGAGTCCCCACCGCCGATAAAGTAAATTTGTAAAAATTTATGACTTTCATTCGACATTGGCAGCAATGAACACTTTGTGATAACCTTGGCCTTGGATTTCGAATGTTGAATGGAATTGTTGACCATTTGCAGCATTATTTTTAACTATTTCTGTTGCTCCAAACGATGTCATTTGGAAACATGAATTAAATGTTCGAATTAACTTCAGGAACAGGTTAGAATCTGGTCTTTGTTGATTTCGTTCAGCTCGTGCCTCTTGTGATTGTGATTCACGAAATTGTGCCATGCTCATACGCACAACTGCATTATCTTCTTGGCACACATACGTTTTGGCATCTTTTAGCTTCTTAGGCATAACAAACTGGAAATGATGATAAAATCTCTAGTGGTATCCTTTTGTACGGGTAAATTAACAATCACCACCCCCAGAAAATTTAAACATAACTGTTATTGCAGTTTTGGCTTGGGCGTGATCAGTCTCGTATACATTTTTGTTTCCCTTTTCGGTAAGGACCTTTTCGTTCGTGGGGCACAATTGAAAGTTTGTCTCATCCCCATTAAAAATTCTTTTGGGATCTTGGAGTATTTCAAAAAAGCCAGCATCCTTTCGGTAGGATTCTATTCTTGCAAACCAACCTTTTATGTTTGCCTCGGACACATTGGCACTTGCATTGGTGACATGTTTGGACACCCGAAGGGCTACATCTGAATGTCTTCTCATGAAGACGGAGTACCATTTTTCTCCAGGGAAATTGTCCTTAAACGGGTATGGTCTGTTTTTGCACGCTAATATTTAGACCAAATTTTCTTTGGGGAAACCCGTTTCTACCGCATTCTTTTATCCATTTTACAAGTAGGTACTTGCTCTTCTTCATTGGTTAAAATTGATTTTGGACCTGGTCTAGCCTTTGAAAATTTATTGCTTAATCTAAATTGTAGCGTCGAATTATGGAAAAAAAATATATTGAAAAATTCTCAAGAAATGCGTTTTAACATTGTTTTAAAGTTCAAATGCCAATCATTGGAGGAGTGCCAACAATAGGATAGTTTACCCTACTTACTGTTCTTTTTTTGGTTGCTGTCAAAATAAATAAATACAAAATGAAAAAAAAAAAATGAAAAAATTCGAAAAAAAACCTGTCATAACACGCTGGGTGGTCAAAATAAGATATTTTGAAATTTAATTTTTTTTTAAAACCCGTTCTGAGAAAATACTTTTCCAACAAAGTATAAATCATCAAAATCGGTTCGGCCAATCTCGAGTTATGGGATTACATCTCTTCGGACACTTTCTTTTATATATATAGATTTGTTTATTAATTTCCCAGTGGAAGTTCTTGTAATGGGGCCGATTTTATGAATCGCGGATTTTGACATATCTCCACGTTTCAAGGTCACCAGAATATAAATCCAAAGTTTTTATAGAGATGTCTGTGTGTGTGTGTATGTACGTATCTGCGTATGTACGCATGGGCGATCGGAATTATCTTTCGCCACGATTATCTCAAGAACCAAAGATGATATTGACATGGGACCGGGTTTATTCGAAGCGTTATTATGTACCTAACTCAGAACTGATTAAGTTTCCAGCAAATTTTTTGTTAGTAAATAAATAAATAAAAAAAATAGCTTAATTTTGAAATTCATGATTTGTACTATTTATTAACTTCCCAGTGGAAGTTGTTGTAATGGGGCCGATTTTGTGAATCGCGGATTTTGACATACTCGTATCTCCACGTTTCAAGGTCACCAGAATCCAAATCCAAAGTTTGTATAGAGTTGTCTGTGTGTGTATTCGGCGCAGGGACATATGTCCCAAATTTTTTTTTGGGACTTATGTCCCACACCATCCTAACATAAGTTCCAAATTATTTTGTAGAAGATGGGACATCAGTCCCAAATTTTCGGAGAGATCTCTAATCTCAGCAGGAGGATAGGTTTATTGAATTCCATTTTGAAGGGTCTGTTCGACATTGGTTGTAAAGGAAGCGGGACGAAAATAGAACATGTTTGCTTCGATAAATTGAAACATGTGTACATATATTTCCTCCGACTTACTGCTCATTAGCGGTGCCGTGCAATTCATTTACCCAAAGTGCAATAAGGCCAAGTGCTAAAATAAAACCTCACACCTACTCCAAATCAAACACTGACCCCAAGCAGGGGGGTTGCAGCGGTGCAGCATCCCCTTAATAGGCATTGCACTGTTTATGGAATCTACTTGCAACAAAACCCATAAACAGTGCAATGAATATGGTGGGACATGCTGCCCCCCTGTTTGGGGTCACTGTTTGATTTGGAGTCGGTGCAAGGGCAAATTGTTGAAAACAGCACCCATGGAACGCCAAATTGGCCTTATTTCACTTTCACATCATTTGATGAGACATAAGTCTCAACTTCTATAAAGGACATACAGACAAACATTCATTTTTATATAAAACTTTTGACATAAACATAAAGGGCCCCTAGAGAGCATACATATATAATATATATTACACTATCTGACCCGGAAAACGTTGTTTTGCCATATAAATTATTTTTAGTGAATATTTTCGTAGGGAAATAAAAAATAACTAACTTATTGTAAGTGGGTTGGGATGTGGTCTATGACTTAAAGAGGAATTGAGCGCTGTGGACGTTTTGTCCCTTTCAGAACATTAGCGGGTATTGGCGAACGGTGTATCAGCAATGAACTGAAGATTATTATTTCTTCTTCAAATCACGATTTGTCGCGTCGCTGTACAGTCGCCAACCATGATTTCATCAAAATCGTCAACAACAGGTACATGAAATCCACGCTTCCAGCTGGTGTTTTATAAGAATTGATGACAATAGCGTGATTGTCAGTTTGTAATTTGTAAATATTTTTGTTTGGAAGCAAATAAATTGAAAAGTTTTCTAAATATACATATTAGATATCTAAATACAATTGAACAGCGTTTTTGGTCAACATATCAACTGTTTTTATTCTAATAGACCAAGAGCCCACAGCATTTTTTGGGAGTGAAGATATAACCAAAATTATGATATATCAAAGTTAGGTGCCTAAATAGCTTAAGTCTATTTGGCTAGTCTGGCAGCATTTGTTTGGGGCAAAACCCTTGCCAGACGTACTAATAGTATGCAAAAAAATCAGTTTTTGAAATAATTGGTATAACCACACATTGAATATACCAAAATAATGGTGGAAGTGTCCTGATACCGTAAATGTGGGTGCCAGACGTTTTTTATGGGGCAAAACCTTGCCAGACGTACTAATAGTATGCAAAAAAATCAGTTTTTGAAATAATTGGTATAACCACACCTTGAATATACCAAAATAATGGTGGAAGTGTCCTGATACCGAAAATGTGGGTGCCAGACGTTTTGCATGGGGCAAACCCCTTGCCAGACGTACTTATAGTATGCAAAAAAATTAAACTAGAAAACAAATTTATGTGGTTGATATTATTGCAACTAATTATAAAATAGATGTATTAACAAAAATATTCTTATTCCAATATATTAAATTAACGTCTTTGTTCCTTATACACCAAGTTCAGTAATGTTTTTTTACTAAATGGATGAACTCAAATATAAATACTTAAAAAAAAATTGTTCGATGACATTTCTAAGAAAATAAAAACATAAATAATAATAAATTCAACTTAATAACTACAGATTACCTACACTACAATATTTTTTTAAGGCTACACAAATGATTTTAGTTGCAATCTGATCCATCAGATGAATCGTTGCATAAACATTTTCTTCATCGTCGGATGCATCCAAGTTAGTCCTAAGAATATCATCGAGATTGTCATGTGCAGTTTTTGCTATCAAACCATTTAACTTGATACTCTGTGTCGTCTAGTATCCAACCATTGTCTACCTTCGCAAAATAAACAACATTTTTTACTCTTGATATTTTTGAAACCGACCATTTTCCGAATGGTCGGAAAGTGAATATTGCTCTGTTATTGGTGAAAAAGAAATTTTTGTAACCTACGACTCGAAGTGTTTTCACTTTCAAACTCGAAATGATAAAGTCATAAGAGAAGAAGTGGAGGCATTAAACAGTTCCCAGGAAGAAGCTGACACTCGTATGATGCTGCATGTGTCGTTCCCGCCAAACAACTTTTCCGTTGTCATAAGGTCCTCTGATATGTCCTCATAATAGCGCTTCGCAATTTTGCAAAAAAACAGTGTCAAAGTGTGGCTTGAGGTGGGAGTTGTGTCCAGAAATACACTGACATTCATAGATGTAAGCTCTATTTACAACAAACTTGGATCCAGTTTTTGTAAGGCTCTACCAGGTTTTCACAGCTTCACTGGCTGTGACTATACTCCATCCTTCTTTAAAAAGGGAAAAATAAAGCCTTTTAAGAGTTTACAGAGTCGACACCATTTTCAGCTAGCTTTTGCAGAACTAGGAAATACAATTGATGTAAGTGAACTGGATATAAATCGGTTTGAAGACTTTGTTTGCTGTATGTACCAAACTAAAGCTAAAAATGTTAACAAAGCGCGGTACGAAATATTTTACAAAGCCCACTTCCAAAAACTTTTTCAAAAATATCAAGAGTAAGTAAAACTAACTAATAATTAAGTCATGAAAATAATTTTTTTTGTTTATTTTGCGAAGGTAGACAATGGTTGGATACTAGACGACACAGGGTATCAAGTTAAATGGTTTGATAGCAAAACTGCACATGACAATCTCGATGATATTCTTAGGACTAACTTGGATGCATCCGACGATGAAGAAAATGTTTATGCAACGATTCATCTGATGGATCAGATTGTAACTAAAATCACTTGTGTAGCCTTAAAAAAATATTGCAGTGTAGGTAATCCGTAGTTATTAAGTTGGATTTATTATTATTTATGTTTTTATTTTCTTAGAAATGTCATCGAACAATTTTTTTTTTAAGTATTTATATTTGAATTCATCCATTTAGTAAAAAAACATTACTGAACTTGGTGTACAAGGAAAAAAGACGTTAATTTAATATATTGGAATAAGAATATTTTTGTTAATACATCTATTTTATAAACAGTTGCAATAATATCAACCACATAAATTTGTTTTTTAGTTTAATTTGTTTGCATACTATAAGTACGTCTGGCAAGGGGTTTGCCCCATGCAAAACATCTGGCACCCACATTTTCGGTATCGGGACACTTCCACCATTATTTTGGTATATTCAATGTGTGGTTATACCAATTATTTCAAAAACGGATTTTTTTGCATACTATTAGTACGTCTGGCAAGGGTTTTGCCCGAAACAAATGCTGCCAGACTAGCCAAATAGACTTAAGCTATTTAGGCACCTAACTTTGATATATCATAATTTTGGTTATATCTTCACTCCCAAAAAATGGTGTGGGCTCTTAGACTATAAGGGTATATTAATTTTGACGCGAAGTTTGAACCATACCATAATATTGCCCGTTGACCCGTAAAAGTTACTATATTTATGATCAGTATCGATAGTAATGTCGATCATGTCCGTTCGTCTGTCGGCAAAAATTGGGCCTTTAACCATATATACTCTCCAGGTCCCCGAAATAATCAAGAAATCCGCCCACAGACACGCGCACAGACACGCCCACAAACTCAAAAAAAAAAAACAAATTTATCGAAAATTTGAATTTTTAGCTAGAAAGCTGAAATTTGTTATGATCTTTGGGTCATAAATTTTCTAAAATCAGCCCAGTGACACGCCCACAATTAAATAAAACAATTTTATTGGAAAGTCAAAGTTTGAGCTAGGAAACTGAAATTTATGATACAGACTCTCTAGGTGTCTGCTGGGAATAATAATAGGATATCCAACAGTTCGCCAAGCGGACTGTAGCCCGTCCCTATGTTAATTGTTTGTTTTGCTTTAACATACTTTCTCACGTTTTTATACCCTATTCTAGGGGTATATTAATATTGACGCATAGTTTGTAACATGCCTTAATATTGCCCGTAGACCCCTAAAAGTTACTATATTTATGATCAGCATCGATAGTAATGTCGATCTAGCCATGTCCGTCCGTCCGTCTGTTGTCAAAAATTAGGCCTTTAAACTGGGCCTAGAGAGCTGAAATTTTAACCATATACTCTCTAGGGTCCCGAAATAATCAAGTTTACGAATTTTTGAAATCCGCCCACAAACTCAAAAAAAAACAATTTTTTCGAAAAAATCGAATTTTGAGCTAGAAAGCTGAAATTTTTTATATATGATCTATGACTCCTAAAACTGCTCTGGGGAACAAATTTTCAAAATCCGTCCACTGACACGCCCACAATGAAATAAAACATTTTTTTTGAAAATCCAAAGTTTGAGCTAGGGAGCTGAAATTTGTAATATATACTCTCTAGGGGCCCTTTATGCTCATGTGTTAATTTTTTTTAAATCCGCTTATTGACACGCCCACAATTAAATACAATTTTTTTATTGAAAAACCAAAGTTTTTTTTACGAAAGCTTCGTTTTTTTTTGATAAAAACCTTTACATGTTATATAACAAAATATGTAGAGCGTTCTTAACAATTCAACCATACTTAGACTTTTGTCACGCCCACTTATGAGGGATAGGAATAAGAACAGGGTATCCAACAGTTTGCCAAGCGGACTGTAGCCCGTCCCTATGTTTTCTCTATTATTTGTTACTTTTTACCCTTCAATAGATTGTGTTTGAACTTTCATATTCAGTTCATTAACAATCACAATTCCCACACCATCGGGACATAAGTTCCAAATTATTTTGTAGAAGATGGGACATTAGTTCCAAATTTTCGGAGAGATCTCTAATCTCAGCAGCAGGATAGGTTTATTGAATTCCATTTTGAAGGGTCTGTTCGACATTGGTTTTAAAGGAAGCGGGACGAAAATGGAACATGTTTGCTTCGATAAATTGAAACATGTATACATATATTTCCTGCGACTTACTGCTCATTAGCGGTGCCGTGCAATTCATTTACCCAAAGTGCAATAAGGCCAAGTGCTAAAATAAAACCTCACACCTACTCCAAATCAAACACTGACCCCAAGCAGGGGGGTTGCAGCTGTGCAGCATCACCTTAATAGGCATTGCACTGTTTATGGAATCTACTTGCGATTTTGCAACAAAACCCATAAACAGTGCAATGAATATGGTGGGACATACTGCCCCCCTGTTTGGGGTCACTGTTTGATTTGGAGTCGGTGCAAGGGCAAATTGTTGAAAACAGCACCCATGGAACGCCAAATTGGCCTTATTGCACTTTCACATCATTTGATGAGACATAAGTCTAAACTTTTACTTCTGGGAGTTATGTCGCACTTGAGTGAGACATAAGTCCCAAATCAATTTTGGGAGTTATGTCCCACTAAAGTGAGACATTAGTCCCAAAAGTAAAAGTTCGGACTTATGTCCCTGTGCCTGTGTATGTACGTATGTACGTATGTTCGTATGTGCGAAGCAAAGATGATATTAATATGGGACGATGATACGTAACTCAGAGCTGTTTAAGTTTACAGCGAAATCGGTACAGCCATTTTAATAACTAAAATAATGTACCTTCATTTGTACTATTTATTGTCATTTGTCATTGAGCAAATCATTATTACATTGTGATCCGTTATTTCGTATACATGTAAATTTACAGGTCTCCGTGTTGATAACAATAGTTGCATTAATATATATCACACTTCGCTGTTATTAACAACATTTAATTTCCATGAACAATATTAAAGAGCATTTTTAAATAATTCTTAACCATATCTTATGGTTAACCACATTTCAAAATTTCCCACTAATCGCATAAATCATATTGATCGAACTGGGAAGTTAGTCGTGTGAACCTTGCGAGTCGCACCCAACCCACTTTATTTTTTTGATTGTGTGCAGTGTCTTAAAGTTGATGATTTCGGGCCCCTAGAGAGTATACACTGCAAGTCATAAGATTAGAAGCAGGCATTTTTGAAAAGTAAAATCGATATTTCCCCCGTTAATTCGCGAAACACAAGCGTTGTCTCTTTCTTGCGTGATTAAGTGGTGGTTTTTTTCTTAAGTTTCAGGCGCTTTAAGTGTTTAGCTCGGCGATGGTGCGGTAACAGTGAATAAAATGGCCTTAACATTAGCTTTCTCTCTAATTTTAGCTGTCGATAAAGCTGAATTTGACGCTATTCTAAGGATACTTCGCATTTCGCGTAGTGGTAAGACAGAAGAAGTATTTCCTTTATAATTTTTTGTGTAAGACGAAGGGTTTTTTTAACCCGCCAATGGTGACCTATTGGTCTGTGAGACCGGGTGTGTTAAACAAATTGAATAACTTTATTCTCCGTTTATGTTTTTTTGTTGCAATTTCGAGTAGCTGCCGCATTGCACGTCCCCCACTATCAGTTCTCGTCGAACCAGCTTAGTGAGCACACCTTGTCGATTTATACCCTATTCTAAGGGTATATTAATTTTGACGCATAGTTTGTAACATACCTTAATATTGCCCGTAGACCCCTAAAAGTTACTATATTTATGATCAGCATCGATAGCAATGTCGATCTAGCCATGTCCGTCCGTCCGTCCGTCCGTCCGTCCGTCTGTAGCCAAAAATTAGGCCTTTAAACTGGGCCTAGAGAGCTGAAATTTTAACCATATACTCTCTAGGGTCCCGAAATAATCAAGTTTACGAATTTTTGAAATCCGCCCACAGACACGCCCACAAACTCAAAAAAACCAAATTTTGGAAAAAATCGAATTTTGAGCTAGAAAGCTGAAATTTTGTATATATGATCTATGACTCCTAAAACTGCTCGGGATAAAAAAATTTCAAAATCCGGCCACTGACACGCCCACAAATAAATAAAATAATTTTTTTATACCCTATTCTAAGGGTATATTAATTTTTGAAAATCCAAAGTTTCAGCTAGGGAGCTGAAATTTATAGTATATACTCTCTATGGGCCCTGAAATTTATAATATATACTCTCTACGGGCCCTTTATTCTCATGTGTTAATTTTTTTTTAAATCCGCCTACTGACACGCCCACAATTAAATAAAACAATTTTATTGAAACACCCAAGTTTGAGCTAGGGAGCGTTGTTTTTTTGATAAAATCCTTTAACTGTTATATAACAAAATATGTAGAGCGTTCTTAACAATTCAACCATACTTAGACTTTTGTCACGCCCACTTATGAGGGATAGGAATAAGAATAGGGTATCCAACAGTTCGCCCAAGCGGACTGTAGCCCGTCCCTATGTTTTTTTTTTACTATCCGGTCCGTGAGACCGTGTGTCGCCGTATATGTATTATGTAAGTAAAATATTTTTTTATTATTCGCGTATTTTACATATAGATGATGTACCTGGGACATCGGGTGCTTCAAGAATTGGTCGGTGCTATGAGTGTGGATGGAAAAAAACAGAAAAACCAAGTACTCTTGCCAAAAATGTCAAAAATATTTGTGTCTTGAACACGTAATGCCGTATAGCAGCAGCTATTTACCTGTAGAAATTTAGTTTTTGAGATGTTTTTTTTTGTTATTTTTTGTTTGGAAGGATACCAATTTTTTTTTTTTGTAAAAGTTCCGAATGTCGAAAGACTTAAAAACGTTATTTTCCTTAGTGGACATGTGATCTTTTAGTTTTTTCTTAATTTTAAAAAATGTATTACTAAAAACTTTGTTATTTTTAATGCTCTAATAAAAAATTTTGTTAATTTAATTATTCAAAAAAAAGAGCTTAAATTGATTAAATATCGTTGTTTTATTGTCAAAGAGCATAGATTTAAAAAAAACATGAACTATTAGTAACACGTTGTGAAAAATCTTCAGTTGAAAACCCCGGTGCGTGAGACCGGCGTCACCATTGATCAAAGTCAAATTTGCGTCACCATTGGCGGGTTAAATAATTGCTGACACAATGATCACTTCGCTTTATTTGTCGGGCTATAGCACGGTTTTTGAGATGTTTTTTTTTTGTTATTTTTTGTTTGGAAGGATACCAATTTTTTTTTTTGTAAAAGTTCCGAATGTCGAAAGACTTAAAAACGTTATTTTCCTTAGTGGACATGTGATCTTTTAGTTTTTTCTTAATTTTAAAAAATGTATTACTAAAAACTTTGTTATTTTTAATGCTCTAATAAAAAATTTTGTTAATTTAATTATTCAAAAAAAAGAGCTTAAATTGATTAAATATCGTTGTTTTATTGTCAAAGAGCATAAATTAAAAAAAACATGAACTATTAGTAACACGTTGTGAAAAATCTTCAGTTGAAAACCCCGGTGCGTGAGACCGGCGTCACCATTGATCAAAGTCGAATTTGCGTCACCATTGGCGGGTTAAATAATTGCTGACACAATGATCACTTCGCTTTATTTGTCGGGCTATAGCACGGCATAAAAGACCATCAGAGCAATAAACATCTATTCTTGCCCTTTCCTCCACTCTTAAACATTTTTTCCCCTTTAATTTTTATTAACACTCAATTAAGAACAATTACTTTATATGTAATATGTATGGTTTAAACCGACAAAAAATATATTCAATTCACAAAAAGCGTTGATTTGTTCACTGCTTCTAATCTAATGACCCGATTTATTTCCACATATCCTTTACTCAATTTGCAATTTGTCTTCAAAGTTCCGTTAGCCAAATCTCACCTGTACACACATTTCATATTTCGTTGTTAACAAAACAGTCTCTCATTTACCATGGTCGTATTTTTCTAATCTATCATGTAACGGGAGAAATATCGATTTTACTTTTCAAAAATGCCTTCTTCTAATCTTATGACTTGCAGTATATATTCTAAAATTCAGCTTCTTTGTTAAAACGGTTTTTTTTTAAATCTTAGGCATGTCAGTGGGCGGATTTTAAAAAATCCGAGCATTTAGGGCCAGCTGTACCCGCCCGTCCTTGCCCGTGCCCAAGCTAGTACCTATCCGGGGTACGCTGCGTCTAACAAAAATAAATACATGTCTCTGTTTAGTAAGAAACAGAATTGCAAGTCAAACTTGGTGGACCGATTTTGACCAAACTTTAATACCAAAGATGGCCTGATTTGAGCTCAATCGGTTCGGTGGTTTAAGGGACTTGCTTAGCCCGTTCACGCAACTTCGTTGACCCACTAAGGGTAGGTGCTAGTTGTCCGGCAGGCGCCTATGTCACCTTACTTTTTTGAATCCAACAGCAACACAAACAAAGAAACTTCGATTTTTATTTTCTTTCAATCAATTTGTTTATGCGCACGGTTTAACTACATGCAACAATTCTAATTAAATGTCAACTACGAAATCGATCAACATATACAAAAGTGGGAATACAACGCCACCTATCAGAATTCAACATAATTATACATATTTCGAATTTTACAAGCTCCCATTAGTGTAAAGAAATGGCGATTTGAATGATTTTTTTTATGGGTGGGTCCACGCCCCGTTGTTCAACTACGGTCACATTTTTTTATGTGCATTGCCTAAACTACACACATCAAAATGTCCAAATTTTACAACATAAGCTCCTATAAGTGTCGAGAAATATTGATTTGAATGATTTTTGTGTATGGGAGGTGCCACGCCCCTTTATCCAATTTCGACTTGACTTCACAGGAACACTCGCTGGCCAATTCAGAAGAATTGCCGTAAATTTGAGCTGAATCCAAAAAACAAATTCCAGAACCCGATCGCAGCGCCACCTACCGGGTCCAATCGAGAAGTTTCGTAATAGATATAAACCATCCTCTTGAATCACTCTAGCTATCTATTAAAAAAAACCGCATCAAAATCCGTTGCATAGTTTACGATTCTATAAAGGACATACAGAAAAACATTAATTTTTATATAATATATATGTACATATTATATACTTTTGACATAAACATAAAGGGGCCCTAGAGAGCATATAAATTTCAGCTTTCTAGCTCAAAATTGGATTTGTTCGATAAATTTGTTTATTTTTTTAGATTGTGGGCGGTGTATTAAAGTTGATGATTTCGGGCCCTTCCTAAAATAAAAACATAGGGACGGGCTACAGTCCGCTTGGGCGAACTGTTGGATACCCTATTCTTATTCATATCCCTCATAAGTGGGTGTGACAAAAGTCTAAGTATGGTTGAATTGTTAAGAACGCTCTACATATTTTGTTATATAACATTTAAAGGATTTTATCAAAAAAAACGCTCCCTAGCTCAAACTTAGGTGTTTCAATAAAATTGTTTTATTTAATTGTGGGCGTGTCAGTAGGCGGATTTTTAAAAAAAAATAACACATGAGAATAAAGGGCCCCTAGAGAGTATATATTATAAATTTCAGTTCCCTAGCTCAAACTTTGAATTTTCAAAAAAAAAAAAAAAACATAGGGGCGGGCTACAGTCCGCTTGAGCGAACTGTTGGATACCCTATTCTTATTCCTATATCTCATAAGTGGGCGTGACAAAAATTTAAAGGATTTTATCGAAAAAACTAAGCTTTTGTAAATAAAAACGCTCCCTAGCTCAAACTTTGGTTTTTCAATAAAATTGTTTTATTTAATTCTGGGCGTGTCAGTAGGCGGATTTAAAAAAAATTTAAGTATGAGCATAAAGGGCACCTAGAGAGTATATACTATAATTTTCAGCTCCCTAGCTCAAATTTGGACTTTCAAAAATAAAAAATAAATAATTGTGGGCGTGTCAGTAGGCGGATTTTGAAAATATGAACACATGAGCATAAAGGGCCCCTAGAGAGTATATATTAAAAATTTCAGCTCCCTAGCTCAAATTTTGGTTTTTCAAAAAAAATATTTTATTTAATTGTGGGCGTGTCAGTGGGCGGATTTTGAAAATTTTATGTCCCAAGCAGTTTTATAGGCCAAAGATCATATATAAAAAATTTCAGCTTTCTAGCTCAAAATTCAATTTTTCCCAAAATTTGTTTTATTTAATTGTGGGTGTGTCAGTGGGCGGATTTTGAAAATTTTATGTCCCAATCAGTTTTATGGGCCATAGATCATATATAAAAAATTTCAGCTCTCTAGCTCAAAATTCGATTTTTTCCAAAATTTTGTTTTTTTGAGTTTGTGGGCGTGTCTGTGGGCGGATTTCAAAAATTCTTAAACTTGATTATTTCGGGACCCTAGAGAGTATATGGTTAAAATTTCAGCTCTCTAGGTCCAGTTTAAAGGCCTAATTTTTGCCGACGGACGGACGGACGGACGGACGGACGGACATGGCTAGATCGACATTACTATCGATGCTGATCATAAATATAGTAACTTTTAGGGGTCTACGGGCAATATTAAGGTATGTTACAAACTATGCGTCAAAATTAATATACCCCTAGAATAGGGTATAACAATACCCTGTTCCTTTCCTTTAAAAAGCGTGTATTATAGATGCTTCAGAATTTTCCTGCGTACGGTATAATCATAAATAGTTTTCGATTTTTCATGTAGCCCATATGACCAGATAGAGCATAAATGATTTTTTTGGCGAAATGAGTCGTACAATCCAATCAAGTGCATGCGATTTCCGGTGAAATAGTTATTTTTGCAGCTAAAGTGGTTATATATTTTCGGACACTCAAATACCAGCATGAAATATAGGTTCAGGGGTTGTGTTGGACTTTACGATGTTTACGATTACGATAACGCCTTAGGTCGCATTTCGTGTTACACCATATGAACGCATTGTTCCTACAGAATCTGTCAACGCAACCGCTCGCCAACGCGCCGTTGTGAATTGGTCATAAATGCGCAAATTGGAATATGCAATAGCGAAATCTCTAAAGGAATAATGCCCGGTGTTAAAATACCCTACCTAGAATATCCAAAAAAAGAGATGTTCAACTAATGATTGAAGGCGCCGATTTAATCGCTTGATTCACTTCTAAAATAGTTATTTTTTGATTTGATTAAATGATCTGATTTAATAAGGACTAAAGGGATCATAACCCTCCCACTTCACTGCATCCCTACTGGTCCGCCTAGACGGTTCGCCGGTTTTACCTCCAAAAGTATCGTCAGGCCTCCCAATTTCAATTGAGTTGGCAATTAAGTTTCCATTAATACAATTAAAAAAAAATATCAAAAGGCAACAATCGCTTGTGCGGACTCTTAGATACGCTTTCCACATTGCTATCCCCCCAAGTTGGGATGAAATTGAGACACGAGTTTGTCCATTTTGAAAATATTGTTTCCCCTTTCCTATGGGTGTATTCATTTTGACTGATAGGTCATAGTGTAAATTCGGACACGCATCACTGCACAGTTAATGCACAACCAACTCTGACACATATTTATTAATGCAAACATTTTGCATGATTCGAAAGGCAGGCATTACGTTAATTTTCGTAAAATTCCATAAACTGATGCGCAAATGTCAACGAAAAACCTTCCAGAAAATTGACGATGATTTCGATGCTTCACCATCAGCTGTATTGCACATCTTCCTCGGTATTTGTGCAGTGATGCCGCATCGATGCGCATTTTATTTGCCTCTCCGAATTCACATAGAGCTACTAATATGTATGATGTGGCCGAATACCCCTATAAACCTTTATATTTGTTTCAGCCTCGAAAATTATGTCGATCTAGCTACGTCCGTCCTTCTTTTGTAACCAATTTTTAGTAAGAGAGTTTCAAATCCCAGCCAGGAATAGGTAATATTGTTTGCACTTCCCCACCTCCTGCCATGCTCTGACAAACATCGAAGGGTATAAACTGTCATGAGAAGCTTCTCGAAATCTCCCGTTCGGAAACGGCGTAAATTTGTAGCTCATATCCATTCGTGTCAAAAATCTAGCTTCACACACACAAATTTTATTCATTTTATCTCTAGGGGCCCGAAACAATCAAGCGTAAGAATTAGTTATTATTTGTATGTTTTGGCACAGATTAAAGTTCGTGACGTCATCGGGGGATTCTAGAGTCTAGAAGTAATAATTTGTTTATGGATTTTCTTAATGATGCGTGACAATGTTTAATTGGCGTGACAATGAAAGAGTTTTTTTTATTATGGTTAATAATTAATATTGTAATGCTGGGATTAGGCATAGTTGTCATTTGGAAACTTCTTCTTTGATGACTTATCTTGAATCATTCAACGGAGCAATCTGATTGGGTGAGAGTTCAAAATGACTGTTGTTATCAAATCAAAGATGATTGTAAGAGGGGATTCTCAATAACAAATCAATAGCCTTTGGGTTTTACCTTGAATGGTTATGACGGATTGACATCTCGAATGAAGTTTTCACACCCTCCGTGCGAAACCGAACTTGCCAACTTAGCAGCCCTCCCTCACGTTCACTTTTATGTTGAGGCTTAGGCTCAACCCTTGTAATGTTACTATTTTTTTTTTTAATACTCGGTGATGGTAATCGGAGGAGGGATTATTTCAAAGATGATTGGGAATTAAATTGGTAATTCGTTTTGGTACAAATCTTGATCTTGTTTTCTTTTGGCTCAGTTGAGTCAGTTTGGGAGATATTCGTGTCCTTGCCGCATACTCTTCAGTAGTCGTGGTTCAAACGAAGTAGTTACCTTGAGCATCGGTATGCTGGGAAATTGTGAAACATTGCTACAGAACCACTGAAAATTGTAAAAAAAATTGAATTTCGAAGAGAACAGAAATACAAAGGTTTCCCACAACGTTATAATGCTCCGGCGTTTGAAATCCCCTGCAAATTTAGCGGTTGGTACAAAGGGGTCTGTAGTTTAATTAAAGCCCTGACTTAAGACCATTCGTCAATAATAAATTGGACTCGGAAACATAATATATTATACATTGCTAGATTCAGATGCTTCCATTAAGTAAAGATTGTGTAGAGTTTCTTTAAACAAATAACATTGATGTTAAAACTATCAAATCTCACCTAACACTGCGGATGTTCCCAAACAAAGCATTCTTGAGCTTTGCAAAATACCAGTTACTTTTATTAACATTACGAAATTGATCCCAGCTTACAACAGAACGTCTATCTTGGAATAAACATCTGGAAGGAATTCCAAACTGCTCCGCAAATAGAAAAGGAACTTTGTGTTACCGAAAATACAACAATACCCGAGAAACAAGATTTCATAACTTAACTATTTCCTTCTTTCAGACAACTTGGCTTAGGATGTACACCATTGGAATCGTATACCATTCTCTCGGGAGAAGCAGTGTTCATAAAGACCCGGCACTATCCGCTCTCATCGCCGCATCAAGAGCAAGCGTAGAAGGAACTACATCAAATGCTTTACCTTGGCTTGATAGAGGAAAGAAATAGTCCTTGGTGTTCACGCATTGTCCTTGTAGTAAAGTCAGGTAAAGTAAGACTTAGTATCGACTTTATAAAATTAAACAGCTTATCGAAGAAGGATGCTTATCCGTTATACATTAGTGGATTGTTAAGCAGATTGAAGGACACACATTTTATAAGTAGGATCAGTCTAAAGGATGGCTTTTGGCAGATTTCAGTTGAAAATGAGTCGAAAGAAAAGACGCCATTTGCTGTACAAGGCCGCCCACTGTACCAGTTTACAGCAGCTTTCTTTGTTAAGAGAATTAGCTACCCGTTTGCGTAAAGCAAACTTACCATAAATGTAGAAAAAACAATTTTGCTAAGAGAAATAAGAGAAATCAATCAAATTTCTTGGCTATATTGTCGGACAAGATTGTCTAAAAAAAAGTGGGTAGTTGTAATTAAGGACTGTCGAATTTATAGGTTTCGTTTAATTAAAAAGTTCTTAGAAAGGCTGCCCGGTTGACCGCCTACCGCAAATCTAAGAATTTCTGTCTGATAGCGCTGCTTTTCATGAACTAAAGAATGCGTTTACATCTGCCCCGGCCTTGTATCAACCAGACTTTACCAAACAATTTACGATACAGTGTAATGCTTCAACCACAGTTGTAGGAGGTGTTCTATTCCAAGTGGATGCCAGAAGTCAGGAGAGGATCTCATTTATTACTCAGAAGTTGAATAGTGCCAAAAAGTATTATATGTGTGAACAAATTCAGACCTTACGTGGAAGGACTTCTGTTCAAAATCATAACTGATCATGCCAGCCTAAAATGAATCATGACACAAACAAATTTTACCAATCGTTGATTGAATAGATGGAGTCTTGAGCGGCAACGTTTTGATTTTGTAGGGATCATTGAACGTTGTACACTTGTTCGTGTGTATATGGAAGAGCTAAACACTGCCGACGCCGATGTTCAGTATGATATTGAATTAAGCTCATCTCACTTTAACACAGGAGAATACTGTAAATTAAAGGAAAATATAAAAGCTACCAAAGGAAACTTACCTGATATTTGTATCACAGATGACCTTATTTACAAAACGGGTTAAATTCCGCAGAGGTTTGGCGGATGAAGAGCCATGTTGGAAATCGTGGTTATCTTACGAAATGCGCAAGTTACGATTTAAAAAAATAAGTTAAAAAAAAACTTTATTTTGCTCTTTGGTCACTCTTGGACCTCACAAGTCACAACAAATAACTTTATTTCACTAGAGTTACAATTGTATTACTGGGCACCCCCTGTTTCTTTGACTTGCCATTAAATAGCTCGATATTGCTGGCGCTGCTGTAATATGCTGACCGATATTTGTGTATTGGTTGTCGCTTGCCCTCGCTGTGTCATCGTCAATTGTTGGATTGATAGTGCCCGCTGTACTTAAGTTTATATAGGTTAGGTTAGGTTGACGTGGCTGTCAGCTAAGGCCAACACACTTAGACCAATATTAGGTCCATTGTGGTATCACACAGATCTGGGAATTCCCTCACTGCTCGTTGAACCAATAGGAGCTTCTTATGAAGCGCGGAAGACTTCTAACGCCAGTGTTGGCTAAGTCGCTTCTTCTTTTGTGGGAGAGCGCAGGACATGTGCAGAGAAGGTGAAGTATAGTCTCCTCCTACTCCTCGTCCATGCAGCTTCTGCAGAAGTCGTTTGAGTGCACGCCAAGTCTGGATGCGTGCCTTCCTATTAAGCAGTGTCCTGTGATAACACCTATAGTCGAGCTAATATGCAGTCGGTTTAATGAGATTAGACACTTAGAGCGTCGCAGATCCAGCTTTGGCCAGATCCGCTTAGTCGCTAGACAAGTATTGCTACATGTCCACCTAAGGTTTCTTCTCTCGATTGCTGGTAGCTTGAACAAAAGTTTGCATGTAGCGATTGGTATTCCTAATGAACCAGGTAAAAGAGGTAAAGTTATTCCTTTTTGGCGAGATCGTCTGCCCTACAGTTACCTGGAATGTCTCTATGTCCCGGCAACCAACAGAGGTGAATGTGGAACTGCTCTGCCATCTCCGAAAGAGATGAGCGGCAATCTTGGGCTACGATGGAATTTGAAGAGACTAAGTCCAGAGACTTAATCGCGGCCTGACTATCCGAGAAGATACGGATATCCTTTGAGGATATCACATTCCTCTTTAGCCACGACAGGGCTTCTTTTATCGCCAAAAATTCCGCCTGGAACACGCTACAATAATCTGGAAGACGGAAAGAGAGGCTAAGATTTAGCTTTTCTGAGAAAACGCCCCCACCTACCCCATCGCTGGTTTTAGATCCGTCGGTGTAGAAGTGGATCGATTTATCTTCCGCAAATGCATCATAATCCCAGAACGATCTGGAAGGAATGGTGATTTGGAAGTTTTTTCCGAACTGCAGGCGGGGTATGGTGTAGTCTATGTTTCTGGGTAGAGACTTAAAGGAGTCCAAAATGATGGAGTGGCCGATCTTCTTTTTGGTCCACTGTGAGGTAGCTTTTAAGCGGACAGCGGAACAAGCCGCTGTTTGCATGCTGAAGATGTCGAGGGGTTTCAGGTGTAAGAGAATGTCCAGTGCAGCGGAGGGGGTTGTACGGAGTGCTCCGCTAATACACAGACACGCTGAACGCTGGATTTTGCCCAGTTTGTCGCGGTTTATAGCTATATCCAGGGCAGTCCACCAGAGGACCACCCCGTAAGTAAGAATTGGTCTAACCACCGCTGTATATAGCCAATGCGTAATGCGGGGTTGTATACCCCACTTGTTGCCAATGGCTTTTTTGCAAGAGAAAAGTGCTACTGTAGCTTTCTTGACTCTTTCTTGTATATTGGGTTTCCAGCTTAACTTCCTATCGAAGATTATACCCAAAAATTTTGCTTCGTCAGAGAAAGTTGAGCTTGTACCGCTAATAGAGGGAGGGTCAATATGTGGGATTTTATATTTCCTGAAAAAGAGGACCAACTCGGTTTTGTGGGGGTTGACGCCCAGTCAACACCGATTAGCCCATTTCGTTTGCTTGTTAAGCGCGTTTTGCAGGAGTTCCTTTATGGTATTGAGGTGTTTTCCTGAGACGGCTATAGCAACATCATTCGCATAGGCAATCACCCTGCAACCCTCCCCTTCCAGGTTTATCAGTAGTTTATTCACCACCAAATTCCAGAGAAGGGGAGAAAGAACACCGCCTTGTGGCGTGCCTCTACTGACAGACCTCCTAGCAGATGTAACGCCCAGTATTGAATTAATAATCCGACTTTCAAGCAGTAGATTAATCAATTCACCAAGCGAGTTATCCACATTCAGTTCTGTCAGTGCATTTGCGATTGCAGATGTGTTAACGTTGTTAAAGGCGCCTTCTATGTCAAGGAAAGCAACCATGGTATACTCTTTGTGATGAAGAGAGTATTCGATAGTGCGTACTAAGGAGTGAAGAGCGGTTTCAACCGACTTTCCCTTACAGTATGCATGCTGAGCCGCAGACAACAATTGCGGATTTATGTTCGTGCGAAGATGGATATCAGTCAATCGCTCCAGCGTTTTGAGGAGGAATGAAGATAGACTAATGGGTCTGAGGTCCTTTGGACCGACGTGGGAATATTTGCCAGCCTTGGGCATGAAAACCACTTTCACTTTTCTCCAAGCCCGGGGAATATGAACCAGGTCTATACAGCTTTTCAGGATCATCTCCAGCACAGGCAGGATGATATCCGCTGACATTTGTAGTTCGGGAGGTATTATGCCGTCTGGTCCTGCAGACTTGAAGGGTTTGAAGCTATGTAGCGCCCAAGTCAGATTTTCCCTAGTAATCAGGCCGTGAGAGTGAGTTACCTGTGCATATGACCTGCTAGGGCGTAAATTGCCGGTAATATTGGAGCTGCCTGGGAAATGAGTGTCAAGTAGCAGATTGAGCGATTCCTCGCTAGATGTCGCCCAAGAGCCGTCTGCCTTCTTAAGGCAGCTAGGCATAGTTGGATTAGAAGAGAGGATTTTTCTTTGCCTTGATGCCTCAGATGATTCTTCTATTTTGCCACAGAAGAGTCTCCATGACGATCTTTTGGCTTTCCTTAGTTCTTTTTTGTATAGTGTGAGTCATTTCTTATAGGAATCTCAATCGGTTATTGCTTCTGAGCTTTTAGCAAGATTGAAGAGTCTTCTGCACTCCTTTCTGAGTGGTCCCAGCTCAGGGGTCCACCAGTGAGGTTTCTGGGTTGTACGAGTGGGCAGGATGCCGCCATTGCTTCGTTAAGGGCCAGGGTGAGTTCATCGACTTTATTGTCGAGCACATTGGAGTTGCAGGGTGGACTTAAGAGTACAGAGTTAATACGATTATGTAGAGTGTCTCTGTATAAGGGCCAGTTGGTTTTCCGAGGATTTCGGAAGCTGGGTTGGCATGGAGGCTCAACGTTAAGGTTGAAGAGAAGATAGCGGTGATCGGAAAAAGAGTGATCAGCCGAAACCTTCCAACCCGTAATCCTGTCGTTGATGGTATCAGAGACAAGAGTGATGTCAAGAACTTCTTGTCGATTTTTGGTAATGAAGGTGGGTTCATTACCTGAGTTACAAACAATGAGGTTAGTACGTAAGAGATATTCAAAAAGTGACTCACCTCTGTTATTGATGTCTGTGCTGCCCCATACGGTGTGATGAGCGTTAGCATCGCACCCCATTATGAGATCATCTTTTTGCCTCCTTGCTTCTTCGATCAACCTCTCTAGGTTATCACCAGTGAGAGGCCCCACTTGATCGTGAGCGAGATACGCTGATACTAGCCAGAATGATATACCAGCGGTCTCTATTCTTGCCACAGTTGTATCTCGATCGCTGAAATTAGGGAGTAAATAAGCATTAATATTACTTTTCACTAGTATGCACGATCTAGGTTTAACTTTATCGGTCACATACAGTGAGTAGTATCCAGGAGTCCTGAGTCCTCGAACCAGGTTGTTGACAATCCAGGGTTCTTGTATCAGGACGATGTCTTCTGCGCCTTTGGTAAGACGAAGAATAAGTGCGGCCAAAGTCTTAATGGAGTGTTGGAGGTTAATCTGAACTAACTGCAGCATTTTCGCTACAATTAGGCAGAGATGCCTCCACCACGGTGTTATTCAAGATTTCCAATAGAATCATTAAATAGACAGAACGTCGGTTATGGATGGTGATTCGTTGGTTGGCGAGGGTTCATCGTCCTCTAAAGAGGGGAAGGAGATTGAAGCCCCAGGATCTGAGACTAAGATCGTAGAGTCAGAGGGGGGAGGAGGAGGAGGGGGTAGTTTACCCGCATCCATTTCGTCCTTTTTATAGACCCGCATTTTGACATCGTCCCATGCGAATCTGATCATATAGTCGTTCTTGGCCAGAGGAGCCAGGGTTTCTTGGTTAATTACAACCACGACACATCTGTAATCGCCCTTCAGCTCTTCCAGTTTGGCAACCTTCCAGTTGTGGGTCGGAAGTGAAGGGTTGCTCAATTTCAGGACTTCCAGGATGCCCTCAGGGGTGGATGGATCCGCAGTGATCCAGATACGAGATCTTGGTCGGCAGGGGATATCCTCCCTCGCAATAACCTCGAGCTTTGCAACGGGCCACACCTCTCCAAGCCTACTTATTGCAAGCTTGTAGAGATCGGCCGATCTTTGATCATCACACGCGTCCAATTTGATGTGGCCTTGATGCCACCCGCCTTCATGCGTAAGCGGAGGAGGTCCGGGATGGTTTCTTATGAAGGAAGAGAAGGGTTATAGACCCGTCAATGTCATTGGTGGTGTCGGATTACGGTGACGCTTTGTGTTGGTGGAGGGACCATGCTGCACAGTCCCACCACCATCAGGTTTCTTGGGGGCAACGTTTTTGCCGACCGTGGAGGGACCATGATGCACAGTCCCACCACCATCAGGTTTTTTGGGGCAACGCTATTGCCGAACGCGGAAGGACCATGAGTTGCCACAGTCCGTCCTACAGACAGCGTATTAGCATTGGCCGAAGACGTTGTTGACTTGGTGGGGCCGGCAGAGGGGGGAACATGATTCACAGTCCTCTCTCTGTCGGAAAAGGATTTTTTGAGCTCGCATCCACTAGTGGAGGGACCATGTATGTCCACAGTTCCAGCACTATCTGGTGCCATAAGAGCTATGCCGGTAGACAGCTTGGTCGCCGTACTACCGTCCGGTTTGAAAGGGGAACCGGCTATACAATTTTTTGTTTTTGTTTTTGTTTGTTTTTGTTTTTTTTTGAATTCATAATAAGATCCCACGAGTCGCGGAGAAAAAAGGTCCATCTGCACAGAGATCCGCATTGTGCAGATAAGGCTGGTTAATCCGGAGGTCGCCAGGTATCCGGATACTCCGTAGCTCCTCCGCGGTTTGAGTAAGAATTCTCCTGAATTCTAGTTTGGTGTAACTAATATGATTAAGTACAGAAATATATAAAGGCTAGTACAATAGTTAATATAATTATTATCATGCTAAAATGTAATCCATATGATATATTTTTATAAATTCTTAATTCCTTTCTATCTTTGATATTTCGAGATAGCTAGAGACAATACCATCAAAGCTAATCGCTTTGGCAAATGTGAAATTGATATAACTTATTGTGGAGATAAAAATATGTGCCTTGGAATTATTTTAAAATGAATTATTTAACAAATTAATTTGATAATTAAAGAATCCAATGATATAATTTCTGTCTAGTACAATTTTTTGTTCATTACACTTCTGTATTAGCATTTTTTTTAATTAAAACGAAAAAACAAAATGGTGAACTTTACTGACGCATAAATCTGTACTCGTTACTAAAAACCAAGTTTTTGAATAAAATGTACTACCCGATATTAAAGAGTGTTAATTGCGTGCATTTCGATCCATCGAAAGTCAACTAAATAAAAGAATTATTAATAGTACAGCTGAACTTCAATTGCTTTTAATGGACGTAAACAAAAATCTTTCCGAAAAGCTGGACAAAATTGTCATCGATTTTAATAACCGCCATTGAAGACGTCAAAAACACAATGGCTGCACTGACACTTGTCTAAGCAGAAGGAAATATCACAAAAATGCACCGAAATATCTGGTCTTAAGGAAACACTAAACAAAATTCAACGCGAACAAATTGCTGCTGATGCACTGTTATATGGTGTACCAATAACTGAAAACAAAGATCTCTCCAGCCTATTTAGCACACTTTGTTCATCAATAAAATGTCCCGTAACATCAATTCCTAAGCACATTTTTCATATGAAAAAAAAATGCATTCAACCCGCCCATATTTGTGAAGTTTCAATCTGTTACCGACAAAGTCACAGTGCAGCTATCAATAAATCAGATGTACTTTTCATCGAAATCATCACTTTGCCTTCGACATCTTGGTCTCGAATCTGACAGCCGCATTTACTTTAATGAAAGTCTTACCCCGCAAAATCGTATAATTCTCCGGAAAGCATAGATTAGTAGCAACAAATCTAAATGATGGAAACAACAAATACAACAATGTAAGCTGTTTTCATATTTGAAGAGTGCTGTATGTTTACTTCAACCTAACCTTATTGTTAATGTAGATGATTCTATTATTTTTAATGTTTTAATTTATGATAGGCATCATAGAATTGGTGGTGGTGTTGCAATCTATGTGCGTTCCTCAATTAATTGCAAACCAGTCGAATCATATCCTTCAGGAAGCCTATTTTAGTACTGCTTTATTGAAATTATTATATTCTAAGGGTATATTAATTTTGACGCATAGTTTGTAACATACCTTAATATTGCCCGTAGACCCCTAAAAGTTACTATATTTATGATCAGCATTTCAGCATCGATAGTAATGTCGATCTAGCCATGTCCGTCCGTCCGTCCGTCTGTCGGCAAAAATTAGGCCTTTAAACTGGACCTAGGGAGCGGAAATTTTAAGCATATACTCTCTAGGGTCCCGAAATAATCTAGTTTACGAATTTTTGAAATCCGCCCACAGACTCAAAAAAACAAAATTTTTGAAAAAAACGAATTTTGAACTAGAAAGCTGAAATTTTTTATACATAATCTATGACTCCTAAAACTGCTCGGGAGATACAATTTTCAAAATCCGCCCACAATTAAATAAAACAATTTTATTGAAAAACCATAATTTGAGCTAGGGAGCTGAAATTTATAATATATACTCTATAGGCGCCTTTCAAGCTCATGTGTAAATATTTTCAAAATCCGCCTTCTGACACGACCACAATTTAAAAAAAAAACTTTTTTTGAAAATCCAAAGTTTGAGCTAGGGAGCTGAAATTTATAATAAATATATACTCTCTAGGTGCCTTTTATGCTCATGTGTTAATTTTTTTTAAATCCGGCTACTGACACGCCCACAATTAAATAAAACAATTTTATTGAAAAACCAAAGTTTGAGCTAGGGAGCGTTTTTTTTACAAAAGCTTCGTTTTTTTTTATAAAATACCTTAAATGTTATATAACAAAATATGTATGTAGAGCGTTCTTAGCAATTCAACTATACTTAGACTTTTGTCACGCCCACTTATGAGGGATAGGAATAGGAATAGGGTATCCAACAGTTCGCCCAAGCGAACTGTAGCCCGTCCCTATGTTTTTAACTTGCCTCGTTTAACTTTGTAGGCTTTCTTTTGGATTCTACTTTCCACTAAAGAGGTTATCCATGAATTCGTTAATACCTACTTTGTAATTATATACTTTTAATTGAACAAAGTCTTTTTTTTTGAACTTCATGTTGAAAACTCAACATCGTGGCGACGAGGATGGGATAGTACCTAAAATGGATAAAGCTGCAGTGGAAAATTTGCTGTCACAGCAACAAACTTGGATGGAACGGATCTTTGAGTCGAACAATTTTCAGCTGCAACAGCATTACACGGCAAATTTCCTGGAAGACGATAACCTTCGGAAGTCACATTTTCTGTCGGAGTGTGGTCCAGATGTCAACGAGTTGCTCAGGAAGCATTTTGAAACGGAGATTGTAAGTACACACACACACTTTTAAAGAACTGACGGAAAAACTAACTCGCCATTTTTCCACAAAATTATATGTTTTGGCTTCGCGCTGTAAATTCCTCCGCCCAAAAATGTCTTCCAGTCATTCATATGCGGAGTGGATCGCGCACTTAAAAGGAGTACCAAAGAGCTGTGCTTTTGTTTGCGGTGAAGAAGGTTGCAGGCAGTCGTATGTGATGATACGCGGCATGATAGTGTTTCACACTCCACATGATGCAGTCCGCAACGCAGCTACACAAAAGAAAAATCCTACACTGGAAGAGATTGAGGATATTGCAACCGCCTATGAGTCCACTCAGCTTGCATGTGACATTCTAAAAGACAAAGGAAAATCTTTTTCGTCGGCTGAAGTTAATGTAGTTAACACAGCCAGCAAGTTCAAGAAGATTAATGAGGGCCAAGCAAGGAGGTCTTGACCAGGCTGCAATATATACCACGATTGAAGCGATTGCCATCATTTGGACTCAGTGTGTGATCTTTGCAGCAAGAAGGGTCACATCAAAAGCGTGTGTTTGTTAGCAGCACAGCGATCTGAAGGGGAAACTTTTTTCTCGAAGAAAACTCAAAAGTATGTACGATCAAAGTCACGTGGCAGGGCTGGGAAGAAACAATGCACTGGAAATCAAAAAAAAAAAAAAACACCGTGAATCAGCACACTCCATTCATCAACTAGTGAAAGGAACATCAGGTCCTACAAAAATGGAAAAAAAGTATGTGTTTCAATTTCAGATGAAGTGTCGTCAGCTTGGGTGATGAAGCGCAGGGGGAGAAAAATGTATATAAGATTAGACATAAACCAAACCCCGACCATATTTCAGGTGGACACAGGGGCTACTTCCTCGCTCATTGGGCTAGAGAGTTTTCGAGAGCTCAACAGTATAAAGTTAATACCCACAAATCGCACTCTCAGGGCATATGGTGATCAGGCCGTCCCCATAAAAGGTGAAGCTGTTATGTTACAGTGCAATGGCGTGATGAAAGGAGGTAGCTAAATTTGCTTGTGGTGGACAATGCAATGGCTTCAAACATCATGGAACTCGATTGGTTCGAAGCTTTCCAGCTTATGGTTAAGTATCCAAATGTAGCAAACATTTCGTTGCCCGTCTTACGATGAAACCCGACAGTCAGCCCCGGTATTTTAAGTACCGGCCAGTGCCTTTTGCTAAACAAGCCGCTGTAAAGAAGGAGATTGAGAGGTTAACACATTTGGGTATTTTGCGAGCCGTGGAAACGAGTCAGTGGGCAGGCCCCATAGTAGTCGTCGAGAAGCAGGATGGAGATCTTCGACTGTGCGGTGATTTCAAGGTCACCATAAACCCTCAATTGGAAATAGACAGACATCCAGTTCCTCGGATTCAATAATTGTTTTGTCGTTTTCAAGCACCTTTTTTCAAAAGTCGATCTCTGACGCTTACCTCCAAATTCCATTGGACGATGCATCCAAGCGCCTGTGTGTCATCAATACGCATCTTGGATTGTTCGGATACCAGCGTCTTCCTTTTAAGACCGCCAGCTGGACTGGGATTTGCCAACGTTATATGGAGCAATTGACAGCTGATCTTGATTTTTGTGTCTCTTATTAGGATCACATCATTCTATCAGGCCGAAATAATGCTGAGCACCTAAAAAATCTTAAGACACTATATTAACGTTTCGAAGATCATGGATTAAAATGCCGTTTGGTTAAATGCTGAGTTCAAAATTGAATATTTGGGGCATATAATTGACGAAAAAGAATAAGACCCTCTGAGTCGCTGGTTTTGTTTTGTTTGTTTATTTGGATTTTTATTGACATTTACCCACAAAGCGAAGTGCTTATCTGCAGATGGTTATTTATGAATTTGGATTTGAAGTGTTTGAAAATTAAAAAAAAAGATATATACATACTAATTGCAATGAGTTCTTAAGGACTAAAGATAAATAATTTAATTTCAATAATATTATTCGTTATTTATGTTTTTACTTTACAAAGTGTAATTGAAGTAAGTACTTTTTTAGCTCTTTTTTTCTTTTCTTAAAATTCGGAATGACTTTTAAAAATTGAGGAAGTGCGTTGATCAGTTTCGGGATGGTACATCGTAGTTCTCGTTGTCCGTAAGTGTTGTAAACTTCCGGAACATCTAATATCTCTCGGGCTCGTCTTCTTGTATTTAGCGTATGGCGTATAGGTTGCAAAAACGCTGGTCATCCCTGTATTGTAGCAATGTTGTCATCTTGGAAATTGCATATACATCTAAAACTTTAAAAGATGAATTACTTTGTCTAAAAATTTTAACAAGGCGATGTTGTAAGTAAGAAATTTTTTTCAAATTCGATTTCGCTGCGTTTCCCCAGGCCAGAATCCCGTATCTGATGCGAGACTCAGCTAGCGAGTAGTATACCTGTTTTTGCACTTCCAAATTCGAGTATCGCTTGAGATATACCATTGCGAAGATAGTGCTCTTTAATTGAAGACGTAGGACGTTTACATGCTCACGCCACAGCATATGTTCGTCGATGGTTACTCCAAGGTATTTGAAGGTTCCGACTACCTTAATTGGTTGGTTGTTGCTTGAAAGTAGAGACCAGCCATTTTGATGAAAACCTTGGACAGCATCGGCTTGCTTGGTTGTGCATAACCTTTGTTTTGGCTGCATTTATAATTAGCCCATTATCATGGCACCAGTTGGAGACAACGTTGAATTCGCCCTGCAATATTTCGACTGCAGACTTTAAAGACTTGTGTTTAACCACGATAGCAATGTCGTCGGCGTAAGCATATGCAGTGCATTTTTTAAATAGTCGCAAAATTTCATTGGTATACAGTATGAATAGAATAGGGCCCAATTTTGAACCTTGTGGCACACCATACTCGATTGGTTTTTCTTCGCTCACTGTATCTGATACTTTGACTTTAATAGTTCTTTCAGAGGTAGCTCCTAAGCCAGTTTTTAAGTAATCCTCTTTAGCCATTTCTGCCGACACTTTCCGAAAGCTTTTCATGCGTAAGAGTGTCGAACGCTTTGCTAAAATCGATGAATAGCACAGGGACGTGATGGCTTCTGTTTAATCCAGCATTAACCGTATTGGTAAACTCCCCCAATAACTTTCCAGTGCTCTTATTTTTTTGAAAGCCGTACTGATTTGGGTTAAGCACTTTATGTTTGGTCAAATATCTATTTAGTCGACTCACTATAACTTCTTCCAAGCATTTCTCAACGACTAACAAAATTGCAATTGGCCTGTAATTTTCAGTTATATTTTTTGTCCCTCCCTTGTATATTGGGCGAATGATTGATGTCTTCATTAGCTTTGGAACATAACACTGATAAATCGGTTGATAATCTTAGTAACTATTGGAGCAAGATACATGACATTTATCTTAAGATCAACGGGTTTGATGTTATCTGCTCCAGGACCTTTTTTATCGTTCAATCGACATAGCATATTGCAAACTTCTGATTCGCTTGCTTCTTCTAAGTAAATGTTTTGTTGAAGTTGCCGGCTTTCATGGTTTGATGTGGTTGTATTGCAAACATGTACCATCTTTGACGCTTGGTTCGAAAATTGCTCCGCAAATTTATCCACAATATTGCGTAAACCTTTGTCAGTGTCGGAAATGTTGGTTTTAATGGTTTCGTCTATTTTACGCCTGGTAAAGGCCATCAGTAACTTACCAAAACCACAAAACCTTAAAGAATAGAAGCTTTACTGGGTAAGTTAAATTACTACAATCAATTCGTACAGAATTTTGCACAGTTAGCAGCACCGCTTAACAAGCTCAGATCCAAAGAAGCACCTTTCATCTGGGGTCAACAGCAGCAAAAATCTTTCATTGATTTCAAGGAGAGAATCATGAAGGTTTCTAGCTTGGTTCATACGCTTCGTCGCATGGCATTGGAGCTGTGATCTCCCATCATTATTCCGACGGAACGGAGAAGTCCATCGCGTTTGCTTCGAAAACGCTTATGGAAACGCAAAAAGGGTACAGCCAGATAGAGAAAGAGGTTCCACCAATATCTATACGGCCGACAATTCGATCTTATCACTGACCATCAACCTTTGATAACCATTTCCAGCCCGAATAAAAAACTACCGGTCATGACCGTTCTTCGCTTGCAAGGGTGGGCTATTACGCTGATGAGCTACACATACACCATTCGCTATAGACCGACGAAATCAAATGGAAATGCGGATTGTTTGTCCCGTTTACCCCATGGACCAGACGAGGAATTCGACAAGTCAGAGGAAGATAGAGTTCATCTCGTAGAAGGCGTGCTGGAGAATTTTCCTAGCAGAATTAAAAAGGTCATGTGGTATGTTCAGCATGGCTGGCCAAATTGTATCCCTCCTTCTGAGACCGAGTTACTGCCGTTTTCCGTAGGAAGTTCTGTTTATGTGTGTGTACTGACGTTCTTCTTTTTCAGAGCGAGAGTTTTTGCAGAGTGGTAATACCTAAATCGTTACAACAAAGAGTATTGCAGATGATTCATCATGAACATTGGGGTATGCCTAGGATGAAGCTATTGCATATCGGTCGTTTGGGAGAATTTGCGTAACTTCGTACGGCCCTTTAAATCTTGGCAGGAGCTTTCGTGACTGTCCAGTAGAAGGATGTTCTGCTTGGATTAGGACTAAGTCCCCAACTGTATATGTTTGTGGGCTTCTATGGACGACATTAAATTTTGCCGCTTGTGAATGTTGTAACTGCACCGTTCGTTGCAAAGCCTTTTTGCGAATCTCGGAAAGGGGAATATTTTCCTCATTATCATCGGAGTCATCTTCCTGCAGAACGATATTGAGGTGATTCGCTAGACAGCTTCTTGGCTTTAAATCGAACATAAGTTCTTGAGGAGTACGGTTAGTGATTCTATGCTTCAAGCAATTCAGACCCCATTGCACTGCTGACAAGTGTTCTTACCAATCCCTTCCGTCCTGCCTTTTCGTCATGCTGGAGATTGCGGTACCCACCGTTCGGAAATACCTGTCGATCTGCCCGTTTGCTCTTGGCGTTCGCACTGCATTTAGAATATGGCGAATTCCATTATCTTTGCAGAAGGTTTCAAACGTTTTGGAAGTGAATGCAGTACCTCTATCGCTAATTATCTGTGTGGGAATTCCGAAAAACTGTGCTATTTCTTCCAATGTCCGCAAAGCGGCATTAGCGGATGTGTTTCTTACAGCGCGCAGTATTATAAACTTGGTGAATGCATCGATGACCCCTAGAATATAAATATTTCCTTTTGTGCTCTTGGGCAATGGTCCTAAATGGTCTATGTGTAGTGTGTGAAACGGAGTCGGGTGCTTGCTAATTGGATGTATCTTATATCGTGTTTCATCTTTAGAACGTTTATTGTATAAGCATGAAATGCAGCTGTTTAAGTATTTTAAAACTGTGTGGCGCATTCTGGGAAACCAGTATCTTTTGCGTATCTCTTCCAAAGTTCTATCCAGGCCACAGTGGCCAATGTCATCATGTGAGGACTTGATTATTCGCCAACGAACTCCTTGCGGTACAAAAAAACGATGGCCATTCGGAGTTTTTCTATAGATACGCCCGGATTTAACTATATAATTGTTTTCGATGTCTTTTCTTTTAGGATTTTTTGTATTTGAACTAGAAAAGATATTACAAATCTTGTCGAGGTGACTGTCCTGTAACTGCATTGTCGAGACCCAATCATTTTCTTGCATTCCGATTATATTTACATTCAAACCAACTTCTTCGACTTCCACAGATTCGCCTGTAGGATTTCGACTGAAAGCATCAGCGTGTAACATCTATATTCCAATGTGAAATCGAAGTCCTGTATTTTCAACCACCACCTAGCTATCCGAGGAACAAGGTCTCTTTTATTTTATGTAAGCTTAAGTGAATTGCAATCGGTGTATGTATATGGATAATTTCTGTTTGAGCTGATCAAATGCTGCTTGCTCACTTGGTGTCCAAATAAAGGCGGCCTCCCTTTTCAGAAGCGCATTAAGGGGTGCAGCGATAGTGGCATAATTCTGAACAAATCGTCGGAAATAACCTGACAACCCTAGGAACTGTTTTACGTGCTTTGTTTCGCTGGGAACCGGAAATGATTTAACTGCTTCCAAGTTTGCAGTTCCCGGTTTTATGCCTTCAGCACTGATTTCGTGGCCCAGGAAAGTTATTGTATCTGAGAAAAAACTACATTTCTTTAAATTCAGGGTAAGGTTAGCCTCTCTCAATACTTCCAACAGATTTTTGAAAATTGCGAGGACAGGTTTTATGGTTTTGGCAAATATAACGATGTCGTCCATAAATAGATATGTTACCGCTATTCATGAGTCGAAGAACACCAGCTGGTGCGTTGGTTAATCCAAAGGGGACTCTTTTATATTGATACTGACCTTGATGAGTTACAAAATCAGTCAAATGTCTAGAACTTTCAGTCACCGGAATTTGATGGTAACCACTTAGTAAGTCCAATATAATATAGACACGAGCATTAGCCATAGAATTAATTAATTCTTCTATGTTTGGTGTCGGGAAGTTCTCTCGAACTGTTATCCAGTTAATTTGTCTATAATCGACAACCATACTGTACGTACCATTTTTTTTCTTAATCAGCAATGCCGGACTAGCGTATTCTGAATTAGATTCTTCAATGATGTCGTGTTCTAGGAGTTCTTTGACTATAGAGTTCAGGTGCTCTACTTCATGGCATGCTACTCGATAAGGCTTGTAGCGAATTATTTTATTCTCCTTAAGTGTTATTGTCATTGTGGCTTTATTTGTTTTTCCTAGTTCCTTCAGGTTGAGAGCTACGCAGTCTCTGTAATTATTTAGGGTGGTAATTAAATCTTCTATTTCAGCGTCTGTATGTATAAAGTTGTCTATTTAAATGTCATTTAAGCTAATTATTGAAAGATTTGCAGGGTTTTGCTTATTGGAAGGCAATTCCACTGTTTCTAGTCAAAGGTTTGAATTAGAAGTATCTTCATCTGCGTGCTTTACGAGTATTAGGAGAATACCACATGTTTTAATTAGGCATACTTTAGGAGAATCAAGGAAATTGCGGCCAAGGATCATCGGGACATCTTGCTCTGAATTATCGACGACTATTATTTCATTGGCATTGTGACTTCACCGGCACAAACACTTTTTGTCATTTTTCCTAGTGCTTGAGCTGAGCCCTGTCCGAATCCATTCAACTTGGTTTTGCACGGCTGCATTTCCCAGTAATTTTTAGTTACCTCTGCCATAGTAAGAGTTGTACAGTCACTTCCTAGATCTAGGAATGATTTAACCGGCTTGCTATCTACCACTACGACTTTCACAAGTCCACTGTCATCCCCGGAATGAAGTACGCGACGGATTTTTCTAGCGGGTTCATCTGCAGAGTTGTAAGTTCTAGTGGGAGCTTGTCGGCGCTCAACCTTGCAGTCATAGGCAATGTGTCCTAACTTGTTACAGTTATAACACTTCGTGTTGGACAAATTATAGTTTTGCCTACGGAAGTTGTTGGCTCTGAGGACACTCGAAGAATGAGTTTGTCTTGCGGGGTAGGGAGCAATTGGTTTTAAAGCTGGTCTGAGGGAATTAGAATACCTTTGTTCGAAATTATCGCGGATCTCATGTTGAGTTTCTATCATTTTATGTGCTTTGATTTTTGTCAGAAGATCTGTGATATTGGCACTACTACCCGCAGTTAAATAATTGCGAAGCTCTCTTGTGTCGTTACCAAAGTTAGCTTTTTGGGCAATATTTGCAATATCGTAGATATAGTTCTCATAACTTTCGTTTGGCTCTTTCCGTCTAGGCATTAATCGGGAAAAAACTTCGCACTTGTCAATAGAACCGGGGAAATCAGACACTAACTTTGTCTTGAATTCCTCCCAGCCATTGAATTGATTTTGATTAATAGTGAACCACTTTCGTGCTCCTTCTTCAAGGCGAACGGATGCGTACAGAAATGTTGATCGATCGTCCCAATTATAAAGATTGCGCGCGTTGTTGATTGACTCCACCCATTGCGATAAACATAAACCAAGTATCGATGATGGATTAAACGGGGGAACGATGTTTTTAATTTCTTCTGGTGATAGTCGAATCGAAGGTTGAGTTAAATTTCTTGATGTAACTGACTCTTCGATGGTGTTGCTTTCTGAACGTCTGTTAGTGCTGACTTCTCTGCACAAATTTTCATTTTGCTCTTTTAGAGCAGCTATTTCGCGTCTTAACTGCTCGATTTCTTTTGATTGCCCTTCTGCGTCTGAACTTTTCTTTGAACTTCGCTTCTCCATTTTTCGTTTTCGCGAACTTTTGTTAATAATTTTTCTTAATAATTCTTTAAGGATCGATCGCAAACGCAAACTCCCGATGTCTATTAAAAAATGGAGGCTTCGAGAAGGATTTCTACTTACGCAAGCACATCTACCTATATATATATTTTTTTTTCAACGTGCAAGCACGAAAAAGAAGACAACAATACAACGATGCTTTTAGTTGAACGCATTTTTTTTTGCAATGAACTATGTGTATAGCTTTGGCTTGTTCACTCTGCTGTTTCAATAAAGTGCGGAATGAGACAGCCAGATTTATTATACGACACGTACGTGACAAACCTCATAGTATATAAATATATATATTTTTGTTCTTGTCAACTTACCACTATGTAAATATATTACCTTACCAGATCACTTTATATAAAATTAAAACACCACTATGACACTTGGGCGATCCCACTTCTGATTTTATAATGAGTAATTCATAAGAGAACTAATTTCTTTCAGGGTGAACTCAGGCATATGTCTTTCGTTGTTGCATGCCGAAATTGAATTAAACAACCTCTAACACCCTACTCATATGCCCGAGCTACCACTTTATGTTTTCTGTTACTACTAAACTACGCTGTTGCTGATCTAAACTCGTCGGCCATTGGGAATTCAATATTTCTGGGTTTACACTAAGATGAATAATTATGTAGGTGACACCTGCTTTTTTTATACCTTTTTAAATCCGGAAAAAAACATCAAAACAAAAAAAAACGAAAGCAATGCTGCTGAAATAAATGACGAATTAAACAAATTAATAAAAATGTTGTCCCAATTAAAACATGCAGAACATGAAAGCCTGTATCTATAAAGAAAGTTTATCCATAAACAGCATCTGCTATTGTAAATAGGGCTTGCAAATTAGAAAACTACTACAAAATTTTTGAAGTAAAACTTCTTTACGCACGCTTGACTTGGGGAGTAAGCTGGTGAATGCGGCACGGAAGTGTAGGCCAATGTAGACTTTCGGCGCAACGGAAGTGTAGACGAATGTAGACTTACGGTGCAACGGAAGTGTAGACAAACGTAGACTTCCGGCAATACCGAAGTGTAGACACACGTACACTCTTTTGTTACAACCTTTCGGCGGAAAGGTTCGTGGAATGGGTAAACACCCTTGAATCTCCTCAATAGAGGGCAATACTAAGCTCATCATCTATCCAAACCGATCCAAAGGAGAACAGTTACCGACAGATGGAATTTGCCGAAAGTGAGTAAAGTCATTGTGTCCATGAATCGCAGTTCAGTATTTGGAAATATAGAGCGTCACCGTCATCGTCAGATTTTCAGGTCGGACGGCAAAAAACCAAAGTTTGAGCTAGGGAGCTGAAATTTATAATATAGACTCTCCAGCGGTCTTTAATGCTCATGTGTAAATATTTTCAAAATTCACCCACTGACACGCTCACAATAAAAAACCCAAAGTTTGAGCTAGGGAGCTGAAATTTATAATATAGACTCTCCAGGGGCCCTTGATAGGTTAGGTTAGGTTAGGTTGTAGTGGCAGTCGGCTGAGGCCGACACACTTAGGCCAATGACAGGCCCATTGTGATACCACACGGATGTATCATCCTCCTACTCGTTGAACCAGTTGGAGCTTTTGATCAAGCTTGACAGACTTTTTATGTCGGTGTTAATGAAATCGTTAAGATCATTGTAAAAGAAGAATCCTAAATGCAGTTTACGTCTTTGAGAGAGAGCAGGGCACGTGCAGAGAAGGTGGAGAAATGTCTCCTCCTATTTCTCGTCCATACAGCTTCTGCAGAAGTCATTTGTGTGGACGCCAAGCCTTGTTGCATGTCTGCCTATGAGACAGTGTCCGGTGATCACACCAATTATAGCACCAATATGAAGTCTGTTTAGACATATCAAACACTTAGAGCGTTTCAGATCCAGCTTTGGCCAAATCTGCTTTGTCGCTAGATAAGTGTTGCTACTTGTTCACCTAAGGTTACAATTCTCAATGGTCTGTCTCATAAACATGAGTATGCATGTAGCGATTGGGATGCCTATGCCTAGTAAACCTTTATCAGGTAAAAGGGGCAGTGTGGTTCATTTTCTGGCGAGTTCATCCGCCCTACAGTTCCCTGGAATGTCTGTATGTCCTGGCACCCAGCATATAGGTGGATGTTAAAATGCTTCGCCATCTCCACTAGAGATGATCGACAGTCACGGACTACGATAGAGTTTGTGGACCCAGAATCCAGGGATTTTAATGCAGCTTGACTGTCTGAGAAGATCCAGATGTCCGTAGCGGATATCACGTTTTCCTTCAGCCACGGCAGGACTTCTTTGATAGCCAAGATTTCCGCCTGGAACACACTGCAGTGATCAGGGAGTCGAAAGGAGAGGCTACCCACTCGTCGGTTTTGAATCCATCGGTATAAAAATGGATCGATTTATTTTCGACGGGTGGCCCTTCCCAGAATATTCTGGGAGGGATCTTGACCTTGAAGTTTTTGTCAAAAAGGGTCTGAGGGGTGGTGTAGTCTTTGTTACTAGGGAGGATTCTAAATTTTTTCAGAGCAGATGCGTGGCCGATTTCATTCTCGGACCATTGGAACGTTGTTTTGAGGCGGATAACCGCACTAGCAGCCACTTGCTTGCTAAAGATGTCCAGGGGTGTCAGGTGAAACAGAATGTCCATTGCAGCAGAGGGGGTAGTGCGCAGTGCACCACTCATGCAGGGACAAGCTATTCGTTGGACTTTGCCTAGCTTATCGTTATTTATCGCTTTATCTAGGGCAGTCCACCAAACAACCACCCCGTACATAAGTATCGGTCTTATTACCGAGACGTATAGCCAGTTGGTAATGCGGGGTTGGAGCCCCCATTTATTACCAATGGCTTTTTTGCAGGAGAAGAGTGCTGCTGTAGCTTTACGAACTCTTTCTTGAATGTTAGGTTTCCAGCTAAGCTTTCTATCCAGAATGAGACCCAAGTATTTTGCTTCATCCGAAAAGATTAGACTTGTGCCCCTGATAGTGGGGGGATCAATGTAAGGAATTTTATGTTTCCTAGTGAATAGAACAAGTTCGGTTTTGTGGGGGTTAACACCCAACCCACAACCATCTGCTCATGTAGTTAGCTTGTTAAGAGCGTTTTGGAGAAGTTCTTTCAGGGTGTTTAGGTACTTCCCCGAGGCGGCAATAGCAACGTCATCTGCATAGGCAATCACTCTGCAGCCCTCCTTTTCTAGGCACATCAGCAGCTTGTTCACCACTAAGTTCCAAAGGAGGGGAGATATGACTCCACCTTGTGGCGTACCTCTACTGACAGATCTTCTGGCCGATGTCATACCCAGTTTCGAGTTTATAATCCGACTTGTGAGAAGTAGATTAATAAGCTTCCCAAGTGAGTCATCTACCTTTAGATGTGACAGTGCATTTGCGATCGCGGATGTATTGATGTTGTTAAAAGCACACTCAATGTCCAGGAATGCAAACATAGTGTACTCTTTATGGTGAAGGGAGTATTCGATTGCACGTACTAACGTATGTAAGGCTGTTTCAACAGATTTGCCTTTGCAATATGCATTTTGAGCCGTAGACAGAAGTCTTGTATCAATGTTAGTACGTAGATGGATATCAATCAGCCTTTCTAATGTTTTTAGAAGGAATGACGATAGGCTTATGGGTCTGAGGTCCTTAGGATTTACATGGGAACATTTACCGGCTTTGGGTATGAAAACTACTTTTACTTCTCTCCATGACAGCGGAATGTAAGCCATTTTTATGCAGCTTTTCAGGATTATTTCAAACAAAGGCGAGATGATATCGAAGGTGTTTTGAATTTTAGCTGGTATTATGCCATCTGGCCCTGCGGATTTGTATGGTTTGAAGCTGTGTATCGCCCAAAGCAGTTTGTCCCTAGTAATCAGACCTTTGAAGTTAGTGGTATGTGCGTAGTAGATTGAGAGATTCTTCGCTGGAAGTGGTCCAGGAGCCGTCCGCCTTTTTTAAATAGCTAATCATACCTGGGTTGGTTGAGAGGATTTTTCTTAGCCCAGATGCCTCCGAAGATTCCTCTATTTTTCCACAGAAGAGTCTGCAAGACGAGCGTTTGGCTTTCCTCAGTTCCTTTTTGTAAGCGTTGATAGATGCTTTGTATGAAGCCCAGTCGGTTTCAACTTTTTTGAACTTGGCTGGGTTGAACAGTTTCCTACAACTGCTTCTTAGAGGTCCTAGTGCTGGGGTCCACCAATGTGGCTTCTTTTTGCCTGTAGGCCGTATGAGCGGGCAGGCAGAAGTCAGAGCCTTATTGAGGGCCGAGGTGAGTACCCTCATTATCTAGCTCCATGGTGTTACAGGGAGGACTAAGGAGTTCAGATTTCATTGAACTTTTCAGCACTTCTCTATACTTAAGCCAGCCAGTTTTCCTATAATTCCTAAAAACTGGTTGGTGGGGAGGGTCATCTGCTAAACTGAATTGAATGTAACGGTGGTCACTAAAAGAGTGTTCCGCCGAGACTTTTAAGTCTATAATTTCCTGATGGATTGAGTTGGAGGCCAGAGTTATGTCTAGAACCTCCTGTCTATCTTTTGTAATGAAGGTAGGTTCACTACCAGTGTTGCACACAATGAGATTATTATTAAGAATATAATCAAAAAGAGACTCACCTCTGTCGTTGATGTCGGAACTGTCCCATACTGAATGGAGCGCATTGGCATCACATCCAATAATGAGTCCAGTTTTTTGATGTTCAGCTGCCGCGATCAGTCCCTCTAGGTTGACATCAGGCAAGGACCCTACGTGGTCATGGGCCAGATAAGCCGAGGCTATCCAATGTGTGCCGCGAGCAGTCTCTAGATTCACCACGGTTGCATCACGGTCGCTGAAATTAGGGAGCAAAAATACATTTAAGCTACTTTTTGCCAGTATGTTCTAGGTTTATCTTTGTCTGTTGCATACTACAATTTGTATCCATGAGTCCGGAGTCCTCGAACCAGGTTGTTAACAATCCATGGCTCTTGGATCAGAACCATTTCTTCTCCATCTTTAGAAAGACGGATAAGAAGGGAGGCCGAAGTCTTTTTGGAATGGTGGAGGTTGATCTGTATTAATCGCAACATTGATCATCGCAATCAGGCAGAGGAGCCTCCACCACGGTGTTATTTAGGTCTGAGTCAGAGGACGAGCCTAAGAGCTCGTTCTCACTAAGAAGGACTTTGCTGAGGAGGTCTTCCGTGTCCGTACTAGAGTTGGTGTTAGCAGTGGACGTAAAGGGCTGAGTGGGAGCAGCCTTAATTGAGTCATCATCTTCAATGGATGGAAGGGAGATTGATGCTCCAGGATCAGGGGTGTTAAGTCCTGTGTTAGAGGGATACGGAGGCTAATTAGCGTCTGGGTTATCCTTTTTGTACACCCGAAGTGTGATCTTATCCCAACCAAACTGGATTGCGCCGTTGGTCTTCGCCAAAGGAGCCAGGGACTCCTGATTGATCACTATTATAGCTGATCTGAAGGATCCCTTATGCTCTTCCAGCTTCGCAACTTTCCAGTCGTGGGTTGGGAGTGAGGGATTGCCCAGTCTGATGACCGCCAATACTTCTTCTGCTGAGGGGGTTCAGCAGGGATCCAAGCACGAGCCCTCGGTCTGCTCGGGATGTCCTCCTTCGCAACAACCTCAAGCTTCGCTCCAGGCCAAACCTCCCCGAGTTTACCTATGACGATGTTATACAGATCCAAAGATTTAACATCGTCATAGGCGACGAGCCGGATATGCCCTTGGTGTAGTCCGGCATCTTCAGTTATTGGAGCTGGTCCAGGATGGTCCTTCATGAAGGCTAGGTAGAGGCAGCTTATTTTTCATATTATGCCATCGTTCGGCGGAGATTCTACCCTCCGGATCGCTGCGGTCGATCACCGCGACCACGATTTTGTCCTTTAGGACATCGCTTAAAGCCTTTTGAGATTTGGGGCGGAATGTGAGGTGGTGCTGGTGTTATACACCTTAGGTTTTTTGGAAACCGAAGTGGTTTCTTCCACCGATCTCTGGCGCTTGGACGTGAAGTCCTTATAAGTGCTCTTGTCCTTCTCTAGGAGGCCTTGGGTCCATTTAAATTTTGCGATCTACTGCGGTGTTCTGTCGGTCTCCAGAATATCTCCAAAGACCTTCAGAGTTCTTATGGCATTTCGCCTGTCCTTGTAGTACGCCCTCGAGGGAGTGCGTTGTCGCGAACATCCATTGCGAGACGTACTAGGATCCGTAGTTAGTTTTTTTGTAAGACTAGCAAAGGAAGGGCCATGAACTGCCACAATCCTACCGCTGCTAGGAATTGTTTTGCCTATATTAGGCTCACTGCTGCTGGTAGCAACTGGACCACGATTACTCACAGTCGCAGTGCTACTCTTCGTTGCAGGCGCCGCGTCAGTAGACAGCAAGTTCGCCGTACTACCGCCTGGTTTGGAAGAGATACCGGTCTTGATGTTTTTATTTTTGTTTTGTTTATTATTATTCATATTTGAACCCACGAGTAGCGGAGAAAGGAGGTCCGCTTGCACAGAGATCCGCAATATGCAGGTAAGGCTGGTTAATCCGGAGGTCGTCAGGTATCCGGATACTCCGTAGACGACTGAGCTATTTTTTAAAATGGGCACTAAGCCTGGGCGACTATCGGCACGGGTCGTGTCACACCTTAAGTCCAGGGGCCCTTGATGCTCATGTGTAAATAGTTTTAAAAATTCGCCCACTGACACGCCCACAATTTAAAAAAAAAAACCAAAGTTTGAGCTAGGGAGCCCTTGATGCTCACGTATAAATATTTTCAAAATTCGCCTACTGCCACGCCCAGAATTTAAATTAGATGGAGGAAAGAAATTTTACTTCAGTCGTGTGGTCTTAAGCACACTAATTTTTTTTTATTTTTTTTTTCGAGGCATGTGGAAATCTTCTAAGACATCTACTGTAACTAAATTAATACTTATCAAGCAATTTTGTTCTCACGAAGTTTTAAACGTTTGGCAGGCAACTTTCTAGTGATAGTTCCTGCTAATTCCGCAATTTTATTGCGGTTGAAGGTTATCGGGCTAAGTCGGAAGGTTTAGTTCGTCGTAATCGCCGCAATAAATTTGTTTCGTCTAGAATTTCAAGGACCGAGATATTGGCGTGTCCTAGTAATCGATTTCTACGATTTAGAGCGAATTTTCTAGTTTCATCCTTAACGGTAGGAATTCTGAGATCTCTATGGAGATCTTCGTTTCTAATGTACCACGGTGCATTGACGAATAATCTTATCAGTTTAGTTTGAAAAGCTTGTAATAGTTGTATACCATACGTCCACACGCGCTTTAGCACTTGCTTATATAATAAAAGGTTGTTCTCGAGGTTAAGTTTGGAATATTTTTTGAGTAACCAATAAAGTTCTCTATATTTGTTCTTAAGCTCTTCGCATTTCTTTTTTACATGCTTCCACTTCAACTTTGCGTCGAGAGTCATTCCGAGATATTTGGCCTCATTTGCAAATGGAACTTGGACCGTATTTATAAAAACAGGCAAGTTATTTGACTGTTTATATGTAAAATCCACGTGGACCGATTTCGTGTTGTTAAGAGCGATCCTCCATGGTTTTGTCCATTCATTGACCCGGTTAAGCGCGCCTTGTAGTATATTTTTTGTTTCTTTGGTCCTTGTACCAACTGCTAGTAAAGCAGTGACGTCGGCGAACGTGGCTATTGTAATACCTTAGTTTTGCGGTATATCACGCGTAAATAACAAGAACAAAAGTGGCCCAAGAACGCTTCCTTGCGGCACACCTGCCCTTATTTCTTTAAATTCTGAGTATTCGTTTCTGTGTTTGGCACGAAAAAGTCTATTCTGTAAATAAGATTCTATTATTTTAAATAACTGTTTGGGGAGAACTTGTCTTAATTTGAGCTTGAGGCCTTCGTGCCACACCTTATCAAATGCTTGCGAAACGTCCAAGAATACAGCAGAGCAGATTTTATTTTCTTCGAGAGCTTTTTCAATTATTTCAGTTATCCGAAACCGAAGTGGTGGTCAGGTATGAGACGGTTTTCTTCTATAATTGGTTGTAAGCGTCTGAGTAACATCCTCTCAATCCAATCAATCCCCATGGGAAACAACAACATACGCCACCCATTCACATGCCTCTATACTAAAAGGAGGATTTCTGCCTTTTAGTACAATGGATTGCTACCGAGTCTGAGTGCTCTGAGATTTGGATTTCCTTTAAAAAAAAAAAAAAACATTCTCTCAAACACTTTGGAAGAAGCGATATGGGTCTATAAGACTTCTTTTCATTAGGTAGTTTTCCTGATTTTAAAACCATAATGACTTCCGCGACTTTCCATTGGCTCGAAATGTATTTCAGTCTAATCGCTGCGTTTATAATATGTAGAAGCTTCGTTAATGCTTTCCGAGGTAGCGTTTTTAGTATTTCACCCGTAATCAGGTCGTAACCCGGTGCTTTTTTCGTAAAGGAAATACAAAAAAACACAGTTTGTTTATCACATTTATTTGTGTCGAGTCCAGGCTAAAAGGGGTTCACATTAAATTGTGGTACGGTCAATAACGGCAGTAAATAACAAGAGAAAATCGACTGATATTTTCCCGTATGCGATAGAATGGCTGAGACAGGTGTCAAACCGTTCTTGTGTGAAGCAATAGACATAGCAGTGATTCGTTCTGAGTGGGAAAATGGTACCGCTCATTTTCTTTGTTACTTGATTCAGAAGAAATAACAGAAGGGGGGAAGAAATAAAGTAAACTTCTACATTTAGGTGGATCATAGCTGCAAGAAGTTGTTTTTAATATTCCGGGTGCACTCGTGAAAGAAGGCGATGTCTTCAGTGTTTTGGTACAAAAGTTGAATGAGTATTTCTCCTCGCAGAGGAACTCGACTTTCGAAAGACATCTTTTTCGTTCCCTATGGCCAGATGAGGGCGAGAGTTTAAATAAATTCATTTTGAGGTTGCGAAATCAAGCGGCGAAATGCTCATTCGGCCAAACGGAAAAACAAAGCCGTGACATAAATATGAAGGACAAGTTAATAGATGTCTGGGCACCGAAAAAAGGCGCCTACTATAAAAAAACCATACTTTAAATGAAATTACAGAGATGTGTCAGATCTACGAACAAATTACCAATCAGTCGGATGCCATGTCCTTCACTCCAGCGTCAACTAGTAGGTATCAATAATATTACCACGAAGGTTGCAAGGAACCCTACAGTAGTAGACGGTGATTGCGTAAGGTGTGGTCGCATTGGCCATACGGCAAACAGTGATAGTTGCCCGGCGAGAAAAGCCAAATGTAATAAATGCGGGTTTTTTGGTCATTTCGCTATTAAATGCAAGACCAAGATAGGGAAAAGGAGGATCGGAAGGGACGATGACTCCTCTATTAAGCGTCGCAGATTCGACCATTCAAAAATTCGCTATGTTGAGGAAAATCCAGATAGTCATTCTAGAAGCAAACAGCCCTAATTGGGTGCATATGACTGTTTTCAAGTAGATGACGATGTTAGTCCATCTGTAGAGGCAAAGATAGAGTGCTTTATCGGAGGATCAAAATTACCTACAAGCATAGATAGAAAAACAGAAATTGTCGCATCATTTTATGTCATAAAAAATGGGGACCAGTCATTGCTATAGCGAGAAACAGCAATTGAACTAAAAGTACTAAAATTGGGTTTAGGAGTTAACCAAATTCAGCAAATCCGACCATTTCCAAAAAGTAAGGGAGAGGGTTGATATGAAACTCAAGGAAGCAGTCGAAGAGGATGTAATAGAGGCTGTTTCTGGCCCAAGCTCCTAGATATCTCCAATTGTCATCGTTTTTAAGGAAACGGGTGATATCCGTCTATGTATTGACATGCGCTGTGCAAATACTGCCATTTTAAGGGAGAACTTTCCATTGCCAACGTTCGACTCATTTATGACCAAACTTAAAGGATCCCAGGTCTTTTCCAGATTGGATCTAATAAATGCATACCATCAATTAGAGCTGGATGAGGAGAGTCGTTACATAACAACTTTTTTCACGCATAGGGCCATCTACCGCTACAAGAGGTTACTATCTGGGGTACATTTCGCACCTGAAAATTTTCAGCGGACAATGGAAAACATTCTAGCTTCTTGCACGAATACGTTCAACTATTTAGATGACGTGATTTTCGGGAGTACAAAAAACGAACATGACAGTGAACTGAAAAAAGTATTGCGCATTTTTCGTGAAATGAATGTAACTTTGAATGAGAAAAAATGCAGTTGGGCGGTTAAAGCCCATAGTTGCGTTGGGTGCGGTGCTGCTGCAATTTAAATTAAATGTCGAAACTCCCCAGGTAATTTTGTTTGCGAGTAAGAGCCTACCCGAAGTAGAGAGACGGTACTCACAAACAGAAAAGGAGAGTCTTGCTTTAGTCTGGGCTGTCGAGAGATTCTATTATTATCCGGCAGGGATCGAATTCGAGTTAGTCACGGACCATAAGCCCTTAGAAGCAATATTTAAGCCTACATCCAAACCACCAGCGCGAATGGAGAGATGGGTCCTGCGTCTGCAGTCATTTAAGTTTAAAGTTATTTAGCAAGCGGGGACGTACAACATCGCAGATTCACTTTCCCGCATGTGCAAACTTCAAAGTTCTGATTCCTTCGATAGTCAATGCGAATATAATGTCTGCGCTTAATAGCTTAAAAGATGGTCCTACATCACTATATAAGCGAAATTGTGCAAAATAATAGCAAATGGAAACGGTTGAGGCACTGAAAAATGATGACAAGGGTTAAAAGTAGATATTTTCCATTTCGTCATGAGCTGTGCACACTGGGGAACATTCTTCTACGTGGTACTAAAATAGTTATACCAGAGGCACTACGACTGCGAGTCCTGAGTCTTGCACACGAGGGTCACTCTGGAGAAACGGTAATGAAACGGAGAGTGCGCTCGAAAATATGGTGGCCACTGGTTAACAGAGACGTGGAAAAATATGTGAAGAATTGTCGTGAATGCCTTTTGGTATCTCGACCGATGCAGTCAGCACCCATGCAGCGACATGCTTTCCCAGATAGGCCGTGGCAATGCGTAGCGGTGGATTTCCTACGCCCATTGCCGAACCATGATTACGTATTCGTTATCATTGACTATCATTCCAGGTACCAAGAGTCTAAGTTCTTAAGAAGAATATCATCGGCAGATATTGTCGGCGTCTTGGAGGAGCTGCAAAAGTTTATGCTGATGTATAACGTAACACTTCTGGCACCACGGAAAAATCACCATCAGAACTATTGTAAGAGGATAAGAGACAAGATTCCTTCTGTACAGAATATTAAGGAGAATATCTTGGACTCAGAAGCGCGGAATAGGGACGCAGTAGCCAAACAAAAAGGGAAAGAAAGAGGTGATAAGGATCGAGGAGCAAGAGAATGTACAATCAAAGTGGGAGGTAAAATGTTGCTTCGCAACATGGTAGGGCAGAATAAATTGACACCAACTTTCGATTCGACCGAATTCGAAGTGATCGAACGGATGCGGAATGAGGTAACAGTTCGAGGGGGTGGCAAGCTGGTTAGGGGGAACATAAGTCACGTGAAGAAGGTGCCGAGTTTTTTAGAAACAGGTTTTAAACAACCGCAGAGGTAGAAAAGACCCCCGACGACAGCAGTTTGAATGGTTCGTCGCCAGCAGGGAATAGTGTCCCCGAGCAGCAGACTCAACCACAAAAGTCGGGATTAAAGTTGAAACTCAAAAACATCGGAGGGATGTGACGACCCGCAGTAGCGAACGAGTCTGAACCTCGGTGAGCGGATGTAAACCGGGGCTATAAGCAAGAAGCGAAGTGGAGAGAGCGTGGGCGAACACGAGTTAGTTGGCGATCATCTTTGGCACATGCTGGTTCGGTAGCGGGTGAAGTTATAAAGTATAGTGATTATCAATTAAGCAGAATTAATAAAGTTTTTGAGATTATAACAGAAAGTAATTACTGGCTGCTTGATTTTTAAAATCTCTAATAAACTCTCTCTCAATCGAATCTGGTATTTTAGCAACATCGGTCGGCCAGTATATTGGTTGTCCTGTCGAATGCAAATCGCAGTTGTTCTGCATTCACACTTCGTAAAGCATTCTCCCCTTCCGAGCTGTGCATCTGGATCACCAGAAACTATGTTTGGCGTTAAAATCACCGCCAATTATAAAACATTGTCCGAGGGCATTGATTAGATTTGTATAATCATTTTTCTCTATCTTGCATCGTGGTGGGCAGTAGATAGAAGATAATTTAAAAAAGGCATATCTATAATGGACCTCCACAGAGCTCACTTGCATTGTTTCGAGTTCTAATTTTAAATCGATTGAGTGGCTTATTCGACGGGTGGACGGCGTGGTAATCAATGTAATCTTTCATCTTCAAGTTCGATTTCTCCAACATGAGTTTCTGATATCAAGCATACATCGATATCTTTTTCCCCGTAGGAGCAATTCAAGCTCTCCGAGTTTTTGCCAAAGACCGTTGGGATTCCATTAAATTAATTAAACTTTCGATTCATGTTCTTGATAGGGTGTAAGAGTTATCACTGTTGCGAATATTATTTTCGAGCTTATCTAGCCTATCGACAATAAGCTTATTTATTTTACTTTGGTCCTCAAGTCTCAAGAGAATAACCCAGAAAACGTGAGAAACAGGGTCTGGTGGATTATTTGTGGGGGCGTAACCCGCTGGTGCAGCTTGGGTATATGTTGGCACGTTTGTTTTTTTAAGTAATATTTTCGATCCCGATGGAGTTTCTGTTGCCCGTTTTTCTTTATTGTGTTTGGGCTTATCTTTTTTTTGTTGCTTCTGTGGCTTCATGAATTGCGTCCGTCTTTTTTGCAGCTCTTTAGCTACTTCGCAGCCCCGATCGTTTGCAGGATGATTTCCTTTGCAGTTAATACATTGCGGAGGAGCTTTGCTATTTGAACTACAGTTAGCCGTTAGATGATTACCGGGGTATTTTACACACCGCGGCTCTTTCTGACAGTAGGTTTGTGTGTGGTTATATTCTTGGCACCGTTTGCACTGGGAAATCAATTTTCTGTTCTTTCGTATAGGTTCGATTCTACATATATACAATATTTACAATTGTTTTAATTTCATAAATTTTATTCAAGATCTCAGTCTTATCGAAGGTAAGTATAAAGAGCGGAAGACTACGATTTACCATAGTGTTATTCCCCTCCTTATGCTGATTTTCTCGTTTGACTATATTGAGCATCTATAATTTTGAAGTGTCTGTGCTTTAAATCATTTCTGATATCATTTTTCGAGAATGACGGGTGTAACCCTCTAGTTACAACACGTATAGGACTATAGGTCTTTCTGATTTATTTTCAAATGCATATCATTCGATTTTGTCTGTATTAAGCTTTCGAGATAAAATACGGTAACTTTCGGGGTCTTTAACGTTGACTTTCCATGAATTGTTCCTTAGCGACGTTACTTTGTAGTCCGATGGCAACAATGTCTTTAACATAGTATGCAGCTTGTTAAAATCCGAAATACCGATCCCGACGCTGCAGGGGTCTACTACAAAATGAAAGTGCATTTAAAATGTATTATTATACGATGAGATATCGCAAAAACCAATTCAAAAAATTAGTTCGCTGACTTCAACCGTTTCGTAGAGAGCCGACCACGTCTGAACGCGGCAGGGTACCTACCTAACAGAGCTACATATTATCTATTTTGTTGCGGAGTTATTTTAAAATTACATAGATTTTTGCGTAACTTAAACCATTTACACGCAACGCAAGCTCTCAAAAAGGAATAATGGTCAAATTCAAATTTTTCAAATTCAAATCTTTATTTAATAACCTTACACAGTAAGATACAAATCTTATTAAGTAGTATATAATATCTTACTAGTTGACCCGGCAAACGTTGTTTTGCCATATAAATTATTTCTAGTAAATATTTTCGTAGGTAAATAAAAAATAACTAACTTATGTAAGTGTGTTGGGATGTGGTCTATGACTTAAAGAGGAATTGAGCGCTGTGGACGTTTTGTCCCTTTCAGAACATTAGCGGATATTGGAGAACGGTGTGTATCAGCAATGAACTCAGGATTATTATTTCTTCTTCAAATCACGATTTGTCGCGTCGCTGTACAGTCGCCAACCATGATTTCCGCAAAGTCGTCCACAACAGGTGCATGAAATCCACGCATCCAGCTGGTGTTTTATCAGAATTGGTGACAATAGCGTGATTGTCAGTTTGTAATTTGTAAATATTTTCGTTTGGAAGCAAATAAGTTGAAAAGTTTTCTAAACAAACATATTAGATATCTAAATACAATTGAACAGCGTTTTTGGTCAACATATCAACTGTTTTTATACCCTGTTCTAAGGGTATATTAATTTTGACGCGGAGTTTGAACCATACCATAATATTGCCCGTAGACCCGTAATAGTTACTATATTTATGATCAGTATAGATAGTAATGTCGATCATGTTCGTTCGTCTGTCGGCAAAAATTGGGCCTTTAACCATATATACTCTCCAGGTCCCCGAAATAATCAAGTTTAAGAATTTTTGAAATCCGCCCACAGACACGCCCACAGACACGCCCACAAAATCAAAAAAAAAATTATCGAAAATTCGAATTTTTAGCTAGAAAGCTGAAATTTGTTATGATCTTTGGGTCATAGAACTGCTCGGGAGATAAAATTTCTAAAATCAGCCCACTGACACGCCCACAATTAAATAAAACAATTTTATTGGAAAGTCAAAGTTTGAGCTAGGAAACTGAAATTTATGCTATAGACTCTCTAGGTGTCTGCTGGAAATAAGAATAGGATATCCAAAAGGTCGCCAAGCGGACTGTAGCCCGTCCCTATGTTAATTGTTTGTTTTGCTTCAACATATTTTCTCACGTTTTTTCTCTATTATTTGTTACTTTTTACCCTTCAATAGCTTCTGTTTGCACTTTCATATTCAGTTCATTAACAATCACAATGAATATTCCATACGATTTGTGCAAATTTCTACAATTTTATCATTCAATTTGACAGGGATTCCGCACTTCAGAAAGAGATAGCTTGGTGAAAATGTTTATAGAGCATCCAGCTCGCCGAGGATGCGTCTGGCATATGGTGAATTGAGGTTATTGTAGCCGCAACGTGCGCTTTCGGAGTCCCCACCGCCCATAAAGTAAATTTGTAAAAAATTATTTGGTTCATTCGGCATTGGCAGCAATGAGCAATGTTGCTCGAAACGATGTCATTTGGAAACATGAATTAAATGTTCGAATTGACTTCAGGAACAGGTTAGAATCTGGATCCATACCGATAAGTAAGCCATTCAATCCAATTGTCTTTGTTGATTTCGCTCAGCTCGTGCCTCTTGTGATTGTGATTCATGAAATTGTGCCATGCTCATACGCACATCTGCATTATCTTCTTGGACTCGTTCGTCTGATCTTTGGGCTCTTCTATTTCGCATGTCTGTCGTTCTATTCGTTCGACGGCCCAAATTGGTCCCTTGCGTCTTGCTGGCATTGTTTACTACACACATAAATAGATTAAATTGAAGTACTTAATGATGGAAAACAGTATACCTACTGTTATTTTTTGGTTGTTGCCAAAATAAATGAATACAAAATGAAAAAAATAAAATTGAAAAAAATCAAAAAAAAACCTGTCGTAACACGCTGGGTGGTCAAAATAAGACATTTTGAAATTTTGATTTTTTTCTTAAACCCGTACTGTGAAAATACCTTTCCAACAAAGTATAAATCATTAAAATCGTTTCGGCCAATCTCGAGTTATGGGATTACATCGCTTCGGACACTTTCTTTTATATTATATGGATGCGAATTTTGAGCTTTATAATAGCCGTGTTTCTTTGCATGCGGATATATGGATGACATCAGAAAACGACCATCGCCGCTTAAGAATTCATCAAAAAAACTTGGCAGCACACATGCACCTATGACATGCACAGTGACACAGCTGTAAGTTGTAGTTAAGAAATTTGTATTGAAAATCCTGAAATTAAAAAATATTTACTTCCGAAAATTGAAATTGATGCCAAGCATATTCTAAAATTATGAAAAACAATTTCACATTAACAGTTTTGCTATATTCAATTACCTGAAGTTTGAAAAAAAATAATAATAAAATCACGAACAAAATATTCGGCGGGATGTGTTAGTGGTCGGAAGGATGTCAAACTTTGACATTTCCTGAAAAATTCATCGCATTGGTTCATCAGAAACGAAGAAAATGAGTTTTGGAAGCACTGTTTATCCCCGCTAACTGACTTAGCGGCGATAGCTATCCCCGCTAAAGTTAGCGTATATAGGATAAGTTGTTGTTGTATTTTACATGCAAATTTCAAATTATCCCTATATCCGCGTGCAAAGAAACACGGCTAATATAAAGTATAGGAAGTATAGATAAGAAAGTATGAGTAAGTATAGATTATTATTATTATAATTATAATTATAATAAGTATATAAGTATAGATATTAATAATATAATTATAATAATATTATAATATCATATCATATAGTTATCTAACTAGCTGTTCCCAAATAAGTTTTAGTAGCTTCTCATTTGACTTGGAAACAATTTTAAAATTTATTTCTCTGAAGAATGATTATTTTTTTTTACTTTTAAATTCATTTTTATTAATTATTAGCTTATATCAACTTACATACTAGACAAAAATGATTAAATCTAACTTAAAATTAACAGGATACTTATTCTAGATTATTGATCCTTATGCGGACGCCCTAAACTTAACTGTATCTTATAATTATTGCCTTTCGGCCTAAAAACTATTTTACGAACTAATCTTACATATGTGTTCCTCGAGAAAATTAAATAAAACTCGGCATCATTATTTAAATTTTATATTTTTATATAAAACAAATTACCAACTACCTATTCTACTTACTTAAACTACCTAACATATTCTAACTATAATTAGGATTCTGAACACTCGTTGCCTTGCGCAACAAGTGGTCAAAATCCTAATTGCTTTCCGGGTGCCTGGCAGTCGTCAACGTGCACACACGCCGCCGTGAGCCGACTGAAGCCTTACAGCGTCAGTCAACTCCCGGAAGCACCACCACACGTTGGCGAGCCCGGCCTCTCCCAAAAACGCCCTAGCTAACTTAATCTAACTTATAAGCTAAGAGGATGTTACCTAGAGTAACGCACCGTCCTGGGAGGGCATGTTGACCCCTCCCCCCTCAACAAGCCACCAAAATTCGGCGAATTGCTTTTCCGTGTCGAATTGATCCCTCTCCGATATTGCGGTACTAAAACGGAGGAGCTCATGAGCATTGGCGATGTCCTCGCCGCGGATGAGCCGCTTATCTCTCGCGCTGCGGTAGCGGTGGTATAATACCGGGATACCATCCCTCGTCTGTACCAGCCCTTTTGCGTCAATATGGATAAATGCCTCTGGCGGGATAAAGCCAGACCGGAGCGTACTCTCTATGTACATTTCATTGGGGTAGTAAGCCCCAAATATCAGACTATTGTCGCTGGCCATCGCCCTTGCAACGTGCCTTCGAGTCACCTTAATGAGGAAATTGTCAATCCTATTCAACTGAGCCCCATCGTATAGGGCCTTGTTGGGATAGTATTTTATATAATTGGATTCAGGCGTTCGGAACAATCGGAGACAGGTCCTAAGACATTGTCTCTCCAAAACCCGAATCTTTTCCATATAACTAGGCGATATATTCAACCACAATGGACAACCATAAGCGATGATCGGTCTTATAAGGGCCACGTAGCAAATGACCTTCACTCTAGAGTCAAGTTGACTGCTATGAAACAGTCTCCTTGTCAGAGCATAAGCCTTCTTGGCCCCAGCAAGACAAGCAGCTATATGTCTATCGAAATATAGATACTGGTCAAGCCAGATACCTAGATATCTAACTACGCTTCTCACCGCCAATGGCTGCCCATTTTGTCCAACAATGGTCAATTTCTTCCAGTTTTTTCTGGTATCCCTAGAGGCCCCAGCCAATGGAGTTCTGAACAAGATTGTTTCCGTCTTCTGAAAGTTGATTTTTAACTTCCAGTCAGCGCAATATCGCTTAATTTGATCGAAGTCACGCTGCAAAAGAATGTTAATGACCTCGATTTTAGGACCTGACCTGTATGCCACCAAATCGTCGGCATACGCTATAGCATGTCTGAGTGAACCCACCAGATCACTCGTGTAAATGTTAAACAGGATCGGAGAATTGACCGCCCCCTGCTGTAAACCGTTTTTAATTTCAAAGACTCTGCTCGAAATCACGTTGCCACATTTGACAACGAACTTCTTTCCCATAAGCATATTATAAATTACATATAGCAAAGGTTTGTGCATCCCCCGCCTGGTCAACTTGTAGAAAAGTCCCTCTAACCATACGGTGTCGAAAGCCTTCTCAAAATCAACCAGACAAGCACCCGTGCATTGGTTCTTGCATTTATTCCACTGAATGTCGGAAACCAGTTTCGACGCGGCATGAATAGTGTCATGCCTCGCCCTGAAACCAAACTGGTTGTCCGGGATTATATTATTGTCCTCGACCCACTTTAACAGGGCTCTATTGACAACCTTTTCAAAGACCTTGCTAATATTCGGAAGCAAGCTAATTGACCGGAGATTGGCAGGGCTCGTCCTATCTTTACCTTTTTTCGGGATAGGGTGTACCACAGCTACCTTCCAATGCGCCGGATAATGTGCATTATTCAGCGCATTGTTAAACAGCGTGGTGAAAATATCTACAGCCTCCAGAGGCAGGTGTCTCAATACGACGTTTGGGACACCATCCATCCCCGCCGACTTTTTATTCTTTAGTGACTCGAAGATGCACAGAAGATCATCCTTCGACACGAACAAGTGCGATGCATCTCGGCCATTGGCGACAACTGCATTAGCATGGTTTTCATCAGTGAACACGGTGAATCCGTTATTCTCAGATCGCCAATTCTCAAGTTCGGTGCGCAGATAGAAGTGGCTCACCAGAGCCCTATTCTCAATGTCGTGGTTACGGCGAACAGGATTGTTCACCGTATACACGGCCTCGAAACAAGCGCCCAGCAAATCCACTTTCTCCTGTGGGTCCTCGACCACGAAAAAATCGTCGTTTGAAGCAACACTTTCTGGACTTATTCCAGCAGTCAGTACTGTCTGTCTGTTCTCTGCTGTCTGGGAGATTCGAACACAAGGAATATCATTGTGATCTTTCCTCCTGAACAACTTATTTATCTGTGGGGACATATTCGGACTACAGGTTTTAATAGCCCGAATTTTATTGCCCCAATACAGACTTACAGATTTTCTGTAATTTTCTTTAATCAGCTGTTTCAGGATTCGGATCTCTGACTTCAGCATCCCAACCTCCGGGTCGTTGGGGTCAGCAAATTGTCTGTACAGCCGTTTAAGCCTCGAGAGCAGTCTACTTTTCTGTCGGTATAGTGCGTCGATTGTAGGGTTTCTGTACTTTTCTGTCTGGTCGTCGTCGGAACGTCTTACCCGAGGAATAGTTCGTTCCATAGTTCGTTTGATGGCGTCGTCCATTTGCAATAAATGCCGATCAATGTCATCATTTGTCATGTTACTGTTTGTCGGTGGGTCGATCCCACTCGAACGTATATCTCGCTTTAAAAATCTGGAGAAGCGCGACCATTGTGCCCTCCGATAATCGAATGAACACACTGCTTCGTACTCCTCCAGCAGCGTTTGCTCGTTCGGGATCCGTATTGCGGCGGCGAGTCCGTAGTGGTCACTATCGTACTCAAACGCACGCAAACAGTTCCGCGTGTTTTGATCTATGTTTGTCAGTTGAAGTCTTGCATCCGTTAAGGCCAAGTCCAGGAAAGCACCGCTTCTTGGGAAAGAAGGGATATCCGTCGCGTACAACTCGAGGTTGTACTCAATCATATTGAGGCGCCACCAGTCGTGAAACTGATTGCCCCTGGGATTTGCATTAACATTTCCCCACGCCGCATGTTTGGCATTAATATCTCCGGCCAAGAAGTAATAATTTTCTTCCGAGTTCAGCTGCAGACTACGAAAAAGTGTCTCGAGCTCTGTCATAAATTGGTTGGGTGGAGGTGCTGCAGGTGCGTAAAGCGACACCACATACATTCTCCTCCGGCTATGGAGAGGAATGCATATGATGCATGCTTCCAACAACTGGAACCTACGCACGTCCCCGCTATATATAACCCTATGGCGCAGGCCTTTTCGAATTAAGATTCCAACCCCACCTCCTTGAGTGGAGTGAGGCCGGTCTCTTCTTATTACATGATAGTCTCTGTACCCCAATTTGTGCTTCTGATTTAGCTTAGTTTCGCTAACCAAAAGCACATCCGGGTTTTCGGTTTTCAACAAATTGGCAAGTGACGTTCTTTTCTCGATCCTGACTAGTGAATTAACATTCACAGCAAGGATCTTTAAGTTTCCCTTATCCAGCGCAGCCATTAGATTTATGGCACACCAGACCCCACAAACAGCTCCGAATAGATAAAGTCAATTCGGGCCGCTTGTTCATTTAACTGTTTCTGGAACTTATCGATCTTTCCGTGCAGAGACAGAAGGATCGATTTTAAGTCCAGATCCACCTCTGGTGCCTTTTGGGCTACCTTTGGTTGGTTTAATGTCATTTGGGCTTGACCCGGTCCAGCTGCCATTTGGGCAAAGGACACATTAGGTGCCACAAAATTCGAGAACGAGCGACTCTTTTGACGCCTATCGTCTTCCGACTGCTGTTTGCGGGCCTGGACTCGCTTTTTCAGCTCCTGGTACTTTGGGCAACCCCTGAAGTTGGCGGGATGCCCAGAGTTCCTGCATAGCACACAGGAGAGTACACTCCGGTCTTCGACTCTCTCCTTACCTAGAGAGCATTCACCATGTTTGTGGTCCTTGTCGCACTTGACGCATCTAAACTGCATGTTGCAGTTAGCTGCGGCGTGCCCGAACCTTTGGCAGCGCATACATTGAAGTATGCGATCTGACCGTTTTATTTTTTCCCATCTCACAGCATGGTAGTACAGGAAGCGGATATTTCGCAGCCTGTCAACTTTGCTGTCGGGAGTAAGCTGTACCAGGAAGAATGGTAAGTGACGGTTACCACCACCTGCCACAGCTGAGGAAAACGGCTTGACCCCCACGAACTTCAGGTCGTCGCTTTCAAAGGTCTTAAGCTCTCTTTCTAGCTCCTCCGTTTTAATTGAGGGATCAATTCCCTTCAACACCACGGTTTTTAACTTTTGCTCCCTTGGGGTGTATGTGAAGTACTCGGCCTCTACATCTCCCAAGGCGGTACGCACTCTCTGGTACTCCTCTATATTTTCACACATAACTATATGCTTATTACCAACGACCATACCACGTTGAGTTAATCGGTTCTCGTCAGATCACCGTAATTAAACGACGTTGGGCGCGGTTAGTACGTAGATGGGGGACCGTTTGAGAACAACCGCGTGTCGTTGGCCAGTCCCATCTACAGAGTTGAGGTAGATAATATACGTGGTATCACAATGGACCTAAATTGGTCTAAGTGTGTCGGCTTCTGCCGACAGCCACATAAACCTAACCTAACCTAACCATATGCTTATTGGCCGAAAGCCGCTTTACATGAAAGTTCTTTGTAATTAATCTACATAACCTAATACTATCGCTTATATCGAAATTACTTACAGTTATGGGGGGAATTCTTTCTTTCCTTGTATGTTTTTCCTGCGTCTGCCGCTGCTGTTGTTGTTGTTGTTGCTGATGTTGTTGTTGTTGTTTTTGTTGTTGTTGTTGTTGTCGCTGTTGCTGTTTCTCTTGCAGTTGCTGCTGCACCTGCTGCTTGAGCACTTTTTGTTGTTCTTGTTGCTGCAGTTTTTTCTGCCGCAACTTCTCGCGCTCTTTAATTAGCTTATCGAGCTGCGCCTCCTCATCCTCTTCCTCTTCCTCATCCATTTGGACGGCGTCCTCAGTATCGACCGGTAGATCGCGAAAGGAGTTTCCTTCGCCAACGTACCGGCCCGCTTCAACGTCAGGTTCATATGAGCTGAAGCTTTCTGCGTCGTAGTCATAACAAACTGGTGTCGCCAAACTTAAACCCTCTAACTTTGCCGGCCTCTTGGCCGACAGATTCGGCTTCGGGTTTATTTTTTTTCTCCTTTTCTCCACTCTTTGGAACCCTGCCGCAAATGTTATGGGACTTTCTGTGGCTGCTACTGTTGTAGCTGCTTTTTCGACTATATCCGCCGAATTGGCCGCTTCTTCGGGCGTCAATGCTTTTTTATTCGCTGCTGTTGTTGCTTTTAATGATGTTGTTTTTGTTGTTGCTGCATGTTGCTGCATTGCTCTTAATGGCAAGACACCCGTTGCCATCTTTACCGGCACCGCTGTCTTTGCCATAGTTGCTACTGCTGCTACGGCAGTTGTTGTTGTTGTTGTTGAACACGTGCTTTCACCACGCGAAGAACCGGCACACCCACACCCGTACGCGGGACCACCGATTTTCCGGGGTCCATCGCCTGACCACTTGCGGCACTTTTTTTTTTTTTTTTTTTACTATTTGTTCACTGTCTTTATCAGTACAATTTACTTTTATGATTTAAAAAAATTAAAACTTGATTGTTCTGGCTGGAAACTATTTGGTTTTCACTTTGCTTATATTGCGTGCGTCACTAACTAGCCGACCTGTCTCTTACAGAGTTGCGGAACGACTCGAAGAATGATTATTCATCAGGTCCTGATGGCATTGCACCGATTGTTCTTAAAAAATGTAGTCATGCAATTGCTCCATATCTTAAATATTTGTTTGAATTGTCCATTAGTACTGGTAAATTCCCTTATGTATGGAAAAGTGCTGTTATCACACCTGTCTTTAAAAAAGGCGAACGTGGTGATATCACTAATTATATTCCTATTTCAAAGCTTTCGTGTATCCCTAAGCTTTTTGAACAAATTGTTTGCGAAAAGTTAATATTTCTTTGTCGCAATTTAATTTGCAATGAACAGCATGGATTTGTAAGAAACAGATCCACTGTCACTAATCTGTTAAGTTTCTTGCATGATTGTTCTAATGCCTTAGAGAATAAGGACGAAATGGATTGCATATACACTGACTTCTCTAAAGCTTTCAACCAGCTGTCCCATGAAATAATCGAGTTTAAGCTCAGGGCTTTTGGTTTCCCACCAAGTTTCATAAAATGGGTTAATTCATACCTTAGATCAAGGGTTTATCAAGTCAAATTTAGAGGATCGCTATCTGTATCTTTTACAGCTGAGTCTGGAGTTCCCCAAGGTAGTCACCTCGGACCAATTCTATTTATACTAGCCATTAATGATGTTAAAGAATGTATAAATCACAGTAATATCCTGATTTACGCTGATGATATGAAAATATTTAAATCTATCACTACTCAGCAAGATAGAATTTTTCTTCAATCTGACATTAATAGCTTCGCCAATTGATGTGATAAAAACGGTTTATCCCTGAACCCAACTAAATGTCAACATATGACATTCTCTAGAAAGAATATACCTTCCACCTTTCAATATTCTTTGTCTCAACATATTCTTTGTATTGTTGATAATTTTAAGGATCTTGGGGTTTATTTCGATCCCAAACTGGTTTTTGCCAAGCATATCAATTTTATTATTAATAAATCTAATTCTATGCTGGGCTTCGTAAAAAGGTGGGCGAAAGAATTTAATGACCCATACGTTACTATGTCATTGTACAATTGTTTTGTCCGTCCGATTTTAGAGTATGCTTCACAAGTTTGGATGCCGTTCTACAACATTCATTCAAATCGAATAGAGGCCATTCAACGTAAATTTATTCGATTTGCACTTAGAGGACTTCCATGGGATGATCCTTTTAACCTTCCTCCTTACAGTCAGCGTATTAAGCTTCTTCAAATGTTACCCCTTTCTCAACGAAGGCTTAATAGCGATATCATTTTTTTACAGCAGCTTATATCCGGTCAAATAGATGCACCTGACTTGCTGTCGTCTATTGGCTTTAATTTTCGTGGTGGTGCCCATAATTTGCGCAGTGCTGAATTATTGTTTAGCCCCCATCATAGAACGAATTATGGGAAGCATGAGCCTATTAGTCGCATGAGTAGAATCTATAATCTAAATGATCATGTGATTGACTTGCATGTTAGTAAAATTAAGCTAAAAAATATTTTGCGTAATAATGCTTTAATGTCTTAAATTGTTTGCATTATTTTGTGTCTGTGTTAGTATTTTGTAGGTACATAATTATTGTATTTTTAATTGTTTTGTCCTTACTAACACCTGCACTAAATGATGAGCCTGTGAGAGCACTTTTTGTGCCGGCAATTTTTGCTCGTGATAGTTGCTTGCTTTAAGCACTCCACGACACAGAGCTGATAGTGTATTAAAAAAAAAATATAATATATATATGTGTAGGAAATCAAAGACTTTGTGTTCGATACTAATGGTAACAATAATTCATTTATTTAAAAGATAATTGATAATGGTATGTAAGTTGAACTGTTTAATACGACCGTACAGCTTCGGTAAAACAATAGCAATCACCATTTTATCTTGTTTTCGGCTCTTTTATATCATCACCACCGGTGTGGTCTGATGTTTCGGTATTTTAGATGATGTTGAGAGTTAGTTGAGTCTGTTGTTGTGATGGTGACATGATGACGTAATAGTGGTGCTGTGAGGCAATGGTGGTTTGGTAGAGTCTGGTATCCTACATCCGGGCATTCTGTGTATCGTTCGCCTCGGACGAATCACTGACTGCTTCATCAGATTCCCTTCTTCAATGGCTTCATGTGTTCGCTGCTCGTAAATGTTTTATTGGGACCCTCAGAAGATTGCGAGTATTTTTGAACTGTGTATCGGTTATTTCTTCCTTTACTGACTACCTCATACGGACCTAGAAAGAGAGGAGAACGTTTTCGACCTGTTATAAATTGCGTACCCTTATCATGTATTGGCTACACAGCGCGAGCGTTAAGGAAATTAGGATTAGAAGAAAGGGAGAGTTGCCGATGCACGTTGGTTTTAAATGTTTGTAGGTTATAATGTAGAGGAAACATAGAGCGTGGAAGAGCATTCCACATTCGTGTTATACGGCAGAGGAAAGATTCTTTGTACTTCACTGTACGTCCGAATACAGGCTTGAGGGTGAACTGATGGACATTCCTTGCATGGCGGGTATTGTGGTTGAAATGTTCAAGGGGTGGAATGCAACTGGCTATTTCGTTAGAGCACTTATGATGGAAATAACGATAAAATAACGAAAGACAGGAGACATTGCGACGATGACTAAGAGAGCCAATCGATCTCGCTATGTCTCGGTCGCCAATGAGTTTTATCGCGCGTTTTTGGATCCTGTCAAGTAGCTCCAAATAAGTTATTGGTGCACCGGACCAGATATGAGCGTTGTACTCGAGTTTCGGGCGAATAAACGCCTTATAGATAATTGTAGCCAGATCAGAAGGGGTGAAATATTTCTTACATCGCTGTTTTGGTTTAATTTTACCGATCTAATGTTGATTTATCAAGAAAAAAAAGATGAAATCAAGATTCATTTGGTTGATAATTTATTATAATTATATGACGAGTGCTTACTGTTTGGCGGTCGAATTACAAGAGAGCAAAAAAAATGGTATACAGAATTAAGTTAGAGGTTTCAGTTAACTTACATATACAAAACATAAAAAATAGGGGAAATAATATTTGTTTGTGCGACATAGGCACTTAATACTGAACATTCAGCCCCCCCTGAAGGATACAGTTCCTTCAGAATAAGGTAGAGGAGCAAGTTTTATGATGGGGCGAACATAATCGCCTAATTGTGTAGTGATTGTTGCAACTCGATTGTGGTTATCTCGTCCAGGATGTATCTCCTTTACTCGACCCAAAATCCATTTCGATGGTGGGAGATTCGGGTCTTTCAGCATCACTACGTCACCCTTCTTTAAATCCTCCTTTATTGACCTCCATTTTGGGCGCTGCTGAAGAGAAGTCAGGTACTCTATGTGCCAGCGTTTCCAGAAGCCTTGTTTTAAATTCTGTAAAAGAGACCAGTTAGTGTAAGGGCAAAATGTTTGAGCACACATATCAGGACGAGGAACAGATACAAGGGGTTCACCAATCAAAAAATGAGCTGGACTTAGAGCGATGGGATCCATATCCGATGTGGGCCACATAGGTCGAGAGTTGAGTAGAGCTTCCACTTGAGAAAGCAGAGTGTACATCTCTTCGTATGTGAGTCTATGGTCCCCTATGACTCGCTTGAGGTGAAACTTTACCGACTTCACCCCTGCCTCCCACAAACCGCCAAAGTGAGGTGCAGCAGGTGGGATGAATTTCCATGATATTTGTTCCTTTGATAGATGATCGCTGATGATTTTGTTGTGCTGTTGGCTGATGAGATGCTGGTATAATTCATTTAAATGCCGTTTACTACCATGGAAATTTGTCGCGTTATCGCTCCAGATTTCGGAAGGTTTGCCTCGGCGCGATGCGAAACGATCGAGGGCAGCTATAAACGCGGCGGAAGAGAGATCACCAACTAGCTCTAGGTGGATTGCTTTTGTGGTAAAGCATACAAAAACCGCGATATATGCTTTGACGAATTTTGGATTTCGTCCTCTGGCTAGGCGCAAGGTTAAAGGACCCGCATAATCAACTCCGACGATGTTGAAGGGTCGCGAATAACGAACACGTTCGGCTGGTAGGTTACCCATAAGTTGACTAGATGTACCTTTACAATGACGGAAACACTTAACACATTGATGAACAACCTTGCGTAAGAGATTACGACAGCCGATAAGAAAATATTCTTGTCTTAGAATGGCATACATTTGCGAAACACCAACATGTAAATAACGCTTGTGAATATGTTCCACGATAAGTTTCGCGAACCGAGTGTTTTTGTCGAGTATGATAGAGTGTTTTGTAGCGAATGATGCATTCGATTCTTGGATACGACCACCGACGCGAAGGATTCGGTGGGTATCCAAAAAGGGGTTGAGAGAAAATAGCTTGTTGCCCTTTTTTAACACTTCACCTTTCGCGATTGTATTGATTTCGGTTGCAAAACGGATTGATTGATGCCACTTAACGAAACATATTTTTGCTTTTGAAAGTTCACTGAGAGAAAGGGAATAAGTCTCACGAGTGGTTGGGCTTACGCGGGAGTTGCGGACAAACCGTCGAATATAGGCGAGTACACGTATACATTTAAAGTAGTTGGAAATATCGTTTACAAGAGTCTCACAAATGTGTGTGGTTTTAACCTTCGATAAAAGAACCTTGAGGGAGGAACCTTCCGTTCTTCAAGCTGTTCCTTTGAAAAGTCGGATGTTGGTTTCACAGTTTGAGGCCATTGATTTCGATCGTGCCTTATCCATTGTGGTCCCGACCACCATAAGTCATTTTGCAACAAATGAGAAGGTGGAATACCACGAGATGCGCAGTCAGCTGGATTCTGATGAGATCGTACGTGATGCCAAGACTCTCTTGGTATAGATGACAGGATTTCTGACGTACGATTCGAAATAAAGACTGACCATCTTTTTGGTACGTCTGAAAGCCAATAAAGGACGATTTCAGAATCAGTCCACGCAAAAACTTTGATTTCTTTGTATTGCAAAAAAGTTTTAAGTTTTTGAATTAACCGTGCGAGGAGAACTGCTCCACAAAGTTCTAGTCGTGGCAGTGAGACAACCTTGATCGGTGCTACCTTACTTTTTGCGGCGACTATTGAGCTAATTTTGTTACCAGCTGAATTTTTACTTGTGCAATATACTACTGCTGCATAAGCTTCTAATGAAGCATCACAAAATCCGTGAAACTCGAGGTTTTCTTTTAAAGTCCATATGACTCGCGGGATATTTATAGTTTCTAACGATGGTAGCTCGTCGCGTATTAAACGCCAATGGTTAGACAATTCGGACGAGATGGGATCGTCCCATGAATACATTTTTCTCCAGAGCTCTTGAAAGAGAATTTTGACTGCTATTACGAGGTGTTAGAAATCCTATTGGGTCAAATATCCTTGAAGCGTCCGAAAGAATACGACGCTTGGTAAAAGTTAAATTTTCGCTTAGTTGTACCTTGAACGAAAACGAATCTTTGGCCGGTGACCATTGCAAACCGAGTAATTTTACAGAGTTATGTTCTTCGAAGTCCTTAGGTGATAACTCTCGTTGTTCTTCTGGAAGACTAAGGAGAACAGGCCAACAATTAGTGGTCCATTTGCGGAGATTGAATCCACCTGATTGAAGTAATTCTACTAACTTCAAGCGAAGCGAAATTACATCATCGACAGAATCTGCTCCGGTCATTACGTCATCGACATAGAAGTCGTTGAGTAGTACTTCAGTCGCGCGCGGATATTTATCTTTCGAATCAAGTGCCAATTGGTAGAGAGTTCTCACAGCTAAGAAAGGTGCACAAGCTGTGCCGTAGGTAACAGTCGAAAGACGAAAATGTTTAAGGGGTTGATTAGCGGATTCTCTCCAAAGAATTCGCTGAAAGTCTCTATGGCAATTCGATACTTGTATCTGGCGAAACATTTTCTCTATATCGCCCGATAGTGTGTAAAGGTGGCGACGAAAACGAAGGCAAATAGAGAAAAGATCGCTTTGATATGTTTGTCCTACTAGCAATGATTCGTTTAGAGAACTATTATTACCACATCTTGCTGATCCGTCGAAAACTACCCTGACCTTGGTTGTGCTGCTGTCGTCTTTCAGGACCGCATGGTGTGGCAGATAGTAGCAGCTGTTTGTCGACAATGGAATTTCTCTGTCTGGTATCTCTTCCATGTGTCCCAAGTGGAGATATTCGCGCATGAAGCTAATGTATTGGTCCCTTAAATACTGATTGGAAGCGATTTTACGTTCTGTATTTTTTTTTTTTTTTTTTTTTTATAATTTGCTTGCGCTAAAGGGATTTTTTTTCTGTTGTTACAGTACCCTTATAATGCTAAGAACACAGTGTAAGCTACTTGGTATTAGAAAGAATAGAGAGATAGAAAAGAAGTGTTTGGGTGCAGTTGTAGGGTTTTTCTCCACGGGTGGTGTCTAAGTTACTTAGGGAGATTACGATTTCATTTATTCGGTATAAAGTAATGGACTTGGCCGGGATTCGAACGCACGACCTTCCATTCCGTAAGCGAATACACTACTACTGCACCATTGCCACACGTATACTGAAATCTCCTTAACGCGACGTTTAAGGTATTTCCGAAATCAGTTTTGTGCTCGGATCTAAACGGCATCCTTACTTGGTACCTACCATCAGGCAAACGCGAATGAAACCTTGCAAAAATGTCTTCAGCACGTTGATCATCGACTGAAAGGGTGGGTTCATGATGAACTTCCTCAAGGCGCCAAAAGCGCTCAAGATAAAATGTGTGCGATGTTTTAATTTGGGTGCAAAATGCATCAACTCTTTGTTTAGAGGATAATGATGGGGTTGCCATGTTTCCACAAAGTACCCAACCGAATATTGTTTGAATGAGATCAGGCTGCCCAAGCTCACCACGAATAACAGATCCATCAAATACGCTGAATACCTTGTCGGCACCAACAAGAACGTCAATATTACCAGGCACGTAGAACTTGGGATCTGCTAATGTATACGACGAAAAGCTGTTTGTAGCTGAGATTAAGTTATGGCAAGCAGGTGTTAACGAAGTGAGTTTTGAGATTACGTAGCACTGAATCTCAACCGACTGTTGGCTATGACACGAACAGAGAGTTAGAGTTACAACTCCGTTTGTTATCCCTGCTGCTGTTGAACCAACACCTGTCACGGGAATGCAAGCGGCCTTGCGAATGAGACCTAATCTTTGAACAGTTTGTTCCGTGACAAATGACACCTGTGAACCCGAATCCAGCAGCAATCGAACGTTCTGAAAATTGTCTTCTTTGTCTTGTACACGAGCGATGGCAGTAGGCAACAATGTATGAGTAAAACGAGTGTGGCTTTGTGATTTGGTATCTACTGCATTGATAGATGAGCAAATATGAGTGGATATCGAAGGGTTTGCTGCTAGTGACGAATTTGATGTTGGAGGTAGGTTCGAGGAAGGCGTGGTAGCGACAACAATGTTCGACGAGGAGGTGTTTGACGATGATTGGTTTGAAGACGAGTTTGTAAGGTGAACGAGGGTATGGTGACGCGTATTACACATTTTACAACGATTGTTCGACCGACACTTATTAGAGGTATGCCCAGGATGAAGGCAGTTAAAACACAAGGATTGTTCCCTTACCAAACTTCGTCGAGCATCGACAGGAAGCGCGGCAAAATGTTTACAGTGGAAGAGACTATGTTCTCCTTTACACTTAGGACAACCGAAATTTGTTTCGACTAGATGTGAACGAATGGTTCCTTGAGTCTTAGTTCGCGTTTGAATTGATCGAGGTGAATTAAAACATGATTCCAGGCAAACACAGCGATTCTGTAGGAACTCTAACAGCTCATTGATTGTGACATCAGATCTAGATCCTATAAGTTCAGCCCATGCTTGTTTTGTGTCAACATCGAGTTTCTGAACTAAAATATAAATGAGCCATGGATTGCGATCATTTGAATGTAGCGCATTCAAACCACGAATTACTTCACCTGCGCCATCGGTGATTTTGCGTAACAAAACTACATTTGGTGTATTTGTTGTAGGGAGCAACACAAACGACTCTACAAATGATTGAACAATCAAATGAGTTCGATCAAAACGACTTTCTAGACGATCCAGGCTTCCAAATAATTACTATCAGCATTTTTAACATGCTTTAAAAGATCACATGCTTTTCCACTTAAAAATGATTTTAAATATTGAAGCTTCTGTGTGGGAGAAAGGGACGCCTTACAATCGATAGAGCCCAGGAATGAATCGCAAAACTCAGGCCAATCTTTATTATCTCCCGAAAAAGTTGGTATCGAGAGATTTGGCAATTTTACCGCGGCGGATATATTCGAAGTGCTATTTAATTTTTCCAAAAATGATGATTGTTGACTGGCTAACTGTTCTAAAACTGATTCATTTGGTTGTTGTGGCGGGTTAGCTAATTTCTTAATTTGAATAAAATTAGACAGCAATGAATGAGCTAAAAAGTACTTTGTTTCGTACTCTTCAAATTCAGGCTCCGGATCTACGAAATCTGCCTCAGCAGAAAATTCGTATAAAGCATTTTGAAGTTTCATAAATTCTTCCCACGCTTCATTTAATTTAGCTAACCTAATCTTCAGCATTGATAGCGTGGTATTAATTTCCACCGATTCTGCAAACGTTGCAGCGCGAGAAATCATACCCTTTGCGCGACCACGCTTTACCTTGATGAAATTCATTTTATCCACACAACCAAAATTACAGTAACAAATTTAAACACTTTTCAATTAATTAATAGGTAGTTCGCCAAACGAAAATAAATGATTAGGTACACACGAATTGAAAATGGAGTTGATTGCAAAATGTATGTAGGCTGCAATTGATCAAACGAGAAACACATGGGTGGGGAAAATTAAACTTTGATAATAATCTTTTACACGACATTATGAATGGTTCAGTTAATTCGGCTTACGAAGGACCAGAAAATGTTTTGGTTTAATTTTACCGATCTAATGTTGATTTATCAAGAAAAAAAAGATGAAATCAAGATTCATTTGGTTGATAATTTATTATAATTATATGATGAGTGCTTACTGTTTGGCGGTCGAATTACAAGAGAGCAAAAAAAATGGTATACAGAATTAAGGTAGAGGTTTCAGTTAACTTACAAATACAAAACATAAAAAATAGGGGAAAAAATATTTGTTTGTGCGACATAGGCACTTAATACTGAACAATCGCTTAAGGAAGCCTAGACATTTCGCAGCGTTCTTGGCGACATCGAATATGTGGTCATTCCAACGAAGGTTGCCATTGACGCACATACCGAGTATGGAAAGTCTTTCGGTTTCAGCGATGCAAGTGCCATTCATGGATAATGGCAGTGTGTGTAGGTTTTGCTTTAATAACAGGAGACAGCATTGTGTTTTGGAAGCATTAAATTCCACTCTATTGGTTGTACCCCACTGAGTTATACTGGGGAACACCAGCATTTATTTGGTGAGTTGCAGACTGTTCACTTTCCTCGTTCAAATTCCTTATTTTTGAATTTTCTCCTTAACTTTGGGAATATAAAACTCTTGCATAATAGAACTCAATGTTTTTTGAAGTCCAAAGTGTCCCTCCTCGTGTTTGAGTTTTATTATTTTCTTTTCCATGCTCCGCGGAACTACCAGTAGTTCAAAACTATTTACAAATTTGTATGAAAACTCACCCTTCATTAAAAAGTTTTCATACTCTCCCTGCTTATGAACCGCTTTTATAGACGAAATAAATTCGTCTTCTTCTTGCAGTTTCTTCAAACGTACTAGGAGTTCCGGCGCATCAACATAAAGTCAAAGTCTTGAAGGTACATGATCCATCTCTTCACAGCATTTGGCAGCTCGCTTTTTCCAATTGTCTGGCGGAATGCTATACAATCCGTGACCACTTTGAACTTAATAATAATAATAATATTTGGTTAGGGTATATTACACTGCGACCTATTGGTCTATTGTGTCCCCTTGCTTGTGCCTCGGAGAGGTGCATGCCCTCGTTCAGAGCCCTCTATAGATACTTCTTTGTGAAGCGTGTCGAGGTATTGCTCTGATTTATCCTTGGCAGGTCACACTCCTTACAGCACAGCGTCCAGTCCAGTTTCTTTGATGAATCTGAGAATGAGCTGTGGGTCCATGGTATGTATGTCCTTGTCTGTTATTTGGTGCCTGCCCAAATATTTCATCATTTTGTGGGTCAGTGCCCCACAGGATTCTAGTATATGATCTGGAGTTTCGGCGGTTTCACTGCAGAATCTGCAGAGCCCGTCCTCCGATATGCCCATTTTCTGCAGATGGTCCTTGAGTCTACAGTGCCCCGTGAGGAGGCCTGTTAGGATTCTTAGGTTGTTTTTGTTAAGGCCGATACAAACTTTGAATCTCTTTTGGTTGTAATTTCCTAAGAGTTCCCGCAGAATGGTTCAGGTCCTATGAAGGGTTCCTCTGCCCCTTTTCTTGCCAGAGAGTCCGCTGCCTCATTGCCCGTAATGCCAACATGGCCAGGCACCCAGCAGATGGAGATTCTGTTATTCTTGCCTAGTCTATTCAGTCCTTGTAGGCATTCCCACACGAGTTTTGACTTGATAACGTAGGCGTCAAGAGCCTTAATAGCTGCTTGGCTGTCAGACATTATTGCTATGTTGCAATTTCTGTAGTTTTTCTCGAGGTTGATTCGAACGCACCTGTCTATGGCACATATTTCTGCCTGGAAGATGCTGGTACATTTGCCCATAGATTCGTAGTGCTTAGTTCCCGGCCCAAACACTCCTGCACCAGTTCCCTCCTCAGTCCTCGAGCCGACCGTATACCACTTTGTTGTGTGGTTGCTCAGTCCATAAGTTATGGATTCGTTGCTCCAGTTCTCCTTATTGCAGAGCTTTATCTGGAATTTCTTCTCGAAGTTGAATTTCCTGATGCTGTCGTCCCTAGGTATGCCAAGAAGTGGGAGTTTTTTGAGTAAGCCACCGTGTTCTTTCGAACCGATGCATTTCCCTCTCCCGATTCCCTCCTTTGCCATCCTAAGGATTGTTTTGTCTGCCTCGTTCATCACCATGATGTGTAGAGGGGTCAGTTCCAATAACACCTCCATGGCTGCGGTTGGGCAGCTATGCATTGCTCCGGTAATGCACAGGCACGTCAGTCTTTGCACTTTGCCGAGTGTCTCTCGCGTTGTGACTAGACTGGTTCGTTTCGCCCATGCTACCGCTCCGTATGTGATCATTGGTCTCACGATTGCAGTGTACATCCATCGCAGGATGTTTGGGCTGCATCCCCATGCCTTCCCCGCTAGGCTACTACATATCATGAGAGCGCGGGTAGCCTTCTTGGATATCTCCTCTGTATGTTTTCGCCAGAGGAGTTTACTATCTAGATGGAGTCCTAGATATTTTACTTCTTTGACTGGTATCAGTGTCGTGCCTGATAGGTTTATGTCCTTAAGTCTTTGAAGTTGTCTTTTCCTTGTGAATGGTACTATCGTTGTTTTCGCCGGATTGATGTTAAGTCCGACAGTATGGCACCATTCCTTGGTTACTTTAAGCCCCTTTTGTATGATGTGTCCAAGGGTTTCTTCGAACTTGCCCCTGGCAATCAATACAATGTCATCGGCGTACGCCTGACAGTTGATGCCATGGTTGGTTAATTTTTCCAGCAGTTCGTCTACAACTAGGCTCCACATTAAGGGTGATAGTACCCCTCCTTGTGGACATCCTCTTGTTGTGTTTACTCTGATGGTTCCAGATGGTGTTTGAGTCTCTGCTGATCTAGTGCTCAGCAGCTCACACATCCAGTTGGATACTGTACTGTTAACTCCTTTCCTATCCAGGGATCGTTTGATCGCATCATGTGAAGTGTTGTCAAATGCTCCCTCTATGTCTAGGAAAGCGCACAGTACTATTTCTTTTGCCTCCAAGTCACTTCAAATTATCTCCGTCAGCTGATATAGGGCGGTCTCTGTTGATCTGCCCGCTCTGTATGCATGCTGACGATGATGTAAGGGGGATGTGTTCAGAACATATTCCCTTAAATAATTGTCTACAGCCTTTTCTGTCATCTTCAGAAGAAATGACGTAAGGCTGATGGGTCTATACGATTTTGGCTGTGTGGGGTCTTTTTTCCCCGCTTTTGGTATAGACACAACCCTTGCTCGTCTCCATTGCATTGGTATGTGGCCCAAGGCAATACTGCTCCTTGTTATCTTTAGCAGGTGTGGTATTAGTACCCTTTGCCCTTCTTGAAGAAGGGCGGGTATAAAGCCGTCCACTCCGGCAGTTTTGAAAGGCTGAAAGGAATTTATCGCCCATTTCAGCCGTCGCTCAGAACAGATGGTTGATGTTGTTTCCCAGGCTTCCCTCCGAGGTCTGATTGAAGTGGTATTGATTCCTGGCTCAGTACTAGGTGAGCTGCCAGGAAAGTGAGTTTCTAGTAGCAGTTGTGCCCTTTGATCCTCATCTTCCGTATACTCGCGATCTGGTTTCCTCAGAGACATCGGCACCCCTCCTGACTTCGCAAGAGCTTTGTGTAGCCTTGCCGCAGTAGGAGTGCTGGTGATTGTCTCACAGAATTTTCTGAAGCTATTTCTTTTAGCTTTTCTTATTTCCTTATTATATGTAGTAAGGGCCATTTGGTAGCTTTGCCATTCACCGCTGCGCTTTGCTTTATTGAAAAGCTTCCGCACCTCGGATCTTAATTTTGACAAGTTATTGCTCCACCATGGCATCTGTTTCCTGTCCCGTTCTCTACTTAGAGGACAGTTTTCTTCGAACGCAGTGATGATGGCGTTTGTTATGCCTTCCACTGCGCTCTCTAGCTCTAGGGGTTGTCCCGGAGCCTTCCTCAGACTAAGGCGCCCCAGATTGCTCTCTAGAGCTGTTCTATAAGTTTCTCAATTGGTTTTCCTTGGGTTTCTTACTGGATTTCTCGTGATACTTGTGCTGTCCAGGTCGAATACTATTATTCGATGGTCAGACAATGACGGCTCACTAGATACCCTTCAGTTACTAATTAATTTACTTACGCTTGGGCTACCAAGCGTGAGGTCGAGTACTTCCTCCCTGACTCTAGTTACAAAAGTGGGGGTATTTCCCACGTTTATAATATCGAGTGACGAACTCATAATAAATTCTAGTAGGTACCAGTGGCGTGGCGTGGATAATTTTAAAAGGGAAGACGTTGAAAAATTTAGTCACCTATAAAAATAAAAATCTTTAAAACCTGAAATAAAATAATTTTTAATGGGGATATTGTATCTACATAATATGCATTCCACATTGACTTAGCAAAAATATTCTAGCCACATTTTTTATACTTCAAGACATTAATATTTCAATCAACAATGAGCTTAAAGCATAACAAAAGTGGCTTCAAAAGAAGCCGGTCTTGACAGACGCATGATACAATAACTTAAAAAAATTCAGCATGATGTGGATAGTAATTTTAAAATAAGAAAATTCAGAAGAATTATATGGATAATTCTTTATATTTGTTAGAATATAAAAACGATACAAATAATAATGTCAGCAATAAAAATAAATCAAAATTAAAAACAGCTAAAATTCACACACTTAAAAAAAAAAGTGAAAAGTTTTGTTAAAATATTAGTTCCTTATAATTATTTGTATTCTAATGCTATTCGACGATCTTTTTTGATAAACTCTGCCAATACCCTTTCATAGAAGTTTGGTCTATTTTTAATTTTAAGAAGAAGTCTTCTTTCTATCGATATGAGGGCTAAATCAGAGAGCCTATCCTCGCCCTGTGAGTTTCTTAAATAAGTATGAATTCTTTTTAAAGCAGAAAAAGACCTCTCAACGGAGGCGACGGAAATGGGAAGTGTTAAAAGTAAACTACTTAAGTTTAAGACTTGAGGGAACACTTCTTTCAATGCTTCACTATTCAAATGGTTGTGAAGGTCGAGAACCTCAACCTGCCGAAGTGACGACGAAGAATATAAAACATTAAGTTCATTTTTTAATGCCGTGAAGTCAAAAATTCAAGGAAAAAACTTAATTAGGGAAGATATTTTTACATCTGGACTGGAACGAGAAAAAGTGTCATACTTCAAATTATTTAGTAAATCCAAAAATGTAAGATTACTAAATGATTTATATCTGGCATTTATTTGGCTAACTATATTGTCTTTAATTTCAACAAAAAGGCGCTTATAATTCGTCTTCAAATCGAAGTCAAGCAACCTGCGTTTACGTGGAGGTTCGATGCAATCATTTACGCTGTCATAAATAACTTCAAACATATTTAAAAAGTCAGAGCTTATCCATGACTCAAAACGTTCGATTTCTTGCTTGGCATAACTAACGTCTGTTTGTTTTTTTTGAATTAAATTAAATAATACATCGGTCTTTGCAAATATTTCAGAAAGGGTATGAAGCAAAAAACAGAATTCCTTGCTCTCTAATTTATTTAATAAACTTTCTGCCATCGAAAGTGTGTCAGTATCCCATTCCCTAGAGTCATTAATTATTTTACTAAAAGTTTAAATTATATCTATTCTACAGTTAAAGATTACGTTTATTATTCTTGAATGATAATGCCATCGAGTTTCCGATACTCCTGGCATGCGTCGATTGGAAATTTGTTTTAAAAGATTGGACCGCTTTGTGGATTTATTAAAAAATCGAACGATGCTATTAGTATAGCCAAAAAATAGTTTAAGTTCTGCTATGTTTTCTAGAGATCGGGATAGTACTAAATTTAAAACATGTGCATAACAAGGAATAAAATTTGCCATCGGGCATTCATCAAGGACCTTCTTTTGAACACCACCCCCCTCGCCGGACATAACTGCGGCACCATCGTAGGATTGTCCTATTAACTTTTCCTTGCAGTCGTATGTTTCAAGAATTTTAAATATATGATTGGATAACTCATTTGCATTACGACTTGCGCTAACGTCAAAAAATCCAAGAAATCTTTCTTGTATACCATCCTCTGACAAGTACCGAAATATGGCACTCAGTTGTTCCCTATGACTCAAATCTGGTGTTTCGTTGATCATAATCGACACGAACCGAGCATCCTTGATTTCCGTTTTAATTTCGGATTTAATAACCGCCGCGATACTATGTATCAAATCGTTTTGAATATCGTTGGATAAACCTGAAAAAATTGGATTGTGTGTACTTGAACACTGCTCTAAATGGGATTCCAATAAAGTGTCATATTTAGATAAAAAATAAACCGCTTCGACATAATTGCCACGATTATCTGAATTAACCCTTTCATCATGACCGCGAAATGCTAACTCCTGTCTGCCTAATAAAATGACCGTGTCAATAAAACGTTCCATTAGTTTCCGATTTTTATACCCTATTCTAGGGGTATATTAATTTTGACGCATAGTTTGTAACATACCTTAATATTGCCCGTAGACCCCTAAAAGTTACTATATTTATGATCAGCATCGATAGTAATGTCGATCTAGCCATGTCCGTCCGTCCGTCCGTCCGTCCGTCCGTCCATCCGTCCGTCCGTCGGCAAAAATTAGGCCTTTAAACTGGACCTAGAGAGCTGAAATTTTAACCATATACTCTCTAGGGTCCCGAAATAATCAAGTTTAAGAATTTTTGAAATCCGCCCACAGACACGCCCACAAACTCAAAAAAACAAAATTTTGGAAAAAATCGAATTTTGAGCTAGAGAGCTGAAATTTTTTATATATGATCTATGGCCCATAAAACTGATTGGGACATAAAATTTTCAAAATCTGCCCACTGACACGCCCACAATTAAATAAAACAAATTTTGGGAAAAATTGAATTTTGAGCTAGAAAGCTGAAATTTTTTATATATGATCTTTGGCCCATAAAACTGCTTGGGACATAAAATTTTCAAAATCCGCCCACTGACACGCCCACAATTAAATAAAATATTTTTTTTGAAAAACCAAAATTTGAGCTAGGGAGCTGAAATTTTTAATATATAATCTCTAGGGGCCCTTTATGCTCATGTGTAAATATTTTCAAAATCCGCCTACTGACACGCCCACAATTATTTTTTTTTTATTTTTGAAAGTCCAAAGTTTGAGCTAGGGAGCTGAAATTTATAGTATATACTCTCTAGGTGCCCTTTATGCTCATACTTAAATTTTTTTTAAATCCGCCTACTGACACGCCCACAATTAAATAAAACAATTTTATTGAAAAACCAAAGTTTGAGCTAGGGAGCGTTTTTATTTACAAAAGCTTAGTTTTTTCGTTAAAATCCTTTAAATTTTCGTCACGCCCACTTATGAGATATAGGAATAAGAATAGGGTATCCAACAGTTCGCCCAAGCAGACTGTAGCCCGCCCCTATGTTTATCTACTTTTTTATTATGAACAACGAAAGAATTTCCTAAAGAAGTTTCAATGCGATTCGTGCCGAATTCCTGTAGGGATAAACAACAACGAATATGTTTTTCTGTCTTAATATGTTTTTTCGAAGAATTAAATAAATTATTTATATCAGTGAAACCCGTTCGGCTCCAAACACTGGCGGAGTTTGAAAAAAAGAAGACAAGGAAAACAAAACATTTTATTAAGCTTGCAACTCCCAGTTAGCCACTTATATTTTTGGTATAAGGAAACATTAAAATGTGTCACAAAACCATCTCTCCTTTGGTAATTAATATTTATAAAAGGCATAGAGCGCCCTACGTCTATAACTTTTTTTTTATCAAGAAAAGATAGCTTACTAAAACTATTTGAATCCTCCAGGAGGAAATCAGTTAAACAGCAATCTACACTAATCAAAGACATTTCCAAAAAAAAATCTAAAACTGCACTAAAATTAAGAAGCTAAAATGTTTTTATCAGTAAGTTGGTAATAAAAGAAACTAAAAAATTACACATTAACCTTCACTTTCACTTTCACATCTAACTTTTCACTATTTTAATTTAAGATTTTATCAAATTGGCTTTACAAAACACTAGATTTTTTCAAGTTATTGCACTTGTGCAACGCAGTCTGTCAATAAATTCCAACTGATTCTAAATTAAAATTTGAATTCCTGCTTAAAAAAAAAACAAGTGTCGGTATTTTATTTGACATGAACTTCTCTTAAGCGATATGCTGAATTTACTCTGCTGACAAATTGCCATAATATTCTACCATATCTTATTTCATAAGACAAAAGTATAACAATAAATTTGTAAAAACATCGAAGCATTAACTATCACAAGAGAGAAAAATGAAAGCTCAACTTCTTACATCAACACGCATATCAATATCAACATCAAATTCAAAATCAAGAATCAACCCACATAACACATTCAGATATTATGTCATAAGAAAAAAGAAATAAGTCAAAGAACACCGTGTTATTAGACACAATGTTGCAAAAAAAAAAACGAGTCAAACGTAGCACCTGCATTCCTGCAACATGTTGATATCTTCCGATTGAAACGCAATGCTAATCGCAAAAGGGAGAATGAAATGAAACAATTCCAAGTATTCAGCGTGAGATTTGGTTTATAAGACGAAATGGAGCGTCTTTTTCTTTGAATATAAAAGCGGGTGTTGAACAAAGAGGATCGGAACCGCAATGCTTGTAGAAGAAAGGGATATAAAACAAGTAAATAAGACGGAAAAATATTTTTTATTCTATTATAGAGAGCAGCGGTAGTTGAAAACTTTTTACTAAGAGTATTTTTGTGACTCTTCGTTGGTTTGTTGTTTGTGATTTGTGGATTGTGGAATGTGGTTGAATCTTGATTCTTGAATGAAGTATGAAGATACAGACGAGAGGTAGAATGAAAATATTAAACTTATTCGATAGCTTATGTGTGAGTGTGTGTGTAGATTTTATTTTATAATTAAAATACGGGACGGGTTTCATTTTTCATATATTTATTTGGCAGATAGTGCTTACTTTTGGTGGATTTTTAAAAGGGAAGACGGTAGGAATCGTGTTATATGGACGCTACGCCACTGGTAGGTACTCACCCCTGATGTTGGTGTCGGTGCTCCCCCATATGATGTTGTGGGCATTTGCATCGCACCCTATAAGGAGCGACATGCGGAGCTTGTTGCAATGCTCCACCAGTCGCTGCATTTGGGATGATACAACCGGCTCATCCCCTGCACAGTACGCCGATACGATGACAATGGTGCGGTGACATCCTTCAACATCCAGATGTACCTGAATTGGCACCAGATCTCGTGTCGCGTATTCTGAAAGTAAAATAAATTTATATTTATTGTTTATTAGAATGCAAGCTCTCGGTTTCTCGGCCCGAGTATCCCATATTACCTTTGCATCCTTTCTCGCCAATCCTTTGACTTGTCCTTTCAGGATCCATGGCTCCTGGATCAGTACTAGCCCTAGGCTTTGGCAGGTAAACATCCTAGATATAGTCGCCGAGGCGGCTATAGCATGGTGAATGTTCACCTGTGCTAGTTTAATTTTTCTGTTGGCGGGGTTCATGAGGTCTGGGTTGCTGAGGATCTCCTGCGGATATTTCACCGGGAGAACAGCAACCTGCTCAGCAATCGCACCTGTCTCGTGTCTACCGCTAGCCGGGACGGTTTTTACCGCCGTAGCATAGCTTCGACCGACCACGGTGGCGCTCGCTTTTGCAGGCTTTCCCGTGGCCCTCTCGGTGCCTTCATCCACCTTCTGTTTTTTGGCTTTATTTGTTGTGGGGGGGGGGGGGGGGGTGATGTTGTTGTTCCCCCTTTTTTCTGTCGCCACTTCTGTACTTTCAGGCTTGGCCCGATGTTCCTCAGCCCGCCCTTTGGCTTCCTCAGGCCCGAAGCCTTTATTGAGGTAGCGGAGGCACCATTTAGTGCCAGCACCACTAAGTCCCCTTCGCAGAGGGTCGTCCCAGGTGGAGGTAAGGCTGGCTTATTCCTCTTCCTTCCGGTATTGTTGTCGGGGGGTACAGGGGCTGGTACTTGAGCTATGCTCGTTCCCGCTGCCCTAGTTCCCTCCACCATTACTTTCCCGGACAGGGAGGGGATTAGGATTTGGCTCCTATCCCCACTGCAAGCACCTGTCGGTGCTACCGGGCTTCTTCCCGGACCTTTTGGCACCCCCGTGGCTTGTCGTGAGGTGACGATGGTTCTTTAACTGATGCTGGGTTGCACCAGTTTAGAGCCTCCCTCTCGACTCGTTCCGGGTCTATCTTGTGCCAGGCGGTCGTCATGGATGTCCTGCTCCATCCGACCAATGGCTTCGTCTGCGGTCTGTCCCCGCATTCTGTTGAGTTTGTTTTTGTTTTTGTTTTTTTGTCTGTTTTGGTTATTCATATCCCACGAGTAGCGCGGGAAAGAAGGTCGACCACGCCAGAGCCCCGCATTAGCGTGGTAAGGCCATGGTTACTCTCTGAGGTGGCCCGGTATCAGAGAGGCTCCGCAGAAACACAGCCGGATACCCCTGGCTGCAAACCATCCAATAAGCACGGGTCGCATGACACTCTGGATTAGGGGTGGATGGACGTTAAGTCCTAGTCAGTTCTTGGTTGGCACTCATCAATCGGCCTGTCTGCCATGGGTGGCCCTTAGACAGCATAGCCCGTTGAATCTTTGCACCGTAAGTCTCCGCACCGGTACCATCGAATGCAATGATGGTACACACGTCAAGGTGACTGACCATCGCGAGAGGAATTTGAACTTGGTTCCAATTAGATAAACGCGAAACTTGCCACGTGCTTTATAAACAGCAAAAACCTCAAAAAAGTAGCTATGCATCTTTTGTTCAGCTGGGCTATTTTAGCGTCTATAATAAAAGACTGGATGAAGATTTTTGTTATCGCTGTGCTGCAGCAGGATCGCCCCTATTCCTTGTTGGCACGCGGATACTTCACTTTCATTTTGCCTGTAAATAGATAAAATAGGATTTCTGATTAAAGCATTTTTAAGATCGTTAAACGCTTAAAAATGTATCATCTTTTCTGGTTAGATCGGAGAGCGGTTTTGCTATCAGCTAGTAGTCTCTGATATGTTTTCTGAAGAAACGACTTAAGGAAAGCTTGTACATTCTTCACCTTTTTAGGTTCCGGAAAATGTTTGACTGCATTTATTTTAGCTAGTGATGGGTTTATTGTATCATTCTGCACGACGTGTCCTAAAAATTCCACCATGCGTTGCAAAAATCTGCACTTGGACCAGTTCATTTGTAGGTTATATTCAGCTGCGGTGTCCAAAAACACTCTCAGCTTTCCTAAGTTTTGTTCCTTAGTTGCTGCCCATATAATTAAATCATCTACATACATTTCAACGATACCTTTACTCACCAGAAAACGGAAGATTGACTTAATAAAGCATACAAATGCTGCTGGTGATCGACATTCCAAAAGGTGCGAAGTTGAACTCATCTAGGCTTTCGTTTGTCTTACTTTTTACTGTCCTCTGCTACAGGTACGTGAAAATATCAATTTCTAAGATCCAACGTCGTGTACACCTGCGCACCTTGTAAGTTGTCTATTATAGTTTCGGCTAAATGATGTGGAAATTGAACTTTAATGGTTTTTGCATTAATCCTGCGATAATCAATACAAACTCTAGGGCTGTCATCTTTTTTCCTTACCACAACCACTGGACTGCTAAGCGTACGATGGGTGAACAATTCCTTCTTCGACCCACTTTTCCAATTGCTGCTTAACAACTTCTTTTTCGCTAATCGAAAGGGAAGTTTCATCTTTCAGCAACACTGTCATCTGTGTTGGACATTTCTTCTCCGAATTCGGCCTGTAATTTTGAATTAATGCCTCTTCTTCATCCACGTATTTGAATGGTGCTTGGACTTCGGCGTTCTCATTTATCTCTATATGCATAATAGGATTAAAGTCATCTTGATTGTAAATAGTCGGACCATTTTTGTCTAAGATAACTCTTGCTTTTGAAATTATGTCGTTACCTATAATTGCTTCAAAATTGATTGCTGACTTTGGGACTACCAATATAGATGAGATGATACAAACGTCATCAATTATTACCGTACCGCTAAAACTGCAAATTGTTTTAATTTTTGTTGATGCTAATCCAACCAGTCCTATTTCGCTTTTGGTCACAGGAGTCTCTCCTAATTTTAGACACACATCTTCTCGTAGCAGGGACACTTGAGCACCAGTATCAATTAAGGCCTGAAATGGCATATTATTAATAAGCACCTGTTTACTGTTAAGCACCGAAATTATATTTGCAGCTTTTAATTGATTTTTGTTTGGACATGTTTGTGATATATGTCCATTGCCATTACACATAAAACATTTTGTTTCAGCTCTGCAATCTTTTCGTTGGTGCTCCGCAGATCCAAAGTTGAAACAACGTAACACTGAACGCTGGCTGTGGATTTTTTGTATTATTCCACCATTGTTTCGGAATCTATCTCCGCCCATATATCTGCTGTTGCCACTATAGCCTCCAAAATTCGAAACTCCACCAGAATTACCAACCTTGCTGTTTGGGCACCCTGTATTGCATTTCACTCTGTTCTTGACATTTATGTAATTTAACTCAGTCTCACCAATGTATAAAGGAGAGGATATGAAATAAAAAGAAGGAAGTTTAACAGTTGAATTGAATCGGAGCGTTTCGTTGTTTTTTAATCGTCGAAAGATCAGTTTTTGTTGTCGTTGCTGAGATTTACAGAAAAATAACGTCGTTGAACCGTAAAAATATACGGAACATTTTGGTGCCGAAACCCGGGATTTATCCTATATACTGTTATAAACATATATTAATTTTGTTGTTGCAAATAGTTGAGTTCGTGTGGTGACATTTAATTCACAATTAACACTCAAGCCGTAAACGAACATGCATATATGTATGAACATGCAGTGATTGTGCGGAAAAAGAAAAAAAAAAAATGTAAAGAACTGCATTATATTAGCGTATAATTACCGCATTATAATACATGTATATATTAGTAAGGTTCTACAAGTAAGAGTTACCGGACTTTTTGAGGAATTCATCTTACATAACCCCCTAAGGAAGGAGTACATAATATATCAAGACGGACAAATCCACATGAACTACATTAAAGCATTTAAGCGCTTACGGGATAGGTTCGATAACAAGAACATGATGCTTCAGGAGCATATCAAATCATTGTTCGGGTTAGCCAAGGTGTCGCGCGGATCATCGTCTCAGTTGAGAGCCTTAGTAGATGCAGTAACCAACCATTTCAGCGCCATGCAGTCTATCGGGTCGGTGGCGGACATTGCAAATGCGCTGATAATCCATTTGGTTTGTGAAAGACTCGACACGGATTCGTTAGTCAAATGGGAAGAGTCAATCGACTATTCGCAACTAAACTCCTGGCGACAATGTGAAGAAGTTTTGTCTCGAAGATGTCAGAATTTAGAAGTGAGGGAGTCCAAAGGCTCGCCGTGTCCATCCACGTCACAGATGTCATCCCAAAACCAATCCGGTCCTCGTCGAAATCGGGCAAAATACGCTGGCAACAATCACAACAATACCGCTCTCGTTGTCTCGGGTATTAGTTGCCAATATTGCAACAAAAATGGACACAGTGTTGATCTTTGTTCAGCGTTTAAAAATCTCAGCGTTGCAGATCGTTTCACAGAAGTGAAAAAACGAATGCTTTGCATTAACTGTTTGTGCATGGGACATGCAGTCAGGAAATGCACTAGCACCAAGTGTCAGGTGTGTGGCTGGCCACATCATTTGTTGTTGCATCGATATTCTAACAAGAAATCGGAGGAGGTTGAGGCTAGCTTGCGGGCAGAGCCGGAAGTGGTGAACCCTGTGAGCTCCTCATTGCATTCGTCTGTGGTGGACGTCGGTCCAGAGAGGGAGTCGTCTCAAATCATCCTGGCGACGGCGATCGTCCGGCTTAAGGATAGTTGTGGGCAGTTTCATGATGTCAGGGCATTATTAGATTCGGCCTCACAGTTCGTGACTGAGTCGATAGTTCAGCGCTTGCATTTGCGCAAATCGCGATCCAACACAACGATAGCTGGAGTAGGGGTAAAATCGCTTGAGATCAAATACAGAACGAACGTGGAAATTCAATCACGGGTAACTCCATATGACACGTCTGTGGAGGCATTGATCTTACCCAAGATAACAAGCATCCATCCCGAACAGGCAGTTAATGTAGAGGAGTGGAACATCCCTGGAAATGTTCAGCTCGCTGATCCCAGCTTCCATTTACCATCGTCTGTGGATCTGTTGATAGGGGCAGACTTGTTTTATAAGTTGCTGTCTGTATGACAAATAAGATTAGGGGATGACCGGCCGATCCTGCAAAAAACCATGTTTGGGTCGTTTCCGGAAAGGTGAAAACAACTCGAGTTCATCATCCTCATTGTCATGTCGTCTCGGAATACAATCATGTGGAGGCATCGTTGAATGAATTAGTTGAACGATTCTGGCGCATAGAATCTATTCAGCCGGATGGGCCTAGCCTTACGGAGGAAGAGAATCTCTGCAAAAAACACTTCGTGTCAACGGTTAGACAAAACAAGGAGGGAAGGTTTATTGTTCGGCTGCCATTTAAAACTGGGCATGATAAGTTGGGAGACTCAGCGCGCTGTGCGGAAAGGAGATTTTTCGGGTTGGAACGACGTTTGGGGCGAAATATTGAGCTAAGGCGTCAATATGCGGCCTTCATCCAGGAATACATGGATATGGGTCACATGGAAAAAATACCCAACCACCACCTAGTGAGGTACATTACTCCGCATCAGTGCGTCATAAAACCAGAGTCGACAACAACGAAATTGAGGGTAGTATTCGACTGCAGCTCCAGAACGTCTACGAATGTCTCATTGAATGATGTGCTGATGAAAGGACCGGTAGTTCAAGATGAACTTTTTTCAATTGTGCTGAGGTTTCGGTGCTACCAGTTCGCCTTAACTGCAGATATTTCGAAAATGTATCGGCAAGTCTTGATCGACGAAGAAGATACATATTACCAGTGCATTCTGTGGCGAGACGACCCAAGTAAAGATTTGGATATGTATCGGCTTATGACGGTAACATATGGAACCACTTCGGCTCCATATCTAGCCACTCGTTGCTTGAAAAGACTAGCGGAGGAGTACGACGAAGACTATCCTGTAGGGTCCGCCAAGTTGAAACAGGATTTCTACGTAGACGATCTCATCACAGGGGGCGATACCGTAGAGGAGATAGAAAGTATCTACAAAGAGGTGCGAGGAGTGCTACAGCGCGGGAAATTTGATATCCGCAAGTGGTATTCCAATGAACCGTCATTCCTGCAAAAGATACCAGAAGTGGATAGAGAAACGCCGTTGCGTATCAATGATGCGGACATCATCAAAGCATTAGGTGTCGTATGGGATCCTGCAAGCGATGAGTTATGCTGCTTCGATCCCAATATCGCAACATCCAGTCGAGTGACCATGCGCACGGTTTTGTCGGAAATGTCTCAACTATTCGATCTTCCAGGGCTCATTGGGATCTGTGGATCTCCAAGGTCAAATGGGACGAATCGCTGTCTCAAGAGCTACACAGTTAGCCGATTTAAGGAGGATACGAGTGCTAAGATGCGTGGTTCCCACGGGCAGCTTTGAGATTCATGGGTTTGCGGATGGATCGTGTAGGGCATACGGATGCTGCATCTATATACTAATGAAGGTTTTGTTGTGCAGCTGTTTTGCGCCAAGTCGCGGGTAGCCCCCCGTAAAGTGCAACCAATACCTAGACTTGAGCTTTGTGCGGCTGTATTGTTGGTACAGCTGCTAAAAAAGGTGTTGAAGAACGTTCCTAAGAGGGTGGAATCGGTGAATCTTTGGACTGACTCAGAAATCGTTCTGCTTTGGCTTGCGAAGCATCCATCGACGTGGGAGACGTTTGTGGCAAACCGAGTGTCGCGGATTCAACAAGGATCTCACCAAGCTATTTGGAGAACCAACGCCCATACCACGTCGAGTTAATCGGTTCTCGTCAGATCACCGTAATTAAACGACGTTGGGCGCGGTTAGTACGTAGATGGGGGACCGTTTGAGAACAACCGCGTGTCGTTGGCCAGTCCCATCTACATAGTTGAGGTAGATAATATACGTGGTATCACAATGGACCTAAATTGATCTAAGTGTGTCGGCTTCAGCCGACAGCCACATAAACCTAACCTAACCTAAGCTATTTGGGGACACGTGGGGTCTAAGTCGTATCCGGCTGATATAGTGTCACGAGGCGCTACGGTGTCAGAGCTATTAGCGTCTGCTTGGTTTAAGGGACCAGCATTTTTTTATAAGAGTCCTGGGCACTGGCCAAGCACAAAAACAATGGAAAGGGAAGCAGACGTGCCGGGCAAAAAGAACATGCCGATGTCGCTGCTAAGCGTAGAGACATCAGAATTCCAAAGTCGGTGTACAAAGTACTCAAACTTTCAGGCGATGTTAACAATATTTTCGTATGTGCGTCGATACATTCGTGGGTGTCGTCAGCGAAGGGATCCAGTAACCGGGCCATTCACCAGCACGGAACTACAGGAAACATTCGTGGTTCTGGTGTGGAATGTCCAGCAGGCGGCGTTTGCAGACGATATCAGGCTGCTTCAAAATAACCGGGAGCTTCCAAAGCAGAGTGCACTAAAATCGTTAGCGCCGTTCCTGGAAATTCGAGGAGAGTTGCGGCTATTGCGAGTAGGAGGTAGGTTGAAGAATGCTGAGATACCTTTGGAAACAAAACATCCGCTTCTTTTACCGAAGAAAAATGTCTTTGTGCGGCAGTATATGTTTCATCTGTATATCAAAAATCTCCATGCTGGACCACAAGCGCTGATGGCATTGGCGCGACAAAAGGTGTGGATTATTAATTGTAGAAGTCTGGCATCCAGCATGGTGAAGCAGTGTGTCATGTGCTTTAAGTACCGTCCACGGCTGCTTTCAGAGGTCATGGGGAATCTTCCCAAGAATAGGGTTGAGTTAACGAGACCGTTTCTCTTCTCAGGGGTGGATTTCTGTGGACCGCAGTTTGTCACCGAGGGCGTCCGAGGGCGACCGCCCAGGAAGGTGTATGTTGCTGTCTTCGTCTGTTTCGGTTGCAAGGCAGTGCATCTCGAAGTTGTCGGCGACCTGACCTCCAAATCATTTATAGCGGCGTTGAAGCGGTTTATAGCACGACGTGGTCTCCCTCAGCGAATTTACTGCGACAACGCAACTAACTTCGTAGGCGCAAGACGCGAGTTGGCTGAGCTTAGAACCATCTTTCTGCAGCAACAAACAACCGGCGATGTCCAGTCCTGGTGCGCCGCCGAAGGGATTGAATTCAAACATATTCCCCCGCGCGCTCCGCATTTCGGAGGGTTATGGGAAGCCGCAGTCAAGTCGTTTAAATTTCATTTACGTCGTGTGTTGTCCAAAAATATGTTCAATTTCGAGGAATTAACCACATTTGTTATAGAAATCGAATCTACTCGTATTCTTAATTCCAGGCCTATTTCATCAATGTCGTCGGATCCGAATGACTACGAAGCGCTCACACCAGGACATTTCCTTATTGGTGCTCCTCAACGCGCGGTTCCCGAGCCACTTCTCGAAGAGCCGAGGTCAATCAGCGCAATCGAGAGATGGAGGCGCATTACCTTGTTGCGACAGCATTTCTGGGCTCGATGGCATAAGGAATATCTGCTAGACCTTCAAGCTAAAGCTAAGTGGAGAGAGGCGGCACGCAGAGAACTCAAACCAGATACGTTAATTTTGATCCAAGATGACAATATCCCACCCATTCAATGGCATATGGGCCGCGTTATATCGACAATACGAGGTGATGACGGTAAGGTTCGAGTCGCCAACATCAGGACCAAGGCCGGAGTCATCCGAAGAGCCATTCATCGGTTAGCAGTCTTGCCAGTAGAAGAAAATTGAAATAACTTCAGAGTAAAGCGGAAATAACTTGTAGTCATCTCAATAGGGGCCGGAATGTTTGGGCCTCTGTATTGCATTTCACTCTGTTCTTGACATTTATGTAATTTAACTCAGTCTCACCAATGTATAAAGGAGAGGATATGAAATAAAAAGAAAGAAGTTTAACAGTTGAATTGAATCGGAGCGTTTCGTTGTTATTTTAATCGTCGAAAGATCAGTTTTTGTTGTCGTTGCTGAGATTTACAGAAAAATAATGTCGTTGAACCGTAAAAATATACGGAACACTTGCAAACCTTTTCATATACCTCATACTGCTCGTTCAATTCCCTAATCGTTTTACAGCTGTACAATATCATTTTACTTTCTCCACTGCCCGGTGCGCCGTTGACGATGTACCAAATGAGCGACTTCTCATCAATGTCCGCATATTGTCCCAACTCCTGCATTTGTTAGGCGTACTCACGAAAACGATAATTTTTTCATTTTTCAATTTGGTGTAAATTTCAGCTTCGCAAACCGGCTTTTCAAATTCTGTGCACAGCTTCATCTTAAGTTCGGCATATGACTTACAAGCACATGTTCGTATAAAACTTCGTGCTGATCCAATTAGTTATTTTTTGAAAAAATATATTTTTCTACTTCGGACCACTTTAACAGTGATGCAAGCTCTTCAAACTCCGCAAACCACGTTTTAATTGAAACGTTGTCGTCCCCACTGAAAGTAGTAGCAAATTTTCAATGTCTCTTACTCCAATGCGACCCGTTGATTCCCCAGCTCCTGCACTGCTGTTGCCTCCAGTATTTTGTTCCGCATTTGTTATTTTTTCCTCCGATTTAGAAGATTTTTTTTCTGCCGTATGTTTCTGTCCTTCCTGGTTCTCTTCACTGCTCTCGCACTCAGTCTCACTTTTTCCCTCAAGAAATTTCTGCAGCCTATCAACAATTACTGCTTTGACCCCTGTAGTATCCAAACCAAGACTATTAAGTTTTAGCTTCAATTGATCACTGTGAGATTTTTTATCATTATATGAAAAGAAAAAGAATATTAATCTCGAGTGATTTGATGTTAAAATTTTGCGTTGAGCCCCCAAACATGAGGGAAATCAAAGACTTTGTATTCGATACAAATGGTAACAATAATTCATTTATTTGAAAGATAATTGATAATGGTATGTGAGTATGATTTTTGAACTGCTTAATACGACCGTACAACTTCGGTAAAACAACAGCAATCACCGTTCTACGATCTTTATTTTTACGATTAGGAAATTATTTTTATTCAATCTAATATGTACAAATTGTCTTATATCTAGACTTATAACTAAAATTGAAAATGTCGGCCCATCAAAAGCGGCCCGACGAATTTCTTATGGCTAGGTTTACAAAACTTTTACAAAACTATATTTATGACTACTCTTAATCTATTTATGATATCACTAGTCAACAAAATTTTGTAACAAGAAAGGTGCTTCCTAATTTTGAATTACCCGCCTACCCATAGTTAATCGCCATATTTATTTTGATTCCATCAGGTCTCGTTTTTATGTTACAGCTACTCTCTACAGAACTGAAAAAAATCGTTTTTTTTCATTGTCGCACTCGAAGTTTTTTTTTATTTAAAGAGCGTTGTGTGTTTTTCTGTTTTTTGTGTTAAGTGATTCTTAAATAATGCCAAGAAAGTGTAAAAATGATCCCGACAAGTTTTGCTAATTTGTGGCGGCATTACTTTTAAAACTCAGCGTAGGAATTTGACACCATTGGTAACTAAGCTATACGAGTATGAACAATATTTCGGCTTTGCAATCGGACAACAAAACAAAGCGTGGGTTCCACACATCTGTTGTACTATATGTGTGTAAGTCTTCTTACTGGATGGGCGAGAAAATCTCGATCTATGCGTTTTGCAATACCTATGATATAAACTGAACCAATCAACCACTTATCTGATTTTTATTTTTGTCTTACTGATACAAAAGGTATTATAATTAAAACAAAAAGTAAAATTAAGTAACAGGTTAGCATCAGCAGATGGCAGGTTAGCATCGGCTAAAAGACCGATCCTTCATAGTGAAGAACTGCATGTACCAGAACTACCTCAAAGTCCCGATCTGGCCGCTACGCCAGAAACAACCAAAAACGAGACATTATTAGGAAATCACCGATCAAGTGACTATAAAAATATCGTCGCGGAGCTGTTATCTACTTATAAGACTTTGGGCTGCAATATGTCATTGAAAATACATTTTCTTCATTCACATTTAGACTTCTTTCCTGAAAATGTGGGCGCCGTCAGCGATGAACACGGTGAAAGATTCCACCAAGACATTTCTACCAGGAAAGACGATACCAGGGCAAATGGAGTCCACGTATGCTAGCGGATTACTGTTGGACATTAAAACGAGATATCCCTGAAGCAAAGTATAGCAGAAAATCATAAAGCCACATTTATATTTATGGTGCAGTATAAGGGAATAACGTCGTTTTGTTCTGTGGCGTATTCCAACAGATAGTATGCAAAAAAACAAATAAAATATTTAACACCCGTATTATATTTTGCAAATTAGCCAACCCAATTCAAAATTAACTGCCGCTCGCATTTCCCGAGTCACAAACCGGATCCTTTAGTCGAACACTGCCTTTTTGACCATTATGATCAGCTGCGCACCTAGCATAAGAGCAAACCAGTATTTTTTTTTTTGACACGATCTACTACATTCCTAACACAGAGAAAATCGTATAGTATTTATAGATGTGGCTAAGCTATCGCGCGCTCTTTTTGCTGGCAGCTTTCTTACCAAATCAGATCTTACGGACAAATTCCTGTAAGTCACCGTTCTCGGCATTTTCGACAATTATTTTATTGTGCGTAAATAAATCAAAATTCATTTCTAGAATTCTGAAACAGATCTGCGGTGTCGAAGGTAAAGAAAAGCTGCAAACACGCTTGGGTGAAAATGGCAGAGAAAACCACTTTCTAACCTGGAATTCTGCTGTTTCGGCTTTCCTGAGGTAAGCGTGAAAACGTGAAGTGTTTTATGCCATTATATCCAATTTACCCTTAATTAAATTTACCCTTCTTAGCTCTGCGGATAGTTTTTTTTGCTTGGCTGTAAAGAGTGTTCGCGTGACCCAAAAACGTGTCCAATGCCCAAACCACAAGGGCACGATAAATGAACAAAACTCGCCCCATTAATCCAAGCAAAAGGCATCCGCACTAAAAAGTGAGCCGTGCATTTAAATCGATGGACCTGATCTGTGAATTAGACAAAGTCAGTCCGGATCGAGGAGGTTATGCGTCCGCCAAATCAGCATGCAATAGCCACCGAAACGTCCAAAAACACGTGTAAAATCAATACCTGCCAAACCACCCTTGGAAAAAAAACCCAATGCAACAGAGAATACCTATCAGCAATCACCGGACACGTTCACCCACCAGAGATTCAGCGCTCTGTCAAACCCTCCCAGCTGCACCATCAATTAATCTATATTCAGTGATGAACTTTCAAGTGCTTAGTGACCAACGATGCAATGTGGCCTAATTTTGATTTATATATACATATATGTTGGTTGCTAAATAACATTGCTTTTCTTAACCTAACAAAAAAAATATACATATAAAGAAAGAAATTCCATAGTTTTTCCCAACATAACTTACAATAAGAAATTCATAGCTAACCTTAAATTTAGACTTAAAATTAGTCTAATATATAATGTTTATTCAGTTACTATCTATCTATGATCTAACCTAAATTTCAAAGCCACGCAAAAAAATAATTATTTTTATAAACCTAAATCCAAGTACATACATACGTATATAGCCAGATCGCATCGGTGAAGCAGCGAAATTTGTGCACAAACTTCGACGCAGCGAAATCAACATAAAGAACCGTGAGTACACACATGCTACTAGATATTGTTCATTGGCTTTGGGGTTTCTATCATTACCTTCAAATTTCATTAACTGCATTGAAACATTTATTAAAACATACTTATTCTAATTACTTACCTAGCTTATCTAAATACATTTAACCTAACTTAATGATAATTAAATATACATATTCCACTATTCTAATTATACATCTGGGCTTATCCAAATCAATATACATAGAGGCCTACTTACTACTTCTATTCCTAAATCTAAGACTGTGAATTTCTGCGTGCTTACTTTTAAATAAATATGTGGTAATTTGAACAAAATTGTTGAGATGTGTCAGTGATTTCAGAAGTGTGGGTGATCATAACAGGGACAAATTCGATAACACATGAGGACGAATCTGTCAAGGTACGACACAATGGTGGCAACCGCTGCTATATTTGTAGGGAGGGTTCCTCTAGGTAGTAGATCATCAACTACCGCAGCGCTACGAGGTTGCTTCATATAAGCTTTTTCTTCTTTTCGTATGTCCTTTTTCTTCATCCGCAAAAGCCACGCTGAGATGTCACAACATCAGCTTCAGCGATCAGCCGATAAAATCGGTTCCCACCAGATACCATGCATTAATGAAGTCAGCGTGGGTCCATGCAAATCCTTCTGTGTGTAAGGATCCTTTCACCCATCACTATCTCTGCTTCCTTTATTTTACTCCTTCTTTCTCTGTTTGGCACGATAAATTTTGTTTCGTCAGGGTAGCCCATAAGCAGCAAAAATCCACCCCACCATCGAGTGAATGCCGTGCAACCGCAAGCGTGCCAGCTGCTGCTTGTCGTGTCTTGTCGAGGAGCATCCATCTCCACATCGAAACTGTCTAAAAGACACACCTGAATGTTACAAATGGCGCCCGCAGTGTGGGGCCTGAAAAGCATGTTAAATGTCTTTTTTAAATCTCCACTACCATAGCTTTCTTGCGGATGCTAGGATTTTCTTAATTGTAAGAAAAAAAATACATAATCAAACATTTGTTACGCTACTTTCAATGTACACAGATTTTTAAATTATACCTACATTCAGTATAAGCGTATACACCATAAAATTGATTGCATTAGAATCTACAGTTTATAAGCTAACATCTAAGATTCTAAGTGTTTCAGACCTTATCTGTCCTCTGATAGTTAGTGCTTTTAAAACTTCTAGTTTCAGTTGTCTGAGTCGCTGGAGACTAGCTCAGCAGTTCAGAGGAATGGAACTAGTAAAACGTCCTAATCAATCAATCTGCACACATTTAAAATCTCTTTCCAAACCCACATGAACAACCTTATCAGCAAATCATTTCACTTACACTTTGGTAAGGCCAACACATCTCAACAAATTACCTATAAATATTTACATATTATTATTTTTTTTTCTCATCGAAACCAAAATAAGAATAACTTAATCAAAACAAAATGAGTAAAAATAACCCAAACACTACTGGTACGGTACCTAAGCAACGAGCAATTGGTACACGTTCTCAAATCCTACGGGATACAAACACACCCACTAATCGGCAAATAAATTTTCAGCCGTTGAGGCATTCCCCGCACAGAATGTCGATGACTCCTAACCGTGTTCTGAGCGAGTCCAATTTGCATATTGATAGTAATGTTAACACCTCTCTTACGACAACAACTACCACTGCAGTAACGTTTACAACATGTACCACTGTAAATAGTTCATTGCGTCCGATTGCCTCTTCAATAGTTGGAAAAGTAAGAGGGATGAATAGTAGTAATGTTGCACGTCATATTGCAACAAGAAATGAGCATTTTGACAATTCTCGCAACGGTAATCCTAATCATGCAAATATACCAAATGCAAGTAATGACAGTGCACAACAAACGGCTCTCTTAAATTATCTCCTGCAAACAAAACACAACAATGGTCAACCGTCTGACTTTCTCCGACGTAGGCAGCAAGAGAATCTTAATATGTCAGGTATCACTGCTGGAGGAAATGTAGGATTCGCAGATGAACAAATTCGGCAAGCAGTAAACGAAGCATTAACTTCTATCATTCCATCTTTAATTAAAGAGAATGTAGAAGGAACGCTGCAGCCACTATTAAACAGACAATTTGTTGAAGAGCCACGACCATCTCAATCTCAGTCGAATTTTAATAATTTTGCTAACCATGCACATGCCTTTGACCAATCTTATATTGATTCTTTTAGTAGTATGGGAGGGGTACATAGAACTTTTCCACCTAATATGGAAAGCCATGCAAGACCAAATGAAGGTATGGCCTTGCGATTAGATCGGTGGGGTCTGAAGTTTGATGGAACTTGTAAGGGTATATCGGTGGAGGACTTTGTCTTTCGGGTTGACATGCTAAAACAGAACTATGATTGCACATGGAATGACGTGCTTATGAATTTCCACCAACTTTTGACTGGGGTAGCGGAGGATTGGTATTGGCAGCACCTTCGCGGTAATCCTCGGGGTGACTGGCCGAATCTACCCCGTGCCATAGTTAAGCAGTTTCGAAATCATGAAAACGATTTCGAGATTATTAAACAAATTATGGACAGGCGGCAATTACCCAGAGAAAGCTTTGAGGAATTCTACAATGTTATTACACATTTAAGGAGCCAATTAAGACAGCCAATGCGTGACCACGACCTTATTCAAATTCTCCGGACAACTATAAACTCCAAACTGATGAGCTTTGTATATCCAATGAAGATTCATACGTTGGAAAACTTTAAGGAAGAGTGTAAACGTACAGAACGGATGATACAAGCTCGGTTCTTGATGCAAAATCGTACCATACCTTACCAGTCCGTACATGAGTTGCAAGATTTCGTTGAATCTAATACGTTTGAAAGCGAAACTAACAACGTTTCCGCAATTGGTAGTCCTCCAAGATTAAATCAATTTCAAAAGAGAACTTTACCACCTAAAATCATAAAATGTTTTAACTGCAAGTGTCAGGGACATATTTTCACTGAGTGTCCGTCCCCAATCAAAAGACTGTTTTGCTACAGATGCGGATCAGATGGAGCAACTGTTTTGAATTGCGTTAGATGTAATCCGCTCGAACGGAAGGAACACCGGGGAGTCCCGTTCGACTCAAACCCACCCGGAATAAAAACGGTAGATGCATGTACCAATACAATCGCAGACTACCATTCAACAATTCCTCATAATTTAGTCAAACGTAACACACAAAATTCAGAAAATCGCAAAAGGCAATCCCTATTCCAAAATTTAACTTATGAAGAAAAACTCAAGCAGTACAATAATATATAAAATATACGTTCAAAAATCTTCAAAATTGAAGAGCTTAAAAGCAGTGATGAAGGCAATACATTTTTCAAAACTCGACTAAGACACAAAAAAAGAAAAGTTTTTAAACAAATTATTTGCAGTAGCACTATAAACTGCGCTATAGATTCCAGGCCGTATGCTAAACTCAAAATACAAAACAGAGAGATGACTGGCTTGCTGGATAGTGGAGCTAGTATCTCGTGCCTCGGAAAAGATTGTATGGAAGTAGTTAAGGACCTAGGCCTACCGATTCTAGACTTCGCATCTTTTATCAGAACTGCAGATGGCAAGCCTCAGTCAATCGTTGGTCGAATCCAGGCGGAGGTCACCTTCAACAATCAAATCGAGAAATTAGATCTTTACCTAATTCCATCGCTGTCACAATCTCTGTATTTGGGCATAGACTTTTGGCAAAAGTTTAAAATAGCGCCGAATATTATAAGCGAGTTATCTGAAAGCTTAAAACCTGAAATAAACGAAAATAAAAGACAAACTCGAGAACTATCTGATTCAGAACAAAGTCTACTAGAGGAAGTTGTAGCGAAATTTCCATCTTTCTCCAAACTTGGATTAGGAAAAACTTCGCTAGAAACGCATATTATAGATACTGGCAATTCCGAATCAGTAAAACAGCGCCATTATCCGGTATCACCAGCAATCCAAGAGATGATATTTAGCGAATTGGATCGCATGCTTTCGTTAGGAGTAATCGAGGAGAGTACGAGTTCCTGGAGTTCGCCAATCGTTCTTATCCGAAAACCCGGTAAGAACAGACTCTGCTTAGATTCGCGAAAGGTTAACTCATTAACGAAGAAAGATGCGTATCCTCTTCCTCACTTTGAGGGTATGCTGAGTCGCCTGCAAGATACACAATACATCAGTAGCGTGGATCTTAAGGACGCCTTTTGGCATATACCTCTGGAGGAAGCGTCCAGGGAAAAAACTGCGTTCACGGTTCCAGGGCGACCACTCTATCAATTCACCGTCATGCCTTTTGGGTTGTGTAATGCTGCCCAGAGGATGTGTCGGTTAATGGATAAAGTGATCCCCAGTGCACTACGAGAACAAGTGTTTGTTTACTTGGACGATTTGCTGATCATCTCAAAGGATTTTGCTGGCCACTTGGAGACCTTGGAGAAGGTTGCGGTATGTTTGCACAAAGCAAATTTAACAATAAACGTGGAAAAGTCTCATTTCTGTTTTAGGGAGTTGAGATATCTGGGTTATATTGTAGGAGAGGGTCATATCAAACCAGACCCGAGTAAAGTTTTTTTTTTTTTTTTTTTTTTTTATAATTTGCGTGCGCTAAAGGGATTTCTTTTTTCTGTAGTGACACAGTACCCTTATAATGGTAAAACCACAGCGCAGGCATTTTAGTTTGTTGCGCAAGTAGCTCCTAGCAATTCATTGCCTATTTTTGGGTGCTACTTACTGAAAGAATAGAAGGATAGGAAAGAAGTTTGGTGCGATGGAATTTTTTTTTCTCAACAGGTGGCGATAACGATAACGGACTTCCCGGTACCAAAATCGCTGTGTGGCTGGTACCGGCGGTTTATTCGCTACTTTGCCTTAATTGCTAGTCCTTTATCTGACACATTAAAAAAAAATAAGCTATTTGAGTTGACTCCAGATGCCCTAACATCTTTTGAATCACTGAAATCAGCTCTAGTTTCTGCCCCTTTATTGTCAAACCCAGATTTTTCTAAGCCTTTCGTCATTCAGTGCGATTCATCAAGTTATGGGATAGGAGGCGTTTTATTTCAGTACGATGAGGAGGGCAACGAAAGGCCCATAGCGTTCTTTTCGGAGAAACTCAATGCGTGTCAACGCAATTACAGCGTTACCGAGCAGGAATGCTATGCGGCGGTGCAGGCGATCAAAAGGTTCCGAGCGTATGTTGAGGGTGTCAAATTCACCATCGTGACCAATCATGCCAGCTTAAAGTGGCTGATGAGTCTTAAAGATTTAAGCGGCAGATTGGCACGATGGTCGCTAAAATTACAAGCCTTTAGCTTCGACATCCAACACAGGAAAGGCGCGCAGAACATCGTTCCAGATGTACTTTCTCGCTCTTTCGAAAACGAACCTTTGATCGAGTCCATCGCGTGTACAGACGTAGACGTTGATCTCCATTCGTCGGAATTCAAAACACCAGACTACCTTGAATTAGTTGAAAATGTATCACAAAACCTTGATTGCTTCCCAAACGCAAGAGTTGTTGATGGCATCGTCTATATAAAAATTCCCTCAGTAACTGGTGATCCATTGAAATCAGAGTTTGAGTGGAAGTTGTGGGTACCTGCAAAAGTATCTAACTCGTTGATTATGAAACTACATGATTCTCCGAATAGCGCCCATGGCGGTATGTTTAAGACGCTAAAGAAAATTAAAGAGCTTTACTACTGGCCCAACATGACAAACGAAGTTCGCGATTACGTTCGGAAATGTTCGCAGTGCAAAGAGAGCAAGTCGTCTAATACAACCTTGCGAGTACCAATGGGATCGCAATATGAAATTGACCGCCCTTTTCAAAAAATCTACGTCGATTTCATGGGACCGTATCCCCGGACAAGGCGGGGCAATGCTTTCATATTTATTGTGTTAGATGCCTTCTCGAAATATGTTTTCCTGAAGCCAATGCGAAAAGCCAACACGAACGCAGTAGTGGATTTTCTGCAACAAGATGTCTTCCATCGGTTCGGTGTACCTGAATTTATACACAGTGACAATGGAAGGCAGTTTGTTTCAAACGATTTTCAAGCTTTCTTGTTAAAATACGGGTGCGTTCATATCCGAAACGCAGTCTACTCTCCTCAGGCCAACGCTTCAGAGAGAGTAAATCAATCCATCTTATCAGGGATCAGAAGTTATGTTAAAAGCGACCAAAATGACTGGGATAGATATATTTCGGAGATTCAACAAGCTCTCTGTACTTCAGAACATCAATCCACAGGGGTCACCCCTTATTACTGTTTGTTCGGACAGCAAATGTGTACCAACGGCAAGATGTACAAACTTTTTCGGAAGTTGAATGTACTAGGAGACAGTGATTTACAATACATCCCAAAGAATTGTAAACTCCAAATTATAAGGCAGGCAGTTAAGGAAAAGATTAATCTGGCGTATGAACGTAACAAAAGGACCTATAATTTGCGAAGTGCAGTTCGTAGTTTTTCCGCTGGAGACATAGTGTACCGTAGAAACTTTGTGCCAAGCGATGCGTCAAAAAATGTTAACGCTAAATTATGTGCAAAGTTTATAAAGTGCCGGGTTGTGCAGCAGATTGGAAACTCGTTATTCGAAGTAGAAAATTTTGATGGCAAAAAAATCGGCGTGTTTCATGCTAAAGATTTACGAAAGTGACCCCTTTAAAATCTCTTTCGCGAAATCAGGGTCATGGGTCGGTCGATTGCTTTGATAACGATTGACACATATTTGCATGGTGGTGGAATCCATTCTTCATGTCTTTCAGAAACATGGGATCTTTCAGTAATCCATGACTTTGTGGCGTATTCCAACAGATAGTATGCAAAAAAACAAATAAAATATTTAACACCCGTATTATATTTTGCAAATTAGCCAACCCAATTCAAAATTAACTGCCGCTCGCATTTCCCGAGTCACAAACCGGATCCTTTAGTCGAACACTGCCTTTTTGACCATTATGATCAGCTGCGCACCTAGCATAAGAGCAAACCAGTATTTTTTTTTTTGACACGATCTACTACATTCCTAACACAGAGAAAATCGTATAGTATTTATAGATGTGGCTAAGCTATCGCGCGCTCTTTTTGCTGGCAGCTTTCTTATCAAATCAGATCTTACGGACAAATTCCTGTAAGTCACCGTTCTCGGCATTTTCGACAATTATTTTATTGTGCGTAAATAAATCAAAATTCATTTCTAGAATTCTGAAACAGATTTGCGGTGTCGAAGGTAAAGAAAAGCTGCAAACACGCTTGGGTGAAAATGGCAGAGAAAACCACTTTCTAACCTGGAATTCTGCTGTTTCGGCTTTCCTGAGGTAAGCGTGAAAACGTGAAGTGTTTTATGCCATTATATCCAATTTACCCTTAATTAAATTTACCCTTCTCAGCTCTGCGGATAGTTTTTTTTGCTTGGCGGTAAAGAGTGTTCGCGTGACCCAAAAACGTGTCCAATGCCCAAACCACAAGGGCACGATAAATGAACAAAACTCGCCCCATTAATCCAAGCAAAAGCCATCCGCACTAAAAAGTGAGCCGTGCATTTAAATCGATGGACCTGATCTGTGAATTAGACAAAGTCAGTCCGGATCGAGGAGGTTATGCGTCCGCCAAATCAGCATGCAATAGCCACCGAAACGTTCAAAAACACGTGTAAAATCAATACCTGCCAAACCACCCTTGGAAAAAAAACCCAATGCAACAGAGAATACCTATCAGCAATCACCGGACACGTTCACCCACCAGAGATTCAGCGCTCTGTCAAACCCTCCCAGCTGCACCATCAATTAATCTATATTCAGTGATGAACTTTAAAGTGCTTAGTGACCAACGATGCAATGTGGCCTAATTTTGATTTATATATACATATATGTTGGTGCATTTTGCTAAATAACATTGCTTTTCTTAACCTAACAAAAAAAATATACATATAAAGAAAGAAATTCCATAGTTTTTCCCAACATAACTTACAATAAGAAATTCATAGCTAACCTTAAATTTAGACTTAAAATTAGTCTAATATATAATGTTTATTCAGTTACTATCTATCTATGATCTAACCTAAATTTCAAAGCCACGCAAAAAAATAATTATTTTTATAAACCTAAATCCAAGTACATACATACGTATATAGCCAGATCGCATCGGTGAAGCAGCGAAATTTGTGCACAAACTTCGACGCAGCGAAATCAACATAAAGAACCGTGAGTACACACATGCTACTAGATATTGTTCATTGGCTTTGGGGTTTCTATCATTACCTTCAAATTTCATTAACTGCATTGAAACATTTATTAAAACATACTTATTCTAATTACTTACCTAGCTTATCTAAATACATTTAACCTAACTTAATGATAATTAAATATACATATTCCACTATTCTAATTATACATCTGGGCTTATCCAAATCAATATACATAGAGGCCTACTTACTACTTCTATTCCTAAATCTAAGACTGTGAATTTCTGCGTGCTTACTTTAAAATAAATATGTGGTAATTTGAACAAAACTGTTGAGATGTGTCAGTGATTTCAGAAGTGTGGGTGATCATAACAGGGACAAATTCGATAACACATGAGGACGAATCTGTCAAGGTACGACACAATGGTGGCAACCGCTGCTATATTTGTAGGGAGGGTTCCTCTAGGTAGTAGATCATCAACTACCGCAGCGCTACGAGGTTGCTTCATATAAGCTTTTTCTTCTTTTCGTATGTCCTTTTTCTTCATCCGCAAAAGCCACGCTGAGATGTCACAACATCAGCTTCAGCGATCAGCCGATAAAATCGGTTCCCACCAGATACCATGCATTAATGAAGTCAGCGTGGGTCCATGCAAATCCTTCTGTGTGTAAGGATCCTTTCACCCATCACTATCTCTGCTTCCTTTATTTTACTCCCTCTTTCTCTGTTTGGCACGATAAATTTTGTTTCGTCAGGGTAGCCCATAAGCAGCAAAAATCCACCCCACCATCGAGTGAATGCCGTGCAACCGCAAGCGTGCCAGCTGCTGCTTGTCGTGTCTTGTCGAGGAGCATCCATCTCCACATCGAAACTGTCTAAAAGACACACCTGAATGTTACAGTTCTTAAAAACTGAACATTTCTAAAATGCAATAAAGTCAAATTACAAAAAATCTGTTCGTATTGGAATAATTCTAACTTTATTTTTATTATTCTTATAACTGTCCTAAACATAATTAGACAAAAGTTTTCATGTTACACGCAAAAAGTGTTTTTTTTGTTGACTAGTGTATTTTTTTAAAATTAATTAATAGCTAATTGTTCCTGTTGTTAAGAAAAGAAAATAAAGTATTAGCGTTCATTACAAGGCGTAAGTCACCCCCTGTAATGTTATACCGATTTTTCGTAGAACGGAGTATCTTCGTTGTGGATGATGTCAAAAACTTGCATCCGTGATGGCACGAGTATTTAGATACCGATCCAATTCTTGGTTCCATTTGTTGCTGGGTTAATACCTGGACTTCTGTGTTTGGGCAATCACCGTTTTGTCTTGTTTTCGGCTCTTTTATATCGTCACATCTGGTGTGCCCCAGTGCCCAGGAGGGCACCCCGGCTGCCCTGGGCCTCTACAAAACAGGGGACCCAATATTTCAAATTCCGACGAGTAGTAGATTCTACTCCCGACGAATCTTATATCGATCAACTAACTATAGTTGTTAAATATATTGAAGGATCGATGCCAAAAGTAAGATTTCGCACCTTTTTACTGTGGCCATATCGACGAGGCCATATCAAACGCTTTACTAAAATTTTTAGGTGACCATCAAATAGTCATTTTGGATTGCCGCGGGAAATCATAATGACAATGCTGCAAACATGAGTGGTAAATACAAAGGGATGCAGGTCCTTATTTTGGAGCAAAATCATTTATCGGCGTTTGTAGTGTACCATGTTGTGCTCATTCTCTCAAATTAGTTGGAAAGGCAGCTGCCAACTCTTGTCCATTGGCTGTTCAATTCTTCGATTTCATTCAGAATTTATATACGTTTTTCACAGCAAGAACAGAGCTATACCATATTCTGACTAAAAAATTAGGTATCACAGAAGAAAAGCGGACAATTTTACGTTTTAAAAAAGGTTTGCGATACTCGTTGGTCTTGTCGAGCTGAATTCTGAAATCGAAGGAGCTCTAACCAGCATATCTTCTGATAAGGAGCAAATAGACATCGTTAAGAATGAATCATCGAACCTTTTACGAAAGATGAGATGTCTCGAAACCGCTCTATTTGCTATCTTTTGGAACGACATCTTACAGCGGTTCGAAGCTACAAACAAGATGTTGCAGGACCAAAATGATTCTTGAATATGCATTGCGTGCATTAGAATCATTGAAATCATTCGATGAATCCAAAAGAGACGATTTTGATAAATACGAGAAAGCAGCTAAAGAAATAAAGGGTGGCGACGGTGTAGAGGTTAGTGTGTTGGCTTGTGACCCGTGCGGTGCAGGTTCAATCCCCATGGGGAACAACAACATACGCCACCCATTCACATGCCACTACACCAAAAAAGAGGATTTTTGCATGGTAGTACAATGGACCGTTACCGAGTCTGAGTGCCCTGCGATTTGGATTTCCTTCTTCTTAAAAAATAATAATAACAAAAAAGCTAAAGAAATATATAGTACTGACCAATATGTACAATCACGCACCAGAACAAGAAATGTGAGGTTGAATCCACTCGATTATATGAAAGCACAAGACGCAAATCTGTCACCAAAACAGAAATTCAAAGTTACCGGTTTTATCCCAGTTATCGATCAGCTATGTGTTTCTCTTGGGATCATGACGTATAATCTCGAATGAAAAAATCTCGAATGCAAAAAATCTCGAAAAAACAAATTTTTAATCTAAAATGCAAAAATCTCGAATGCACAAGAATCTCGAATGGACAAAAATCTCAAAAAAAAAAGTTAATTAGAGATTTTTTTTTACCTATTTAAAGAGTTTAAACTTAAAGAAAACACAATACATATTTAGTTTATTCAGCAATTTATTTTTTTCGATAAATTAACAACAAAAAATCAATATTTAACAAAAAATGGTAAAAATTCCAATGGTAAATAAGGTGCCGTGAAATACAGCCGAATCGGCCTTGTTTAGCTTTTAATTTATTTACACAATCAGATAAAGATTCCTAACTGTTTTCAGATTTGCACCCCTGAAAACCTCGCACCTACTCCAAATCCAACAGTGACCCCAAGCAGGGGGTTGCAGGGCATTCATACCTCCCATAGGCATTGCACTGTTTATGGGATGAGTTGCGAAATCTCAAGTAGAATAAAGTCGATCTCCGAAATCTCCTTCGATATTATTACTCTTTTGTACTACTACATAATTGGAAATAAAGTCGAGAATAGAAAATGGTGAATTTCGACATTACTTCCGATTTCTTATGGAAATAAGTGGATCGACATTATTTCCATCTACTTTATTTCACGGCACCGGTAAATAAATCCATCGATTTCGATTTTAATATTTCCTTTGTTTGTAATGATTTCATTTACTTTCAGTTTAATTGTTTTTTTTGCACTCACTTTGTGATAACACACGATCCCAAACAACATTAATTTTATGTAGCTTTTTTACAGTTGCATGGGCAGTTTGCTAGTCAATCGTGGATGTTAAAGAATAGTTAATAATCTAGAATTAATTTTTGAGACAATGGTTACAATTCGCGAGTGCGACCATTGTCTCAAAAATTTATATATTCATTAGAGATTTTTGCATTCGAGATATTGTCTTCTAGATTTTTGTATTTCGATATTATGCTTTCTAGATATTTTTTTCGAGATTTTTTCGATTCTAAATTTTTGTTTTCGAGATTTTTACTTTCGAAATTTTTGCTTTCTGGATTATTGCTTTCTAGATATTGTGGTAAACCCGTTTCTCTTACTGCAAGATTGCATGCATACGAAACTGGACGTTCGTGATTTGGATTTCTCAACCACATAGAGAAGATGGATGCTGCAAATTTGCATGCTGCAGCAAAGGCATTGATGAAAGTATACAAAAATGATTTAGATCTTAGTCTTGGTAATGAGTTGGTTCAATTTCTATCTTTGATCAACTTATACAAAAAGGATTATAGAAAAGCCCAATCTACTTATACATACTCATTTTCAAAAATGAAAATTATAAAAAATAAACTTCGAACTACGATGGGACAAAACCGTCTATCGAAGCTATCCCTACTCAGCATTGAAAGCGATTTACTGCGGGAACTGAATTTCAGCGAAATCATCAAAGATTTTTCGTCGAGGAAAGCTCGCAAGGTCCCGTTTGTTAGCGCTTTAACATAATTTCATATAATTCTTGTTTTTGTCTATATTTATATATGTATCTTTGTTAAGATAATTTACTTGGATTCGCAATAAATTATTAAACACTTGACTGATTTTTTTTTAAATTTTATTTGGAAAATAATAAGCCTTCACTCATTTGTTGCCCCTGGGCCTCCAGACATCTAAATCCGGCCCTGGTGTGGCCTGATGTTTGGGTATTTTAGATGATGATAAGAGTTAGTTGAGTCTGTTGTTGTGATGGCGAAATGATGATGTAATAGGGGTGTAGTGAGGCAAACGGTGGTTTGGTAGAGTCTGGCATCCTACATATATATTAAGTATAAGTATTAAGTATATATTATCTTGGTATTTAGCGCTGTCGGAACCGGTATGTATATATAAACGATTGTCTTACAAAGTACACGCAGGCTCTATTCGATAAGACAAAACAAGCAAAAATGCAAAATTATGTTATATTGTATGGTACAAAGTTAACAAACTTCTTGTGAGAAGGGTTGAGGGTGGCAAAGTCATCTTAATTAGATCTTTTAATGATCTTTCATTCATTTTTCCAATCTCGTAAGTAAATGAATAATAGCCGTGTTTCTTTGCACGCGGATATAGGGATAATTTGAAATTTACATGTAAAATACAACAACAACTTATCCAATATACGCTAACTTTAGCGGGGATAGCTATCGCCGCTAAGTCAGTTAGCGGGGATAAACAGTGCTTCCAAAACCCATTTTCTTCGTTTCTGATGAGCCGATACGATGAATTTTTCAGGAAATGTCCAAGTTTGACATCCCTCCGACCACTAACACATCCCGCCGAATTTTGTTCGTGATTTTATTATTATTTTTTTTTCAAACTTCTACTTAAGGATTTTATCTTGATCAATTCAAAAAAAAATTAATTATTTAAGAACCTCCCACTAGTTCGCATTGAAACACAATCATATATTTTTATATATGTATAATTTTATTGATCAAGATTACAATTGCACTTATATTTTCATATATGTATAATTTTATTGATCAGGATTACAACTGCACTTATATTTTTATATATGTATAGTTTTATTGATCAAGATTACAACTGCACTTATATTTTTATATATGTATAATTTTATTGATGAAGATTACAACTGCATTCTCCGACTGCCAAACTAACAATGCCAATTTTGAATTCATAATTTAAATCCCTAGCCTATAATACTTGCTGATCTGCAATTCGCATGCAGATCCACTTTATTCAGCCGGATCGTATGTCACGGTGGGAATGGCCTTCTGAGGTGCACCGGATGCGCTCGTGCTTCGGTTGCACTTTTGCATGCGCTGGGTGAATGTTGGGTGAATGCCCGAATATGATAACTTGCTTCGGTTGCACTCTTACACGCGCTGGATGGATGGTGGAATGTGATAACTGCCCCCCTTTTAAATGTCTGCGTTCCGCAGATCACCCGAGCAGGTGGATGAACTTTGGTTTCCGTTGGTTCGGTTGTCCTCTTGAGGAGGTCGCGGCAAAGGACTTCGATGAAAAGATAGTCGGAGCTCTGGGATGTTGGCCCTTCCGTAAATCTTCTTCCAGAATAGGCAGATGATGACAAAGACTGCTGTGATAATGGAAATTTCTGCAAGAATAGAAGAGTTAAGGTTTTTTCTTAAGGTGTTAATGAGTTCAATGTTTTTTGCGCTGAGATCATGCACGTATTCCAGGTTAGGTTTGATTTTTTTTCCCGTAACCTTAGCCAAGACGGGGGGAAGTGCCTGCGGACTGAAAACCATTCTGCTGTAGTATGTCTTCTCCTTAATGTGGTCTGTGTTATTGTCCAGCTGGATCAGGTAAGTACCATCTAAAGGAATAGAGGAATTTTTATTTAGAATCGTCCCGTTGAAGTTCGTGAGGAAGATTGTATTTTCCCCGATGAGTTCAACTATCTCCTCGTTCGTTGTCCTGTAGTCGTAAAGTGCGTTACCACCCTAAAGGATTTCGGGTAAGCAAGAGTCTTCTGGTATTTCCCTGAGATTGCCTTCTTCGCACACGGATGTGTTACCTATATTTAGACACTTACCTTTAAGTCCGTACGTCCTGTCGTGGCTAATAAGAAGTCTTGAAAAGTCTATGTCAATTTGTCTCTTGTTTCTTATCGCTGCGCGAGCGGTTATTAGATGGTATGCCTTCGGGTCGATTTTAGGCATGGATATAACATATAGCATCAATGTTCCATTACAGTACACTGAAGGTCGACCGTATTCAACGGCTTCTACAACGTTTTGATACGGTAAGGTTTCGAGTTCATTTATGATAGTATTTATCTCTTCTAAGTCCAAAAGCTGTTGACTATATCATTCTTAACCATTTGGCAGGCTCTGACTATTTCGTTCACCCCTCTTGTAATATAAGTATCTTGTTTAATAAGTCGTGCTTAAGTTTGTCCGTCTCTCCTTTTTGTATAACATTGTTATAGTGTTCAATTACGTCGTTAATTCTTCCTGTTATTTCTCGAGTCTTGTCCAACAGTTTTTCGTTAATAATGTATTGTCGGTTATTGTTTTCTACCATGTCTGTCTGTTTTTCCAAAAGGTTGTCCCAGTCAGTTGCGGCAGGTGAACCGTCTATCCAATTCCAGGCTGTTCCGATCCAATTTATTGACCTAGCCCTTCTCGTCCTGGCATCTCTCAATTCGCCAAGACGATCTTTGATTTGATTTAAATGATAATTTAGAACAAGTCGCATCTCTTCGTCCTCAATGTATTTGAGCATCAGCTTTTCGGTGTCTTGGACAAGTCCGTCATATTTCGTTAGGTCGATTACATGTACGAGTTTAAAGAACCCATTTGCCACCCAAGCATTTCCCTCTTTAACCGTGACAATCGGTGAAAAGAGCTACTAATCTGCAATATAATCAAAGTTTATTAAAAATGAAGTTACAATTTTATCTCAATATCTAAGTAACACAATTATGACATTTATGTCGGTTAAAGGTATTTGCAAGGACATTCTTGCTCTAATGTTTCCTTTTTTTTATTTAATTTGTGTGCCTTTTGTGTGTCTCTTTATTCTTTCTATCTTATTTATTAGTTAGGATTTTTTTCCTTTTTTCTAGATGCTCGATGAGGTAGCTCTCCATTAAATTTTCGGGGTAGTCGCTCCGGATCGGAAGGTTCGTATTGGTCCGCTTTGGTTTGTAAGGTTAAAATTTGCAAACAACCTACTAGGGTACGAAGAACAACACCACCGTAATTATGGTTAGATAATTATTTAGTAAACCGGCCCCTTGCTTCGTGAGAGCTACACTCCGAGGCATATCAGAATTTTGAAAATTTGGAGAACTTATCCACAACAGTCAGGAATTTTTCATTTTGAATTTCCATAATGTCCATGTGTATTACCTCGCATGGATATTTGGGAACAGGTGTAGCCTGTAATTCAGGGTTTGCGGGATGCCTGTCGTATTTATTCAGATTACATACTTCACAAGAGGAAGCGAATCTTTTTTTACTGGACATCATTTGTGGGAAGTAGAATTGCTCAAGGATCTGTTCTTTGTTTTCTCTGAGAGCGCGGTGAGCTCTTCTATGTTGTTTCTCAATAATAGAGAACCTGCGATCTGCGCTGGCTACATCCTCCACTACCCTCTGTGTTACCCTGATTTTATATTTTTGGAAGCTTTCGAGGTACACATCTTGGAGCATTCCAAGAAAGTCTTCACGAATTTTTACCCCATTGATTACATTCGGGTTAAGGTTTGTTTTCAAGGCATCGGTAAGTTTAGCCTTGTCTAACTGCCTCGTGGAAATATAGTGGTTTCTAAGAAAAACGAGAAGGCGCTTCAATGATAAGGAGCTTAGGTTTACAGCACTCACCATATCGGCACCAAATACCTGCCACCTGATACGGGCAAAAGCAGGGCAATCACAGAGGAAATGTTCCGCAGTGTCGTCGCTTTCTCCACAGGCTTCGCAGTTGGTGGTGTCGCTTAGGCCTAGCACCTTAAGGTGTTTGGCAAAAGCGTAGTGTCCCGTAGGGACGCCAGTAGTCTGTCTGCAGTCTTTTCTGTTGAGAGACAACAAGAATGCCGCGGATTTCCCACAGACGTCGGGGAGCATTTGCTTAGTCTGTCTGCACCCTGAAGAGTCATGCCAACGGCGATTGTGTTCATAGGAAACCCAACCGTCAATGGAAGCTCTGACAGAGGACGCAGGCAGACAGATCGCTGGTTCAGGTCCTGAGAGGTCCCCCTCTGAGCCTTGTCTAGCAAGTTCATCGGAGTTCTCATTTCCCGTGATCCCGTTATGACCCGGGACCCAGACAAGTTTAAGTGAATTCAGCCTTCCGACCGAATTCAGAGATATCTTGCATTCACGTACTATTTTGGAGGTAGTTAAGGGTTTGAGTAAGGCCTTAAGCGCAGCCTGACTGTCGCTACAGACGCAGATACTTCGCCCCCTCCACCTGTTCCTCGTAACATAGTCCATGGCCATTAGGATAGCATAAGTCTCTGTTTGGAAGACTGACGCATATTTGCCTAACGAAAAGAAAAGTCTAACGTTATCGCTCTCCACGAAGACACCAGCACCAGATCCTTGATCGGTTTTGGAGCCATCCGTGAAGATTCGACTGCATTCCCTTCAAGGTTCAGAGTCCGGCCAGTGCCAGTCCTGGACTCGAGGAAAGTCGACCTCGTAGTTGCGCTTTAGCCGAAGTTCCGGTGTCATCGCATCAGACGGCATATCGATAAGACAGGAGTCGAAGGACAACCGTTGCTCAAGTTCATCAAAACTCCAGTGCGAGTTATACCATAAGCAACCTCTTCTAAGACGTGAGATAGCCTTGATTGTACAGCCCGTGATGTAAACATCAAGGGGCGGAAGGTTCAATAGTGCATCTCCGGAGCCAGGCGTGCTGGGGAAGGCCCCCGTGCAGCCGAGACATACCTGCCTTTGGAGTTTGGCAAAAGCAGCAGTGACGTATTTACGTGAAAGTCTATTCCACCAAACAACCGATGCGTATGCTATAAATGGTCTTATCATAGCCGTATAAATCCATAGGACTCTTTTCGGTGATAAGCCCCATGTCTTGCCGAAAATGCCTTTGCACTGCCAGAAAACAGACAGCGCCTTGGCAGTCTTCAGCTCAACATGTTTGGACCAAAGAAGTTTGCTATCCAGGATGACTCCCAGATACTTTGCTTCATTGGAGAGTTGGATTGTGATGCCTTTTAGCACTGGCTGCGTCAACCCGACCAGCTTCCTCCTTCTCGTAAAGAGAACAACCTCAGTTTTAAGAGGATTTACCGAGAGCCCATTCCTAGTGCACCATTCGTCGATCACGTCAAGGGCCGCCTGCGCCTTGGCGCATACAGTCGCTAGGCATGATCCAACAGAAAGCACGGCAACATCATTCGCGTACGCCTGAGCGTAAATATTAGAACTGTTGAGTGCGTTCAACAGAGAGTCGACCAGCATACACCACAGCAGTGGAGACAGGACGAAGCCTTGCGGGCGGCCTCTGTTTACCCCCGCCATAACATAGCGGCCACAATCCGTATCCGCAACCAACGTTCTATTTATTAGCATTGCTTTAATCCACAACACCAATGGTTCGTCTACGCCGTGTTGTCTGGCGGAGCTGCACATGCTATCAAAAGTCGCATTGTCAAAAGCACCCTCAATATCGATGAAAATGCCCATCGCGTAGTCTTTTCTGTCAAGCGCGCCCTCAATTCTACCAACTAGATTTTGGAGCGCAGTCTCGCAGGATTTTCCGCGTTGATAGGCATGTTGCATCTGAGATAGTGGGTGCAATCGCAAAGCAGTTTTGCGCACGTGAAGCTCGACCAGCCTTTCCATGCTTTTTAGCAAGAAGGAAGTCAGACTTATTGGTCTGAAGCTCTTGGCGAGTGAGTAGTCACTTCTGCCAATTTTAGGTATAAATACCATTCTAACTGTACGCCAGGGTGTTGGAATGTATGCCAGTGCTAGGACAGCGATGAAGATTTTCTTCATAGTCGGTAGCAACTGGTTTGTACATTGGTGCAGCATGGCTGGGTATATTCCGTCCGTACCAGGTGACTTGAAGCCGTCAAAAGACGCAAAAACATATTTAATGGCCTCGTCCGTCACCATGGCCTTCGCAATATACCAGAGTCTCGGTAATCGGGGCTGGTTGTGAACCAATTGTAATCTGGTTACCCGGAAAAGAGACTCCAGCAGATAACTAAGAGTTTCCGCTTTGGTCTCAGTGAAGGTGCCATCAAGTTTTCTAAGTGAGTCCAGTTTGGCTGGTTTGCCATTTTTCAGAACTTTAACCAACCTACTAGTTTCACCCAGCGTTTCAATCTTTTCGCAGAAATTGTTATAAGAAGCACTTTTCGATACCCGAATTAGCCTCTTATATTCCTTCTGCTTCGATCGGTAGAGATTCCAGTCTGTCCCCAAATCAGTCTTGAGTGACCTATTTAGAAGCTTTCTAGCTATTCTACGAATTCTTTGCAGTTCCGAGCTCCACCAGGGAACCGGTGTTCTGCCAGGGGGTTTGCTTACTGGGCACGTCAGTTCGAAACAGCTAGTAATGGCACTATTCAGGTTTTGAACAGCATCCTCTACCTTTTGTCTCGTCCTGAGTTTGGTTGGAGTTTTGAGAGTTTTTCCCATTTCCTCCCTTAAGCGTATCCAGTTGGTTTTTCTTGGATTCCTCCACTCCTGCAAAGTTATGGCTTCGCATTCGATTTGGAATTCGATATATCTATGATCTGAGAGGGATGCCTCCGAAGAGACCCTCCAGTTGGTAATCGCATTAAAGTATCTATTTGATAAAGTCAGGTCGATCACCTCCTGTCTTCTTGACGTCTCAAAAGTTGGTTGCGAGCCAACATTGTTGATAGTAAGATCAGATCAGGTGGGTGGCGACGGTGTAGAGATTAGTGTGTTGGCTTGTGACCCGTGCGGTGCAGGTTCAATCCCCATGGGGAACAACAACATACGCCACCCATTCACATGCCATTGCCCTTGGTGGTGGAGGCACTACTGAATCATAGGGGAGATAAGCTGACGCCACGACGAAGGTCGTCCAATCTCCATTCGTTTCGTAGCTAATGGCTGCAGCAACCAAATCTTTGCCACAAAATTGTCCAAGCTTAGTCACTGAGAGAAGGTTCGACACAGCAAGACAAGCCCTTGGTCTCTCGGACCGCTCGTCACAGAGTATCGTGGTGCCACGGACTCCTCCAAGGCCACAGATGCGATTTTTCCACACCCATGGCTCTTGTATGGATGTTATGTGGGCTTTTGTGTTCAACACGGAAAGCTTCTTACTGATTAGTGCAGTGCAGCCTTGGAGTGTTGAAGGTTAACCTGAGTAAATCCAATCATTGGAAATACATCAGCTGGAAGTGTTCTAGTGGAAGGGCACGCAGAAGGTGCGCGCGCAGTTCCACCGACAGGAGCGCTTGAGGCCTTCTTCCCCCGTTTTTTCCTGTTCGAGCTATTGGAAGGGGAGGCAGCGTTGGTTTCAGTCAGCTGGCTGGTTTCGGTTGGGGTAACCTCTGCCGACCTGCATTTCTTTGCCGTCGCCGCCGGGGAAGGGCAGTTCTCAGCGCTTGCGCCTTCAACTGGCGGTGTAGTTTCTTTGCGCCGCACGATAGCCGCCTTTCTCCTTTTCCTCTTTCGCTGGCTCTTAGATGGACGCTGACCAGTGGGCGCCGCCTCTGTGGCCCGTTTCACCTGTTCGGTTTCACAGGCCTCGTCGGCAGCATCGCACCTATCGGCTGTCTGTCTATTGGTCTGAAGATTAAGCGTATCAGGTTGAACCTCTCCGCCACTTTCTCCATTTTTCCAGCCCAGTCTACCGAACGTGTCGGAGATAGAGCTGCAGGAATCTTCGGAAGCAAAGCTTTCGCAACTCGAAGGTCAACGCCTGTACAGGCGGGGGGTATAAGTATGTCGGTTGGGGCCTCCAGAATCCGTGCCCCGACCGTGGTCGAAAAGACCACGGGTGGATTTTCGCCCATGCGAGTACCACCTGGAGTATTTATATCTTTTAGTTGTTCCTGCATACTTGTTTTTTGGTTTGGTTCGCGATAGAGCTTTGACGGTGTATAAAACGCCGCTATATCTCTAAAACCTCGGATCACGAACGTATCGTACCGAGGTCCCCCTATCCACCACCCGGGGACGCGCCTGGTAGGTAACCAACCCGCAGGGCCTCTATATGTGGTATAAGGTCTGAGCTATCTTGCTCGGCGCTGTGCATGGTGCCGGAATCTTCACTGTCAGTAAGAGTATGCTCACACAGTCCTTCTTCGGCCGTGCCTGTTTCGACCTCGTCTGTCCTTACGCTTCGTTCCTCGTCAGCAGTATTCGTATTTGTTTGTGTTCGTCCTTCGTCCGCACTGTCTGTGATTGTCTCTGCAGGTATGCTCGCTGTATCTGTTCGAGAGGAAAAGGAACCAGGACCTGAAAGGTGATTGATCTCCGTTCGGAGTCGCGAGAGAGCATCTGCCACAAAGTTTGATTTGCCAGGTGTGTAAATCAACTCGTAGTTGTACTCTTCAATTCTGGATTTCCAGCGCTTAAGCTTCGCATTGTAATTTCTATTACTGAGTGCGAAAGTCAAGGGCTGGTGATCAGTGAATATTCTGATCTTCTTTGCACCATATAGGTAGTTCCTCAAGTTGTCCAGCGCCCAAACTATGGCAAGAAGCTCCTTCTCATTTGTTGCGTAGCCCTCCGTTTTGCTTAGTGAACGGGAGATACATGAAATTGGTATCCTTACCGGGCTCGCCTTGGGACAGTACATCGCCAATGGCATAATCTGAAGCATCTGTTGTTAAGTTAAAGGGTTTGTCAAAGTCGGGGAAAGCCAATACATCTGCCGATGTAAGGAGTTGCTTTAGGGTTGCGAATGCCTTAAGTCCGGCTTCATCGAGTTGAATGGAAACTTTCTTAGATTGGTTGGCCCTTACCTGTGATAGCTCACCACGAGTCATGTTTGTTAGAGGTTTTGCAACTTTAGCATAATCTCTGATAAATCTTCGGTAATATGAGGTAAGTCCTAGGAAACTCTTCAACTCCTTTAGGGTGTTCGGAGGAAGAATTTCTTCAATGGCCTTTACCTTCTCTGGAATGGGAAGAATGCCTTCGCAGGTCACGAGATATCCCAAAAACTCCACGCTTGTGTCTAAAAAGTGTGTTTTTTCTAAGTTGATTTTTAATCCGGCTTCATGAATTTTGGAGAAGACTATCTCTATGTCTTTTAAGTGATCGTCTTCAGTCCTACTATAGATAATGATATCATCTATATAGACATAACAATTTTTGCCGATCAACTCCTTTAGGACGTCTTCTATCATTCTTTGAAATATCGCCGGGGCGTTCTTGAGTCCAAAGGGTAGTCTAACATATTCGAATTTACCGTTCATCGTAGAGAACGCGGTCTTAGGGATGTCCTTTTCCCTCATGGCTATTTGGTGAAAGCCAGAGGTCAAATCCAATGTGGTGAAGAATTTGGCATCCCCGAGGCTTGCAAGAGTGTTATTTATATCTGGAATAGGGTAAGTGTCAGAAATTGTTACAGAGTTAAGACGTTTGTAATCTATAACCATTTTGTACTGTTTTTCCCCATTTGGCTTAAGTTTCTTACAGACAATCCATAGGGGTGAGTTATATGGGCTGCTCGATGGTCGGATGATGTTCTCCGCCAGAAGTTCGTTAACCTGCCTTTCTACCTCCTCTCGCATGCAAGCCGAGTATGGGTAACTCTTTGTGTAAACTGGTTCGTCTGTCATAGTACGTATTTCGGCCCTCACGTTGGTTTTGACCTTATCGTTCTTAACTGGACCGAATAGATCACTGAGCACTTCGTACGTGCACAGAGTTGTTTCTAAAACTTAAATTTTGGATCTCGAGGCAAGCGGAGTATGCCTCGGGAGAGTTCTTGGCTTCTGGATTATGAGAAGCCTTGAGAGATCTTCGTCCAGCCCCCGCACGAAAACGTCCAATGCCCGATTTCGGTAGGCTTCCACCAGAGCATCTATGGTCTCGGGGGAATATGTTTCGGACCGGATCTTGCTTATGATCAATGAGAACTGGTGGTTCACAGTGGCGTAGAAGTCGTCTACTTTGGAACTACCTTGTTTCAGCTGACTTAGCTGATGCTCCAGTGTCCTAATCTCCCTCTTGTCCGCGTAATGGATAGAGAGGACCCTGTCCACTCACCATCCAGTACATTGTAGGATACTAGAGCGGAGTCGGCCTTACCCCTAATCTTCTGCCTTATGTTCTGCAGAATGGCCCTATAAATGGGCTTGTCCCTGACTATCTCATAGTCCTTTAGCACAGTTTCTACGCTGTGCACCCAGGATACGTAATGTACTGGGTTACCCTCCAAGACCTGGATCTCTTTTACAGAGTCTGGTAGCTTCGAGATTTCACGTAGCTCGGCCTCATTGACCGGGCCTCACAGCACCTCTCTTTGTGGGATTCTTTGTCTGTCTGACTCTCCCGAACCCGTATTTTCTATTGTTATAACCCTATTTTCGAAGGAGCTCAGCCTCTCTATCAAATTCTGGATAGCATGCGGGGAATCAGCTTGCTCCATACGCGCAAGTCGGCCCTCGAATCCCCTCAGCTGCTCAAGGACGGCGTTGACCGCCCCTGTCAGCTGGGTGACTCAGATTTTAATTTCCTCCATCATAATAGAGTGGTACCAAAGAGTGTTTTCGTTGTATATTCGCGAGAATTCGATTGGTTCTTTCTTCCTAAACTATATAATTTTTAACACCCTCTGTATATTTAGGGAATTATTTTTTTTTTCACAAAAGCAGTCTTATTTCTTATTTTAGATAACAAATTCTATGGATGGAAGAAACGTCTAGGCAATATATGTCTATATAACATGTACTGAGACAACACAAATATGATTTGGGATTCTCTCCCAATTAATTAAATTGAATACAGTTTAAATTGAACTACTTAACAATATACTCTTTTTTTTTTTTTTTTTTTTTATTTTTTGAAAAAAAAGAAAAGGAAATCCAAATCCCAGAGCACTCAGACTCGGTAACGGTCCATTGTACTACCAGGCAGAAATCCTCCTTTTGGTGTAGAGGCATGTGATTGGGTGGCGTAACAATATACTCTTACTGTATAATTAATGGCCAGTTCGTCATGTTATATTCCTTTTCCTCTAGAGTGGTCTGCTGCCTTGGATTGGGATGTTCAGTGTTTCACTTTTCACACAGGTTTTAGGGGTTTTATGTAATGTTTCGTGCCTTAATGTCGCGACGGTTTTCTTTTCTCCTTGAGAGGATTCAATTATTTTCTTTAGTAATATCGGTTTTACTGCACTTAATTTCATTTATTTATTTTTTGCGTTCACTGTTCCGTTTTCCGCGATGTGGGAGGAAACTGCTCGGGCGCCACTTAAGGATTTTATCTTGATCAATTCAAAAAAAAAATTATTATTTAAGAACCTCCCACTGGTTCGCATTGAAACACAATCATATATTTTTATATATGTATAATTTTATTGATCAAGATTACAACTGCACTTATATTTTCATATATGTATAATTTTATTGATCAGGATTACAACTGCACTTATATTTTTATATATGTATAATTTTATTGATCAAGATTACAACTGCACTTATATTTTTATATTATGTATAATTTTATTGATCAAGATTACAACTGCATTCTCCGACTACCAAACTAACAATGCCAATTTTGAATTCATAATTTAAATCCCTAGCCTATAATACTTGCTGATCTGCAATTCGCATGCAGATCCACTTTATTCAGCCGGATCGTATGTCACGGTGGGAATGGCCTTCTGAGGTGCACCGGATGCGCTCGTGCTTCGGTTGCACTTTTGCATGCGCTGGGTGAATGTTGGGTGAATGCCCGAATACGATAACTTGCTTCGGTTGCACTCGTACACGCGCTGGATGGATGTTGGAATGTGATAACTTTCTTTATAAAGGTAATTGAATTTAGCAAATCTGTTAATTTGAAATTGTTTTTCATAATTTTAGAATATGCTTGGCATCAATTTCAATTGGCGGAAGTAAATATTTTTCAATTTCAGGATTTTCAATACAAATTTCTTAACTACAACTTACAGCTGTGTCACGGTGCATGCCATAGGTGCATGTGTGCTGCCAAGTTTTTTTTTTTGATGAATTCTTAAGCGGCGATAGTCGTTTTCTGATGCCATCCCTATATCCGCGTGCAAAGAAACACGGCTGATGTAAATGATCTTGTCGATAACTTTTCCACGCATGATCTTGGTAGTACCAACTGCGATAATTTGTTCATAAATAGTTCCTACTGCGATGATAAATTTTTGATTATACACCAGAATGTTAGAAGCTTAAGAAGAAACTTTTCAGCTCTTGTGACTCATCGTGATTCTTGTATGTGCATTCCAGACATTGTTTTCGTGACTAAAATCTGGATTTATGATTTGGAAAAATACGATTACTCTTTGCCCGTGTTAAATTTTGTTGCTAAAACAAATGAAAATTACGCTGCAGCAGGTGTTCGTGGTTTCGTGAAAGATGAATACAAGATTCTCGAAGTAGTTTCTGTTGCATTTTTGAGCGCTGATATCTTTGAAGTTTCCATTGAAATTAATCATGACGCTTATGTTTTTTTACGTGTATATAGGCATAATGTTTAACGTTTTGAAATACATTGACAAATTTGTTTAGAAAAGAAAAAATCGAAAAAATCCTGTTATTGTTAAAAATTTTATTCTTAACAATGTAGAAAATAGTGAAACTGTTAGTAAATAGTTATTTGGCTTTGCTGGCATCGAATGGCCTGGATTGCTTTATTATTGAGCCGACTAGGGTTGCATCTGGTAGATGTTTAGATCACAGATTTGGACGCTTCAAAGCTAATTCGTGAGAAAGTTGTGAGAAGTTTGTTCTGGGTTTTATAATCACTGATCACTGTATGACATGGACCTTAGTAAACATTATTAGCAAACGTTGAAAAAGTTCGAAAACGCCTGACAGAGTGATCAAAATTTACTTCAAAAAACTTAAAAACAATATTTTTTATGAGTTTTGGGAAGATGTTTATGCATGCAAAGATGCTTCTAATGCCTATGCTATCTTAATTGATTGCCTTAAGAAACACATTTTTGACTGTTCTTCAGTATTGCCTTCAAAAAACTGTACAAAAAGGTTTAAGCCTTGGATATCATCTGTTGAATAAGGTAAGAGGTAGAAACAAACTCTGTGTCAAGTGCAAAATGAACCCTCATAATTTATGCTTAAAAATAAATTATAAACAATTGTGATACGAACTTAAAAAGGAGATACCGATTTGTCGAGATACCTATTACCTATTGTTAGCGTCAGAGTTTGTGTTTTTTTTATGTTTGTAATTTTTAATGTGTAGACATTTTGTAGTGGATGTGAGCAACATCCGTGGGTTGAGGAATTTTTTTTTCACTTTACGCCCATGTCTCCCTTAATAAACCAGCTGTTTTGGCACTAAGTGAAACACAGGTTAGCGTTGGCTCCGATTTAATGGAGCTTAGTCTACCTGTTTACAATTTAGTGCCATTATTCTTTCCCCATCGCGGTCTCCCCCTTTATATACGTAGTGACGTTGCCTATCAACTTCAGCCTCAATATGGCCAATGTGCCAATCCAGAGTTTAATTTCATTTGGCTAAAATTAAATGTCCGTAGGCAATAAATCCACTACTGTTTTATTTACAGGAGCCCAAATTTGGACAGACATTCAACTTATAATGAGTTTGATGCTCTCTCTGATTCCATCACAAGAATTGTGACCCTTCACCGTCGTACTGGAATCGTCATTGCGGGCGATTTCAATATTCACAATTCAAGTTGGCTTCAACATTCTGGCCAGTCGTCGAGATCTTTGCTAAGTTAAATAACCTGACTCAGCTTGTAAATGAGCCGACACGAATACCGGACATTAGCAGTGAAACTGCTAACACACTGGACTTGTTTCTTACCTCTCATCCCGATAAATACGATTTGAACGTATTATCGCCTCTAGGTTCGTCAGACCATTGTATCATATCAGCTGTTTTCTCGTACTCCAACCACATTGTTAAAGAACAAACTCTTAAAAGAACCGTATGGCAATACAAGAAAGCCGATTGGGTAAAACTAAATACTTTCTTTAAGAGTTTTAACTGGTCGCTGTGCTTCCTCGACAGCGACGTGGATGCTGCTGCTGATATGGTCACAAACATAATTCACCTCGACATGTCTTTCATCCCTAACAGGATAAAAAGTATCAAACCCAAGGAAAACGAGTGGTGTGACTCGAGCTGCAAAGAGGCTATCAGGTTAAAAGAGGTAAGCTTTCGGTCATTCAAAGCCAACCCATCTGAGGAAAGCCGAAAAAAGTTTAAACAAGCCACTCGTACAGTGGCCAGAGTACTTCAAGATCTTGACGTTCACAAATCCGCTGGTCCAGATGGTATTTCCCCTATTTTTCTGAAGAGATGTTCTTCCTCGCTGGCAAAACCATTGTGCAAGCTTTTCTATCTATCCTTTTATTCAGGGCTCTTCCCGAGAAGATGGAAAACAGCATTTGTTCAGCCTGTCCCCAAAAAAGGCGAAACTTCTTGAAATATCTTGAATCCCGAAAACTTCTTAATGACCGGCAGTACGGTTTTCGCAGCAACAGGTCCACTGGTGATTTGATGACTTATCTAACCGAAAAGTGGAACCGATCTTTTCACCAAGGTGGTGAAAGTAAAATCGTTGCGCTTGATATTTCAAATTCATTTGACAAAGTTTGGCACCAAGCTCTCTTGTCGAAAATGCGTGCATTTGGAATCGATGATATCTTTCTTCAATGGATTAGAAACTACCTTTCGGACCTTTCAATTCAAGTTGTTTTGGACGGTTTCAAGTCTGCAACTCACCAAAATGCTGGTGTTCCCCAAGGCTCTGTTTTGTCTCCGACTTCCTTTCTCATTTTTATAAATGATCTCCTGTCTATTACCTCTAATCCAATCCACTCCTTTGCCGATGACAGTACCCTCAACTTCTCATATTCGTTTCTTGGTTCACGCCCCTCATCTTCGTGTGTGGAACTGGAACGGCAACGTATGTTAAGCTCATTGAATTCCGATCTCAACAGCACAACTCAGTGGGGTTGTTGCGGTCAAATTGCCCGCAACAAGAGCCATTCTCTTTTTCCCTTGACCCTCCTTATTCACTCCCTCTTTTATCGGTCTGCGTTCCCACGGTCTGAAGAAGTGGAGGGGCAACCATGGTCCCATCAGCCATGGGTCCACGTTTTTGGAGCCTTGGGGAGCAACCACCACGGGTGACGGGATGGGCAGGAGGCCCAAGGCCAAAGCTAACACAGACGGACGGTCTGGGAAACCAGGCGGACGGTCGGTGGAAGCGGATACAGACGGGTGTCTGTGAAAATGACTACAGACGGACGGTCTGTAAAGGCGGAGTGCGAGCAAAAAGCACTCTGCAACCAGACAAATGGTCTGCAACGGCGGGGTGGTAAAAACACGACACCGAAACATCCACCCTGCAAATTGAAATGAAATTCGCGGGCGCGGGCGGACAGTCCGAGCAAGTCAAAGGCCCAAAAAGCGAAACAAGATCTACCATAGATACGGTAGTGAGCCACGAACGATGAGGGAAGGTATGACGCTCCCTTTTGACCAAACTCCGTCGTGGGAGCACCGAAGGAGCAGCAGAGGAGTGCGGGTAGACGGCGCTGTGAAACACCCTCATAAAAAACACAAAAACAACAACACCGGTAGCAAAACACGAACGAGAAACACAAAATATATCACCGCGAACCGAATCTACAAGGAAATTGGATGTCTCTTCGGACAGCGCACCAAACTTGACGGAGCCGCCAAGGTGAAATATAGATGAAATGATGAAATGAAAATTCAACAAAGTTTGATTAAACACAAATTGAAACCAAATGGCTGCGAGCCCAACGTAAATGAAACCTCTGTAAGGATTGACACACGATCAACATGTCCCTTTCCCCAAAATCTGCGCATCATTCCACCGAGGTAGAATAGGGAAATAATTAAGAATCGAGTATTAGTCGTTTACTTACCAGCTCTTTTTGCCTCCACTCCTAAATGATTGTTGCGTTTGGTTCTAGGGATGGTTATCTTTATTAAAAAGGTCGTCATTCTATTTCTCCTGAAATTATCCGAGAGAGTTGGATCTTTTGGGGGAATATTATTCAGAATATCCACGAATGCAATTGGGTGCATTTTGTCGGAAAAATCTTTTTCTTTCTCGAATGTATTTGTTTACTTCGCGAAACGTCAAAAGGGCATGGGCTGAATTGAGGCAGATCCAGGGTCGGTCGGAGGGTTTGTTCATTGCTGAGTTGGAGTAATGGGCGAATTCACTGAGTAAGAGGTCGCCTGAAGGGCGTGAGAACATTAGCGGGGTCATGTCAGCGCACTGATGTGAGAGGACATAGTGTAGCAGAAGAGGACATGGACCGCCAAATGGTCTAAGTATGTGTGAGAATGGGGGAGTACGAAACGGTTGACCACTCCAGCGCCACAGCTGAATGGTCGTGTTTGAACTGTCGTTGGCTCTGCTTCCCCACGTATGTATGGATGTGTGAGTGAGGATGCCGGCCGGCCGAATGGACAAAGCCAGCTGGTAAATCACTTCTTGGTTGACCAGGCAGCGATATAGTCACAGTTTGTTGTTTTAACGTCCAGAAGGGATTTTGAAAAAAAGTAAAAGTAAAAGTGAGCAAAAAGGAAGTTCGAGAAAGAAAGATAAGAAAAAAATTTAGTCATAGAGGGTGCTCCGGATCATTGCAGGAGCGATAAGACTTTTGTTAGAGCGGGACCGTACCCAGCAGTTTGCAGGAGCAGGGAAGAAGGAACTGAGGAAATATATCCAGAAAAAAAGCTAAGTATCATATTTAGTCGTTAGAAGTGTTAGCCAGGAAAAAAAAAAGAAAATTATCAAACTCGGTAGGGTAGTGCCGTCGAACCTTCCCGATAAACAACGGGACACGCGACCCAGTAATTTGGAATATTTTCCACCCCTCAGGACAAGTGATCGTGTGTTATTTCGGGATTTTCTTTTATTCCCACTCGGCTGTGCAGTAACGTGAATAAAATTTGCCGTGCTCCAACGGAGCATTATAACGTTTTGAAAAAAAAATCGCTTTTGGTTCCGATTTTTTTTTGGTTTCTGTGTTCGCTCGTTTTCATCGGTCGAATATTCCTGGTTTCACAATTAACCTTAAAATTGTGTGGCGCCCATTTTTTCCTTTAATTAACTTTTCGGATCCTCGATCAACCCGGGAATATAAAATCTATATTACCCACCACAGTAAGTACCTTCACTTTCCTTTGGTGCAGGTGCAAAAATCTTAATATTTTTCTTCCTGAACCCACCCCGTGCTGAGCTACTGGGAAATCAGCACTTTAATTGCTGATTGTTGCACTCGTACTCTGCGTAATTTTTCTTGTCTCATTGACAGTTCGGTGATTTTTCGATTCGGCGGTGGCGGCCGCAAATTTCTATTAAATTCATTGCGTTTGTTTTCCGCCAATTTAGGATATTAAAAAGTAGTTTGATCGGGTAATTTAAGTGCAACAGGGTATAACTAAAAGAGTGGAATTTAATGCTTCCAAAACGCAATGCTGTCTTCTGTCATTGGTGACTGTAACATCGCGAGATCGCTTGACTCTCTTAGTCATCGTCGCAATGTCTCCTGTCTCTCGTTATTTTATCGATATTTCCACATTAAGTGCTCTAATAAAATAGCCAGTTACATTCCACCCCTAGTACATTTCAACCGCAATACCCGCTGTGCAAGGAATGCGCTTCAGTTTACCCTTAAGCATGTATTCGGGTGTACAGTGAAATTACATTATAAGGGTATCCAAAAATGCGAGTGCAATATAAAAAAAAAACCGTACTGAATTTAATTCCGCTAAGGGAATCTTTAAAAAATTAATGGCAATTGGTAAATAGTTTTCTTAACAGTTCTTCCTTTTCTAAGAAACCTGCTATTATACGTGTTGAATACGTAGACGCAACAAACCATTCATCGCTAACGCTATTTCGCTAATATAGCAATTAGTTTGCAACCATGCCCTGTCCTGACGCCTTGTACCTCTTGTTCTTTCCTTTGTATCTCGGATAAACAGTTAAAAAGAAACAGTTTTGTTTAAAAGCCCATTACTTCGTAGAGTTGATGGTATTACGAATCTGTCTTTAAAAAGATTTGCTTGCTTCCTTGGTGATGTCTTGTCAGATATTTTCAATCATTGCGTATTTGCGGGATTCTTTCCAGAAGCACTGAAATGTGCAGAAATTGTACCATTGTTTAAGAAAGGTTCTACTATTGAAATATGTAACTACAGACCCATATCACTTCTTCCAGTTTTGAGTAAAACCTTCGAAAAACTTAAATAGAATAGTAAGCTTTCTAATTAGAACCGAGTCTATCAACATAAATCAGTTTGGCTTTCAGAAAGGTAGATCGATGGAAGATGCACTACTTTAGCTTTTTGCTCAAATAATGTCAAACCTCGATGAAAAAAACTATACAGCTAGTTTTTTTTATTGATGTCATCAAACCTCGATTTAGACACTGCATATGAAGACTTCACATCAGAAACAACGTTCGTCATAGGCGACTTCAATGCAAAAATTGGTATGCCTATGGAAAACGAAGAATTAATCATGGGTAAATTCGGCTATGGATGTAGAAATGCAAGAGGCTATGGCAACATGGACATTCTGTGGGAAATACCCTGTTCAAAAAACCAGTAAACAGAAAATGGACCTGCTCAGCTCCAAATGGAATTGTCAAGAACGAAATCGACTTCATCCTATCGAACAAAAGAAAATCCATTCAAGATGTATCTCTCCTTAATAACTTCTCCTTCAATAGAATGATCAGAGCAAAACTCAGACTGAATCATAGCACATTAGGCAGATACAACCCACAAAGTAAACTTATCCCTAAAATACATAATGAAGAATCGCTAAATTTATATATGAACGAAATTACTAAAAATTGCAAAGCTGAAACATTAAGGAACATGAGTACATTGCAGGAAAGGTACAATTTGTTAGAAGAATGTATAATTAAAGCTTCCAACGCATTCCTTCTACATAGAATTAGAAAAAAAACCTACAAACTCTCGGAAGAAACTAAACAAATCATTAGGGAAAGGAATAAATTACAAACGAAAGGCACACTTAACGAAAGAGAAAAACAAAAATGGAAGGAACTGAAAATTGAAGCCAAACACTTGATTCGTACTGACTTAAGGAAATATAATGACGCACTAGTTAAGCAAATTATAGAAGATACGAAATCTATAAAGAAAGTAAAACAAAGTCTGGCAAAGGTGATGGCAAAGATTGGATGACTGCCATTAGGACAAAAGGAAAAGATATTCGAAACAGAAAAACTATAATCGAAACATCAACGAACTTTTTCAAAGAGCTGTACACAACCTCAGAGTCTAATAGAACAACTGAATACGAAAAAGCACTTGTTGATAACTATGACAACATTCCAATCTTCCTAGACGAAGAAATCGAAAAATCTATAGACGAGTTAAAAAATGAAAAATGCGCGGGAAATGACGAAATTAAAGCAGAAATGCTAACGATTTGGAAACAAGCTATAACACCTATACTGAGGGAAATATTCAACGAAGTTCCTTTAACTGAGGAGATGCCACTATAATGGACAAAATCGACAATAATACTTATTCACAAGAAAGGCGACAGAGACAACATTAACAACTACAGACCAATAAGTATCATATCAACAATATACAAAGTGTTTGCAAAATGTCTTTTGAGAAGGATCAATAATACTATGGAAGATAACCAGCCTCGTGAGCAAGCAGGCTTGAGGTCCGGATTCTCGACAACTGACCACTTACAAGTCCTGAACCAACTCATCGAAAAATGCTCAGAATACCAGCAAAAACTATATCTGGGATTTGTCGATTTGACGAAAGCTTTCGACACCATAGAGCACACCATGATCTTCAAGTCACTTCACGAACAAGGCATACATCCAAAATACATTCACATAATTCAAAAGCTGTATAACAACAACACTGCAACAATAAGGCTCGAAAGGATCGGTCGCCCTTTCCAATTGATGAGGGGAGTCCGCCAGGGAGACCCACTTTCTCCTGCTCTATTCGCAGCTGTATTGGAGGGATGCTTCAAACGCTTAAACTGGAGTGAGATGGGGATAAACATTGATGGAGAAAAACTAAACAATTTAAAATTTGCTGATGACATTACACTAATAGGCACATCAAACACTGAACTAAAAACAATGCTTGAAGACTTAGCCAAGAGTGCTCAAAGGTTGGCCTACATATCAACAACGGAAAGACGAAACTAATGACTAACGCACAACCATTTCAAATTCAACTTGAAACTGAGAACCTTGAATATGTAGACGAATTTGTATACTTAGTTCAAATAATACCTTTTACTCAACGAACCGACAAAGACATTGAAAGAAGAATAACGAATAACTCAATTCTAATATAACGCCGAATTCTAAAAAATATTTGTTCGATGCTGCAATACGTTCAGTCATGACATACGATGCACAAATATGGACCCTAAACACAAGAGCGGCTAAAAAACTGCAAGTATGTCAAAGAGCAATGGAAAGGTCGACACTAAAAATCTCGAGACTACAAAAGAGCAAATGAACTTAAATGGAGCTGGGCAGGACATGCCATTAGAATGAACGACAACAGATGGACAATAAGAACAACTAATTGGACACCATACGAAGGACATAGAAAAGTTGGTAGACCACAATTAAGATGGCGGGACAACATTCAAAATTACCTTAGCAATTGGAGACATGTTGTTCTATTAGACTCTGAGGTTGTGTACAGCTCTTTGAAAAAGTTCGTTGATGTTTCGATTATAGTTTTTCTGTTTCGAATATCTTTTCCTTTTGTCCTAATGGCAGTCATCCAATCTTTGCCATCACCTTTGCCAGACTTTGTTTTACTTTCTTTATAGATTTCGTATCTTCTATAATTTGCTTAACTAGTGCGTCATTATATTTCCTTAAGTCAGTACGAATCAAGTGTTTGGCTTCAATTTTCAGTTCCTTCCATTTTTGTTTTTCTCTTTCGTTAAGTGTGCCTTTCGTTTGTAATTTATTCCTTTCCCTAATGATTTGTTTAGTTTCTTCCGAGAGTTTGTAGGTTTTTTTTCTAATTCTATGTAGAAGGAATGCGTTGGAAGCTTTAATTATACATTCTTCTAACAAATTGTACCTTTCCTGCAATGTACTCATGTTCCTTAATGTTTCAGCTTTGCAATTTTTAGTAATTTCGTTCATATATAAATTTAGCGATTCTTCATTATGTATTTTAGGGATAAGTTTACTTTGTGGGTTGTATCTGCCTAATGTGCTATGATTCAGTCTGAGTTTTGCTCTGATCATTCTATTGAAGGAGAAGTTATTAAGGAGAGATACATCTTGAATGGATTTTCTTTTGTTCGATAGGATGAAGTCGATTTCGTTCTTGACAATTCCATTTGGAGCTGAGCAGGTCCATTTTCTGTTTACTGGTTTTTTGAACAGGGTATTTCCCACAGAATGTCCATGTTGCCATAGCCTCTTGCATTTCTACATCCATAGCCGAATTTACCCATGATTAATTCTTCGTTTTCCATAGGCATACCAATTTTTGCATTGATTTCGCCTATGACAAATAAACTACTCGTATATATCAACATTACCATAGATAATTAAAAACAAATAAAAATAAATATGAATATAAATTGTTCCACTCTCTGTTGTCTTTTCTCTCGCTCTGTTTTCCATTAAACGTCACAGATGTAGTGAGTTCACTTATTTTCATTGTAAGGTATATCCCTTCTGGGAGTAAATTAGATATCTACGAAAAACACTTATCTAACATTGATTTTATATTTGATAATTATGATAATACCATCAACAGTATATGTATTTTAGGTGATTTCAATGTCGGAGACATCGTTTGGTCTTGGTCCAATGAAGATAAAATGCTTGTACCATGTAACTTAAAGAAAGATATTGAATTTATTTTAATTCATGTCCTACTTTCTCATAATTTGTATCAAAAAAGCTCAATTCAAAATTCACAAAATCGAATACTTGATCTTGTTTTTATCTGCTGTGACGAGATTAAGGCAAATACTTTTGAAGCCCCATATTCTTTGTTAAACAATTCTATTCTCTATTCTCATAATGAGACTTCGATTGAAATTGAGGTTTTCGATTTCTTAGAAACTCACAGTAATCTGGTTACTTACTTACTTACTTAGGTGGCGCTACAGTCCGGGGTGGACCTGGGCCTCAACCAATAAGCCTCTCCAGTTAGCACGATCTTTGGCTCCAGTTGCGCACTCCAAGTTGGTTCAGATCCCCTTCCACTTGCGCGCGCCACCTAAGGCGAGGTCTTCCTCTACTGCGTTGTCCCTCCGGGTTGGAATCGAAGACTCTTCGGGCCGGAGCGTTGGTGTCCATTCGCTCTACATGTCCTAGCCATCTTAGTCGACTGATTCGCACTTTTTTGACCAGGTCGATGTCGCTGTACAGCTCGTAGAGTTCGGTGTTAAATCTCCTCCTCCAAAGCCCGTCAACGCAAACGGGACCGACAATCATTCGAAGAATTTTGCGTTCAAAACGACCAAGGAGATCTTCATCCGCTTTTGCTAATGTCCACGCTTCTGCGCCGTCGAGCAGGACTGGGATGATGAGGGTCTTATACAAAGTCTCCTTAGTGTTTCTTGACAAGGTCTTACTAGTCAGTTGCCTTCTTAGGCCAAAGAAACAGCGGTTGGCAAGTGTAATTCTTCGTTTAACTTCGGATATGATGTTGTTTTCAGAATTTATAGCGGAGCCAAGGTAGACAAAGTCCCTAACTACCTCAAAGTTGTAGTTGTCTATCGTGACGTTCTGTCCGATTCGTCGATGTTGTGTGTCTCTTCTTGTTGACAGCATATACTTGGTTTTGCCCTCATTCACCACGCACCAGTGACAGCTCGCTGTGTTCTGCAAATTATGTCAATGTCGTCAGCATATGCAAGCAGTTGCACAGACTTTTGAAAAGTTGTGCCTCTAGTGTTGGCTTGCGAGTTTCGCACAATTTTCTCAAGAATGATGTTGAAGAAGTCACATGACAGCGCATCACCTTGTCTAAATGCTTTTTTGACATCAAAGGTCTCGGTGGGATTGTTTCCGACCTTTATGGAGCAGCGGGCGTTCTCCATCGTCATTCTGCACAATCTGACAAGTTTGGCAGGGATGCCAAAACTAGACATGGCTCTGTATAGCTCGTCTCTATAGATGGTTGGTTGGTTGGTTGGTTGGTTGAAACCGGCCCTCGATGAGGATGCACTTAGACCAGAAGTAGGTCCATTGTGCTGCCGATGTGTAAGGTGGGTGGGTCACCCTCTTACTCAGGGAACCATTTGCTTCTCTGAATGAAGGAGCTAATCCTTGCTGTGCAGGCATTGTTAAGATCGTTTAGATCATTGAAAAGGTATTCACCCAATGTAGCCTTCCTAATGTTGAGTGCAGGACACGTGTAAAGGAAGTGACTGATGGTCTCCTCTTCTTCCTCGTCCCTACAGCTTCTGCAGAAGTCATTGTAGGGGATGCCCAACCTTTGGGCATGTCTTCCTATAGCACAGTGCCCGGTGAGGGCGTTTACTAATTTCGAGAGGGTTCTTCTCTTATGCTCAGAAGTCCGATGGATCTGGATTTGTTTAATGTCGGCCAGAGTAGCCTTGCGGTGTTGCACTGGTCGAGTTGGTGCCAACGACGGTTGGCTTCGTTCACCGCATAGGTGTCTATGAGGTTTTTAACATAAGACGTTGGCGCCTCGATGTCGGTGACGCTTATGCTATTTAAACCAGAAGCTCCTCGTCGGGCTAGTTCGTCAGCTTCACAATTCCCTGGTATGTCACAGTGACCCGGCACCCAGCAAAGAGTGAGGCTATACTGACCGCCTATCTCGTTAAGAGATGCACGGCAGTCTTTTACTGCCTTGGATCTTGTAGTGCTGGATGCAAGGGATTTGATGGCCGCCTGACTGTCGATGTATATTACAATATCTGATTTCGATATCGTATTATCCGACAGCCAGGCAGCGGCTTGGCGGACGGCGGCAACTTCGGCCTGAAAAACGCTGCAGTGTTCTGGAAGGTTAAAGGAGAGGTGAATGTCCAGGCCTTCAGAGAAGACTCCGGCACCGACTCCGTCCTCCGTTTTGGACCCATCCGTAAAAATTGACAGCAATTCGTGGTGTAGGACATGACGTTGTGTCCACTCGGTTCTGTCTATGATTAGCTGTTTGTAGCCCAGGTTGAAGTTGTATTCAGTGGGCAGGTGGTCGGTGACCTTAGGGAGATGTCGATACATCGATAGTAAATTGGCATGTCCAGTTTGCTGCTCTTTCCATTGTTTGGAGCTTCTCAGTCTTATTGCTGAGCTGGCAGCCAACTGTTTGCCGACGATGTCGGTCGGGAGAAGGTGGAGCATGGCTTGGAGCGCCGCAGTGGGAGAGGTTCTCAGCGCACCGGTGATGCTGAGGCATGCAACTCGTTGAGTTTTGTCCAGCAAGGTTAGGTTGGACTTCTTCTCCAAGGCGGGCCACCAGAGCAGTACTCCATAGAAGAGAATCGGCACGTTCGACTACATTTTCCCTCCAAAGTAGCTTGCAATCAAGCTTCAGGCCTAAATAGCTAGCGCTATTTGAGAGTGCCAGAGGAGTGCCTCTAATCTTCGGGGGAGTGAACTCAGGGAGTTTATGTCTTCGTGTGAACAGGACCAGCTCAGTCTTTGTTGGATTGACGGACAGGCCGCATCTTTCGGTCCAACCTGTCAATATGCTGATAGCAGATTGCATGACATCGGCCAGCGTCTGCGGGTATTTGCCTGTTACAAGTATCGCGACGTCGTCCGCATAGGCGATAACTTTGCATCCAGTATATTCAATGTTCAGAAGGGCTTCGTTAAGCACTAGATTCCACAGTAGCGGAGACAATACTCCCCCTTGGGTTGGTGCCTCTGTGTGCACGTCGTTTGACAGTGCTACTTCCGAAGGATGCGGTTATTACCCTGCTTTTGAGCATGTATTCCACAAAGCAGCAGATTGAGTCGTCGATGTTGAGCCTGCGTAGGGCGTTGGTGATCGAATTGGTTTCAACGTTGTTGAAAGCTCCCTCTATGTCGAGAAATATCACTAAAGCAAGTTCTTTGATAGATAGGGATTTTTCGACGTGGTAGACGATAGAGTGCAGGGCCGTTTCAACAGATTTACCCTTTTGGTAAGCGTGTTGTGACGTGGATAGCAAGTTGCTATCAATGGTGGCCTTAATGTGAAGATCTAGAATTCTTTCTAGAATCTTGAGGAGGAAGGATGTTAGGCTTATGGGTCTAAGGTCCTTCGGGGAAGTGTGCGATGTTTTTCCTGCCTTGGATATGAATACCACTTTATTGTTAATGCTAACACATCGGAATTATGAATACCACTCTTACTTCAGTCCAGGCGGTCGGCGTTGTTCCTAGCATCAAGCAGCCCCTCATAATACGGGGCAGGTGCTGCCCTATTATGCTGAGGGCCGCCTGATTTTGTGCCGGAAAAATGCCGTCTGGCCCCGGAGACTTGAATGGCTTAAAACTGTTCACTGCCCATTTCAGTCTTTCCTCGTTTATGAGGTCCGGAGGTGACGGTGGGCGTGCAGCGTTTACCAGGGCAGGGTTTTCGCTAGGCATAGGCGTGCAGCCGGGGAAGTGAGTGTCCATAAGCAGACCAAGCGATGCTTCATCTGATTCTGTTGATGATCCGTTGGGATTCATGAGGACACTTGGTATGGTTGGGTTCTTGGAAAGGACTTTGCGTAGCCTAGAAGATTGAGACGTTTGTCAATACTCTGACAGAAACTACGCCAGGATCTACGTCTGGCCTTACGAACTTCCGCTTTGAAGCTCTTAAGGCTTGCTTTGTAGATATCCCAGTCTAGAGGTAGCCTCGTTGTTTTGGCTTTGTTGAATAGCTTCCTGCTTGTGTGGCGAAGCTTGTTTAGTTCTGCATTCCAACACGGTGGGCGATTGTCTGCCTTCCTCGTAGTACTGCGACAGGATTCGTCGAATGCTACGTTTAAGGTGGAGGCTAGAACAGCGTTAAGCTCATCTAGTTCCAATTGTGTTTCTGGAGTCTTATGTACACGATTGGACAGTTTAGCAGAGAGGATTTCATTGTGTTTACACCAGTCAGTTCTTCGTCGATTGCGAAAAATTGCTGGTGAGGTGTTATGGCGTATTTCTAGTTCATATTCCAGATAGCGGTGATCGGAAAAGGAGTAGCTGTCAGATACAGTCCACTTAGAAATCGGAGGGTACAAGTTCATAGAGGCGAAGGTAACATCTAGTACCTCTTGCCGGGTTCTGGTTATAAAGGTGGGACTATTTCCCCTATTGCACACTATTAGGTCGGTGCCTACTAAGAATTCAAATAGGGACTCACCTCGTTGGTTAGTGTCGGTACTACCCCATAGTTCGTGATGCGCCTTGGTGTCGCATCCCAGCAAAATTTCTTCTCCTCTCTTCCTGGCTTCTTCTACCACTACTCTTACCTCCTCTGATGGAGTTGAATTGGGGTCCTCGTAGGGTAGGTATCCTGAAGCTAGCCAGATGTGGGCTTTTGCAGATTTTAGCAGTGTTACTGCCAGGTCATTCGTGCTGCGGTGAGGAAGAAAGGTTAAGTTTAGTGTAGATTTAGCGAGAATGCAAGCTCGAATGTTACCTGCATTCTTGGTGTGGTATAGCGTGTAGTGTGGGTCCCTCAGTTTCATGACGGTGTCATTTCTTATCCAAGGTTCTTGGATGAGGGCGATGTCAATGCCTCCTTCATTGAGGCGGAGCATCAGGTTAGCGGATGCGAATGTGGAGTGATGGAGGTTAATCCGTATCAGTTTCAGCATCATTGCTAACTGATACAGACCTCTCCACAACGGTAGCGTCAAGGTTCTCTGGCGATGATGGATCATCATCGGGGATCTTGTCGCAGGGGGAGGCGGGTGTCGCCGGTTCAGAGGGGCCAGCAACGCTGTTGTGGTCCGAAGCAAAGAGTCTTAACTCCACCTATTTAAGACCGCATCGGATCTTAAAGTCCTTAGCCCGGAGCAAGGGGAGAGACTCGGTGGTCAGCGAGACGACCAGCGAACGGCCAGTTTTCCTCACTTCTTCCGGTTTTTTGGAGCTCGGTGTCTCCTCGATAAACTTCCAGTCTTTGACTGGAAGATCCGGGTTTTAGTACGTGACCAGACTTTGTAGTTTGGCTGGCTCGCTGGGTTCGATTGGAACCCAGATCCTAGCTCTTGGCCTGTGGGGGATTTTGCTCCGGTCCACCGCCGGTCCGAAATTTGGTCGTCACAGGCTAGCAGCTTTACGTAGCCCTGGTGCCAGCCAGCGTCCTTAAGGGTTGGAGGAGAGTTGGGATTGGTGATAATACGCTCGCAAAGGCCGTTCATCACTCTGCCTTCAATGAGCCTCAGACAGATCCACTATCGCGACGACGAGGCTATCCTTTACCGTCTCAGAGAAGGGTTTGGAGCTCTTTGAGCTCTTGGTCTTCTTCGAGGCGTTGGATTCCTCATCTACGGATCTACGCCGTTTGGGCGCAGCTCCTGTCGCGAACACGGATCGGCTCGCAGCTTGGTTCGTTGAACCATTGCGGCTCGTTGAGTCCTTAGCTAGGGTGCTGCTCTTCCGATGAGAGGGATTCACTCTTTGAGTGGTGGGGTGACTAATGCCACGAATGGTGGGTTGGTGTCGGTGACGGTGTCGTGTCAGTGAGCTCGTCAGAGAGCATCGAGCACTCGCTTGTGGCGTCGTCGATGCAGAGGTTCTGCAGGTGCTCCTCCACACGTGAAGTGCTTTTGGAACTGCTGGCGGTGCCAGCTGTTTCCGGATTTTGTTGAGGTCCGGTCTCTGAATTTTCTTTTTTTTGTGTTTTTTTCAGTTTTTTGGTTTTTATGCATTTTTTAGAATTTTGGATCCCACGAGTAGCTAGGGAAGGGGTGGTCAATCCGCACAGAGCCCCGCATGTACGGATAAGGCAAGCTAATCCAGAGTGCGCCAGTTTCTTTGGATACACCGCTTGCGACTGAGCTATTTTTGTTTTCCCTGGGCCCTCAGCCAGGCTGATTCTCGGCACGGTACGGTTCACATCTTAATCCAGCCCAGGGTGAAGAAGGAATGGAGGATGGGAAAGACAAGGTGGGATGTGATTTCTGGGGTTTACTCCCTCTAAACACTCTGACCCAGAGTTGATTTTGGTCCACGATGGGCTTTACAGTTGGATTCTTGGCATCTTCACTGCTATAACCTCATTACCCCGGATCACGAATCAGTGTGAAACTTACACTTCATCGTACCGGGGCATCCCCTTATCCGCCACCCAGGGACGCGCCTGGTAGGGGACCTACCCCCCCAGGGTCTCTATAGATGCTGTCATATGCGGCCTTAAAATCGATAAAAAGATGGTGGGTATCGATTTGGACTTCTTGGGTTTTCTCCAGGATCTACCGTAGTTTAGAGGGTCTCCTTTCTTGTGGATCGGCAAACGATGCTGAGGTTCCATTCATCAGGCATACTTTCTTCTGACCATATCTTGGAAACGAGTTGGTGTATGCTCTCCACCAGGTCATCTCCCGCTGCCTTAAAAAGTTCGGCATTCAAGCCGTCTAGTCCAGCAGCTTTGTTGGATTTTAGTTTGGATATCGCTATCCTCACTTCGTTTTGGTCAGGTGGACGGAAGTCTTGGCTTTCATCGTCCAGGCTGAATGGTTCGTTCTGCCGAGTAGTTTGTGTCGTCTTCGCCGTTTAACAGTTTGCAGAAATAGTTTTTCCATATCCTCAGCACCGACTGTGACTCTACTACAAGATTTCCTTCCTCGTCTCTACAGGTCTCTGTTCGGGTCTTATTTCCGTTGCACGTCCTTTTTACCTTTTGATAAAACTTTAGAACATTTTTCCTGGAGTAGCACCTCTCTCTTTCCTTCTTTGGTAGCATCGTCTTTATCTTCTGTGGGGGCGTGAGCGCATATTAGGCTGATGTTGGCGAATTTAGCCTTGGAACGGATTGTTACAAGACGTTTCCTAACGTGTCTAAAGCTCAAGACTTCTTGCCTAAGTCTGCCGCTTCTGTTCCCTGTAGCAATCACCGTAGTAAATGCCACAGTTTTTCGCTGCACGCGGTCTGTTCAGGGTTCTAACATTCCATGTGCAAATGCGAACGTCGTTGTCCTTATTTCGTTTCGCAGGGTCGTCAACAGTGAATCCGTCCTTATCCGAGGCTCTTGGTTGTTTCGTAACCATTAAATTTGTCCGTGATTGGGTAGTTAACCCCACGCACAACCCCCAACCTGGAGGGCCAGGCCCTTTCTGCGACCCCTTGGACGAAAGGGGCCGGAATATTCCGGAGTCAGTAACCCGCTTCGGGGATATCAGAGCTGCCGTTGACCCATTAAGGGCTCATCCGCCACCATCTCTATTTCAATACCCTGACTAGTTTTGAAAATCCTTAATGACCTCAGCTCCAAATACGTCGAAGTCGCTCCTTAAAGTATCTGCCATACTGCCTGTTGACGTCACCGTTGATTCAATCATGTGAATTCATCCGCCGTACGTCCTCCTTCTGAGGGGCTCATGTAAGACTTCTGAGAATCGAGCAGACAGTCAGTTCCGACAGAGCATTATAGTGTTGCTATTTCTTCGAATTCAACACTCACACTTATAAGTTCAGCAGGTCAAGCTCGGCTGAGCGAGACCAGTACCCGGTGGTTACCACGCGGAGGTAAAATAAGCACGATTGATCAGCCAATCAGTGCCTACCCGATTCACACACACTCAACCACCCAGTAATCTGGTTAAAACGTTTAATTTTTTGAAAACTGATTTTTATGGTTTGAATGATTACCTTCATAGCATAGATTGGAACAGTAATCTGAGACACTTCTCCCTTCAGGAATCATATAATTACTTCAAGTCTGTACTATTTAATGGATTTAACATTTTTGTCCCATGTAGGTCGAGAAATAATTTATCTAAGCCTTAATGGTACAATAGAAAGCTCTCTCACCTTAAGAACCTTAAAAACAAGGCACACAAAAATTTCAAAATTTCCGGTAGTCCTGTAGATTATATACATTTTGACAAACTGCGTAAGGACTTTCGTGTCTTAAGCAAATTCTTGCAGACAAATTACGTAATCCAAATGGAAAATCAAATAAAAACTGATTCCAAACGCTTCTGGACTTTCATAAATAGCAAAAGAAAATCGACAGGTCTCCCAAAATCCATTCGTTATAAAAATATTGAATCTTGAGATTTTAATACAACACTAGATTTTTTCCCTAAATTCTTTGAATCTGTGTATACAAAGTCCGATACACATAGTTTTATACCAGCTACCGAATGCAGAATAGATATTGGAATCATCCAACTAAGCCTTCACGAAATTATATTGGCTTTTGATAATCTCAAGCCCAATTGAAGTCCAGGTCCCGATGGTATTCCTGCGATTATTTAAAAAAAAATGTTCACAAGCAATTGCAATCCCCTCCATCAAATTTTTAACATGTCGCTGTCCTCCGGTATTTTTCTTGAAGAATGGAAGTCATCTTTTCTTATTCCAATTTTTAAATCTGGATCTAAGAACGATATTGAAAATTATAGAGGAATTTGCAAATTATCCGCTTTGCTAAAGCTTTTCGAAAGTATGGTTAAATCAAAATTGGAGTTTTCTGATAAGGAATTTTTTTGTGATACACAGCATTACTTCGTCACTGGTAGGTCCACTACAACCAATTTAGCGTGCTTCTCTCATTATGCCATTAATACTATCGAAGATGGTTACCAAGTCGACTGTGCTTACACTGACTTCAGTAAGGGATTTGACTCCGTCAATCATCTTATTTTGCTACAAAAACTTGAATGTTTTGGATTTCACTCAGCAATGCTTAATTGGAAAGCATTTTATTAATTGGTAGGATTCAAAGAGTGAAAATTGATAGTTACTTTTTACGATCATTTGGTTGCAGCTCTGGAGTACCACAAGGTAGTCATTTGGGTCCGCTCCTCTTTATAATTTTTATCAACGACATATCGTGTGCATTAAAATATTGCCATTGCTTGATGTATGCAGATGACTTAAAGTTATTCCTTAAAATCAAAACTTCACATGACTGCGAGTTTTTACAATACGATCTAAGAAACTTATCGGGTGGTGCGTCAACAATTGTCTACACTTGAATATTAGAAAATGCTGCATAATATTCTTTTATAGAAGTTCTTCTCATTTTGAGTTTCAGTACGAAATCGACAGTATTGGACTAAACAGAGTCGATGAAGTGAAAGATCTTGGCATTTAAATTGATTCGAGGTTCACCTTTGCACCTCATTTTGATCACGTTATTGCTAAAGCAAATAAACTTTGTGGCTTTATAAAACGAAATAGCAAGGAATTTTCGAATCCTCATACCCTTATTTCGCTTTTTATTGCGTTGGTTAGATCTCTGCTTGAATATGCGGATGTTGTATGGAACCCATTCTATAAAATTCACTCAGATCGCCCTGAAAAAATCCAGAGACGTTTCACAAAATACATTTTTCGGAAAATGAGCTGGGATTTTGAAATTTCTTACCGGACTCGATGTCAATTATTAGGCATATCAACTTTATATTCTAGGAGAAAAGCTCATGACATCATGCTGATAAGGGACTTGTTATGCTATCACATTAAATGTCCATCTCTTTTAGCTATGCCCCGACTAGACCTTTAAGGGAAAGAAACCTTCTTCTTCGCCCTGTTCATAGAAATAATAACGCCCATAATGAGCCTATGTCCAGAGCTATTGTTTCATTCAATGATGTTTACATTTTTGTTGATCTATATTTTTTTCGCGATCGCTTCAAAAGTGTTATAGTGAATTTGCCAGCATTATCTTAGTCTTAAGTTCATTGTTTTTATATAATTATACCTTATTCTAAGGGTATTTTAATTTTGACGCATAGTTTGTAACATACCTTAATATTGCCCGTAATTAAACGACGTTGGGCGCGGTTAGTACGTAGATGGGGGACCGTTTGAGAACAACCGCGTATCGTTGGCCAGTCCCATCTACAGAGTTGAGGTAGATAATACATACATGGTATCACAATGGACCTAAATTGGTCTAAGTGTGTCGGCTTCTGCCGACAGCCACCTAAACCTCACCTAAACCTAACCCATTGCCCGTAGACCCCTAAAAGTTAATGTATTTATGATCAGCATCGATAGTAATGTCGATCTAGCCATGTCCGTCCGTCGGCAAAAATTATGCCTTTAAACTGGGCCTAGAGAGCTGAAATTTAACCATATACTCTCTAGGGTCCCGAAATAATCAAGTTTACGAATTTTTTAAATCAGCCCACAAATTCAAAAAAACAAAATTTTGGAAAAAATTTTGAGGTAGAAAGCTGAAATTTTTTTTTAAATGATCTATGACTCCTAAAACTGCTCGTGATATAAAATTTTCAAAGTCCGCCCACTGACACGCCGACAAATAAATAAAACAATTTTATTGAAAAACCAAAATTTGAGCTAGGGAGCTGAAATTTATAATATATACTCTCTAGGGAGCCCTTTATGCTCATGTGTAAATATTTTCAAAATCCGCCCACTGACACGCGCACAATTTAAAAAAAAAAAAAACTTTTTTTTTAAATTCAAAGTTTGAGCTAGGGAGCGGAAATTTATAATATATACTCTCTAGGGGCCCTTCATGCTCATGTGGTAATTTTTTTTTAAATCCACGTACTGACACGCCCACAATTAAATAAAACAATTTTATTGAAACAATCAAGTTTGAGCTAGGGAGCGTTTTTTTCGATAAAATCCTTTAAATGTTATGTAACAAAATATGTAGAGCGTTCTTAACAATTCAACCATACTAAGACTTTTGTCACACATACTTATGAGGGATAGGAATAAGAATAGGGTATCCAACAGTTCGCCCAAACGGACTGTAGCCCGTCCCTATGTTTTTTTTGTGTTGGGAATTCGCTGGAAGTAAACAAATCATCGAAAGACATTGCAGAGCCAGTACGCGAGGGATGCTTCTGCAATAGTGATGGACTTTGACTAATATAAAAAAAAACTGCGGGGGTCTGACATTCGCCATCCCGAATATGATTGCACCTAGTCGACGACTAATCGGCAATTTGTTTTTGAATTATTTAATGAATTTAGGAGATATGTAAATCCGCCGTTTGTCGGATTTCTAAACTTTTTTTTGTTTGAAAACAATACCTGATTTCTAAACCCCAGCTAACTCTTATAGGTCAAGAGGTTGTACCCGTCTCAATATCCTGTAGGTTCATACTGGTTTCAGAACGTGCGTGTATAGCAATAACTTATTGTAGTTGGACAGGGATGAGTATCTCGCAATAAGAGCCAATACATTTTACTGTATCGCATGTTCAACTCATCTTTTTGTTCTTTACGTGCGCTTTCCAACGCAGTTTAGCATCTACAGTCATGCCTAGATATTTGGTTGTATTTGAATATTTGACTGTATTGTTGTTAATGTAGACTGGAATGTGTGGTACGTTTTTATACTTAAATTTAATATGGATTGACTTAAGGTCATTTAATCTAATTTGCCATTTCTTAGTCCATTCTATGCTTTTTTGTTGCTATTTTGACAGTTGCTCCCACAGCACGGACGCTGTGTCATCTGCAAAAGTAGCTATCGTGGTTTCTTCACTTTCAGGTAGATCGCTGGTCAAAAGTAGGTATAGAACTGCACCTAATACATTGCCTTGCGGTACACCAGCTTTAATCTCTCTTAATGTTGAGAACTCTGTGTCTTGTTTAATTCTGAAGAATCTATCTGATATATAAGACTCCAGAATGGTCGCATACTGCTTCGGCAGTAGCTTTTGTAATTTGTGTATCAGTCCTTTATGCCAGACTTTATCGAAAGCTTGTGCTATATCAAGAAATACTGTAGAGCACACATTTGTCTCTTCAAATGCTTTTTCGATTTTATCTATGATTCTATGCACCTGATCAATGGTAGAGTGCTTATTTCTAAATTCAAATTGGTGAATTGGGACTATCGATTTTTCATCTATTATTTTTTGTAGAGGTTTTACCAGCATTTTTTATGCTTTCTTTAATTACTTTGGCACGTTCTTTAGCTGTTACCGACCGAATAGGTCTATTTTCCTAGCACCTTATTTTGAGTCCTTGATAACCTTGATACTCAGCGAAAGTGTTTGCTTTCTCTTGGCTGCTTTTCGGCCACTTACCTTCTGGTTTATTCACAAGGAGTTTTTGTCATCTAAAGATCTCTTACCGCTGGATGGGAAAAATCAGTAGTGAAATTAAGAACAACTGTCTTGTATGGTTCAAAAACGAATCAGCTAGTTTATTTAAGTCTATCTTCTTAAATACTAAAATTATGCTTACTAAACAGAATTTACAGATTAAATATAATATGAAAGTGGTGCAGTCACCAAATGTGCAATATGATACAATTGTTTTTCTGGTTCAAAGTTTTAATGTGGGATGTGCTAGGCAGAGATAAAATAGTAATAAGAGTAATTGCTGTTGTCATCACAACATGCTGGGGCCGCCTTATTACGCAGAAATCATCATCGTGTAGAATTATTTCCGAAGGTGCATTCGCTCTGCTGACTCGCTGCATTCTTATTGCTGCTTGTATATTGAGTGTTGGGAAAAAGGAAGTGTCGAGTCTGCTGGTTATGTACCTATTGTTCTCCAATGATAATCATATTTGGTTGCTTAATCATGCAATTGGATTGTAATTTTAAAATCCCGCTATTAATAAGCGTCATGAGCTTGGACATATAGTTACAAATTATGTCAATATTTGTTTTGTTTGGCACACTAAATATCCATGTGTTAGGATGATGCGTTTCTACCCAATATATATTTGCTGAGACATTGCGCGTCAGGCAGGTTGTTGACAACACCTGCTTCTGTTGTAGAATATTTATCTGACTGACTGACTGTAGAACTCGATGTGAACAAAGGATGTTCAAGATTACACCAATATACACAATAAGATCTCTGTCTGCAGGATTCAAGATCGGCCTTTTTCATCGGGTAAAAATGGTCACCTTGAAGATTGACTAACAAGAAGTCTGATGAAGGGACAATGAATGTGAAGTTTGTACTGTGCTGCGTTGACACTGGAAGCACGTTGAATACCTTAAAATCTTCGTTGTATAGGAGAGGAAGCGTGATTTCTATTATCACATTTTTTTCCGTAACCCTTGGCTTTGGGTGTAACTCCTTATAGAGTTGTAGAAGAGACTCATTGTGTCTTTTACCCGATATCATCATTGTTTGGGGGATATTGTCGTGTATTCGATTAAGCTCGTTTTTCATTTGATCAATTGTTAATATGAGTGGGTGAATTCTTCCGCTGCGAGATGATAATAAGACGTCCAGCAACATGGTTTGCTTGTTTTGATAGTTATTCATCATTAGAACGATGTTCAGCAGTGGTGTGCAATTTGATTACATTTGAGTAACGAATGAGTACTGATTACTTCAAATTCAGTATTCGGTATTTGGTATTCGATACTATTACTTTGTCTCGCCGTCGAAATTAATTTTCTGGAACCAGAGAATCAAGTAGTATTGCACTGACATTCATTTCGTTATTTATTTAATAAACTTAAGAGAAATTGTATTTCAGGTATTTGAACATTGTTAAATAATAAAAATATAGTCAGTATTAATTCATAGTTGATAAATAATGATGAGTAGTTAATAGATAATAATTATAGAGATAGGAAATAAATTAAAAGAAAAGTATATCAGGTATTTAAACATTGTTATTTAATAAAAATAAATTAAGTACATAATAGATAAATTCATTGTTAATAATAAAAATTATAGATAGTAGTAATATAAATTTCTTAAAAGCTATTTACGGATATATTTTGAATTAACATTTAAAAACAATTTTTTTTTTGACATTTTCTGGTTTTAGTCTGCTTCTTTTATCGGAAATCACTAATGCAGCCTTTAAAAAAATCCTTTCGCTGGGAACTGATGTCGCTACCATCCCTAAGTATTTTTTAGCTAACTTTGACAGATTGGGATAAATTATTTCCCGTGATTTCCACCATGCTAATGCATTCTCCTCTCTAGGTATAATCTTTTCTTCGGTATATTGCCGCATTTCTATTATTACTTCACACGTTGGAGTAGATTGGACGCAGTCCGCATCACTATCGAAATCTCCCCACAAAAGATGCGGTTCCATTTCTTGGCCAGAGGATGCAGCATCGGCTTGTGTGGTAGCATGCTCTTTTTACGACAGCTAGCGATTACTTCGGAAATTTCTATACGGAGAGTTTCCTGGATGTTCGTAATGGCAGTACAATTATGGAATCCCTTTTTTTTATATCGTGGGTTCAAATACGTTGCCTTAGCTAAAATTGGATTGAATTCCAAGCGTGGGAAACGACTATTTAAACCATCTAAAATGGATGTAAAGCCGTGTTTTCAAATAACATTGAACGCAGATACTCGTATACCGTGCGGATTCTAATGACATTTTGGAAAAATATCTTGTTTTCGACTATTAAGGACCTTTTTTGTTGTTGCAAGCACCTCTTAGTCAAAAAACATTGAACATAAATATATCGTGCGGATTCTAACGGCATTTTGGAAAAATATCCTTCCTTCAACTTTTAAGGACCTTTTTTGTTGTTTCAAGGACCTGTTAGTCAAATAACATTGAACACAGATATACCGTGTGGATTCTAACGGCATTTTGGAAAAATATCCTTTTTTCTAGGTACTTTTAAGGACCTTTCTTGTTGTTCCAGTGATCTGTTAGTCAAATAACATTGAACACAATACCTATACTGCGCGGTTTTCTAGGAGTCTTTGAAAAAAAAAATTTTTTCGGGCTTAAGGACCTTATTTAGTGCTCCAACTTGGTAAATAACCTTATGACAACTAAAAGTGACATTCTTAAATCGGCCAATGGTTACCGAAGTACAAATCGATATTTTTCCTCTTACCTGATGTACAACAAACTTCAAGATACGAGTATACAACCTCAATTATTCAAAACAAATCTACTTCCACACAATTTCCCGGTGTTTCGTAAGGACATAATAATCTGTAAAATTCAACATAATTAAAACTGGAAAATGTATAACGAAATAAAAGAATTGCTTCTGTGCTTTTTTCGTTAAATTGTTGGAAAAAAATTATTAGTTGTGTTTATTCGATAGCTAAAAAGCTATAACTAAAGCTAATTATTGTTAGTTACACTCTGGCAACTAATTTTTCACAACTAAACACGCTTAGTTGCTCTTCGCAACTAATAACTAATTTAGTTCCAAAATTTGTGGCAACTACAACTAAAATTATGGTTTAGTTTATGTTCGTTGAAAGAAACTACAGCTAATTTAGTTGTAGCTTTTTAGTTATTAGTTAAACTAACTTTTGTGCAACTCCTGATTACTGGTAACTGAATGCTGGCAAAAAGAAACAACGAGTCCTGGTATTCGATAATCAAATTTGATTTCAATTACTGATTTCTGGCAAAAAGAACACAACTATATGCGGTTTAGTTTAAAGTATGTATTTGTAGTGATTGAAGAAAAGTAATCATATTGGAACTGTGTGGGAGTTGGGAGACTCCATGTAACTGAGGTGAGAGGTGAGCGCGAGACTTATTTTGGTGAGAGTAGTAGGAGAATAGAAATACGAAACAGTTTTACTTGTACAGTAGTAGAGAAAAATTAACATGCAAATGAGTAATCAGTATCGAATACTTTGAGTAGTACATATTCGATACCGATACTCATTTGAAGTATCGAATATTAAATACCGGATAATTACATTTTGCACACCACTAGGTTCAGTGCAGTTGCAGAAAATCTTCTGAAGGTGTTTTGTTGGTCTATTTTACCAGCTAAGTTATTTACAAGCTGCGTAAAGACGTCCAATTGTTTTTGGTTTAGTACCTGCTGCTCTTTGAAGATATTCACAGTTGAATCTATTATCGAAGTCTGATTTTTGATGAGCTCATTGGCATAGTTCTCATTCTCGTATACCTTCTGTATCGTTTCTTCGTACCTTTTTTTTTTTTTTTTTTTGTCGGGGTGTGTGAGACTTTCTGCACTGGAGCACTCAGACTCAATACTGGTCCATTGTACTACCAGACAGACACACCACATTTTACTGTGGGAATTTACTCGTTTTTCTAAGAAAAACGAGAAGGCGCTTCAATGATAATGAGCTTAGGTTTACAGCACTCACCATATCCGCACCAAATACCTGCCACCTGATACGAGCAAAAGCAGGACAATCACAGAGGAAATGTTCCGCAGTGTCGTCGCTTTCTCCACAGGCTTCGCAGTTGGTGGTGTCGCTTAGGCCTAGCACCTTAAGGTGTTTGGCAAAAGCGTAGTGTCCCGTAAGGACGCCAGTAGTCTGTCTGCAGTCTTTTCTGTTGAGAGACATTGCTTAGTCTGTCTGCACCCTGGAGAGTCATGCCAACGGCGATTGTGTTCATAGGAAACCCAACCGTCAATGGAAGCCCTGACAGAGGACGCAGGCAGACAGATCGCTGGTTCAGGCCCTGAGAGGTCCCCCTCTGAGCCTTGTCTAGCAAGTTCATCGAAGATCTCATTTCCCGTGATCCCGTTATGACCCGGGATCCAGACAAGTTTAAGTGAATTCACCCTTCCGACTGAATTTAGAGATATCTTGCATTCACGTACTATTTTGGAGGTAGTTAAGGGTTTGAGTAAGGCCTTAAGCGCAGCCTGACTGTCGCTACAGACGCAGATACTTCGCCCCCTCCACCTGTTCCTCGTAACATAGTCCATGGCCATTAGGATAGCATAAGTCTCTGTTTGGAAGATTGACGCATATTTGCCTAACGAAAAGAAAAGTCTAACGTTATCGCTCTCCACGAAGACACCAGCACCAGATCCTTGATCGGTTTTGGAGACATCCGTGAAGATTCGACTGCATTCCTTTCCAGGCTCAGAGTCTGGCCAGAGCCAGTCCTGAACACGAGGAAAGTCGACTTCATAGTTGCGCTTCACCCGAAGTTCCGTTGTCATTGCATCAGACAGCATATCCATAAGATAGGAGTCGAATGACAGCCGTTGCGCAAGTTCAACAAAACTCCAGTGCGAGTTATATCAAAAGCAACCTCTTTTTAAACGTGAGATAGCTTTGATTGTGCAACCCATAATGAAAACATCAAGGGGCGGGAGATTCAATAATGCATCCAGACTGGAGCCAGGCGTGCTGGGGAAAGCCCCCGTGCAGCCGAGACATACCTTTCTTTGAAGTTTGGCGAAAGCAGCAGTAAAATATTTACGTGAAAGCTTATTCCTCCAAACAACCGATGCGTATGCTATAAATGGTCTTATCATAGCCGTATAAATCCATAGGACTCTTTTCGGTGATAAGCCCAATGTCTAGCCGAAAATGCCTTTTCACTGCCAGAAAACAGACAGCGCCTTGGCGTACCTTGCTGCAAACCGTTGATGTAGTATTCCAAAAAGCTCAATAGTTATCGTCCCAATGAAGTCAAATGGCGATCGTTTACTCCTGAGGTTTCGTTCATTACTGGAATGTAATAATACATCGTTGTTCAGCTCAATATGATGCAGTTGTCTTTTAAACTGATCCTGATAACTGATAGGGAGTGTGTCACATTGTTCTGTTTGTGATCACAGAGCTCAGTCATTTGCCTTATGTGTTCCTTATAAGTATAGTATGCGGTCCAATAGCTGGTTAAGTTGAAGAAAACGATTGCTTTCCAAGAATTCGCAACCATATTCGCCTGGCCCTCGTCTTCAAAGAAGATGCCTGGCTGATAGTTGCATTTTGTAATTTCGGCTTCGCTGATGAGTTGCGGAGAAATTAATACTGGATTTGGTTTTGTTGAGACTATCGAAACCAATAAAAGATAAGTTAGAAGAGTAACTCCTTTAAGCCTCGAATTCGTCTTATTTTTGGGTGATTTACGCTTAGTATGTTTTTCCGTAAGCTGTTGAGTTGCGGGATCTTACATTTTATCTACAGCCGATACAATAGGCAGAGGACATAATTTAGTAATCGGCCTCTTTACAAGTTTTTTATTACTATAAACCGTAACAGCCCGAACTTCATTATCCTTCATATTTCATATTTCATATTTCATATTTATTTACCAAGATAATAGTTTCACAGTGAGATTAAATCTCATAATTAGTGAGGGCTTTACAAATATAGCTTTAAGAGCTTTAGCGGTAAGTAGATTAGAATTATTATATATAATTACATACATTAAATGGAAAACATAAATATAGATACATTGATTACATAAGTTAATAGCATTTAGTGGCATACATATGTGTATATTATATTTATAAATCTAATATTATATACATATTATTATATTTAGAAATCTATTATTATTTTCACACATCACTGGCCAAGTGTTTAAAAAGTTTATTTTTGAATATGCTTGTGTTAGTGGTTCTCCTTAATGCAATGGGTAATGAGTTCCATAGGAGAGTGGCATGGACAAAGAATGTGCGCTCAGATTGAAGGCAATTGAATCTGGGCCTTATCAATATAGCTGTTCTATGTGAGCTAGCGAAACTTAGTCTGCTATGCAAGTACTCCGGCTGTTGGGTCTGCATAATACCGTGCAAGAGGATAAGTGTTCTAAACTTAATCAGGTTGTCGAGAGTAAGGCCCATTATCTGCAGAGAGTAACTAGATATGTGGTCGTTATATCGTTTTTTAAAGACGTATCTTGCTAGGTTATTGTAAATGACATTCAACTTGCGCCTAGTGTTGTAGTCAACATAGCAAAAAACCTCGCAACCATACATTAGGATAGGTAATAACAGGGATTTAGCGAGTAACATCTTAGTTTTAGTGGGTAGAGAACTTTGTGTGGACCACAGAAGTCGGAGACCACTATACACCTTTCCAATTGTAGCTGCAACATGATCGGTCCAAGTGAGTGTATCATTGAAGACTATCCCCAGATTTTTGGCCCTATGAACATATTCAATGGGTGACTGTCCTAACAAAATTGGCGGAAAAGTGGATGCATCTAATTGACGCTTATAGATACAAATCATACATACAATAGATACATTCCCTGGATGTAATTCAGCAATCTTTCCTAGTGCCCACTTAGTTGGTGGCATCCGTTCATCCCTTATAAGTACAATATCTCCGAGGTGAATATTTGGATGCCGTAGTTTCCACTTTGAGCGCTGCTGCAGTTGTGACAAATATTCGGAAGACCAAATTTTGTGACATTTTCTGTGCTAATAACCATCGGGAACGATAGTTTCGACTTTGATCCAAGATGGGTTCAGGCAATGCATTCAGTGCGGATCCCACTAGAAAGTGTCCTGGAGTTAACGGAACATCATTCGTTTCGTTACTTAATGCGGTCAGAGGGCGAGAGTTAAGGCAAGCTTCTATTTGGGAAAGCAATGTAGACATTTTCTCAAATGTTAGGCAAGTGTCGCCAATTATCCTCTTTAAATGGGGCTTCATCGACTTAACTCCTGCTTCCCACAAACCTCCGAATTGTGGGGCAGCGGGTGGAATAAAATGCCATTTAACCCCGTCTGAGGTAAGCTTATCAGCAACGTCATCCTCAGCCTGTTTTATGCTAAGCTTCATCATTGCTTGTATCTCCTTGTTTGCTCCAACGAATGTTGTTCCGCAGTCGCTGTAGAAGTGTAAGCAAAGCCCTATTCGGGATACGAAACGTCTAACAGCCGCTAAGAATGCTTCCGCTGTAAGATCGCTAACTAATTCAATATGAATTGCATTAGTAGCTAAACAGATGAATATCGCGATATACCCCTTTGTATTAGCGTTTGAATAGGTCCAGCATAATCGACCCCAGTGTGTGTAAATGGTTTTGATGGTGTTACTCTTGGGGTCGGCAGCATACCCATTATTTGGCCTATTGACGTAGCGTTGAAACGATGACATCTTACACAATTGTGTATTATTAGTCGTACTACATGCTTTGCTTGAAGTACCCAATAAGATTGACGCAATGTGGCCATTGTTAGCTGTATACCCCCATGCAGCGTTTTCTTGTGAATATGTTCTACTAGTAACTTCGTGATGTGGTCATTTCGTGGTAATATATATGGATGTTTTTTCCTTTCTGGTAGATTTGAGTTTCCTAGTCTTCCTCCAACGACTAAGATATCATCTTCGTTAAGGTGGTGGTGCTAATGATAACAGCTTACTCTTTTTAGGAAGGTTACAGCCTCTTTATAAGCACGAAATATAATCCGAGAAGTGTATAAGTTGTACTGCTCGAATTACTGCCTTCCTGGCGGTTTGTAGTTCTAATGTGATTAACGCCTCTCTGTGTCCATTACTGTCCTTATTTCTGCAGTTATAGCAAAATCGTTGACAATATGCCATTGTTCTGACTAATTTTGTGTACGAAGAAAGCCGTTTACAAATATATATTTTTGTACTGTAATCTGCAACAACTGTTAATGTGGTTCTTGATTCCGGAGCATTTACTTCTACAAACTCGGAAGTAGTGATACCCAAGCCATTCCGGACCAGTCCACCACAATATATGATTCTTTAATTGGTCTGGTGTTATACCTCTGGATGCACAGTCAGCAGGATTGTCGACGGATTTTATGTGTCTCCAAGAACTTGGATCGGTAACTTCCTGTATTTGGGAAACTCTATTTGCCTCTAACGTTTTCCATTTGGATGGGCATCCTCTGATCCAGGCTAGGGCAATTGTTGAGTCGGTCCACGCGAACATCCCATTAACTTCTGAGCCAAAAATCCGTTTGAGTTCCTTGAGAATTTTCGATAGCAAATGAGCTCCGCAAAGTTCTAACTTAGGAAGCGTAATTTTTTGTCTGATGGGTGCTACCTTAGTTTTGGCTGTTAACAAAGTGATTTTGTAAGTTCCATTCGATAATTTTATTCTTGAATAGACTATTGCTGCATATGCGCTTTCTGAAGAGTCGCAGAAACCATTCAATTCCATCTTCTGAGAACTATTTGTTCCTATCCATCGAGGAATCCTTATTCTCTCAATGGCTGCAAGACTGTTCTTAAAGTTGACCCATGTATCTGATAACTCAGGCGTGAGCGGCTCATCCCAATTGAGATTAGATTTCCATAATTGCTGCATCAGAATTTTTGCCTTGATAGTCACAGTTGGTAACCAACCCAGTGGATCATACAATTTTGCAATTTCGGATAGTGTTATACGTTTAGTTGGTGTTTGTTCTCCTTTAAATTGCTTGTCGATTGCTATTTTAAACTGGAACATATCTGATGGATTCCAATGAATTCCCAATGTTTTTATGGTGTCTTCCTTGTCAATCTTGATTTCGTGCTGGTATTGCGCCTCTGTAGATATGCCAGTAAGTAACTGTAAGCTGTTGCTGCACCATTTCCTTAGATAAAATCCAGCTTCCTTTAGCAGGGCTATAAGTTCAGCCTGTGCTTCTCTGCAGTCTCTGATAGTTCCCCGCCCAGACATCACATCATCGACATAGAAGTCCTTTTGTACTATCTCGGCTGCGACATGGTATCGTTTGCGTTCATCAATGGCTAATTGTAACACCGTTTTGACGGCAAGATACAGTGCTGCTGATGTTCCATAAATAATTGTTGTGAATTTATAATCTTTGATTTCGTCATTGGTGGATTCTCGCCATACTACGCGCTGGTAGTCCTGATGTTTACTACAGATTTTTATCGGACGGTACATCTTGTCGATGTCTGCCGTGAACACGTATTTATGTCGACGCAACCGCAATATAATGGTGGTCAAATCTTCTTGGAGCCTTGGCCCCACAAGCATCAATTTATTTAAGCTAATGAAAGTTGATGTCGCTGCAGATCCATCAAATACAACTCGTAGTTTAATTGTTGTACTATCTGGTTTATGCACAGCATGATGTGCCATATAGTAAACTTCGTTTTGGGATTTATTGCTGGGGTGTACGTCAACCATGTGACCTAGATCTAAGTATTTTTCATAAACCTGGTGTATTCCTTTCTAAGTGGTTCATCGGTGCTAAATCTTCTTTCGAGTTGTAGTAGTCTGGCTACTGCTCTATGGCGTGATGTGCCTAACTTGTGAGTCTCTTGCAACTCCTATCGAACGGTATGCTGACGATGTACCTTCCGTCTGCGCCACGGTAATGAGTTTTTTGATAGATTGCCTCACATTTTTGATAATCAGGTTTTTGTAGAATACGATCAGCTACTTCTTCTATTTCCAAAAATCGTTCGAGCTGCTTATTAATAGATGTTTGCACGACCATTTCAGTTATTCTCCTATCGTCATTATTGTATTTTGTAGAGGTTCAGCCTGTTAAGAGCCAACCTAACTTCGATCGTTGCGCTATAGCGGAGCATCTTGACCCTTTCTTCACTCCATCTAGTATTACGTCACCGTATATGCCTGCTCTTATTATTATGTCTATACGGCCGGGATTGTTGAATGTTGGATCCGCTAGCGTGAGGTTTTTACATTGATGAGTTATAGATCTTCCAATTTCTTCAGATGGCAAAAGTCTTGTGAGTTTGGGTAGTACCAACGCCTGTACTTGAACGTTGAACTCAGACCTAAATCTTGGAAGAATTTGAAAATCCACTCGGCTATGCGAAACTCCTGCATCAGTTGTGCCTAGTCCACTGACCTTGACAGAGACCTTCTCTTTTCGTAGATGTAACGATTGAGCCACTTCTTCTGTGACTATTGTAACCTGCGAGCCCGGGTCAATAAGCGCTCTTAGCACTCTGCTATGACCTTGCTGGTTCTTTGCTGTAATGATTGCCGTAGCAAGTAGCACATTCTGTCCTTGATCGCCATGACTTGACTGAACCTCTGACGTACTGCTGTGTGGGTGATCATTTTGTTTGGTTTGATCTTGAACGTATTTTCGAATTCTTCGATATTATTTTCAATTGCCTTTATTTTGATGTTTATTTTCCGTAGGCGTAATTCTTGATGGGGATTGTTCTTTGGATGCAAAGATTCGCCCTGTTGGTTCCTGTTATCACCTTCAGGAATTGTGCTTGCCTGTGGAGTTTTTGTTTTGGCTCCCCTTTCGTCATGTTTTGCAGTAATAGTGGCAGCAAGACTTTCTAGACTTCGCTGTGTACCTTCGTACATCTGTTTCACCAATTGGTAGGTGCCCTCTGCATGTATGGTGTGTCATGCTTAACAAAGTTTTTCACCTTGGTGTGGTTCTCATCGAACTCTCTCCAGATGTCATTTAAAATTGATAGCCGCTCTTCAATGTACTGGCTTGTTTTTCTGGTAGAGCTGTCTTTTCCAATGTTTGTTGTCAATCTCTCCAATTCCTTGTACAATGCTCTCTGCCTTGCTACAATTATGACGATCTCCTCTTGATCCATATTGATATTATTAATCACTCCTAATCACTACTAGTGTTTGTCGCCCTGGCAACGCGAAAAATACTTTATATATGTGAGTTTGATTGTTAATTTTACCAATGTTTGTCGCACTGGTAACGCGAATAGATATTTAACTTTAACTTATCTGTGTTTTCGCTTCGAAGGACCAATGTTTTATTCACAAGGAGTTTTTGTCATCTAAAGATCTCTTACCGCTGGAGAGGGAAAATCTGTAGTGAAATTAAGAACAAGTCTCTTGTGTGGTTCAAAAACGAATCAGCTAGTTTATTTAAATCTATCTTTTTAAATACTAAAATTATGCTTACTAAACAGAATTAACAGATTAAATATAATATGAAAGTGGTGCAGTCACCAAATGTGCAATATGATACCATTGTTTTTCTGGTTCAAAGTATTAATGTGGGATGTGCTAGGCACAGATAAAATAGTAATAAGAGTAATTGCTGTCACAACACCTTCTCTGGTTTTTACTGGTGGAATGTGAGCTATTGGCCTGTTCATTTTCTTTGTTGCCTTTCACAGCGAGTAGTCGGTGCTAGCATCATTTGTAAGACTTGTGAGCTAAGTTTTCAAAGACTCGTTATTGAATTCTCTTACAGATTTTCTGAGCTTGTAATTTAAGTTGTTCAGTGTGGTCTTGTCGCTTGGCGCCCTTGTCTGTTGCCAGCGTTTTCTATCTTTCCTCTTTTCTGTAATAATTTCACATATTTCGGGAGGATAGACGTTTTGTTTGATCTTTTTTGTTGTTTTGGGTGTTGCAGCCCACGCAGCTTCTTGTATACTGAGCGTCAATATTTGGACTGCCTCTTTTGGTTGATCTTCTGTTTGTTCCAACTTCTGTCTGAAGTAGTTCCAATCAGTCGATCTATTAACTAGTTTTGGGCTATGGTCGTTTATTATTATTTTATCGCCAAGTGTTAAAAGTATAGAGGAATGATCTGATTAAGGATCAGGGCCTTCCTCTATGCTTATTTTATTTGATGATATATTTTTGGATAGAAAGGAATAAACAAGATCTGGGTTTTTTTTTTTTTTAGAATTCTGGCTCGCCAAGGCGATAAAATAGGGTGGCACTTCGACCTAACAAGATCTTTTGTGCCGCATGGGCCAGACAAATTTAGACTAGTAGAGTTTCCACTTTCCGTGTAAAGCGGACAATTCTACTAGTAGAAGAATTCTTTATGTCCTCGGGGCACATTTGTTCCCTGAAAAAGATCTTCTTTCTAATTTCGTTTAGAGCCGGACATTCACATAAAATGTGTTCAGCTGACTCGTCCACTTCAAGACAGAGTCGGCACTCAGGAGAGTCTACTATTTTCATTTTGTCTAGATGATATCTTAAACCATGGTGGCCAGTAAGGTAACCTAATAAGTTTTTGATATCATGCCTGCTTAGTTTTAGGCATTTGCTGGCATTTTTATTGAAAGGCCGAATGGCTCGTTTGGTCTGCCTTAAACCTGGGATGCTTTCCCAAAGATGGATACATTTTCTGTGTTCCCAGATTTTTATTGCTGCCGTTGCTGCTGATCTAGGAGTGCAGCAGAAGGGTTCGGGACCTATGAAGGGTATTTCCGAACCTTTTCTGGCCAGTTCGTCGGCCTTTTCGTTACCTTCCACCCCGACATGACCCGGAACCCAACATAGCTTGGTCTTGTTACTTGTTCCGATTGCCTGTAGGGTGTTGAAGCAGTACATGACTGATTTGGAGTCAATCGTATGCGAGCTAAGGGCGTTTATAGCTGCTTGACTATCCGTGAATATATGAATGGTTGCACCTTTTATACCAGATAGATTTATGTGGCTAGCGCATTCTTGAATGGCGTGGAGCTCTGCTTGAAATACGCTGGGACTTTTTCCCATGGGTATCGTAAAGCGTTTGTTTGGTCCGTATATTCCCGCTCCTACCCCCGCTTCCATTTTAGAAATATCCGTATACCACTTTATGCCTTTGTGGCTGTTAGGTGGGTTATTACTTACCCATGCTTCTCTCTTGGAGATCTCCGTGGAGAACCGCTTATTGAAGCATAGTGTTTTATGAATGCGGTCTGTGACCGCGCAGTTCATGTTGAGTTCTGGCAGTTAATCGAGAAGGGTCTTAAGTTCCGGATGATCGTTAAGACTTATTTCGTTTAACTGTATTTGACTTATTGCACTGCGGATCGCCACTTTTTGAATGTATATGTGGAGAGGTGTAATTCCTGTTATTGCCTCTATGGCAGCCGTTGGACAGATTCGCATGGCTCCGGAGATACCAAGGCACGCAAGCCGTTGTTCCTTTTTGAGCTTCTCTATTGCGACCTTTTGTGTGGATTTTGACCACCATACAATGGAGGCGTATGTTATAATGGGTCTTATCATCACTGTGTAGATCCAATGGACAATCTTTGGAGAGATTCCCCAGGTTCTGCCATATGTGCGCCGACAGGCCCATAGAGCTCTGTTAGCTTTAGTGATTTTGTTGTTGATGTGAGAGTTCCAGTTAAGTCTTTTGTCCAGGATTACTCCAAGATATTTGACTTCGTCGGAATACTCAATGGTCGTGCCATTTAGTGCTAAGCTGAGATTTCTTCTTTTTGTGAAGGAAACTATGATAGCTTTACTGGGGTTTATGGAGAGATTTTCCTTGCCGCACCAGTCTATAGCTATCTCAAGGGCGTTTTGCATACGTGAAGTAACTACGTTTGATTCTTTGCCCCTAATAATGATGACCAAGTCATCGGCATACCCTTTTATGTCGTAGCCTAAATTACTTAGTTTTTGAAGTAGGTCATCTATGACCAAAGACTACAGGAGGGGTGATAAAACTCCTCCTTGTGGACAGCCTTTTATAGCTGATACCGATACCGAAGTCTGTCCTGACGAAGCAGTAATTTTCCGACTTTGGAGCATCGCTTTTATCCAGTTTATGGTGGGAAAGTCTACCATTCGGTGAATTAAAGCATTTAATATTGAATCATAACCGGTGTTATCAAAAGCACCCTCTATGTCAAGAAAAGCGCATAGTGCAATTTCTTTGCAACGGTAGGCATTGTTTATGTAATTTGTTAGTTTTAACAGGGTGCCTTCCGTTGCTTTGCCTTCTTGATACGCATATTGACAGGGGTGTAGAGGCATACTAATAGTTACGCATTCTCTGATATGAACGTCAATTATTCTTTCCATTGTTTTCAGGAAAAACGATGTCAAGCTTATGAGACGATAGGATTTAGGTAGTTCACTAGGTTTGTTACCTTGTTTGGGGATTAATACTACATTGACCTCCCGCGAAGTGCGTGGTATGTAGCCCCAGTTGAAACTGAACTTAAATAAGGCAATCATATTAGGTAGGAAGAATTCCATACCGTTTTGAATGAGGGCTGGAAAACTTCCGTCATTTCCTGGCGCCTTGAATGGTTTAAATGAGTTTATGGCCCATTTTACCTTATCTGGACTAAATAATTTACCAGATAAACTATTATTTCTGCTGAGGTTAGTTGGATATGAAACCTCAGTAGTGTGATCAGTTGTGTGATCGACAATTAGGGAACCAGGGAAGTGAACTTGCAGCAATGTAGCGAGAGTTTCTTCCCGGTCGCTTGTGATTGTTCCATCAGGTTTGATGAGCAATCCCATGCAGTTTGAAGGATCTTTTGAAAGTGCGCTCTGGAGCCGCGCCACTTTTAGATCTTCGCAACTCTTGGTTGTATTTGGTTAACAGGGATCGATATTGATGCCATAGGTTAGGTTAGGTTAACGGGCTGATGGAAAAGAGCGAATCTGCTGCACCACACTTAGGTCCGTGTGGTCCCATTGTGATACCCTTTGTTGGGCCTTGGTCCTGGTCCTTCGTCCTTGGTTTCCTTCTTACTCCAGTTTGTCCAGCCATTTGGATGTCCGTATAAACCTGTAAAGATTTGATAGTGAGACATCAGAAAGTTCTTGAATGTCTTGGAAGAAGTATCTTCCAAGTGTTCTGTTCCTCAGGTGACAAAGGCTTGGACAGTGACAGAGAAAGTGAGGTGTGTCCTTTCCTTATGGGTTTCCTCATCACCGCAGCCTCTACAAATGTAGTCATCTTTGAGATTTAGTTTCATTGTGTGATTCCTTAGCATTTTGTGGCCAGTAAGAGTACCGATCAACTTTGACAGCGATGTCCTGTCGTAACGTAAAAGTTTGTTGGTTCGGCCCTTATCATATTTTGGCCACAGCTTACGTGATATGTCACAAGTGGTTAGTGACCACCACCTATTGTTGGCTTTCATTCGTGTTTTGTATTCCACCCTTTCTCTGAGGTTGCAGAGTGGTGGTTTAACCGACTGAAGTGCCTGTTCATGGTCCATCGCAGCCCCCTTTCTTGCCAGTTCGTCAGCTCGCTCGTTACCGGATATGTCCTTGTGACCAGGGACCCAGCAGAGACTCGTTTTGTGCTTCGCGCCAAGAGATTTGAGCTCCTCGCGGCAACGGCGAACAAGCAAGGACTTTATTTCTGTAGCTGACACCGCTTTAATGGCCGCCTGACTATCAATAAAAATGGTAATATCATTACGTGGTATCGCCATCATTGATACGAGTACCATGCTTGCGACTTCAGTGATTGCTAAGACTTCTGCTTGGAATACACTACAGTGATCAGGTAATCTAATCGATCTGTTAATGTGTAGTTCCTCTGAGAATAGTCCAGCACCCGTTCCACAGTCCATCTTTGATCCGTCTGTGAAGATGGAAATCGATTTCCTGTTCAAGGGTTCGTTTGCGTACCATTCCTCCTTGCTCGGAAATGAACAAGAGAATGGTTTTTCGAAGTCTAAGTAAGGAGACATGTAGTCAGACATGACGTTGTTCCCTATGTACATGTTCAGAATCAGTGCATGTCCAAACTGACTCGGGTTCCAGCTGTTTGTTTGGCTGATCCTCAAGGCACTTTTTGCAGCCGATTCCTGCATGTATAGATCCAATGGTGGCAGATTGAGAATGGTTTCCAAGCCAGCGGTTGGGGTTGTTCTCATTGCACTGGTTGTCCCTATACATGCTAGTCTTTGTATTTTTGCCATCACTTTGAGATTGGTTGCCTTGTCTGTGGCTTGCCACCAGACTAAGCTGCCGTATGTGAGTATTGGTCGCACAATTGCCGTATACATCCACAGAATTATTTTAGGGTTTGAACCGCATTTTTTTCCGAAGATACGGTTGCATGCGTAGAAAGCGTTGGCCGCTTTCCTAACTCTGTCATCGACATTTGGCTTCCAACTCAGCTTCCTATCGAGGATAATTCCTAGATATTTCGCACTCTCCGCCACCTTCAAGGGTATTCCCTCAATTTCTGGTGGTTTGAATTCTGGTATTCTTCTTTTATTAGTGAACAACACCATTGCAGTCTTTTGTGGATTGATCCCAAGACCGCATTTTCTTGTCCATGTAGTGAGTGTCCGCAAGGAGTTTTCTAATAGTTCGCTAAGAGTTGATAGGAATTTCCCTGTCGCCAGCAATACTACGTCATCCGCGTATGCAATTGCTTTGCCCCTCTGTTTTTGAACTTCAGGAGTATTTCATTAACAACAAGGACCCAGAGTAAAGGTATTGATGCCATACGCCGGTGCGTTTCGATTTGTTGAATTGTTTCCTCACCTTCTTCTGGATAGTTTCCAGGTTTTCATTCCACCATGGTACGCTTCTTTTTACTACGGTGCGCTTTACCTTACAACTACTCCTAAAGGATGATCGCATCACTCGGTGTTAGTGGTGAATCTGGTAGCAGATCAGTTCTGAATGCCAGATTTTCACTATAGTTCTCCAGTTTGTTAATTTATTATTGTATTTGACTGGCGCGCACTCGGTGTTGCATCGCAGCCTAAACATAATATGCATATTATCAGACAGAGAAGCTTCATCAGACACGTGCCAGTCCTCTACAAAGTTTTGTATGAAAGTAGACGAGAGAAAAATTAGCTCTCTATTTCTGCTGTTAAGACCAAAGATCTTACCTGTAGTTGCCCATGGTTCCTGGATTAAACGAAGAGCGACGTTCCTTTCGGCACATCTTTGGCTATAGGTGTCCGATGCACCCATAGCGAGGTGCAGGTTTGCCTGTAGCACTGTCAGAGACGTTATTTCTTCTTCACGTACTCGGGATTACGCACTCTATGAGGTTTGTTATCACCCCTGCGTCGTACGTAACCCTGTTGAGAGAGACCACTTTGTCTCCCCCTTGGACTTCCGGTGTTCTGTCCATCTTTCCCGCTAGTATATGCCTGTTCGGCCGCCAGTTTTGGACTAAAGCGGTTACGGTGCGCGTTTGTGCTGTCCGTTTTTTTAGCCTTCGTTTTAGCATCCAGCACCACAGTTGTTTTAGCAACTGAGTTACCCGTGGCAAAACTAATGCCAGCCACTGGTGGTGTGGCGCTACTGTTGGCGCTTGTGGATGGCTTATCATTTTCTGAAGCATCAGTGGCAGTACTAATACTAGCCCCTGGTGTTGTAGCCTTTCGTTGGTTGTCTCTTGACGCCTGATTCGTCGATTTGTCCGCGTTCTTGAGGATTATTTTGCTCTGTCCTAACCTGCACGAGACCACTCCCTTTAGCTCAACAAGTCGCTTCATCGTGCTTTCGTTTACAGCATGGACCATATGGGCGACATCTCTGTCTTCAGATCTTTGCAGAACTCTCCACGTTCTAGTGTTGAGTTCTTTATTCTGGTCATCTAGAATTGCCAGTATTCTTTTATTCGCTACTCCGGTACTATGTGGGAAGAAGGCTCTGACGATATGTGGTTTCGGGAAAAGTTCTTCCCCCACAAGCGTCACTTCCATCCCGCATTTCTCTTTGAGCTTCGCGAAGTTCGTTTTCATCCACTCTGCAGTGGTAGCGTCCGCACATACGATCATTAGCCATCCGGCTTTGAAAGTTGTACCGCGGAAGGTTGGTTTGGTCCCCTCATCACGTGATGTCCATAATCCTCTCCTAAATCTGAGCCATTTGCTCATTACTGAGAGGATTGCGATCCAGATCGACAGGTACTACACCCAGTCTTACAAAGCTCGCTATATCTCTATAGGAGACTTTGTCGACGGCTGGATTTCCTGTTTCGCTTCGGATTGGGGTGGCGTATTGTCCTCGGACCTTGTACGCTTCACCTCGGAGCCTGTGTCGCCCTCTGTCGACAGAGCAAGTATTCTGGCCTGCTCTATGTTTTTTCCCTTTTTCAGCGCACGCTTAAAACGGTGCTGTTCGGATGGTGTGAATTTGACTCGCTTAGACTCAGTCTGTGCAGTTATGCCAGGGATCTCCGGCGCGCCTGTATTCATGGGATGCACTTCATCCGAGAGTATTCATGCACTTCATCCGAGAGTATTCTTACATTGCATAGCGTGCTGGTTTCAGAGATATCGTCACTAAGAAGAGACAAGTTCTCTTCTAAGCTCATCATCTCCGAATCCGTGGTTTGTGACCCTTCCCGATTGGCAGGTGTCACGTCATTTACGACAGGGTGTTCTAAAACATCCCCAGTTGGTAATGCAGGGTGTTCAACCCTAGTTGATGATGCAGTTGTAGAGGCATCATTCTCTATTTGTTTTTTGTTTTTTGAATCTATTTTGATTCTCACGAGTAAGCGGTATAGGAAGGTCGCCCGTGGTCTACCCGTATAACCACAGGAAGGCTATCTTGAAATCGGAGGTCGCCTGGTATCCGAAGTTCGCTGCTATCGACTAAGAACCCCTTAGCCATTCATCCCTTGGCGCTAGCTGTTCCACCTTAGATTTGGGGATTTGTTGTCGGGATTGTCTCCCCGGGCATTGCCAAAAAAAAGTTTTAAGTAAGGAGTATGGAAGGTATGGGGGAAGGGGGGGGGGGGCGGTAAGCTAAACGGGGGAGAGGTATGTAAGGGTGGGTGGGAGCGGATGTGAAGTCCTGGTCAGTTCTTGGTTGACGCTCATCAGACGGCCTGGCCCTTACAAGCCCGATGACTCTTTGCGTCGTAAGCTTCCGCACCGGCACCATCGAGTTTGTTTGCGGTGATGGTACACACGTCAAGGTGACTGACCCCGCTAAGAGGATCTGGGGTTTTATTCCTATCTGTTGGCCAATAGGTAGGTTTTCCCGTTAAGTGATATTTGGCGTCATCTTCTTTAATTGCTTTGTATAGTTCTCTGCCTCTAGTATTAGTTAATCTAGATCCCCAATATTTATTTTTGGCGTTAAAATCCCCTCCTGCGATTAGTCTATTGGGATGTATGCGGAAAAGACTTTGCATCCCAAGTATGTTTTTAATTTCATATACTTTTTTCTTATCTTCGTCATGCTCAAAACTGAGTGTTAAAATTGGTAGCGGTACTTTGCTTTTAAATTTGAGCGTATTTACAACTTCAAAGATTTTAAAGCCTCTGTCTTTAACTCTTTTTTAATGCTTTCGGGTGAGTATGAGTAATGCAGTCTCTTCACTACAACCTTCATTGGTCTGGTTTGCTTCTTCTATAAGTTGAAAAAAAAACAAAGTCGACTGTTATACATATTAATCGGAAAATGAAATTTTTCGACATTGCATTCTCTGATTTCACATGATATAAAATTGGTCCCGCATTTTCAAGTAACTTCAAGTTTTCAAGCATTTTCAAGTAACTTCAAGCATTTTAAAGTATGTAACTTAAAGTAACTTCAAGCATTTTCAGGTAACTTCAAGTAACTTCAAGCATTTTCAAGTAACTTCAAGTATTTTCAAGCATTTTCAAGTAACTTGAAGTAACTTGAAGTAACTTCAAGCATTTTCAAGTACCTTCAAGCATTTTGAAGTAACTTCAAGCATTTTCAAGTAACTTCAAGCATTTCCAAGTAACTTCAAGTAACTTCAAGTAACTTCAAGCATTTTCAAGTAACTTCAAGTATTTTCAAGCATTTTCAAGTAACTTCGAATAACTTCAAGCATTTTCAAGTACCTTCAAGCATTTTCAAGTAACTTAAGCAAGTTCAAGTAACTTCAAGTATGTTCAAGCATTATCAAATGCATAACATGTACAGCAATGTTGTTGTTGGTAACTTCAAGTAACTTCAAGTATTTTCAAGCATTTCCAAGTAACTTCAAGCATTTTCAAGTAACTTCATGACTACAGATTATTGCCTCACACAGCAATGTTGTTGTTGTGGTAATTTCATTCAATTCGCTTCATTTTACCTGCTGTAATTCATAATGTGTGTTATATATGTGGATAATTTTTGTAGTGTGCACTTCTATGTATTGTCCCCTACCCAAATATATATAGTATTGGCATATCTATGTGACGTATAATAGCAAAAATTTGTGGAAACACGTTATAGACAACTCCGTATTAATATAAGATGTAATTTAGATGTAATTTCATTAAATTCGCTTCATTTTACCTGCTGTAATTCATAATGTGTGTTATTTATGTGGATAATTTTTGTATTGTGCACTTTTATGTATTGCTCCCTACCCAAATATGTATAGTGTTAGCATATCTATGTGATGTATAATAGCAAAAAAGAGGGGAAACACGTTATGGGCAACTCCGAATTAATATATAGATAATATAAAAATATGAATACAAATTTTTAGATGTCGCTCTTTAATTTAAGGGACAAAGTCCTAATTAAGGGTTAAACGACAGATAAAGTGAGGCTTTTGTATCCCTCTTCTTCAACCACATTGATTTTGATGTCATTTTTGTTTATTAGCGCTGTACTAGCTTTAATTTTTTTCCTTCAATACTTTGGCCAAGCTTTCATACTTATTTACTTGAAGTGCAATAATTGGTGGGGGCTTGGTTGAATTTTGTGTTTTATTTCCTTTGTTTGAACCATACAAAGTGACTGTGCAGCTTTCTTTTGTTGGTGAGACTTTTGGGGATGCACTCATTTTGCGTTTTTTTTATTTGTATTCCCCTTGTGACGATGTCCTTCTGTCTCTTTTCTTAGTTCTTCCTCGTCTGTTGAGAACTCGGCATTCACTTTTTTCTGGTTGTTGACCTCTTTTTTCAACAATTGCAACTCTTGCTTCAGATTATTTATTTCCTTAACCCGTACCATCCTAGTGTTCCATTATTGGAACAGTTACTATTTTATTTTCTGTAATTTTTGTGTAAACGCATCCACTATTATGTAGTTTTTGGGTCACATCATCACTGACATTATTGGCTGTCAAATTAATTTGCCGTTATTTCGCGTTTCTGGCAAATTGTTACTTTTATTGTGTGTTATATTTTCAATATTCAACAAAAAAAAAGTCTCGTCGAAAATGTAAGTTTTTTTTATTTATTATTTGATATACTACTTCTTATTTACGTTGGTTTACTCATGAGGGTTTGAATAACGTGTTTTACCATGTAATTCATCGAAATAAGAACATTTGTTTGAATTTTTTTCCATTTCTATAAACCGTTCCATAATTGGAACAGTAGGGATTGTATACCAACGTAACTTTTATATGAGAGATCAGTGTAGTTTATGGACCTTTTTTTTATTATGACTCAGATTGAATGTAAATGATATAATTTAGTATCTGGAAGAAGATGTTAATGTTTTGGCTACCGATCTTTATATAACTCCACCCGAAAATAACGAAAAGAGTGATGAAGACAGCGGTGATGAAGAATCTTCCAATATAAATAGCTTATCAAGACATCAACTTTTGGCAGATGCGGAATTCCAAGCTACAATCTCAAATCTATCAGAAATAGAATTAACAACCGTTATTTCGGATAACTCCTTTAACAAACAACCATAATTTAGTCCCGAACGACAAGTTTTATGCAACAGGTACAATCAGAGCTAATAGAGTAGAAAAGGCACCTTTGAAAGATCAGAAAGAAATGAAGAAAACAAAGAGGGGGTCCTTCAACCAAATCACAGATACTGTTTCTGACTTCACCCTGGTTCGGTACAACGACAACAATATTGTTACTGTTGCTTCTACTCAATGTGGTGTAGAGTCTCTTAGGAAAGTGAAACGGGTTTGCGATAAGCAGAAGTCGATCAACCTCGTTGTATCGTAAATTACAACCGATACATGGGAGGAATGGATCGACTGGATCAAAATGTCGGTTGCTACCGAATTGCCATTCGTTTGAATAGATGATACTGGCAGCTTCTTATGTTTCCTATCAATGTTAGCGTCAACAACGCATTTCAGCTTTACAAGATGCCCCTCTATCTAACGGAAACAACAGTTATGACTTGCTATGTTTTAAAGATACATTGTAACAACATATCTTCAGACAAAAAATACGCCAAGTGATACTGCCTTGACCACAAAAATTCTCCTGCCTCGGTCTTCTCAAGCTGTCATCAAACGCGATCCTGACAGCATTCGACTAGACGGGAGGACACACAATATTGTGAAACAAAATAAACAAAGTCGTTGCGGATTATGCCACAAAAATAAAACAATGAAATGCGAAATATGCAACGTTGCATTACACAATAATATGTGCTCTATTGCTTTTCATACAAAATAAAATGTAAAAAAAAAATAACATACTGAAAAAAATATAGAAAATCACTATTTGTATACCCTATTCGAAGGGTATACTAATTTTGACGCATAGTTTGTAACATACCTTAATATTGCCCGTAGACCCCTAAAAGTTACTATATTTATGATCAGCATCGATAGTAATGTCGATCTAGCCATGTCCGTCCGTCCGTCCGTCCGTCCGTCGGCAAAAATTAGGCCTTTAAACTGGACCTAGTGAGCTGAAATTTTAACCATATACTCTCTAGGGTCCCGAAATAATCAAGTATACGAATTTTTGAAATCCGCCTACAGACACGCCCACAAACTCAAAAAAACAAAATTTTGGAAAAAATCGATTTTTGAGCTAGAAAGTTGAAATTTTTTATATATGATCTACGACTCTTAAAACTGCTCGGGATATAAAATTTTCAAAATCCGCCCACTGACACGCCCACAAATAAATAAAACAATTTTATTGAAAAACCAAAATTTTACCTAGGGAGCTGAAATTTATAATATATACTCTCTAGGGGCCCTTTAAGCTCATGTGTAAATATTTTCAAAATCCGCCTACTGACACGCCCACAATTTTTTTTTTTTTTTTGAAAATCCAAAGTTTGAACTAGGGAGCGGAAATTTATAATATATACGCTCTAGGGGCCCTTTATGCTCATGTGTTAATTTTTTTTAAATCCGCCTACTGACACGCCCACAATTAAATAAAACAATTTTATTGAAACACCCAAGTTTGAGCTCGGGAGCGTTTTATTTGATAAAATCCTTTAAATGTTATGTAACAAAATATGTAGAGCGTTCTTAACAATTCAACCATACTTAGACTTTTGTCACGCCCACTTATGAGGGATAGGAATAAGAATAGGGTATCCAACAGTTCGCCCAAGCGGACTGTAGCCCGTCCCTTTGTTTTATAATATATTTAGCGAAATATTAAAAAGTTCAAATTATATGATTTTTTTTTTATTTTTGTACCTTAAAAGACAAGCAAGTAATTCCAAAGTCATATTTTCCTACTGTTCCATTATAGGAACGGTTCTCAAAACTCAGATCTAAATTTGTTTGTCCTATTTTCTGTACATAAATGTATTTATGGTGTAATAAATATTAGCTGACATGAGTTTCACTCAAATTGAACAAGATTTCACTTGCTTGGGAATAGCAGTGTCTCATTGAGTTGCTTAAACCCATCGCTTTCATCGCAGGCTCTACATATTTAGCCTTCAATGTTTCATTTGGTTCCTCTTTTTTAAATGGGGGTGTTCTATTTTCCCTTTTATTCTCCCAAATGGATCGTTGCATATCAATAAATGATCCCCCCAGAATCCATGGAACTGTTGCAGTTGCGCAAAAAGAAAAAAGCAACCGTTCGGTTTCAGTGGTTTATTGAGACTAGACTTACATTAGGTATATAAGTAATTATAATATAATATGTATGTAGGTTAAGAAAAAGAAAAGCAATACTTGAGAGAGAGAGTAGTGCAGGAAGAGATCTACATGGCGACAAAATATTGGTAAACTGTTTCTCTCCAACACTCCCACTTTTACTAATATTTTACCTTTTGGTTTTGTAATTCAAAGTTTGTTCGGAAAATATTGCGACATTAAGCATTTATCTCATTAGGATATTTCATAATTTGATTAAATTTAAGATTTGAAAAATAGCACTTTGCTTTTATCTGTTGGACTTCAAGTTAAAAAAAGTTATTCAAAAAGTTGTATGATATTATTCAAATAATGGAAATACGCCAATCATATTTCTTTGTCTTCGAAAATTGTCTCGTGGTAGAGGCTTAGTAAAAATATCAGCCTTCTGCATCTCGGATGAAACATGCTCGATGTTGAAAACCTTTTGAGCATATTTCTCACGTATAAAGTGGTACTTCACGTCGATGTGCTTTATCGTCTTGTGGAACTCCGGGTTCTTTATTAAACGAATTGCGCTCTCGTTGTCCATATGCATTGTTGAACTTGCACAGCAAACACGGAGATCTTTCAGCAACAGCTTGATCCAAAATAGCTCTTTAACTGCTTCAGCTGCAGCTACATACTCCGATTCGGTGGTAGAGAGTGCCACACACCGCTGTTGAGTAGAACCCCAAGAGACAGGACCATCACCAAAAAAACAAATGTACCCACTGGTAGACAGTCTAGTTTTTCGATCTCCAGCATAATCGGCGTCACTGTAAATATTAAGTTTAAATTTAGCATTATAGTCAAAAACTATACCGTAATCCTGAGTCCCCTTCACATATCTAATGATACGTTTCAATGCCGTGACATGGATTTTTGCCGGTTTTTCCATATATCGACTGACAACTCCTAAGGCAAACGAGATGTCCGGCCTCGTCCCAATTGCAAGATACATGAGGCTGCCCACTGCTGCTCTATATGGAAAGTTGCTGTCTGACACGTCCTCATTGACATTCTCGGAAACTGCTGTATCCGCTGGTGTTGAAACAAGAATTTGAATCCGACATGCCAAACTTCGAAATTAATTTTCCAGCAAAGTTCATCTGGCTAAGATGTATTGCGCCATCAGCTTTCTGTTGAATCTCCAGTCCCAGGAAACACTTCGCCTCGAAAACCTATCGAGCGAGTCCCCTTTTCAAATGGTTGACAAGCGCTGCGATTTTTTCGTCACTATCTGCTGCTACGATACCGTCATCAATATAGATTGCCAGGATGATTTCCTCTCCAACGAAAACACATGCATCCGCGTCAGATTGTTTAAGTTTGAAAGACTCTAGAAATGAATTAAACATTTCATTCCAACACCGGGAGGCCTGCTTAAGGCCATACAGGCTCTTACGAAGGCGACATACTCGTCCGGACCCGTCATTGAATCCGTCTGGCTGCTTCATAAAAGTCTCCTCTTTCAGATGTCCATTTAGGAACGCCGTTGTTACATCAAACTGCCTCAATTTGAATTTTCGTAAAGTTGCTAATCGAAGAATTGTTCTGATGGAACTGAACCTGGCCACTGGACTGAATGTTTCTTCGTAATCGACTCCTTTTATTTGTGAGAAACCTCTTATTACAAGTCTAGCCTTAAAACGTGATGGCTCGTTGGTACTGGAACTCTTCACCTTAAAGACCCATTTACTGTCAATTATTTTTCGTGCTTCTGGCGGTTGAACAAGTTCCCATGTTTCATTCTTTTCAAGTGCATCCATTTCTTCTTTCATCGCCAGCTCCCACTTTTTCGAGTCCTTTGATGTTAACGCTTCCTTAAGACTTGTCGGTTCTGAAACCTCAGCAACTAAAGCATAGCCCTCTAACATAGCTGAAAAGGAACTGCCTGCCTTTCGTGACGCACTTCGCAAACGATCCTTAATTTGGAGTTCAGGAACATTAGCCTCTGCTTCTTCATCCACAGATTGATTAAGGTCACCTTCACCAGCTTTATCACCGAAGATAAATTGACCATCATTTCGATCATCGTTAAGTGGAAGAGTAACACCTTCTTCAAACGGTTCTTTATCATCTGAAGCTCTCAAGAGGATATCACGACTGATCTTGATTTTATTGGTACCTTGAACCCAGACTCTGTAACCCTTGACGCCATCCATGTATCCAACAAATATTCCCTTTTCCGACTTCACATCCCATTTCTGCCTTTTCTGATCAGGGACGTGGATGTAGCAGTCTGATCCAAAAACCTTCCAATCCACAAAGTTCGTGTCCATATCTTTACCTGACCACAGTGTGTATGGTGACTTATTTTCCGCATTTAAACACGTCCGGTTAATCACGAATGCTGAAGTGTTGACCGCCTCAGCCCACAGCTTCAAAGGTAATTTCTTTCCATGCAGCATTGTTCTACCAGCTTCCATCAGAGTCCTCATCTCTCTCTCCGCCCTGCCGTTTTGTTGCGGACAATATGGCACAGATGTTTGGTGGAAAACACGATGTTTTTGCATTATGCACTTAAAATCTTCATTTATAAACTCCGTACCGTTGTCACTTCATATTGTTTTTAATTTTGATCCAGTCTCTGTTTCCAACTTCGCAATATAATTCTCTAAACATTTAGGGACTTCATCCTTACTCTTTAAGAAATAGACCACACGATAGTTGGAAAAATCGTCTTGAAATAAAAGGAAATATTTCGAATTCGAAAGCGACACTTGTTGCATTGGACCACACAAGTCTACATGAACCAATTCACCGGGTTTTTGTGCTCTGCTTTTGCTGAAACCGTATTTTAATTTAGACTGCTTGCCGAAAACACAAGCTTCACAGAAAAACTCCTTTGAGTCATCAAACGCGATAGTCTCCTTCAGCAGAAATTTTGAAACAACGCATTTATTTTGATGAGCTAATCGCTCATGCCAAATCTGTAACGTATCCAATTTCGTCACTAAATTAGCTGCAAGCGGTGTTTCCACTTTAAACATCATATGAAACAATGATTTCTTACGAACACCCATCGCCGCAATTTTGTTTCCGTTACGCAGCTCACACTTCACATTATTTGATACCAAAGAAAAACCTTTATCCAGAGTCGAATTTGACGAAAATAAATTCACCTTTATATCGGGCACATACAGCACATCTTTTAAATATTTCTGTTCCCAAGTAAAATTGTTGAAAGCAAGAATATTTATATTACCGCGACCGATAGCAAAAATAAATTCACCGTTTCCTACACGAACGCTTTGTGGTTCGTCGAAATGAACATACGAAGAAAAATAGCTTTTATTATAAGTCATATGATTCGATGCACAAGAGTCCAATATCCAACTATCATCGTTGCGGGTTTCTTTGTCGCAAAAGGAGAGAGTGGAAATGAACGCATCTCTTTGATTTTGCATATCGCTTTGATTTTGCTGAACCTTTTTGTGTTGATTTTGAAACCTGTTTCTTCTCTTCGGACAATTTCTCTTCCAATGTCCGGGCTTCTTGCAGTAAAAGCATATATAGTGCGTACCAAAACAGTTGGCCATTCTACTGCGCAGGTCTCTTAAAATGTGTTTTACAATCTCTTAAATTGCAAAAACAAGCATAAAGAGACGAAAATGGGCGGAGCCATAATAAAAAACGACGTATACCCTGCCTTGTGTTCAAGATCGCTGTCGCGATCTCACTGAGGGTGGTTTCTTCATTTTCCTTCTTTTATACTGAAATTAGGAGCGGAGGAAAAATATAGACCATTATATGTCAACTTTACTTGGAGGCAAATATATTGTTTCGTTTTTTGTCTTGTCGGTTCTTTGTAGGAGTATGATGTGATCACGGTCGGATAGATTAAGCAAAACATTGCACATGAATTGATTGTGTGACTGTGTCTGTATGAAAGTGTACGGTTTTAGATTTAAACCCTATTTGCTCATTATGCTTTCGTTGATCATTATTAATTGTGTCGTGCATATTGATCATGTAGGTACTGATATTGGCACGCAAAGTAAAGTAAATTGCAGTGTCACACCAAATTTTTTTTGTTTATATCATTGAATTTGGGCGAGGTAGGTAAATTTAATAAAAAATTTACAATTTGGGAATTTTTTGGAAACGTAAACGATTTTATGCCCAATAACAATAGGCACGATTTTCTGTCACAAAAAAGAGGATGAGGTATTAAACGGTTCGTTAAAGACAAAATGGTGAACGTTCTTGATTCTTCAATAATTTTTTTTAAGAAATGCAGTTTTTAAAACTTATTGAACTACCCACCACTTTTAAATTTGTAACCTTGATTAAAAGTGTAAATTATAGCGAGATAAAATTGACGATGAATTGCAAATATAAAACAGATTTACAGCGAGCAGCAAAACAAAACACTAGTATACCAAATGGGTGGTTCGGTTTGGTTTGAATTAAGAAGTAAAAACACACACGTTTTAGTACTAAGATAAAAATATTTATTGATTTTGCTACCTATATATGAAATAGTTAATATTAATGTATATTAAATTGAATTCGAAGAACTGTCAGTTTCATAATCGGTTGAAGAATCATCTCCTGGATTGATAATTATTGCATCCGACATTGTATCCCACATCTGCTCGTGTGAAAAGTATTCCTCCTCTGCCCTTATAATTTTTTCACAAACTTTGCGCCAATCTTCAACTGTTATTTTTGAAAATTCTTCTTCAGCTAGTTTCTGAACATCCGATAATCTAAACGTTGTATTTCGGCTTCCGACTCTTCCCTTGACTGTTGCCCAGATCTTTTCAATAGGGTTGAGATCTGGATGATAGGGTGGCAATCGTAGTACTTCGTGTCCCGCGCCGTGAATCATATCGTCAATCTTATGCTTGGGGTGGTGATTAGTCCGATGTCGCTTTATAAGGTCATAAAGTTCGACTTTGAGCATTTTTGAAGAATGCGGTATATTGTTGACGGAAAGCCATTCTAACATCTCCGATTTAACGGAAGCAGAAGTGATTTGCTTGTGTTCCCATTTGTTGTGATATGATGCGTTGTTAATTACAATAACCGATGGTTCCTCTAGGTTATTTAAAACTTGATCCTTCATCCATTTGGAGAAATTTTCAAAATTCATCTCATCGTGATAATCTCCTGTTTTCGACCCAGATTTAAATAAAAGCAAGGCATTATTCACGAAGCCCTTCGCTCCACCTGCATGCGCCATTATCAGCCTTTGACCTTTTAAAATTGGCGCCTCTAAACCTTGACTGGTGCCGTCAGTCCATGCCCTTGGCCTTGTGTGAGAGCTGTGAATATAGCTCTCGTCCAAATAAATAATCTCATATCCTTCTGACCTGTACTCCCGCACCTTCCTCAGATATTTCACTCGTAAAAGTTTGATTTCATTTCTTTCGCAAAGAAATTTACGGTTGTTCTCCGTTTTCCTATAAGAAAATCCATTTCTTTTTAAAATCCTATGTAGCGACATATTGCTTAGGTTCAGCTCCAAATCTTCCTGCACCCGTTGTCTTAACATTTTTAATGTTATCATCATTTTTTCTTCAATGTGGAAGTTGTATATAATTCGCCGAACAGCTGTGATACCAAATTCGTCCAATCCAGTTTTCCATTTTGTATGTGGTACTCTTTTAGTTGGAGATTCAATAGCGCTTTTCTTCTCATATTCTTTAATTATCCTTCTTATTGTTCGGGCCGAAATTCCCGTAAACTCCTCTGTCTGTGAATTTGCGGATGTGATGGGATTATCTATACATAAATTCCTAGCTTCTTCAATTTTTTTGTAATATATCCTAACAACGATCTTACGTCCTAGACTTCCTATTGGTTTTCCTTTTCTTGAAAGATCCATGACAATTTATTTTATTTTAATAAACTTATGTCCTAGCAATGCTTTTGTTTTCGTGAAAGTGAATTCCAAATAGGAAATCCATAATATATATGCGTTATCTTAAAATAAAAAACTCTAAAAACCAAGCAACAAATTTATTCCTTGCCCCTACAGGTAACCAAATGCAAACACTAATCATGTCGTAAAACTTTTACACTTAAGTCAAACAGGTAAAATCAAACATCATAAAATTTATGCTAACCAAGCACACCACCCATACAGGTACCTAGCGCTAAACCACGAAATGTTCAATCATAAAAAGGGTTGGGAACCCTTTCAAATACAATCGGACTTCTAGGTAGAAATGTATAAAAGTCGACCTCATAATAAAAAATTAAGTTTATTTAGATATTCAACAGCATTTTAGTTCTAAGCACTGTAAAGTTGGGTTACGCATTGTAAATTACAGGCAAAAACGCTTAGTGATTAAATCTCTTTCGCGTCATTTTTGTTCTCTTAAATCCTCTCTCTGCGCAATCGACCGTTGGCCAACTGTTTTGGTACGGACTATACCATTACCACCACCACTATCTCCATTCTTGTTGCTCGTGTGAGAAACATTCTGCTGATAAATTTTTCTTTCGGCAACAAATGCATTTTGTTGTTGTTGACTGCTTGTTTGCTGTGAATTTCGCATTTCTTCGATGATGAGACGACTGGTTAAGTTTGCGAGTGTACGTTCAGTGGCAGCTGTTGATTCCCATGCTGTATGAAAATGCTTGTATGTGTCTGGCAGTGTCATCAAAATTTTTGTTGTGAGCATGCTGTCAGACACTGTCTCGCCGAGATCACGCAGTTGTCGCACAATCGACTCGAATTTTGATATGTGCATCGCTATGTCGTCTCCCTCACTCTTTCTAAAGGAATAGTATTTTGGTGCAGCATATGAATATTAGTGATTGATTTCTGCTCATATACAGCTTCCAATTTCTCCCACATTTCTTTAGCTGTATCACATGTGTTAGTGGTTGCTGTCCTAATGCCGTTACAATTATTTTTTGCACTTTGCAATCCGTTTTGATAAATGCTTTATATTCCGGTTTGTCTGTATCCATTCCTGATTTCTGCAGCTCACCAGTCACCACATCATACCAACCACATGACTTTAGAATCACCTTTAACTGAAACTTCCAGGATGGCCACTGCTGCGCCGAAACTAGCTTTTCAATCTTCGTTTCCTCCATTATATATACCTACAAGAGAGATGCCCGCACTACCTGTACCTAACAATCGGTTTAATTCTTTAAATTCTTTATTGAGATATACTTTATGCTTCCGCGATCTAAAACAGTTGCACGTGAAACGATTAAAGGATTTCCGATTAAAAATGTATTCGTTTGTTCATCTGGGCTGGTCCCATAACCTGTTGCAGTTGCGCAAAAAGAAAAAAGCAACCGTTCGGTTTCAGTGGTTTATTGAGACTAGACTTACATTAGGTACCTACTCGTATATAAGTAATTATAATATAATATGTATGTAGGTTAAGAAAAAGAAAAGCAATACTTGAGAGAGAGAGTAGTGCAGGAAGAGATCATGGCGACAAAATATTGGTAAACTGTTTCTCTCCAACAGGAACCGACCTCCGAAGAGGGTGCATTTGCCAGGGTAACTGGCCTACCACCTTTTGTAATTATATCTTTCGTTTTGTCCATTGCATTATGTATTTGCTTTTAACTTTTGTGAAAAGCTTAAACTTTTTTGTGCACAGCCGCTCCTGACATGGAGAACAGACGCTGACCAGGGAGCCACGAAGTGAGAATACTATAAAGTCTGTATACAATGACAACGCTGTTCGATGATGAGCGGCTGCTGCTGGATATATCGCATATCTTTGTTTACAAGCCGTGGGCATATGTTTGGATATGTGCTGATGGATGGTGTGGCGCTTGTTTACCAGTAGTCATAAAGCTTGTTATTTGTTGTTGGATTCTGCCGAATTATGGGGGAACGTAACTCGCGCAGTACGCAAATCGAATCATCTGCGTTAGCAGAACATTTTGCACTTGCTGAATCCGCCAGGTAGCTCAAACGAACCAGTTTCACGCTTCCTAGATGTTTTAGATCGTGAGATCGAATAACAAGATGTCTGCAGAACTTTAAATCGTTGCAACGCTAATAAAGCTCTGGGAGAAGATCGTACCCCGTATTCCTTAAATATGCAACAAAGGAGTTTCTTGAAAGATTTGCAACTGTAGGTATATACTCGTAATTACATTCAACGTGGGTGAAGTGCCAAAGTGTTTTCGAAAAAATATAACTGTTCCCCTATTTAAAAAATGAGACTTTAATGATCCATGCAAACAGAGGAATATCGTTCTTGAATTCAATAATGAAAATTGTTTTCAATGACGTATCTGGAAAAGGGCAGGACTATATGCCTTCTTTGTGAACTTTAAGGCGGCGTTTGACTAGATTGATAGAAGGTCACTTTTTTTCGTTGTTCCTTAATGAGCTACCTACTCGATTTTGAGTGTATTAAAATAAAGCTCATGTACGCTCATGACAGAGTCATCCTGTCATTGACTCCAACAATATTGCAGATGATGATCCAGTTACATCACTACTGCATGTTATGGAACTTGAAAGTAAATACCAACAAGGGGCCATTGCAAAAAGCGCAAAATACAAAGTATAAGAAGCGGTAGTAAGGTCTATTATGTGTTATGCGGTGGAGGTATGGGGTTTTTGTCAATACGATGAAATCGAAAAGGGACTCCCGCCTTTATTTTTGTCTTCATGGAAGCTATATAACGTAAATCTATTTAATTCTATTTAATTCATCTTAATAAGTTCCCTTTCAATGTCTTTTAATTCTTGATTATTATTCTAATAATTCATTTATTTAATCCAACAATTCACTTTCACAATTAATCACTTTAAATAAACAATCACTTTTCTCTTATTCAATACTTCCACTTTTTCTCCATACTTTTCTCTATTGTCATCTATCGCACTTATTTATCGTGGTTCTTGGGTGCTCCCGCGACACCTATTTTTATGTATCTCCTAGTGACACCTCTCGAAATTTTCACATTCGTTGAGTTCAGAAAGTTCGAGAAAAACAGATGTACTAATTATTCATAGCTATTCAAATTGCTTTTCAAATGCTGCCCAATGTCGTTTATCTTATATGGTTATATGGCTCTCTACTAGATGGCGCTGCAAGTTGACTAATTGATACTGAATGTCACAGTTTGAGCAAGCATGCAAGTATATCCCCCTCTTAAACTTTTTCGTCCCGAACAAGCACGTCAATATTTTCACCATCGTAACGATGGAGACGATCCACATGGACAACTTTCAGCTTGCCTCTTCCGCGCTGGATCCGGGAGACAACATCGTTGATGCGCTTCACTATCTTATAGGGTCCTTCCCAATCTGTAGTTTAGGTGATAGGCCTTCAGCTATTCCAAGTTGAAGTAACTCGCGAATCCCATTATCGTAATTATGTAATTCATCGCTATTTTTAATTAATTTATTAGTTAATCCGCGCAACCTCGCTAACGCAACGATCTTTCGTATCCCTCGTTTTCCGATGAATGTTTCTGATAATTTCTCAGAGATCCGCAACATAATCATCTTCATTCGTCGGTTCATCAGTCGGAGATCCAAACATCAATTCACTATGTAACCGGATGGTTCGGCAAAAAAGGATTTCGGATGGAGTATGTCCTGTTGTGTTATGAACTGCGCTTCGATAAGCTAATAGGAACATGGGGATCTGCTTGTCCCAGTCCCGCTGGCAGTCGCCAACATCCTTAGACAGGGGTTCGTTTAAGGTTCTATTGAAGCGTTCCACCATTCCGTTCGATTGTGGATGAAGCGGGGTTATTCTTGTCTTTTTAATACCTAGTAGCTGGCATACTTCTTGAAAGGTCTTCGACTCGAAGTTTCGACCTTGGTCCGAGTGCAATTCCATTGGTACGCCAAATCTGCTTACCCAGTTGTGGACAATCTGTTCTACCACGGTTTTAGCTTCTTGGTTAGGTATAGCAAATGCTTCAGGCCATTTAGTGAAGTAGTCCATCACTACAAGGATATAGCGGTTTCCACTATTGGTTTCTAGAAACTGCCCTGCGATGTCAACTGCAATCCTTTCAAAGGGCGCTCCAACGTTATATTGATGCATCTTACCTTGCGTTTTTACTCTCGGGCATTTACTGGCTGCGCAAGTGGCGCATTTTCGGCACCAGTTTTCGACATCATCTCTTGCGTGGATCCAGTAAAAGTGTTCTCTCACTTTTTTGAGTGTCTTATTTACTCCCAAGTGACCTCCGGACACTCCATCATGCAGTTCCCTAAGCACTTCGTTGACTTTCGATCTGGGTACCTGTTGCGTCCTAACTACAAGTGTTAACGCACCCTCAACAATTAATCGATAACAGACATCTTCGAATGGCAATCTGTCACAACAACGGATAGTCATCGCTTTCCACTTTTCGATGGCCGTCGTTGGGTCTCCTGGCAACTTATTTCTCACCTTTCAATCGAGTAATTTAATCTTGTAAAATAACAATAATCCGTTTAATTTTATATATATCGTGTAATGAAATAAATTGTATTAATACTTTGATCGCGTTGTAATTTTTCACAAACACAAAAGTGGCGACGATGATGGGATTGCTGGTGAATTCATTTTAATGCAGTATGTCAGACATTGAAATAGAAAGCGACCATTCCAGCAATCAAATTAAGACCAACGTAAAAAAGGAAAGCTACACTTCAGAGACGGAAAAAACTTCTTCTTCTGTGCAAAATTCTTCAACGACAGCCAGCATGCAGAGAGATTCATTCATTTCAATTGGACACGTGGACGTGTTCGATGTCACAAAACAGAGTTCTTGGGGATCATATAAGCGGCGTTTGGACATTTTCATGGAAGCAAACAACATTACAGATGCCAACCGTAAGCGAGCAACGTTTTTAACAGTCTGTGGAGCGGGGTTATTCGACTTGTTAGAGTCTTTAATTTCACCAAATAAGGTAACTGATCTTGATTATGACTCCCTTTGCAAAACACTTTCTGACCATTTCTCACCCCCACCTTCGGAGATCGCATCATTCTTCAAAGTTTTTAAGAGAGACCAGCTGCCAGATGAGCAAATCGTCGATTACATCGCCGACCTTCAGAGAATGGCAAATCATTGCAATTTTGCCACGTCTCTCGATCGCATGTTACGGGACCGTTTCGTGTGTGGACTTCGCGATTCTCGATTACAAGAAGAGCTTTTAGCAGCTACGGATTCAAATCGGCTCAGGAGAAAGCAGTCGCAGCGGAGTCTGCTAACCGTAGTCTTCATATGATAAAATCAGATTCATCTACATCAAAGGTCGTCGACTATCAAGTTAATTTCGTGCGGAAAGGATTCAACAAAAATAAAAACCACAAAGAATCGAGCGGTGCTGGTAATCTATATGCAGGTGCTTGTTATAGCTGTGGTGAAGCGCATTCAAGAGCCACCTGCAGATTCCGAACAGGTGTGTGTGATAATTGCGGTAAGCTGGGACACCTAAAGAAGGTCTATGTAAATCAAATCCAAACATTAAAAAACATCAAAAGCAGTCAGGCTTCAAAAAGAGTGGCAGACATTCAAGTGTTAATCTCATCGCGGGAGTTTCAAATCTTAAGAGGCACATTACTCTTACAATAAATGGAAAAAATTGCAATTTCGAAGTAGATTCCGGTTCAAATATCACAATTATCTCCGAAAATACTTTCCATAAAATATGGCCGAAACAGAAACCAAATATTTCTCGCGTCGAAACAATTTTCAAAGATTTTCAAGGAAATTCCATAGATTTCAAGGGGAAATGCAAAATCAGCACGGTGTATAAGAGAGGTGAAATTCATAATTTAACCCTTTTGGTTGCTTCTGGTGCGCGATCTACTAATATTTTAGGCTGCGATTGGTTCGCGCCTTTGGGAATTTCAATACAGTGTGTAAATTCAATAGTTTCATCCAGTGTTAGTGAGGAATTTTTAGTGAGTGGAATTTGACTCACTTTTTGCTGTTGATCTTGGTACTTACAAAGGACCACCGGTTTCTCTACACTTAAATCCTAGTGTCGCACTAATATATTTACCAGTTAGGAAAATCCGTTTCGCAATTTATTCTAAGGTCGAGGCGGAAATTGACTGCATGGTTGCTCAGGGAATATTAGAACCAGTTGACTTTACGCAATGGGCCACACCAATCGTTCCTGTACTTAAGTCAATAGGATCCGTCCGTATTTGTGGGGATTATAAGTCTACAATAAATAAAGCTCTAGATCCTCATACCTTCTCCATTCCTTCGATGCATGACCTAATAGCAAACCTTCCCCGTGGTTCAGTTTTTGCTAAACTTGACTTAGCACAAGCATACTTACAGTTGACAGTTGATGATGAAACAGCCAAAGCACAAACTATTATTACTCTTAAAGGCGCTTACAAAGTAAAACGACTGCAATACGGAATTTCTTCGACACCAGGTGAATTTCAAAAAACAATGTTAAATTTATTAAAAGGAGTAAAAGGGGTAGAGTTTTATTTAGATGATTTCATAGTGGTAGCAAATAGTTCAGAAGGGCTGGCTAAAATTCTTCGAGAGATTAGCAAAATACGGCTTGCGACTAAAAAAAGAGAAGTGCGTTTTTGATGTTTCTTCAGTCACCTTCTTAGGATTTTGCATTGACGCCGAAGGAATTCACCCACTAGCCGAAAAAATTGAGGTCATACAGAACACCCCAGCTCCAAAGACCAAAACCGAACTTCAGGCTTTCCTTGGACTGATAAATTTATACCACTCATTCCTGCAAAAGCAACATTAGCAGAACCACTTCACAGACTTTTGGACCAGGCAAAAATTTGGAAATGGGACGCTATCCATCAAACTGCGTTTGATAAGGTAAAATACCTCATACCTTATGATACAAAACTACCGGTAAGATTGACCTGTGATGCCTCACCATACGGAATTGGGTCGGTTCTAGGATTTGAAATTCCTTTTATAAAAAAAAAAAAAAAAAAAAAAAAAAAAAAAAATAATGCTCAGATAGACAAGGAGGCACTCAGCATCATTGCAAGTGTAAAAAAATTTCACGACTTCTTGAAGGGTCGACATTTTGAAATTTGTACGGACCATAAACCGCTACTAGGACTGTTTTCTTCTTCAAAGCCAACTCCAAATACATTATCTCCAAGAATGTTGCGCTGGAACATCTTCTTAAATGCCTACAGTTACGACCTTCGTTACAAACCTGGGAAAGTCATCGCACATGCCGATGCGTTTAGCCGTTTGCCTGCTCAATTTCCTAGAACTTTTGAAAAAGAATAAGTTATTTTAATGATCGCAATGCTAGGCACTCCAATAATACAAGCCAGTGATATATCTAAGGGGACAAAAAGAGATAAAGTTCACGTGTTTCGCACTGGGCATTAAGGGGTTGGCCAAATTCAGTCGATCCAGAATTCAAAAAATTCTTCAACAGGAAGGACGATATTTCGCACATCAAAGGATGTTTAGTATGGGGTCAACGAGTGGTTATCCCAAAAGTTTACCAATTCGCAGTTCTGTCAGCTCTCCACGCAAATCATCCCGGTATAGTCCGCATGAAGGCTCTAGCAAGGAGTTACGTATGGTGGCCAAAGATTGATGAGGATATCGAGCACACCGTAAAGCTATGTTCTACATGCCAACAAATGCGACCGGATAATTCTCCAGCGACGGGTTATACATGGGAAGGAGCAAAGAATCCATGGTCTAGGATTCATATTGATTTCGCTGGCCCTTTTCAAGGAAACCTTTTCTTTTTGGTGGTGGACTCATATTCCAAGTGGTTGGAAGTCCACAAAGTCTCTGCTACATCCTCTTCATATGCAATGTCTGTTTTAAGGCAACAACGGAACAACATTTACTTCTTCCGATTTTAAGACCTTCTGTGAAAATAATTTAATAAAACATTTATTTTCAGCCCCATTTCTTCCGTCCACGAATGGTCAAGTGGAGCGAATGGTGCGTACTACAAAGGACTACCTGAAGAAGGTCACACACGGTGATATTAAACTGAAGTTAGCTAGATTTCTTCTGGACCAGCATGTAACTCCACACTGAGCAACTGGTCGATCACCTGCGGAGTTACTTTTCCACCGAAGGCCGCAAACTTATTACAACAAGTTTCATCCAGATGCCATACCTATTCAAACGGTTCCAAAGGCAGAAAATTCTAAACCCTTCCAATTCACCGATTCAGAGCCAATGGATGCCTGGGTATATATCGCAGACCACAGGTCCAGTTTCAGTTGTTGTCCGTACTGACAATGGACAAACAATTCGTCGACATTCAGATCAGGTACGACGTCGTTCAATGGAGGAAACTACCGACCAGAACTTCGATGAAACACCTAACGTTCCTGACAGCAGTGACGACATACCGGTGCCAGTGTCTACTGAAACAGCAGATATTTCGATGCCCCGACGTTCGGAGAGGATTCAAAGCAAGGGTGGAGGAGTGTTGCGTCCTAACTACAAGTGTTAACGCACCCTCAACAATTAATCGATAACAGACATTTTCGAATAGCAATCTGTCACAACAACGGATAGTCATCGCTTTCCACTTTTCGATGGCCGTCGTTGGGTCTCCTGGCAACTTATTTCTCACCTTTTAATCGAGTAATTTAATCTTGTAAAATAACAATAATCCGTGGAATTTTATATATATCGTGTAATGAAATAAATTGTATTAATACTTTGATCGCGTGGTATATATCTATTTTTCACAAACACAAAAGTACCACAAGCTGCATCACGGCTGATGCTCCATCCCATTTTCTTCTCAAAATGCCATCCTGAACATGAAATGAGTCCAAGTGGCAAGTATGCCTTCAATTCCGGATTCTTATTGGAGATCTGCTGCCAGTCTGGCTTGCCCTCATGTTGAGCATTCCGGATCTCCCGTGCACTCCAGCCGCTAATGGGTTCAACCCTCAACCGTTGGAATAATACTTTATCTTTTTCCTCCTGGCGTACGCAATGTTTACAATCACCCTTGCAGGTTCTTACTGCAGCAGCCACTTTTCAGACGCAAGGTCTGTACGCAGGATGAATTTCTGCCCATATAAGTTCTGGTGGAAGTGCTTTGTTGCCACGATCAAAGTCAGGAGTTCCCGCCTGGTTACGCAATAGTTCCTATCCGGCTTGGCTAGCACTTTACTGAAGTAGGAAACCACTCTCTCTTGGCCACCATGGATCTGCGAAAGAACGGATCCGACCCCAACATTACTATCGTCGGCATTTACAATAAATGTTTTTCCTGGAGTAGGGTACGCTAGAATTGAAGTATCACACACTTGGTGTTTGAGACTCTTGAAACTCGTTTCGCATTCACCTGACCATTTGAATGGTTTTCCCTTTTCCGTCAGTTGATGCAAGCTCTTTGCGATCCTTGCAAAGTCCTTCACAAACCGTCTGTAGCAAGTGCCGGAGCCCGTTTCCTGCTGTGAAAGCCGTTTTCTCGCGGTTTTCCGGATGGATCTGCACTTGCCAGTAGATACTCTTCAGATCTAGACTGGAAAGCCATCGGGCTCCGGAGTGTATCCAGCGTATCGCCAATCCTTGGTAGAGGGTAGCTATCCTTTTTGGTGACATTATTCAGTTGGCGATAGTCTACACAGAACCGAGTGCTGCCGTCTTTGTTTTTGACTAGAAAAATTGGAGATGCCCATGGGCTTTTAGAGCATTCGATCACTCCTTCCTTCTTCATCGTCGACACCATCTCTGCAACCTCCGCCTGCTTAGTCAATGGTAATCGTCTGGGAGGTTGACGAATCAGTCTCGCATCTCCAGTGTCTATTCGGTGTTGTACAAGGTGTGTTCGGCCATACTCGCAGTCCCGCGGAGCAAATATATCAGCGAACTCGTTGATGAGGTTCCCTGTCATAGCTTGCTGCTTCTGATTCAGATCGCAGTGCTGCAATAAAGTTATTTTCGCCTCAGTCATTCCCATTGGTGAACGAGGCTTCGCAACACCTTCCTGTGATAGTTTTGTGATGGGAGTAACCGGTACACACTTTCCAACCACCTCACCTTGCTTCAATTTGACTATTGCGCATTAAGAATTCGTACGGGAACCATATTGTTCTTCGGCTCGACAAGCATTTTTCCAACCACGCAGTTTCGGCAGTGGTTGTTTTCCGGCTCAACTAGAAAGAATCGGTGGCTCCCAGGATCACCTCCTAGCTTTGTCCAAATCAGTGTCTCTGAAGAAGGTGGTAGGACGTCCTCCTTACTAATGACTGTCCTCAGGGATGCGGCGTTCTCGTTCCCGTACACCATCGGAATCTCTACGTTTCAATATTTGAGTACTTGCATACCAATGTCTAATACGACATCAAGCGCCTTAATGAAATCGATTCCAATGATGCATTCGTTACATATATCGGCTACTATAAAAGCGTGGGAGAATGCTAATCCTGCCAAATTTATTGTTAGTATGACCTCTCCATACACTTTCGCTGTCGCTCCGCGAAGCTGGTAATTACACGTTTCCCGACTGCTGGTTCTTCGAAGCTATATCTGCAGGATGGCTGCTATCCCTGCCAGATGCCTCTTCGTTACGCCTCCGCAATGTGGACGACTGCCTTGTCTGGGTAGGTGCCGTATTTTGCTGCAGTTCCAGCAGCGCATTTGACCTCTGTTGTCTCTGTTCCGGTCTACGATGTCCGTTCTTTGACATGAGCATTCAGCTGCTGTCATTTCCCTTACGCGGTGGAACCCATGCGATGCCTGATCAGCAGCTTGCATTGTCAAGGCAAATGCTAGGGCCTCAGCGAGAGTTCTCTTTCTAACCATTTTTAAGGCCATTTGCAGCTGTCCATCTTCAATGGCTTGGAGAAACGCCTCCTCAGCCATTTCATTGATGAGAACCTCACCAGCATTAGGGATTGCAGCTGTTGGAGTGTTTCTCCCCTCTTCTGGACTCTACTGCGTAGCTGAACCCTGTACACTTGCTGCATATGCTCATCACCGAAGCACATCTCTATAGCCTTGACCAAGGCGTGGTAGTTGTGTTGCATCTCTTCTGAGACGGTTCGGAGTAATTCCGCAGCTGTACCTCTTAGTGCGAGCGTTAGCGCAATCGACTTTTAATCGTTGTCCCAGCCGTTCGCCATTGCAGCTGCTTCAAATTATTTCTTATAAATTGGCCATGATGTTTGACCATCGAAAACAGGAGGCTGCATCTCTTTCCTTCTCAGGCATTCCGCAGAATATTCTCGAGCCTTCTGCTTCTTCACTTCCTCGAGCTCTTTAGCCAAGTTCTCAAAGTTTGTTTCATGCTTGCAAAACGTCAGAAGGATTTCGTCGAATTTGGTTTCAACCTTCTCGAACTTGTGGTCAATTTCTTCGAGTTTTCCTTGGAGAACATTTTTAAAATCTTCCACAGCACTCTTTCGGGCAGTAACTATGGAATTATTTTGTTCTTCGAATTTAGAGTTCATTGATTCCAATTTGGAATCTAGAGAATTCTTCTGTTCATTAAATTTAGAGTCCATTGATCCCAATTTGGAATCTAGAGAATTCTTCTGTTCATCAAATTTAGAGTCCATAGAGACTTACTTGTGTCTTGGGTGCTCCTGCGACACCTATTTATATCTCCTAGTGACATATCTCGAAATTTCCAGATTCGTTGAGTGCAGAAAGTATGAGAAAAACAGATGTACTAATTTATCATATCTATTTAAACTGCTTTTTAAATGCTGCCAAATATCGTTATCTTATATGGTTATATGGCTCTCTACTAGATGGCGCTGCAAATTGACTAATTGATGCTGAATGTCACAGTTTGAGCAAACATGCAACAGTATATTGCAGGTGGCAATGATGCGATGGTAGTGTATTCACTAAGTGATTGGCAGGTCGTGCTTTCGAATTCCGACCAGGGCCATGATTTTTATAAATTGCATACACACACCAAAAAAAGATCTCCCTAAAGCAATTTAGGCACCACCTGTGAAGAAAACAATACCATCGCACCAAACTACTTTCCTATCCTTCTATTCTTTCATACAGTAAGTATCACCCAAAAATAGGCAATGCATCATTTGCTGGGAGGTTCTTACAGCAGCAAACAAAAATTCCTGCGCTGTGGTTGCCACTATAAGGGTACAGTATCACTAAAGAAAAAAGAAATCCCTTTAGCGCACGCAAATTATAAAAAAAAAATATGTACAGTATCCTTATAGTGCTGGAACACAGCGCAGGCATTTTTCGTTAAACAGTAAGCGGCACCAAGCAATGATGTATTACACTGCATGATTTTAGGTGCTATTTACTAATCGAAAAAATAGAAGGATAGGAAAGAAGTTTGGTGCTTTTGTAGGGTTTTTTAATCGACAAATGGTGCCTAAATTGCTTAGGGAGATCTGTATTTATGTGAGTATTCATTTCAATATCATGGCCCTGGCCGGGATTCGAACGCACCACCTGTCAATCAGATAGTGAATACACTACCATCGCACCAATGACACCCGCAAAAAATTGCGAAGCCCCTTTTAAACCAAAAGCATCAATCTGAATGTTCCAGGTTAAGCTACGAACACGATGTTGTCCTTACGGAATTTAACGAAACTACATGGAAAGGCAGCCAACGACAAGTGATGATGAATATGGAGTTATCCTCTTATAAAGATTTTAATTCGTATATTGGCGTTCAAGAAAGAAGCATCGCGTTAGCAACAATGGAAATTCAATTGGTCAAATAAAGGAAAAGAAAATAATTCGTCGATGGATATGACTACCATTTTCTCTCGAAAAATAAAAAAAATGAATTTAGATGGTTTTGTGCGAAACAATAGGATACATTTTATTACATTTGTTTTAAGCGAGAAATCATTCGCGGATGAAAAAAATATTATTTTGGGAACAAATCAAATCAATGCCTGCTAATGGATGGGACATTTTTTGTTATTCCAACTATTATACGACAATTGTTTGGCATACGGCCTTATTGATGGACAGGTATGGCCTCTGGTCTTTTGCCTTATGAGTAATAAAATCTTTGCATGCCTACTCTGAATTCTTTCATTAGGATTTTTACTTGGCCTTTGAATAAATATTCATTTTAATAAACAAGTAATTATTTCAGATTTTGAGAAAGGTATTTTTTCTGCAGCAGAGCTATATTTTTCATCCACCCAATTTAAAGGTTGTTTGGTTCCCTTTTGGACAAATTATTTGGAGAAGGGTACATCAAGAAGGTTTTCAAGCAAGTTTGGAAACAGTGAAATATTTAGCTTAAACGCTTGTGATTTGAACCACCCAAGGAAATACCGGCGTATTATTTTGAATTAAGTAGAAGTTTGGCCGGCAGCAAATTTTAAGCAATTATGTTCATGGTTCAAAAAAAATATATTACCGAAAATAAGGTAAGGTATGTGCCCGAATATTGGTTTCAATTGGTTTAATTTTTCGCAAACACAAAATTCTGTCGAAGCTTGGCACCGCTGGCTCAAATGCATAATTGGAAAAAAAATCTGGTTTGAATGAAATTATAAAAGATTTGGCAAAAGAAACGATTGCAGAACTTCAATACAATAAATTAATAGTGGTGAAGGTTCAGTTTAAAAAAAATCGAGAGCAAAATGCTACAAAAAAAATAAAGAAAATCATATCAAGACGACAAGATACAGACAAATTGGAGTAGTACTTGAAATATATTTCAACCAACATTTCATTGTTAAATTTTGTTTACATTTTTTCTTTCACTGAATTAACTTTCTTTTTGAATACTCGAACCTGCGGTAATTTTAGTTTATTAGTATTATATGAAGATATCTCAAGCGAACTAATGTGAACTTTTTTTTATTTTATATAGTTTTGCAATATAAAAACAATAGAACAAACAAATTGTAAAAAAGTAATAAGAAAATTTAAATAAAAACATAGGGACGGGCTACAGTCCGCTTGGGCGAACTGTTGGATACCCTATTCTTATTCCTATGCCTCATAAGTGGGCGTGACAAAAGTCTAAGTATGGTTGAATTGTTAAGAACGCTCTACATATTTTGTTATATAACATTTAAAGGATTTTATCAAAAAAACAACGCTCCCTAGCTCAAACTTGGGTATTTCAATAAAATTGTTTTATTTAATTGTGGGCGTGTCAGTAGGCGGATTTAAAAAAAATTAACACATGAGAATAAAGGGCCCCTAGAGAGTATATATTATAAATTTCAGCTCCCTAGCTCAAACTTTGAATTTTCAAAAAAAAAAAAAAAATATTGTGGGCGTGTCAGTGGGCGGTTTTTAAAAATATTTACACATGAGCATAAAGGGCCCATAGAGAGTATATACTATAAATTTCAGCTCCCTAGCTGAAACTTTGGATTTTCAAAAATTAATATAGGTGCCCTTAGAATAGGGTATACAAAAATTATTTTATTTATTTGTGGGCGTGTCAGTGGGCGGATTTTGAAAATTTTTATCCCGAGCAGTTTTAGGAGTCATAGATCATATATAAAAAATTTCAGCTTTCTAGCTCAAAATTCGATTTTTTCCAAAATTTGTTTTTTTTGAGTTTGTGGGCGTGTCTGTGGGCGGATTTCAAAAATTCGTAAACTTGATTATTTCGGGACCCTAGAGAGTATATGGTTAAAATTTCAGCTCTCTAGGTCCAGTTTAAAGGCCTAATTTTTGGCTACAGACGTACGGACATGTCTAGATCGACATTACTATCGATGCTGATCATAAATATAGTAACTTTTAGGGGTCTACGGGCAATATTAAAGTATGTTAAGAACTATGAGTCAAAACTTATATACCCTTAGAATAGGTTATAATAAGAAACTTATTCAACGTGTTTAGCATTAAACGAGTGAGTGAAAATGTCAGATCAAATCAGATCAGAAAATTACAGCTTCGTGTCATAATGTTCTCCTCTCAGCTGCGAAATTTCAAATAGATAATCCTCTTTGTTTTCTAGTGAATTTTGGGTTTTGAGTGAGCATTGTACCGTCAATGTTTGGCCTGATGTGGATTTGATCACAATTTGAACACGTTCCATGTTATTCTTTCGATTTTTTTTTTCATATATACGAGGGCGGGTCAATAAGTCCGTGACTTTTGGAATAAAACACAGATTTTTTGATAAAAAAATAATTTTATTTTTCAACGTAGTCTCCCTTGAGCTCTATAAACTTTGTCCAACGCTTCTCCAATTTTTGTTATCCCTTCCAAAAAAAATGATTTGTCGAGGTCCTCAAAATAGGCCTTTATTTGCGAGATGACTTCATCATTGGAGTCAAATCTTTTTCCACCAAGCCATTTCTTCAGGTTTGGGAACAAGAAGTAGTCGCTCGGAGCCAAATCTGGAGAATAGGGTGGATGAGGGAGCAATTCATAGCCCAATTCATGGATTTTTGCCATGGCAACTGCACATGTGTGCATATATAACAAATTTCAGCTTTCTAGCTAAAAATTCGATTTTTTCCAAAATTTTGTTTTTTTGAGTTTGTGGACGTGTCTGTATGCGGATTTAAAAAATTCGTAAACTTGATTATTTCGGGACCTTAGAGAGTATATGGTTAAAATTTCAGCTCTCTAGGCCCAGTTTAAAGGCCTAATTTTTGCCGACGGACGGACATGGCTAGATCGACATTACTATCGATGCTGATCATAAATATAGTAACTTTTAGGGGTCTACGGGCAATATTAAGGTATGTTACAAACTATGCGTTGGTTTGTGAATTTTGATTTGTGTATTTTAGTTTGGATATTTTGTGACTGGGGATTTTGCAACCAACCCGAAATAAAATGTGGTTTTAGACCTATATTCCCCAAAGCAATTCTCAAATTTATTATTCCCGTACATTTAACCGGTGCAGGGAAATAAGTCCACGGGAACTAAGTCCACTGAGTTTGATTTGGAGTAGGTGCGAGGTCACGGTACCTATATTACTCTGTCTCAGTTAGAAGTTAATTTCTATTTTGTTAATAAAAATTGCAAAGTACCTACTTGACTCTTTAATTTTATTTTGTTCTTAGTCGACAGGGAGAATTTACTTCACATTAAAAGGGAACTAAAACCACTCAGAGTTTTGGGAATTTATTTCCCACCTTACATGGGAACTAAGTCCACTTCGCGAAAGTGGTTTTATTTCCCACTTAATGGGAACTAAGTCCCTCAGTGGACTTAGTTCCCGTGGACTTATTTCCCTGCACCCATTTAACCCTCGGTGAGACACATGTACAGTACATTTTTACGTATTTGTATAGGGATAGTCCTGTTATTTTGATGCATTTGAGCATTGAGTTGTTAACTATTGGTAGGAAATAAGTAAAACATGAACAAGCTAGTTTTTTTTATACGAGTAGATAGTTTTGTATATTTTTGTTAAGTTTGTGAAGTGTATGCAAAGCAAATATAGTCTACTTTTGAATGCTGTTGGCAAACTGGATTTGTGCATTTTGAGCAGAAAAAGCAAGTTTTCTTCGGGTTTTTTCATTTCCTGAGAGCAAAGTTTGCAGTTCTTCCTTTTGTCAAGGGCATTAGCACCGCTAGTGGCTGTTAGAATTTTTGCATTCTAGAAAAAGAAATAGAAAGAAATAAAATTAGTAAAGATAAAAGAGAAAAATGAGACAAGAAATGGAAATGAAGTGAAAATGAAAAGCAAGTCTAGTTTTAGAACTTACATTTTCTTCCGAAAAACGATTCCATGGCTGAACGAGTACTGAATAGCTTGGTGAAATGTACATTATTCATCCGCTCTTCGACGTTTGGCAGAACTAAACTGTTGGATAAAGTGCACAAGAAATTTTGCCTACCGTCAGTTCTTTTGATCCCATCAACTTCCTTGCAAATGCAACAAGCAGCAGTGCCATAATATCCAACATGTTGCAGAAACAAGCAAAAGTCCATCGTTTTGTTGGTCGCTTTGATGTGAAATGTGTAACCATCTGATCCATACAGTCCACGCCGGCTTTATTCTTATTGTAGTACAAAATTGCTTCAAGTTTTCTTGCTTCGCCCTCAAGTTAACACACTTGTTTTTTTTTTGGCACGTAGCTGCAAATTGCAACCAAATTTTCATGAAATCCGAATACGGATGAAAGGACAGGACGAGAGGGTCTTCTTCATTTCGCTAGGAAGACATCGTTTATTGGACCGGATGGTACCAACGAATGCGAGACCAAGCTTAGCCAATCTTTTAGCTCCGACCAATGTTGAAAAAAAATTGTCAGTCACAATTGTACGGCCGCTGTACTGTACGGTTTCGCAAGTTGAAGCAATACATTTTTGCCTTGATTAACTTCTCGTTGAGCTCCTTCTTCTCGGCCTATATACAATTTTCCTTGCAATGGATATGTGGTTTTAGAATCACAGGCCCAACAAATTTATATACCATATTTTGCTGGCTTGGATGGTATGTATTGCGTGAATTTAGTTTTGCCACGATATGGGAACAGCTGCTCGTCAATTGTAATGTTCTCTTGTGAACTATACTCGTAATTTTTGGCTAGATTTTCATTTAGAAAATTCCAAACGTCACGAATTGGTGCCGCTTTGTCATTTCGCAAACGGAATGGGCGTGTTCGACCATCGTCGAAACGAATATATCGTGTCAACGTAACGAAGCGGTGGTAGGACATAGCTGCTCTAAATATGGGCAGATTGTCCAATCGCCACAAAACCTCGGCCTTTTGCATGTTATTGTGGGACACGCCTGCTGCCAAAAGAATGCCGACGAATGCATCCAATTCATTTTCAGTTATATCCCTCCAATTTTTATTTTTTTTTTAAATACACTATCAGTTCTGTGTCATGGAGTGCTTAAAGCAAGCAACTATCACGAGCGGAAATTTGCCGGCACTAAAAGTGCTCCCACAGGCTCATCATTTAGTGCAGGTGTTAGTAAGGACAAAACAATTAAAAATACAATAATTATGTACCTATAAAATACTAACACAAACACAAATCATACAAATAAATTAAGACGTTAAGGTACTCGTATTATTACGAAAAATATTTTCCAGCTTAATTTTACTAACATGCAAGTCAATCACATGATCATTTATATTATAGATTCTACTCATGCGACTAATAGGCTCATGCCTCCCGTAATTCGTTCTATGATGGGGGCTAAACAATAAATAAACACTGCGTAAATTAAGGGCACCACACCGAAAATTAAAGGCAATAGATGACAGCAAGTCAGGTGCATCTATTTGACCGGATATAAGCTGCTGTAAAAAAATATGATATCGCTATTAAGTCTTCGTTGAGAAAGGGGTAACATTTGAAGAAGCTTAATACGCTGACTGTAAGGAGGAAGGTTAAAAGGATCACCCCATGGAAGTCCTCTAAGTGCAAATCGAATAAATTTACGTTGAATGGCCTCTATTCGATTTGAATGAATGTTGTAGAACGGCGTCCAAACTTGTGAAGCATACTCTAGAATCGGACGGACAAAACAATTGTACAATGACATAGTAACGTATGGGTCATTAAATTCTTTCGCCCACCTTTTTACGAAGCCCAGCATAGAATTAGATTTATTAATAATAAAATTGATATGCTTGGCAAAAACCAGTTTGGGATCGAAATAAACCCCAAGATCCTTAAAATTATCAACATTACAAAGAATATGTTGAGACAAAGAATATTGAAAGGTGGAAGGTATATTCTTTCTAGAGAATGCCATATGTTGACATTTAGTAGGGTGCAGGGATAAACCGTTTTTATCACACCAATTGGAGAAGCTATCAATGTCAGATTGAAGAAAAATTCTATCTTGCTGACTAGTGATAGATTTAAATAATTTCATATCATCAGCGTAGATCAGGATATTACTGTGATTTATACATGCTTTAACATCATTAATGGCTAGTATAAATAGAATTGGTCCGAGGTGACTACCTTGGGGAACTCCAGACTCAGCTGTAAAAGATACAGATAGCGATCCTCTAAATTTGACTTGATAAACCCTTGATCTAAGGTATGAATTAACCCATTTTATGAAACTTGGTGGGAAACCAAAAGCCCTGAGCTTAAACTCGATTATTTCATGGGACAGCTGGTCAAAAGCTTTAGAGAATTCAGTATATATGCAATCCATTTCGTCCTTATTTTCTAAGGCATTAGAACAATCATGCAAGAAACTTAACAGATTAGTGACAGTGGATCCGTTTCTTACAAATCCATGCTGTTCATTACAAATTAAATTGCGACAAAGAAATATTAACTTTTCGCAAACAATTTGTTCAAAAAGCTTAGGGATACACGAAAGCTTTGAAATAGGCCTATAATTAGTGATATCACCACGTTCTCCTTTTTTAAATACAGGTGTGATAAAAGCACTTTGCCATAGATAATGGAATTTACCAGTACTAATGGACAATTCAAACAGATATTTAAGATATGGAGCAATTGCATGACTACATTTTTTAAGAACGATCGGTGCAATGCCATCAGGACCTGATGAATAATCATTCTTCAGAGAAGAAATAAATTTTAATATTGTTTCCAAGTCAAATGAGAAGCTTTTAGTAGCTTCTTATTTGGGAACAGCTAGTTAGATAACTAAAATATTGCTCATCTATGTGAAGAGGGGTCACCCTTAACGACTTACTGAAATAATCTGCAAACATATTGCTTGCATCTAGCGAATCAGCAGTTGTAGAGCTATTGTAAGTAAGTTTCGATGGATAACCATCGGTTTTTTTCTTAGAATTAACAAATCCCCAAAAAAGTTTGGGGTCCAATTTTAGAGAGCATTCCATTTTACTTATGTAGTCAATATATAAGTTGCAGGATAAAGATTTGAACTCATTGATCAAGATCTGAATGGCAGAGACTTTTTAAATAGTTCTTCCAAGCCCTATTACGTCTGCTTCGTATCGATTAGAGCTCTTTAGTATACCAGGGATGGGACGTTTTCATATTCCTAGAGGATTTGACAGGAATCACTTTTTTCATGCAGTTATCCATCAAAGAATAGAAAGCACCAACTGCATCTTCAATATTAGATAACGCCGTAAGATTAAAATTAAGGCTATTAATTTCATCAGAAAGCCTTTGAAAATTTGCTTTCCGAAAGTCAAAAAATTGCGAACGGTCATACGAATTACTGTTTTCGTACAGATGTGCGCCCAGTTCAATAAATACATCCAAGGGTGAATGATTGTCATCTATGTTAGTTATACTGAAGTGGGATTCCAGAACAACAGTACTAACAGAGTCAGAAGAGAAAACAAGATCGAGAGTTCGATTTTTGAAATTTTTTACACAGCTTTTTTGCTGTAAGTCAAGAGACAAAATGTTGTCTAATAAAGCGAGCTCTTGTTGGGCAGAGTCAAAGGATGGAATGAGATGAGAATCATCATCAGATGGTACACATCCAATATGTGGCAGATTGAAGTCGCCTATAAGTAAAACAGTGCTGTCACAACAAGATATGTCAAAAAATATGGTCAAGTGCCGTAGAAAGTTCAGAATACAAAGAACATAGACGAGACGATGGAATGTACGCATTAACAACATATAAATATTTGTTCTTAAGTGTAATTTTTACACAGATAATTTCGACATTTAGTGGAAATGGAAAGTCAATCTTTCGTGACTCAAAGTTGGAACGAACAGCAATCAGGCCACCTCCTCCAAGCGCTTTCAGGCCATTTTGATGACGATCGTTTCTGAATACGGAGAACTCATGATTGAAGAGTTCCATGTCTAAAATTCCGGCATTAAGCCATGTTTCCGTCAAGGAGAAGATATCATGAGAGAGGGCTTGGGAGTTTAAATATATTTCAGCGGTTTTTGTACGGAGTCCCCTTACATTTTGATAGTAGAGGGACAGCCTATTGGGTTTTTTAACACGGACGGACAGGCTTTCCTACGACTTTTCGTCGAACGGGGTGCAAATTCTTTAACTAACGTATTTTGAGGCCAAGCAGTGTTATTGCATAGTATTTCGAAATATTCTGAAGGGGCAACAATTTTGAATGACGCAACAAACCCATCAGCCTCGCTGATTTTGGTGCATTTAATTGCGTCATTTTTTGGAATCAAGTTTCTCGAGACCAAATGGTTCAAGACATCGTCTGAAGAAGTGTTTGGTTTTAGCCGAGAAATGAAAATAGATTTTGGCCTGGGTATCGATTCAATAGTTCCAGATTCAGTACCTAAGGAATGATTGATGCCTGTGGGACTAAAATTAAGGGTGGGGGCATCGTTTAAGTTTTTTCGTTGACTCCTGAGATTAAACCGTTTAGCGTTTGGATTTAGCGCAGAGGAAGGCATATCACGTTTCCTTTTGCCTGCGGGTAGAGTAGATGAAGACGGTGCTAAACTAAAAATGGGCTCAGGGGTAGATTCAACAGTTCGGGAACCTGTTGTGTCAACCAGAGTCAATGTATCCATGGCCCGTTGGGTACACTGCTTTACTACGTTAGTCGGCAACTCAAGCTGATTAGACGTTGAGGCGTAAGATGAGGGTCAGACAACGTTGATACGTTGGAGACAGTTGTATTGAAATTGTCGAGTAAGTCTTTAAACATGGATTCGTGTCATTCCATTTTTTAACCGACTCTTTTCCATGTCGGTTTGTTTCTGTTATTATTATGAAAATAATGTTTGGTGTAAAAAAATGTTTGAATACCTCTATGGGAACAGAATTTTGTTCTTTCGGCCCAGCTCGAAAACGCATGACATTGTGTTGACGCACGCGAACAGTAGCAGCGGGTTAGTTCTTCTTCCATTTTGTTCCGTCTTTTCCAAAGAAAAAATCTTGCTCAACACTTCGGTCTTCAGTCTCAACAAACGTTTCGTCTTCTGATGCGTCGTCATCACTATTATATACTTCATTTGGTTCGATAACCAAATCATTTTCAACATCTGATATGTCATCATTTGGCATGTTGTCCAAATCAGCATCATCGTCATCGTCTACAAATGGTTGGAGTTCTTCGCCCTCCTTGCATTCTTCAACCGCTCTTTCACGCTCGAAATCATTAGCTAATGCAGCTGCTACTCGTTCGTAGAAACTGGCATCAAAGTTACCTCTGCCATGTCGCATATTATACACTAATTCCACTTCATCCTCCATCTCAATGCAGTAAATACTATCTAAACACTATAAACACACTATAAAAAATTATAATTTAGCTACCTCCTTGCAAAATTATTATTTTTCATACACTAGCCAACCGAAGTACGTGACAAAACGAGTAAAAAGCACCCGACTACGTTCACTATTCTCGCAGAATTGCCAAATACAGCACAGTTTTCACCCCAAAAAACACAAATTCGGCGAACCCACTAAAAAAAGGTATAGGCAAAATGGTTCATTGCATGTGTGACGAGCACACAAGTAACCTAAATGAAACAGTAAACCATGAAACAGTTAAAAACTGAAAATATACATAGCAAAAGTAAAAAATCCTATAAAATATGTGTGGGTCTGGCTGGACACATATGTTACGAATGTGATGTGTACTTGAACAGAACATATCCTTCTAATTGTGCTTGTATAACCTTTTTCGTTCTGATTTTTACGCAGATGGATAGACGATAAAGTTCTAGGAAGCTACACGAAATTTCAAGCCGCTATCTAGATTAAAACTATGTTTAAAATACAATACAGCAGCTCGTAATACGGTGATAAGTAGCACTAGGTTTCCAAGGCTAAGGATCCACACAGCAACCTGGCGCTCTCCAGACGGTCGAACGGCCAACCAAATCGACCATGTGCTAATCGATGCGAGGCACGCATCCAACATCCTCGACTTGCACACATTCCGAGGGGCAAACGTCGACTCTGACCATTTTCGTGTTGCGGCTAAATTCAGAGCTCGACTATCCAACGAGAAGAACCTGCGAACCGCCCAAAAGAAGAAATTCGACGTTGACGCCTTAGCACACATGGAGTAGCCAGAGCCTACAGGGAGCGCCTGAGTCTGAAACTCCGCACTATGTATTCACCTACCACAGACGCCAACAATCAGTGGTGCCAGTATCGCGACATCATCAAGGAGGTAGCCGAAACCACTGTAGGGTATCAGCCAGCCCAGAGAAAGAGGCCATGGTATGATAATGAATGCGTGTACAGGAAAAAGGTGACAGAAGATGCACACAAGAAAACGCTGCAGCGCAAAACAAGGGCAGCAGTATACATCGCCAGGAGCTCTATAAGGCGATGGCCGAATTCGGAATCCCGGCAAAACTGATTCAGATGTGTCGCGTGACTCTGGAAAACACGCGGTGCAACGTGCAGTTTCGAAATAGTTCCTCCGAACCATTTCAAACATGCACCGGATTTCGGCAAGGGGACGCGCTATCATGCGATTTCTTCAATCTAGTACTGGAGCAGGGTAGGTGTCAACACGGAAGGCACTATCTTCAACAGGTCCGTTCAGCTGCTGGGTTATGCGGACGATATTGACATCATCGGCCGATCACAGCGCACCGTGATAGAAGCTTTCACGGCGATTGAAGAACAGGCGAAATCTGTTGGTGTTGTAGTAAATGAGGACAAGACTAAATACATGCTATCAACAAACAACTGTCCGCCGCCTAGGACAAACGTCACTATTGATAGCAACAATTTCGAGGTAGTTAAGGAGTTCATCTACCTCGGAGTAAACATGAACTCCACGAATGACAACTTATTGGAGATCCGGCGAAGAATTACCCTAGGAAACCGCTGCTACTTCGGTTTGGCAAAACAACTGGGTTCAAAACTCCTAACTCGGAGGACGAAATGTATGCTTTACAAAACCCTTATCCTGCCAGTTCTGCTTTATGGCGCTGAGTGCTGGACGATAAGTAGGAAGGGAGAGCTGATACTTGGCTCCTTCGAAAGAAAAATTCTTCGGCGGATTTGTGGTCCTGTGTGCGAGGAGGGCGAATGGAGGAGAAGATATAACTGCGATCTCTATGAGCTGTACCAAGATGTGGATGTAGTCCAAAAAGCCAAAATACGTCGACTACATTGGCTCGGCCACATCGAGCGAATAGACAATAAGGCTCCAGCAAAGAGGATCTTCGAATCCCAGCCCCTAAGTTCGAGAAGGCAAGGAAGACCGAACCTCCGTTTCAAAGACCAAGCCATCGCGGATGCCAGAGCGTTTGGTCTGGACAACTGGAAGCAGCGTGCCCGGGATCGTAGAGGATGGAAGGCTGCTGTGTCTCAGGCAGAGACTCTTCACGGGTCGGAAGCCCGTTAAGTAAGTTAAATTACAATTGAAATCGGAAAAAGTCCAGCCAGACCCATGTGTCAGTGCGAGGGTTCATCTAATTTTTACTTTTCAAATTAATTTTCCTTGTTGATTGTTGGAAGCGTAAGAATTTTTTTTTATTTCCACAACATAGCTTAGACATTGAAAACATTAGTTAAGTTTCGGACCCCCGCTTATGTTTCATTTCCACAACTAAGCTTAGACATTGAAAATTTTAGTTAAGGTTCGGAAACTCGCTTATGTCTCATTCAATTCCACAGGCTCCAAAATCTTTATCTTCACTTTAGGTCTGTTCGAAAATGGTAAACAGATGAACAAAGGAAAAATGTACTTTCGTTAATTTTTCTACACACAGCATTTCAGCTGGTAAAAAAATGAAAACTGTCAAATGATAAAATCCTATGAGTTTTCCCACAAAAAAAAACAGCGGTTGCTTCTTTTAAAGCCAAACTTTGACGTTTTTCATCTTTTTACACAAAATCGTAGGCGTACTTTTCTTTGAAATGAGAGGATTCTCTCTCGATTTTGGAGATTTGACAGTTTTCATTTTTCTACACATAAAGTACGCGAACGAACCTTTTATATGTTCAGTCTTGTGCTGACCAATTTATCTTCACTTTTGGTTTATTGTTGTTTAAGATGTAAATTGTTGTTGCTCGGTATGCACTAACCAATAAAACGTTCCTTTAAAGCAAATCATAGATGCAGCATTTTAAATAAACTTTACTTTCACTTTTTGAATTATTGTACTTGTATCTTAATTTTAAATTTTTATATTATCATATTAGCCGTGTTTTGGTGAAAGGTGTATATCCAGCTCAGCTACATTTATCATATAAACAATAACAAACATAGGGAAGGGCTACAGTCCGCTTGGGCGAACTGTTGGATACCCTATTCTTATTCCTATCCCTCATAAGTGGGCGTGACAAAAGCCTAAGTATGGTTGAATTGTTAAGAACGCTTTACATATTTTGTTATATAACATTTAAAGGATTTTATCAAAAAAAAACGCTCCCTAGCTCAAACTTGGGTGTTTCAATAAAATTGTTTTATTTAATTGTGGGCGTGTCAGTAGGCGGATTTAAAAAAATTAACACATGAGCATAAAGCGCCCCTAGAGAGTATATATTATAAATTTCAGCTCCCTAGCTCACTTTGAATTTTCAAAAAAAAAAAAATAATAATAATTGTGGGCGTGCCAGTGGGCGGATTTTGAAAATATTTACACATAAGCATAAAGGGCCCATAGAGAGTATATATTATAAATTTCAGCTCCCTAGCTCAAACTTTGTATTTTCAAAAAAATTGTTTTATTTATTTGTGGGCGTGTCAGTAGGCGGATTTAAAAAAATTTTAAGTATGAGCATAAAGGGCACCTAGAGAGTATATACTATAAATTTCAGCTCCCTAGCTCAAACTTTGGACTTTCAAAAATAAAAAAAAAATAATTGTGGGCGTGTCAGTAGGCGGATTTTGAAAATATTTACACATGAGCATAAAGGGCCCTTAGAGAGTATATATTAAAAATTTCAGCTCCCTAGCTCAAATTTTGGTTTTTCAAGAAAAATATTTTATTTAATTGTGGGCGTGTCAGTGGGCGGATTTTGAAAATTTTATGTCCCAAGCAGTTTTATGGGCCAAAGATCATATATAAAAAATTTCAGCTTTCTAGCTCAAAATTCAATTTTTCCCAAAATTTGTTTTATTTAATTGTGGGCGTGTCAGTGGGCGGATTTTGAAAATTTTATGTCCCAATCAGTTTTATGGGCCATAGATCATATATAAAAAATTTCAGCTCTCTAGCTCAAAATTCGATTTTTTCCAAAATTTTGTTTTTTTGAGTTTGTGGGCGTGTCTGTGGGCGGATTTCAAAAATTCTTAAACTTGATTATTTCGGGACCCTAGAGAGTATATGGTTAAAATTTCAGCTCTCTAGGTCCAGTTTAAAGGCCTAATTTTTGCCGACGGACGGACGGACGGACGGACGGACGGACGGACGGACATGGCTAGATCGACATTACTATCGATGCTGATCATAAATATAGTAACTTTTAGGGGTCTACGGGCAATATTAAGGTATGTTACAAACTATGCGTCAAAATTAATATACCCCTAGAATAGGGTATAAAAAGGAGTGCTGACGATAAAGAGGTCAGCAGTCGAGGACTGAGACGGAGTGAACATAAAGTGTTGATGCCATGAAGCGACTAGATGGCTTTAAAATAAGTTGGGAGCAAAAATATTCCGTTTGTTATGCAGAGATAGTGGATGTGCTCGTCGATTAAAGAAAAAAAATCTCATTTCAAAGAAAATTATATAAAAAAGAAATTGGCAAAAATAACCATCCGTTCTTTTCCTTGCTGTCAAACTTTATTTATTTACGCTTAATACAAGCAAATTACTTAAGATTAACAAAATAAATAAATAAATAAATAAATATGTACTTAAAACTAACATTGAGTATAAGTATGGTTAGGTCAGGAAGACGGTGATGTTTGGATTGCATGTTTTAAGGAGTTTTAGAGTGATTCAGGTCAAAGAAACTGGAGTTATTTACTTTGCAAAGCGTTCTAGTCATAGGTTCGTGTTGGCCACATTCGGTGCGATGGAAGGGAAGGGAGAAAAATGGTTTTTATGATGTTCAAAAGTCTTTCAAAAAATACGTTTGGATTTGCATCCTTGCTGTAATAATAATCCAAATCGCACTCTTTTAAAGTACAAACACTGCGAACACATCCTTAAAAATTAAAAGTAAATATACAAGGTGGCGCAAAAGTCATCTTCCTATCGGAAGAAGCATAATTTTTGCAAATGGCGGCAAATGTAAATTCTACTTTGATATTTGTGAAGTTAACTGATACAGAAAAAACTTAAGACACCAATTAACATAATCCAAAAGCAGAACCAAAGTTTTTCATTCATAAAAAAAATTACAGCGAAAGAACATCGGGTGACAACTTTTGCGCCACCTGACAACTTTTGTGCCACCTTGTAGAATACGATCTAGTTGTTTTATTGTAAAATTATGCTCAGCTAGCTATACACTTATCAACAAAACACGGCTATTGTTAATTCTCTCGTTCCTGTTTGACGGCAAAAATATCCACTTATATTTTGTTAATTTTTGTAACTGAAACATAACAAAGAAACGTAAAATAAAACATTCTAAAAAATAATTCGGTTCCTACCTCATAAATGCTATCGAATTACTACAAAACTGATTTTTGTCTGCGTAAAAAAGTAATCATGTAGGCGCTTTAGAAGTTATATACCTCTTTGGCGCGATGTTCATGTGAATATGAGCTTGTGGTAAAATAACCTAATATCAAAAGCTGTTTTTTTTTCAAAGTGGTTTGCCAGTATTTTTATTTTCAAACAAACAAATTCAATTTTTTGTAAAATTCACCTAGTACGTCGACTGGCTAACACTTGCTTTATAGTACATAATACATGACGAACAACTTCCTTAAAATTGTAATTACCCGGAATAACTCTACCCGCCGTAATAATTTAAAATACTTTTTCATAAAAACGAGTATTTCGGAGATACTTATTGCCTCCACTTCACAAATCAGGTAAAATGTGGATTAATTAAGATGGCGCCGGAGAAGTATTATCCTTCTGTTTACTTTTTCTTTCTCAATAGTAATTGTTCAGACTATCACATCCGCATCGAAGGCATTAAACTCGTTAAGGTAGACTACCAACTCTTCACACTTACCTTTTAAAATTTCCATTTTCTGTTTTTAAATCCACATCGAAAAACTTAAAATCCCCAAGCGCTGAAACACTTTTGAATACTTATCTCGTAGATAAAAACAGAACTTAAAATAAACGCAATGAATTCCATTTAATTAACTTGGTTAGGCATAATTTTAGAAAGTGAGTCGCAGTTTTGGAAGGTCAGTTTTACTGGAGTTCTTGATTTGATACCTTGTACAGATTTTTACTATTTTATTCCATTAAATTTCAAAGTTTGTTAATCAAAAATCATTGTCGTTAAATAAACTTGTAGGAAAATTGAAATAAAAAATTATATGTATTATTTAATCGTTAAGTACTAATTTTTCTTTTATTTTAACGCATAAAGTTAACACCCTGACCTTTATCTTTCCGAGTACGGACAGTTTTAACGGCTGGGAAGATGTAGTAGATGTTACTCTCTGCAATAACAATAATATTATTATTTTTATTTTTTTTATAAAGTTTTTTAATATTACTTCCCACATGCATCAATCATTCCATAGGTACAGAATCTGCATCTATTGAATCGATTTCCAGACCAAAATCCATTTTCATTTCTCGACTAAAACCATACACTTCTTCAGACGATGTCGTGAACCATTTGGTTTCGAGCAATTTGCTTCCAAAAGATGGCTCAATCAAATGCACCAAAATCAGTAAGGCTGATCGGTTTGTTGCGTCTTTCAAAATTGTCGCCCCTCCAATATATTTCGAAATACTGTGAAATAGTACTACATGGCCTCAAAATACGTTAGTAAAAGAATTTACTCCCCGGTCGACAAAAAGTCAGTGTTAAAGAACCCAGTAGGCTGTCCCTCTACTATCAAAATGTAAGGGGACTCCGCACAAAAACCGCTGAAGTATACTTAAACTCTCAAGCCCTCTCTCATGATATCTTCTCCTTGATGGAAACATGGCTTAGTGCCGGAATCTTAGACACGGAACTCTTCAATCATGAGTTCTCCGTATTCAGACGCGATCGTCATCAAAATGTCCTGAAAGCGCTTGGAGGAGGTGTCCTGATTGCTGTTCGTTCCAACCTTGAGTCACGAAAGATTGACTTTCCATTTCCACTAACCGTCGAAATTATCTGTGTAAAAATTACACTAAATAACAAGCATTTATATATTGTTAATGTGTACATTCCATTGTATCGTCTGTGTTCCTTGTATTCGGAAATTTCTATGGCACTAGACCATATTTTTGACATATCTTGTTGTGATAGCACTGTCTTACTTATAGGCAACTTCAATCTGCCACATATTGGATGGGTACCTTCTGAGGATGATTCTCATCTCATCCCATCCTTCCAACTTTAATTCTAATCTTACTGCGTTTTCTAATATTGAAGATGCAGTAGTTTCCTTTTATTCTTTGATGGATAACTGCATGAAAAAAGTGATTCCTGTGAAATCCTCTAGGAATCTGAAAACGTCCCATCCTTGGTACACTAAAGAGCTCAAATCAATACGAAACAGACGTAATTGGGCTTGGACGAACTATTTAAAAAGTCTCCGCCATTCAGATCTTGAGCTCTATCTCACATTATTCAACCAATTCAAATCTTTATCCTGCAACTTATATATTGACTATATAAGTAAAATGGAATGCTCTTTAAAAGTGGACCCCAAACTTTTCTGGGGATTTGTCAATTCTAACAAAAAAACCGATGGTTATCCATCGAAGCTTACTTACAATAGTTGTACAACTGCTGATTCGCTATATGCAAGCAATATGTTTGCTGATCATTTCAGTAAGTCGTTCAGGGAGACCCCTCTTCACATAGATGATCAATATTTTAGTTATCTAACTGGCTGTTCCCAAATAAGATTTAATAGTATCTCATTCGATTTGGAATCAATTTTAAAATTTATTTCTTCTCTGAAGAATGATTATTCATCAGGTCCTGATGGCATTGCCCCGATAAAAAATCTTAAAAAATGTAGTCATGCAATTGTTCCACATCTTAAGTATCTGTTTGAATTGTCCATTAATACTGGTAAATTCCCTAAGCTATGGAAAAGTGCTTTTATCACACCTGTATTTAAAAAAGGCGAACGTGGTGATATCACTAATTATAGGCCTATTTCAAAGCTTTCGTGTATCCCTAAGCTTTTTGAACAAATTGTTTGCGAAAAGTTAATATTTCTTTGTCGCAATTTAATTTGTAACGAACAGCATGGATTTGTAAGAAACGGATCCACTGTCACTAATCTGTTAAGTTTCTTGCATGATTGTTCTAATGCCTTAGAGAATAAGGACGAAATGGATTGCATATACACTAACTTCTCTAAAGCTTTCGACCAGATGTCCCATGAAATAATCGAGTTTAAGCTCAGGGCTTTTGGTTTCCCACCAAGTTTCATAAAATAGGTTAATTCATACCTTAGATCAAGGGTTTATCAAGTCAAATTTAGAGGATCGCTATCTGTATCTTTTGCAGCTCAGTCTGGAGTTCCCCAAGGTAGTCACCTCGGACCAATTCTATTTATACTAGCCATTAATGATGTTAAAGCATGTATAAATCACAGTAATATCCTGATCTACGCTGATGACATGCAAATATTTAAATCTATCACTAGTCAGCAAGATAGAATTTTTCTTCAATCTGACATTGATAGCTTCTCCAATTGGTGTGATAAAAACGGTTTATCCCTGAACCCTACTAAATGTCAACATATGGCATTCTCTAGAAAGAATATACCTTCCACCTTTCAATATTCTTTGTCTCAACATATTCTTTGTAATGTTGATAATTTTAAGGATCTTGGGGTTTATTTCGATCCCAAACTGGTTTTTGCCAAGCATATCAATTTTAATGTTAATAAATCTAATTCTATGCTGGGCTTCGTAAAAAGGTGGGCCAAAGAATTTAATGACCCTTACGTTTCTATGTCATTGTACAATTGTTTTGTCCGTCCGATTCTAGAGTATGCCTCACAAGTTTGGACACCGTTGTACAACATTCATTCAAATCGAATAGAGTCCATTCAACGTAAATTTATTCGATTTGCACTTAGGAGACTCGCATGGGATGATCCATTTAACCTCCCTCCTTACAGTCAACGCATCAAGCTTCTTCAAATGTTACCCCTTTCTCAACGAAGGCTTAATAGCGATATTATTTTCTTAAATAAATAAATAAATTTTAGGCATTAACGGCCCATAGAGGGAATAAAACCTAGCTTCTCCAACCACTTTCTTTGCGAAGTGGAATGGACCTACAATTTTAAGCCGAATCCGAACGGAAAATTAGAGAAGCTTCTCATGACAATTGATACTCTTGGATGTTTGTCAGACGTTCGCAAGAGGTGGGGCAGTGGAAAAAACTCAATATGTTATTTGGCCCCGGAATTGAACCGGGGACCTTTCGATTAGTAGGCAGACACACTAACCATTGAGCCACTGCGCCCGACATTATTTTCTTACAGCAGCTTATATCCGGTCAAATAGATGCACCTGACTTGCTGTCGTCTATTGGCTTTAATTTTCGTGGTGGTGCCCATAATTTACGCAGTGTTGAATTATTGTTTTGCCCCAATCATAGAACGAATTATGGGAGGTATCAGCCTATTAGTCGCATGAGTAGAATCTATAATCTAAATGATCATGTGATTGACTTGCATGTTAGTAAAACTAAGCTTAAAAATATTTTACGTAATAATGCCTTAATGTTTTAAATTATTTGTATGATTTGTGTCTGTGTTAGTATTTTATAGGTACATAATTATTGTGTTTTTAATTGTTTTGTCCTTACTAACACCTGCACTAAATGATGAGCATGCGAGAGCACTTTTAGTGCCGGCTAATTTCTGCTCGTGATAGTTTCTTGCTTTAAGCACTCCACGACAAAGAGCTGATAGTGTATAGTAATATTAACGTTACTCTCAGCAAGCTGAGAGTTACCTATCCTGGTTAAAAGCGCAAGACTTGGAACCAGAACTAATCTCGGACGAATAATAGGGGTAGGTGGAAAATCTTACATCGACTATTTCTCACAACAACTAGGTTATTCCTATCTAGTAGTTTTATTTAAACTGTAAAATACGCGTTTGGCAGGCAGCTTCCCAGTGGAGGCACCTGCAAATACTGCCATAAGCACGCGGTTACATCTTATTGCGCTAATTCAGATGGTTTTATCCTTTGTAATCGGCGCACTAGGTTAGTATCGCCTCGAATTTGTAGCATGGTGTTACTGCAATGGCCGTCAAGGCGTGTCTGTTGTTTGCGGACAAAATGTTTTATTTCATCTTCGACGGTAGCCATACTTACTTAGGTCTCTGTGGATATCAGTGTTTCTGATAAACCATGGTGCATTTACTATTTTTCTATTCATTGTTTTGAAAAGTTTGTAGAATGTTGATATTACTGGATTTGGTACAACCCTACGTCAATAAATTGATCGACTTCGTCTTCAAGTTCGTGGGGTGTTCGAAGAGACACTTTGAGATCGATTTTACGTTCACTGTATTTTTTAAAGGATTCCCAGTTTGTTTTCATGTTAGTTAGCCTGGGCGGTCCTTCTTTTTTTCGTAGACAGGCGTTGTCAAAATGACCGGTGAATGATCAGAAGAAAGATCGAAGCATTCCTCAACTACAATAGAGTTTCCGAACAACCCTTTCGTGATGAAGAAATCGATGAGGTCTGATGTTTTTGCCGTATCCTAGGTCTAACCCCAATTCCATACCGGCTTCGGAAAGAACTCTACCTTTTGCTGAAATGCATCTGGAGCCCCAGAAGGTATGTTTTGCGGTAAAGTCACCTCCGATGACGAAATGTCGTCCAAGTGAGTCAAAGATACTTATAAAATCACTTCTTTCCATCGTTGCACGTGGGGGACAATAGATAGCTGCAAAATCATATTTTATGTGTTTAATTTTTACACTTACCGTGCTTAATTGCAATTTGTCAAGCTCAATTGTTGCAGTAATTGAGTGTTCAATGGTATTTTTGATCAACAAGGTTGCTCCGCCTCTTGCCCTTTCCGAAGGGTGATATGCGTGATAGGCAATGTATCCTCGAATGTTTGTGCTGGATTCTTTCGTCAGATGGGTTTCCGAAATCAAACAAATATCAATATCATATTTATGAATGAATATCTCGAGCTCGTCCATTATTGCACGTGTACTTCGAAATTGATTTTCGAGCTCGTCAAGTTTTTCAAACATACGTTTATTAATTTGTGTGATAAAGGAAATTGTATTTTTCCCGTAGGCTTTTTTGGTCATATGAATGTTTAATGAAACAGTTTATTTCATTTTATTGTCCCGACGTTTCGGCAGGGATTGCTGCCTTCCTCAGGGGTTCTTTATTAAAAATATGTGAAGAAATAACATAAATACAAATATGGAAACGTATAACGTACGTGTACAATGAAACTTACTTATTGGGTACAAATTGAGTGTTGTAACGTAAAACAAAAGAATACTATTTAGTAAAATTTTAAAAAAATACAAGTGTTGTGAGTTAAACGCTTCAGTTGAAGCTTAGTCTATTAGTGTTTCTTGGTTTGGCCTATGGAGCTATATATAGGAGAAATATTTTGGATGTCCTGTTTTCTGTTCATGTTATTCCTGTTGTTTATTATGTGTAAATTGGTCAAGTAATTTACATACTACGTTTATTAATTTGGCTCTGTTCTTCTAGCCTGGCAAGAATTGCAGAGAAAACTTGGGAGACTTAATCAGATGTTTTATTTTGTTCGCGTCCTTGCAACGCAGCTTCAGCGTATGTTTGTGGAACAGCGTTCGGCGACTTTTTTCAAAACAATTTTCCTTCTCTTGGTTGTTGTATTATGAACATTTCTTTAGCGCTTTTTCGTCCTTCATCGGTTTTATTGTTGCCCTTTTCAGGTTTGTTTTTGGTTTTATTTGCTATTGGTAGCGTAGCTTTCTTTATTTTGTCGCACCTATTTTGAAGTTCTTTAGCTACTTCGCATCCGCAATAATTTTTCGGGTGTTTTCCATTGAAATTTATGCATGTTGGTAGGTCTTGTCTACTTAGAGCGCATTCCTTCGATAAATGTTTACCGGCACATTTTACGCAACGCGGCTCTTTTGGCAATATATGGATTGCATATACACTAACTTCTCTAAAGCTTTCGACCAGCTGTCCCATGAAATAATCTAGTTTAAGCTCAGGGCTTTTGGTTTCCCACCAAGTTTCATAAAATAGGTTAATTCACACCTTAGATCAAGGGTTTATCAAGTCAAATTTAGAGGATCGCTATCTGTATCTTTTACAGCTCAGTCTGGAGTTCCCCAAGGTAGTCACCTCGGACCAATTCTATTTATACTAGCCATTAATGATGTTAAAGCATGTATAAATCACAGTAATATCCTGATCTACGCTGGTGACATGAAAATATTTAAATCTATCACTAGTCAGCAAGATAGAATTTTTCTTCAATCTGACATTGATAGCTTCTCCAATTGGTGTGATAAAAACGGTTTATCCCTGAACCCTACTAAATGTCAACATATGGCATTCTCTAGAAAGAATATACCTTCCACCTTTCAATATTCTTTGTCTCAACATATTCAATATTCTTTGTAATGTTGATAATTTTAAGGATCTTGGGGTTTATTTCGATCCCAAACTGGTTTTTGCCAAGCATATCAATTTTAATGTTAATAAATCTAATTCTATGCTGGGCTTCGTAAAAAGGTGGGCCAAAGAATTTAATGACCCTTACGTTTCTATGTCATTGTACAATTGTTTTGTCCGTCCGATTCTAGAGTATGCCTCACAAGTTTGGACACCGTTGTACAACATTCATTCAAATCGAATAGAGTCCATTCAGCGTAAATTTATTCGATTTGCACTTAGGAGACTCGCATGGGATGATCCATTTAACCTCCCTCCTTACAGTCAACGCATCAAGCTTCTTCAAATGTTACCCCTTTCTCAACGAAGGCTTAATAGCGATATTATTTTCTTAAATAAATAAATAAATTTTAGGCATTAACGGCCCATAGAGGGAATAAAACCTAGCTTCTCCAACCACTCTCTTTGCGAAGTGGAATGGACCTACAATTTTAAGCCGAATCCGAACGGAAAATTAGAGAAGCTTCTCATGACAATTGATACTCTTGGATGTTTGTCAGACGTTCGCAAGAGGTGGGGCAGTGGAAAAAACTCAATATGTTATTTGGCCCCGGAATTGAACCGGGGACCTTTCGATTAGTAGGCAGACACACTAACCATTGAGCCACTGCGCCCGACATTATTTTCTTACAGCAGCTTATATCCGGTCAAATAGATGCACCTGACTTGCTGTCGTCTATTGGCTTTAATTTTCGTGGTGGTGCCCATAATTTACGCAGTGTTGAATTATTGTTTTGCCCCAATCATAGAACGAATTATGGGAGGCATCAGCCTATTAGTCGCATGAGTAGAATCTATAATCTAAATGATCATGTGATTGACTTGCATGTTAGTAAAACTAAGCTTAAAAATATTTTACGTAATAATGCCTTAATGTTTTAAATTATTTGTATGATTTGTGTCTGTGTTAGTATTTTATAGGTACATAATTATTGTGTTTTTAATTGTTTTGTCCTTACTAACACCTGCACTAAATGATGAGCATGTGAGAGCACTTTTAGTGCCGGCTAATTTCTGCTCGTGATAGTTTCTTGCTTTAAGCACTCCACGACAAAGAGCTGATAGTGTATAGTAATATTAACGTTACTCTCAGCAAGCTGAGAGTTACCTATCCTGGTTAAAAGCGCAAGACTTGGAACCAGAACTAATCTCGGACGAATAATAGGGGTAGGTGGAAAATCTTACATGCGACTATTTCTCACAACAACTAGGTTATTCCTACCTAGTAGTTTTATTTAAACTGTAAAATACGCGTTTGGCAGGCAGCTTCCCAGTGGAGGCACCTGCAAATACTGCCATAAGCACGCGGTTACATCTTATTGCGCTAATTCAGATGGTTTTATCCTATGTAATCGGCGCACTAGGTTAGTATCGCCTCGAATTTGTAGCATGGTGTTACTGCAATGGCCGTCAAGGCGTGTCTGTTGTTTGCGGACAAAATGTTTTATTTCATCTTCGACGGTAGCCATACTTACTTAGGTCTCTGTGGATATCAGTGTTTCTGATAAACCATGGTGCATTTACTATTTTTCTATTCATTGTTTTGAAAAGTTTGTAGAATGTTGATATTACTGGATTTGGTACAACCCTACGTCAATAAATTGATCGACTTCGTCTTCAAGTTCGTGGGGTGTTCGAAGAGACACTTTGAGATCGATTTTACGTTCACTGTATTTTTTAAAGGATTCCCAGTTTGTTTTCATGTTAGTTAGCCTGGGCGGTCCTTCTTTTTTTCGTAGACAGGCGTTGTCAAAATGACCGGTGAATGATCAGAAGAAAGATCGAAGCATTCCTCAACTACAATAGAGTTTCCGAACAACCCTTTCGTGATGAAGAAATCGATGAGGTTTGATGTTTTTGCCGTATCCTAGGTCTAACCCCAATTCCATACCGGCTTCGGAAAGAACTCTACCTTTTGCTGAAATGCATCTGGAGCCCCAGAAGGTACGTTTTGCGGCAAAGTCACCTCCGATGACGAAATGTCGTCCAAGTGAGTCAAAGATACTTATAAAATCACTTCTTTCCATCGTTGCACGTGGGGGACAATAGATAGCTGCAAAATCATATTTTATGTGTTTAATTTTTACACTTACCGTGCTTAATTGCAATTTGTCAAGCTCAATTGTTGCAGTAATTGAGTGTTCAATGGTATTTTTGATCAACAAGGTTGCTCCGCCTCTTGCCCTTTCCGAAGGGTGATATGCGTGATAGGCAATGTATCCTCGAATGTTTGTGCTGGATTCTTTCGTCAGATGGGTTTCCGAAATCAAACAAATATCAATATCATATTTATGAATGAATATCTCGAGCTCGTCCATTATTGCACGTGTACTTCGAAATTGATTTTCGAGCTCGTCAAGTTTTTCAAACATACGTTTATTAATTTGTGTGATAAAGGAAATTGTATTTTTCCCGTAGGCTTTTTTGGTCATATGAATGTTTAATGAAACAGTTTATTTCATTTTATTGTCCCGACGTTTCGGCAGGGATTGCTGCCTTCCTCAGGGGTTCTTTATTAAAAATATGTGAAGAAATAACATAAATACAAATATGGAAACGTATAACGTACGTGTACAATGAAACTTACTTATTGGGTACAAATTGAGTGTTGTAACGTAAAACAAAAGAATACTATTTAGTAAAATTTAAAAAAAATACAAGTGTTGTGAGTTAAACGCTTCAGTTGAAGCTTAGTCTATTAGTGTTTCTTGGTTTGGCCTATGGAGCTATATATAGGAGAAATATTTTGGATGTCCTGTTTTCTGTTCATGTTATTCCTGTTGTTTATTATGTGTAAATTGGTCAAGTAATTTACATACTACGTTTATTAATTTGGCTCTGTTCTTCTAGCCTGGCAAGAATTGCAGAGAAAACTTGGGAGACTTAATCAGATGTTTTATTTTGTTCGCGTCCTTGCAACGCAGCTTCAGCGTATGTTTGTGGAACAGCGTTCGGCGACTTTTTTCAAAACAATTTTCCTTCTCTTGGTTGTTGTATTATGAACATTTCTTTAGCGCTTTTTCGTCCTTCATCGGTTTTATTGTTGCCCTTTTCAGGTTTGTTTTTGGTTTTATTTGCTATTGGTAGCGTAGCTTTCTTTATTTTGTCGCACCTATTTTGAAGTTCTTTAGCTACTTCGCATCCGCAATAATTTTTCGGGTGTTTTCCATTGAAATTTATGCATGTTGGTAGGTCTTGTCTACTTAGAGCGCATTCCTTCGATAAATGTTTACCGGCACATTTTACGCAACGCGGCTCTTTTGGCAATATATGGATTGCATATACACTAACTTCTCTAAAGCTTTCGAACAGCTGTCCCATGAAATAATCTAGTTTAAGCTCAGGGCTTTTGGTTTCCCACCAAGTTTCATAAAATAGGTTAATTCACACCTTAGATCAAGGGTTTATCAAGTCAAATTTAGAGGATCGCTATCTGTATCTTTTACAGCTCAGTCTGGAGTTCCCCAAGGTAGTCACCTCGGACCAATTCTATTTATACTAGCCATTAATGATGTTAAAGCATGTATAAATCACAGTAATATCCTGATCTACGCTGGTGACATGAAAATATTTAAATCTATCACTAGTCAGCAAGATAGAATTTTTCTTCAATCTGACATTGATAGCTTCTCCAATTGGTGTGATAAAAACGGTTTATCCCTGAACCCTACTAAATGTCAACATATGGCATTCTCTAGAAAGAATATACCTTCCACCTTTCAATATTCTTTGTCTCAACATATTCAATATTCTTTGTAATGTTGATAATTTTAAGGATCTTGGGGTTTATTTCGATCCCAAACTGGTTTTTGCCAAGCATATCAATTTTAATGTTAATAAATCTAATTCTATGCTGGGCTTCGTAAAAAGGTGGGCCAAAGAATTTAATGACCCTTACGTTTCTATGTCATTGTACAATTGTTTTGTCCGTCCGATTCTAGAGTATGCCTCACAAGTTTGGACACCGTTGTACAACATTCATTCAAATCGAATAGAGTCCATTCAACGTAAATTTATTCGATTTGCACTTAGGAGACTCGCATGGGATGATCCATTTAACCTCCCTCCTTACAGTCAACGCATCAAGCTTCTTCAAATGTTACCCCTTTCTCAACGAAGGCTTAATAGCGATATTATTTTCTTAAATAAATAAATAAATTTTAGGCATTAACGGCCCATAGAGGGAATAAAACCTAGCTTCTCCAACCACTTTCTTTGCGAAGTGGAATGGACCTACAATTTTAAGCCGAATCCGAACGGAAAATTAGAGAAGCTTCTCATGACAATTGATACTCTTGGATGTTTGTCAGACGTTCGCAAGAGGTGGGGCAGTGGAAAAAACTCAATATGTTATTTGGCCCCGGAATTGAACCGGGGACCTTTCGATTAGTAGGCAGACACACTAACCATTGAGCCACTGCGCCCGACATTATTTTTTTACAGCAGCTTATATCCGGTCAAATAGATGCACCTGACTTGCTGTCGTCTATTGGCTTTAATTTTCGTGGTGGTGCCCATAATTTACGCAGTGTTGAATTATTGTTTAGCCCCAATCATAGAACGAATTATGGGAGGCATCAGCCTATTAGTCGCATGAGTAGAATCTATAATCTAAATGATCATGTGATTGACTTGCATGTTAGTAAAACTAAGCTTAAAAATATTTTACGTAATAATGCCTTAATGTTTTAAATTATTTGTATGATTTGTGTCTGTGTTAGTATTTTATAGGTGCAATAATTATTGTGTTTTTAATTGTTTTGTCCTTACTAACACCTGCACTAAATGATGAGCATGTGAGAGCACTTTTAGTGCCGGCTAATTTCTGCTCGTGATAGTTTCTTGCTTTAAGCACTCCACGACAAAGAGCTGATAGTGTATAGTAATATTAACGTTACTCTCAGCAAGCTGAGAGTTACCTATCCTGGTTAAAAGCGCAAGACATGGAACCAGAACTAATCTCGGACGAATAATAGGGGTAGGTGGAAAATCTTACATGCGACTATTTCTCACAACAACTAGGTTATTCCTATCTAGTAGTTTTATTTAAACTGTAAAATACGCGTTTGGCAGGCAGCTTCCCAGTGGAGACACCTGCAAATACTGCCATAAGCACGCGGTTACATCTTATTGCGCTAATTCAGATGGTTTTATCCTTTGTAATCGGCGCACTAGGTTAGTATCGCCTCGAATTTGTAGCATGGTGTTACTGCAATGGCCGTCAAGGCGTGTCTGTTGTTTGCGGACAAAATGTTTTATTTCATCTTCGACGGTAGCCATACTTACTTAGGTCTCTGTGGATATCAGTGTTTCTGATAAACCATGGTGCATTTACTATTTTTCTATTCATTGTTTTGAAAAGTTTGTAGAATGTTGATATTACTGGATTTGGTACAACCCTACGTCAATAAATTGATCGACTTCGTCTTCAAGTTCGTGGGGTGTTCGAAGAGACACTTTGAGATCGATTTTACGTTCACTGTATTTTTTAAAGGATTCCAAGTTTGTTTTCATGTTAGTTAGCCTGGGCGGTCCTTCTTTTTTTCGTAGACAGGCGTTGTCAAAATGACCGGTGAATGATCAGAAGAAAGATCGAAGCATTCCTCAACTACAATAGAGTTTCCGAACAACCCTTTCGTGATGAAGAAATCGATGAGGTCTGATGTTTTTGCCGTATCCTAGGTCTAACCCCAATTCCATACCGGCTTCGGAAAGAACTCTACCTTTTGCTGAAATGCATCTGGAGCCCCAGAAGGTATGTTTTGCGGTAAAGTCACCTCCGATGACGAAATGTCGTCCAAGTGAGTCAAAGATACTTATAAAATCACTTCTTTCCATCGTTGCACGTGGGGGACAATAGATAGCTGCAAAATCATATTTTATGTGTTTAATTTTTACACTTACCGTGCTTAATTGCAATTTGTCAAGCTCAATTGTTGCAGTAATTGAGTGTTCAATGGTATTTTTGATCAACAAGGTTGCTCCGCCTCTTGCCCTTTCCGAAGGGTGATATGCGTGATAGGCAATGTATCCTCGAATGTTTGTGCTGGATTCTTTCGTCAGATGGGTTTCCGAAATCAAACAAATATCAATATCATATTTATGAATGAATATCTCGAGCTCGTCCATTATTGCACGTGTACTTCGAAATTGATTTTCGAGCTCGTCAAGTTTTTCAAACATACGTTTATTAATTTGTGTGATAAAGGAAATTGTATTTTTCCCGTAGGCTTTTTTGGTCATATGAATGTTTAATGAAACAGTTTATTTCATTTTATTGTCCCGACGTTTCGGCAGGGATTGCTGCCTTCCTCAGGGGTTCTTTATTAAAAATATGTGAAGAAATAACATAAATACAAATATGGAAACGTATAACGTACGTGTACAATGAAACTTACTTATTGGGTACAAATTGAGTGTTGTAACGTAAAACAAAAGAATACTATTTAGTAAAATTTAAAAAAAATACAAGTGTTGTGAGTTAAACGCTTCAGTTGAAGCTTAGTCTATTAGTGTTTCTTGGTTTGGCCTATGGAGCTATATATAGGAGAAATATTTTGGATGTCCTGTTTTCTGTTCATGTTATTCCTGTTGTTTATTATGTGTAAATTGGTCAAGTAATTTACATACTACGTTTATTAATTTGGCTCTGTTCTTCTAGCCTGGCAAGAATTGCAGAGAAAACTTGGGAGACTTAATCAGATGTTTTATTTTGTTCGCGTCCTTGCAACGCAGCTTCAGCGTATGTTTGTGGAACAGCGTTCGGCGACTTTTTTCAAAACAATTTTCCTTCTCTTGGTTGTTGTATTATGAACATTTCTTTAGCGCTTTTTCGTCCTTCATCGGTTTTATTGTTGCCCTTTTCAGGTTTGTTTTTGGTTTTATTTGCTATTGGTAGCGTAGCTTTCTTTATTTTGTCGCACCTATTTTGAAGTTCTTTAGCTACTTCGCATCCGCAATAATTTTTCGGGTGTTTTCCATTGAAATTTATGCATGTTGGTAGGTCTTGTCTACTTAGAGCGCATTCCTTCGATAAATGTTTACCGGCACATTTTACGCAACGCGGCTCTTTTGGCAATATATGGATTGCATATACACTAACTTCTCTAAAGCTTTCGAACAGCTGTCCCATGAAATAATCTAGTTTAAGCTCAGGGCTTTTGGTTTCCCACCAAGTTTCATAAAATAGGTTAATTCACACCTTAGATCAAGGGTTTATCAAGTCAAATTTAGAGGATCGCTATCTGTATCTTTTACAGCTCAGTCTGGAGTTCCCCAAGGTAGTCACCTCGGACCAATTCTATTTATACTAGCCATTAATGATGTTAAAGCATGTATAAATCACAGTAATATCCTGATCTACGCTGGTGACATGAAAATATTTAAATCTATCACTAGTCAGCAAGATAGAATTTTTCTTCAATCTGACATTGATAGCTTCTCCAATTGGTGTGATAAAAACGGTTTATCCCTGAACCCTACTAAATGTCAACATATGGCATTCTCTAGAAAGAATATACCTTCCACCTTTCAATATTCTTTGTCTCAACATATTCAATATTCTTTGTAATGTTGATAATTTTAAGGATCTTGGGGTTTATTTCGATCCCAAACTGGTTTTTGCCAAGCATATCAATTTTAATGTTAATAAATCTAATTCTATGCTGGGCTTCGTAAAAAGGTGGGCCAAAGAATTTAATGACCCTTACGTTTCTATGTCATTGTACAATTGTTTTGTCCGTCCGATTCTAGAGTATGCCTCACAAGTTTGGACACCGTTGTACAACATTCATTCAAATCGAATAGAGTCCATTCAGCGTAAATTTATTCGATTTGCACTTAGGAGACTCGCATGGGATGATCCATTTAACCTCCCTCCTTACAGTCAACGCATCAAGCTTCTTCAAATGTTACCCCTTTCTCAACGAAGGCTTAATAGCGATATTATTTTCTTAAATAAATAAATAAATTTTAGGCATTAACGGCCCATAGAGGGAATAAAACCTAGCTTCTCCAACCACTCTCTTTGCGAAGTGGAATGGACCTACAATTTTAAGCCGAATCCGAACGGAAAATTAGAGAAGCTTCTCATGACAATTGATACTCTTGGATGTTTGTCAGACGTTCGCAAGAGGTGGGGCAGTGGAAAAAACTCAATATGTTATTTGGCCCCGGAATTGAACCGGGGACCTTTCGATTAGTAGGCAGACACACTAACCATTGAGCCACTGCGCCCGACATTATTTTCTTACAGCAGCTTATATCCGGTCAAATAGATGCACCTGACTTGCTGTCGTCTATTGGCTTTAATTTTCGTGGTGGTGCCCATAATTTACGCAGTGTTGAATTATTGTTTTGCCCCAATCATAGAACGAATTATGGGAGGCATCAGCCTATTAGTCGCATGAGTAGAATCTATAATCTAAATGATCATGTGATTGACTTGCATGTTAGTAAAACTAAGCTTAAAAATATTTTACGTAATAATGCCTTAATGTTTTAAATTATTTGTATGATTTGTGTCTGTGTTAGTATTTTATAGGTACATAATTATTGTGTTTTTAATTGTTTGTCCTTACTAACACCTGCACTAAATGATGAGCATGTGAGAGCACTTTTAGTGCCGGCTAATTTCTGCTCGTGATAGTTTCTTGCTTTAAGCACTCCACGACAAAGAGCTGATAGTGTATAGTAATATTAACGTTACTCTCAGCAAGCTGAGAGTTACCTATCCTGGTTAAAAGCGCAAGACTTGGAACCAGAACTAATCTCGGACGAATAATAGGGGTAGGTGGAAAATCTTACATGCGACTATTTCTCACAACAACTAGGTTATTCCTACCTAGTAGTTTTATTTAAACTGTAAAATACGCGTTTGGCAGGCAGCTTCCCAGTGGAGGCACCTGCAAATACTGCCATAAGCACGCGGTTACATCTTATTGCGCTAATTCAGATGGTTTTATCCTATGTAATCGGCGCACTAGGTTAGTATCGCCTCGAATTTGTAGCATGGTGTTACTGCAATGGCCGTCAAGGCGTGTCTGTTGTTTGCGGACAAAATGTTTTATTTCATCTTCGACGGTAGCCATACTTACTTAGGTCTCTGTGGATATCAGTGTTTCTGATAAACCATGGTGCATTTACTATTTTTCTATTCATTGTTTTGAAAAGTTTGTAGAATGTTGATATTACTGGATTTGGTACAACCCTACGTCAATAAATTGATCGACTTCGTCTTCAAGTTCGTGGGGTGTTCGAAGAGACACTTTGAGATCGATTTTACGTTCACTGTATTTTTTAAAGGATTCCCAGTTTGTTTTCATGTTAGTTAGCCTGGGCGGTCCTTCTTTTTTTCGTAGACAGGCGTTGTCAAAATGACCGGTGAATGATCAGAAGAAAGATCGAAGCATTCCTCAACTACAATAGAGTTTCCGAACAACCCTTTCGTGATGAAGAAATCGATGAGGTCTGATGTTTTTGCCGTATCCTAGGTCTAACCCCAATTCCATACCGGCTTCGGAAAGAACTCTACCTTTTGCTGAAATGCATCTGGAGCCCCAGAAGGTATGTTTTGCGGTAAAGTCACCTCCGATGACGAAATGTCGTCCAAGTGAGTCAAAGATACTTATAAAATCACTTCTTTCCATCGTTGCACGTGGGGGACAATAGATAGCTGCAAAATCATATTTTATGTGTTTAATTTTTACACTTACCGTGCTTAATTGCAATTTGTCAAGCTCAATTGTTGCAGTAATTGAGTGTTCAATGGTATTTTTGATCAACAAGGTTGCTCCGCCTCTTGCCCTTTCCGAAGGGTGATATGCGTGATAGGCAATGTATCCTCGAATGTTTGTGCTGGATTCTTTCGTCAGATGGGTTTCCGAAATCAAACAAATATCAATATCATATTTATGAATGAATATCTCGAGCTCGTCCATTATTGCACGTGTACTTCGAAATTGATTTTCGAGCTCGTCAAGTTTTTCAAACATACGTTTATTAATTTGTGTGATAAAGGAAATTGTATTTTTCCCGTAGGCTTTTTTGGTCATATGAATGTTTAATGAAACAGTTTATTTCATTTTATTGTCCCGACGTTTCGGCAGGGATTGCTGCCTTCCTCAGGGGTTCTTTATTAAAAATATGTGAAGAAATAACATAAATACAAATATGGAAACGTATAACGTACGTGTACAATGAAACTTACTTATTGGGTACAAATTGAGTGTTGTAACGTAAAACAAAAGAATACTATTTAGTAAAATTTAAAAAAAATACAAGTGTTGTGAGTTAAACGCTTCAGTTGAAGCTTAGTCTATTAGTGTTTCTTGGTTTGGCCTATGGAGCTATATATAGGAGAAATATTTTGGATGTCCTGTTTTCTGTTCATGTTATTCCTGTTGTTTATTATGTGTAAATTGGTCAAGTAATTTACATACTACGTTTATTAATTTGGCTCTGTTCTTCTAGCCTGGCAAGAATTGCAGAGAAAACTTGGGAGACTTAATCAGATGTTTTATTTTGTTCGCGTCCTTGCAACGCAGCTTCAGCGTATGTTTGTGGAACAGCGTTCGGCGACTTTTTTCAAAACAATTTTCCTTCTCTTGGTTGTTGTATTATGAACATTTCTTTAGCGCTTTTTCGTCCTTCATCGGTTTTATTGTTGCCCTTTTCAGGTTTGTTTTTGGTTTTATTTGCTATTGGTAGCGTAGCTTTCTTTATTTTGTCGCACCTATTTTGAAGTTCTTTAGCTACTTCGCATCCGCAATAATTTTTCGGGTGTTTTCCATTGAAATTTATGCATGTTGGTAGGTCTTGTCTACTTAGAGCGCATTCCTTCGATAAATGTTTACCGGCACATTTTACGCAACGCGGCTCTTTTGGCAATATATGTGCGTGTGATTGTAGCCTTGGCAACGCTTACACTGAGGAATCTGACGAGTCCTTTGACGCATCGGTTCAATTTTAACCACTATGTTTAGAATAGTTTTAATCTTGTATATTTTTTCGATGTTTTCAAACTTTTCGAAACTAAGCATGAATAGCGGAAGTCCGGGCTTGACAACATATTAACCGCGTCGATAATTTTAAAACCTTTAGTTTTAAGATCTTGCAAAACATCTTCTTTGCGGCACGAAGAGTGGAGCCTTAATAATATTATGAAGGTTGAAAATTGGAAGGTATCCAATAAAAAATCTTTCTAAAACCGCAACTGGATACTCTTCCATAGGTCTCGCTGCAGAGATCCCGAAACCTTTCCGAAACCCAAAAAGAACCGATTGGGCAAAGTTTAATCAAGTTATTAAAACTAAGTTACACAAGACCCCCAATCCAAAAATTACCTTCATTGCAGAACTCGACACAAAGGTTGAGACTTTTGAAAATGCTTTTAACGTAGCGTACAAAGTCTCGTGTCCGATCAAATATAGGAAAAAATCATTTCCCCCTTGGTGGAACAAGGAACTTTCTGCTCTCAGAAAATTGACTAGAGAGACCTTTAACATCTGGCACAGATGCAAATACCGGCAACACTACCGAGATTGCCTTAAAATCTACAAGAACTCTATTAGAACGGCTAAGAAACAATCGTGGGTAGAGTACTGCCAATCCATCGAAACCCTCAAGGACTCCGCAGGACTTAGCAAAATATTTTCCAAAGAACACTCCATCCAACCCATCTCTTCTGAGAAAGGGGATTTTAGAATGGGCTGAGTCAACTGCAGAATCCCTGGAACTATTAATAAATACCAATTTTCCCGGATGCAATGATTACGGTGCAGAGCCATCCAGCTTACAACGCACACAATCCGACGCCTGGAAAAATATAACATCCACTATAACAGCTCGCACCCTTTAAATAGCCTGGCTTGGACGGAATTCTGCCATCATGCTCCAGAAAGCCCTGGATCTGGCAATTCCATGGCTCACATCGATTTACAGGAACTGTATACTCTACAATCATGTACCCCATTCATGGACCAATTAGCCTGACCTCCGTCGTACTGAAGGCGCTCGAACGTCTCCTAGACAACCACATGAGAGGTGCAATAGAAGTTGCACTCCTCTCCAAATCTCAACACGCATACCTCAAAGGAAGATGTACAGAAACAGCTCTTCACGAGGTAGTGCGTACAACAGAAAAATCCTTACATTACAAAGAATTCACCTTGCCCACCTTTCTAGACATAGAAGGAGCCTTCAACAATGTACACACTGAAGCAATTCTAGAGTCCCTGAGGGAGCTGGGAATACAAAACCATTTAAGTTCATGGATTTTTTTTAATGCTTAGCATTAGAATCATTCAAGCAGCCTTAGGAAAGAGCAATATAACCAAATATGCCAGGAGGGGAACACCTCAAGGAGGAGTCATCTCACATCTACTCTTGCTCCTATTAATGAACAAAATCCTCTTAAGTTTAGACAGAGAAAGAATCAAGGTAGTCGGGTATGGAGATATTGGTTTCGGGAATGTTCCCTCCAAAGTTAGCACATGGGCAAAAAAGTGCGGTCTTGGAGTCAACCCGGAGAAAACTGTACTGATGCTTTTCACCACCATAACCAAAATACATGACTTCACGCTCCCTCGCCTAAACGGCACACCCCTATCCCTTTCAATCAGTGCCAGGTATTTAGGAGTTATCCTAGATCCTAAACTCAACTGGAAAATAAACATAGAACAACGGGTAAAGAAGGCGTGTATAGCCTTCTATGCCTGCAGCAGAACCTTCGGCAAAAAGAAGGGCCTGCAACCAAAATTGACCCAGGGGATGTACACAGCCGTGGTACGACCAATCCTCACGTATGGGTCAATAGTATGGTGGCCGCTGTAAAGAAAAACTACAGTAAAACCAAACTAAATAAGGTACAAAGAACGGCATGTATAGGAACCACGGGAGCTCTACTTGATCTCTTGATCTACACATAACAAACATCACAGCATACAGCGCGATCTGATTCAGAGAGTCCGGATGCAGGACTACGAAACCCTACAGCCACAGTATTATTCACAGTATTTTCTCTACCGAGAAAACTAGTTCCGTCTTCAACAGACTATATCATTCCCAGAATGTTTTTCATAAAACATTTCGTCGTTTAAATCCCCACTAGATCAGAATTGCAAAATGGACAAGTGACAAGGGATTTCGATCAAACAATCTACACCGATGGTTCAAAAATGGACTGCGGCGTACGTGCGGGAGTTTTTTCGGAATCCTTAAACATCACAAAATCGTACAGCCTCCCGGATACTGCAAGAGTCTTCCAGGCGGAGCTACTGGCTATCCGTGAAGGCTGTCGCCAGATCAAGCTTCACTCAAACATAACACCGAGGCAAAAGATCGCTATACTAATTGACAGCCAGGCTGCCATTAAAGCGATCGCTTCAGTCACTATAACGGTGCAGGGAAATAACTTCACGGGCAATAACTTCACATGGGCAATAACTTCACCTCGAGTGGGCAATAACTTCACTTTTTTTTTTTAAGTTATTATATTATTATTCACACCATAAATTTTGTGAAGTTATTTCCGACCTATAATTTGAATTTGTCTATTATAACTAAATATGCATTGCACTGTTTATGGGATTAGTTGCGAAACCGCAAATAGATTCCATAAACAGTTCAATACCTATGGGGGGACATGCTGCCCCCTGCAACCCTAGATCACTGCGGTCACTGGGGTCACTGTTTAATTTGGAGTAGGTGCGAGGTACGGTTCTTGAATTATCATAAAATGTTAAGAGAATTTATTTCCCACTAAAAAGTGTAGTTATTGCTCACCATCAGTGGGCATTAAGTTCACAAAAAAAGTGAAGTTATTGCCCACTCGAGGTGAAGTTATTCCCCATGTGAATTTATTGCCCGTGAAGATATTTCCCTGCACCCACTATAACTATATAACCTCTAAGTTAGTACTAGAATGCCGTAATGAGCTGGCCCTGCTTGATACATTCAAGGTTACCCTAATCTGGGTTCCAGGGCATAGTAACGTTTATGGAAACGAACATGCCGACGAACTGGCTAGGCAAGGCTCAGTTCTCCACTGCTCATTGGCGGAACTAGTCCACATTCCGCTCGGAGCAGTTAAGGCAAATATCACCGCAGAATACCTCAAGAAAGCCAACTTCAGATGGAGCAGGCTAACTACATGCGTCATTTTTTGTTTATTTTATTTATATATTTATTTATTTTATTTTGAAATGCCTATACACCGTAAGATAAATTATCTTATTAATATGTGATAAGCTAAGACTGCAGATAAAAGCTACAATATAAGGTAAGACTTACATGATTTAACAATATAATACAAGACAAAAGGACCTAAGTAAAAAGGAATACAATATTGTTTAACTAAGTTTGTGCAAAATAAAAAAATAATTCGTTTTTAAACCTTGCTGCGTTTTCGATTCGTCTAATAGAACGCGGCAAAGAATTCCATAAGCGGATAGCATTAATAAGGAACTGACGCTCGGAAGTGAGGAAAGAGTATCGTGGATGAATTAAGTGACCAGGGGCCTATAACACAATACAGCAAGTGCTTGTTAAACAAGCGGAATTCAACAACTGTTGAAAATTTGTGTAACACGTACTAACCAATCTGCGAGCACCTCAACAATTGTTTTAGAGCAATTTAACAAGTGGGAAATTTGATAGTTCTACTGTTTCTGTAACTGGAAACAACAAGTGCTTAAAGAAAAGAGAATGCATTTGTTAAAAAGTTGATTAATTCTAACCGACGGTGACCGACTTCTTAGAAATAAACATTTGCAATAGTGTTTGCAAAGTGTGATACAGGAAGGTCATTTAAAATTTATTTAGTGAATAGCTACCTAACAATTTGCCATTAATAATGTTTTTGATTCTGAGTCAGACAGTGACAGTGAGAATTTACGAAATATAAAATTATTTAAAGACAGAATAAATTTCGAAATAGATTCCAATTTGTTCGTTGAAAAATTTCGTGTGCCATTACAAGTTGTTGATTACCTGACTGAAAGTCTCTCACATAAATTGCGTTCGCCAACTAATAAAAGCAAGGCGCCTAGTGTTAGGGAGAAAATATTAATAGCCTTGCATTGGTTTGGGACTGGATCTCAGTACCATGTTATAAGTGACGTCCACGGTGTTAGCAAAATGACAGTCTGTCGGTGTGTAAAAGAAGTCACTTCTGCAGTGAATGAAATTGAATTTCCGAAACAAGTGTGTTGGCCTGATAGTATACACCTTACCATGCAGGAGTTTTTTGAGAAAGGTGGAATGCCGGAAGTTTGCGGTGCGATCGATGGTATTTTAATCAACATTGATGCACCTTCAAACAATGAATCAGCTTTCATTGATCGGCATGGTAAGCATTCGCTGAATTGTATGGCAGTATGTGGACCAGACCTAAGATTCTATTATGTTAGTGCTAACTGGCCGGGCAGTGTTCATGATGCAAGAGTACTGCAGAATAGTACGCTTTATCAAAAAATGGAAAGTGGAAGGAGACCGTTTCCCAATGCCGTAATATTAGGCGACAGCGCTTACCCATTAAAAACGTGGCTAATGCCACCTTCAACCTCAATCGCAAACACAGTATCTATTTTCCGATACAACAGGGCTCATAAAAAAGAAAGAAAACGAAATTTTCACACCCATAGATGAGTGTTGGTATGACCAAGGTTTTTGCCAACATGATACGGGTCTTATCGGGAGTAAAGGATTGGCTTGCCCACAAAGTTATAAGTACACCATGAGTCTTTCCGATCGCAGAGTTTATATGGGTATCCCAGGTCAGGCTGCGGTTAAAAATCATGCCAAGGTTTTTAGCCCTGTCAACATATTTGATAGGAGCATTACCTAAGACTACAGGAGGAAAATAAGACAGGTCTAAAGGATACCTTGAGACGACTAAGCACTTGGATTTTGTAGGGTTCAACAAAAGACCATTAGATTTAGACCAACGCACAATATACTCGAGGTCCTCATTGACGCAGGCGACGCAATGTTCGATAAGGCCAAGTGGGCAGCTCATATACATTTGCACATCATCAGCATACATATGTAATGCGCAGTGTTTAGCAATGGATGAACGGTCATTAATGTACAGAGAGAAGAGAAGTGGGCCTAAAATAGACCCCTGTGGAACACCATTTAGAGTTTCTAGAAAATCCGACTGGATGCTGCCACATTGGACAGCTTGCATTCCTCCTGATAGGTTGGAATGAATCAGTTTGACTGCACTGGTGGAAAAATGGAGTAGCTTAAACAACTTATCACACAAATGAGAGTGGACATACAACAGAGTCAAACGCTTTGGAGAAATCAAGCAAGAGTAAAAAGGTCACCTTCTCTTCCTCGATAGCTTGTCGTATATCCTCAGTAACACTTATTAAGACCGTGGTACAACTGTGGTTTTTTCGAAAACCGGATTGCTGTGTTGTCAAAAAATTGCCATTGTTTAGGTGCAAACTCATTTCGTTTTGCAGTATTATTTCAAAAACTTTTGAAAGAAATGACAGAATTGAGATAGTTCTAAACTCATCACCCTTAGAATCTTTGGTAATAGAAAGGATTTTTGCCAATTTCCACTGCTCAGGATATTCCCCAGTTGTTAAGATTGAATTAAATATATGTGTTATATATGGAAGTGAGATTGGCAATAAAATCTTCAAAAAAAAAGGGACTAATCTCGTCCTGTCCTATAGCAGAGGACTTGATTGAGAGGAGACTTTCGACAACTTCAGCAGATTCAACTGTTCTGAACGAGGAGCCTCTGTCAGAGGCGATAAAGTTTCACTGTCTAAAAGACTAGAAGAAGCCCTCATAGAATTATGTAGTTGTGAGGTTGCAGATATAAATTTGCGATTGAGAGCATTGTAATCAATTTTATCGGTCGGATTATAGTTGGTCTTGCACATGCCGATGCTGCGGAGGTTATTCCAAAGCTGTCGGCCGCCTAGGGTTGGGCTTAGCCGATTTGAAAACACTTCAGATTTTGCATCACGGATCTTCATAACAACCCCGTTGCGAAGAGAGTAGTAAGTACGTCGGAATTCATCCAGATGAAACCTTTTCCAACGGTTATATACTTGATCCTGTTGCAACATAAGTGTTCTGATATTTGCAGTTAACCATGGTTGACTTTTGGGCTCAACGAATTTAGTTTTTAAGGCAACATGACGGTTGTACAAAACTTTTATGTTTTCGTTGAAAAATTGAAGCTGTTCATTAGTTGACGACAAGCAATAAATATTTTCCCAGATTATCCTTGCATGATCCAGTAAAGGATACTCAATACTCCTAAAATCTCTGTATTGATAGGTTTTAACAATAGATGAAATACTAAAATCAAATGTGAGATAAATCAGATCATGTTTCGAGAACGCTGGGGCTGAAAGTTGATCGTAGAGGGCTACTTTCCTTTTATCACTTACCCAAAAAACATCAAGGAGTGTATGATGACCGCCAGAGAAGTGGGTTGGACAACTGGTGTTAACTGCCGATAGATTAAATACACTCATATTTTCAACTTAATTATTTTAAGCAAGAAGATTACAATTAAAATCCCCGCAAATAATAAAATTAGGACATATACAAGAAAGTACCTTCATTAGAGTTAGAAAGGGGCGGATATCAACATATTGGTTGGGTCTGTAAACTGTGCCAATAATAAGCTTACCTTCACCACCGACTATCTCGACGAACACATATTCTATCCTGCTATCAGCCTGCCTCTGATACTTTAGCTCACACATTATACAATCTCTTACAAAAATTGCCACACCTCCACCAACCCGACCTTTCCTATCAGACCGAAAAACCCTTTACCCCGTTAGAGAACACATCTTGTCATTGACTAACCATGATTCGGAGACACAAACGATGTCGATGTTGGAACCCTCAAAGAGATCACGTAATTCATCCATTTCTGGAAACAGGCTCTGAGCATTTATACGACAGACTTTAAGACCTCTCTTTTGATTACTCAAAACTCTTACCATCGAGCGCGTACTGTTAACCATGACTGTTATGTTATGTTATGTTATGAATATAAAAAATAAAAAATAAAAAAATATGGCACAGCAGAGTTTATTGTGCGTTTGTGTGACGCGTTAAAAGATTTGTGTATATTAGAATTCAAAAAGCGGCCAAGTGCGAGTCGGACTCGCTCATGAAGGGTTCCGCGCGAATTATAATTATTATTTACTTATTCACCTATTACAGATTTATTATTAGAAACTAATGGTTCACGGTTTACGCATAAGGTTTATGTTTATGAAATTAAATGTTTTTTTTTTTATATTTGAGTTGATTTAATGAAAGGTAAATTGCGGTTTACGATTTATGACGTATTAAAAAAAAAACTACTTGATGGATCTCGTTCAAACCAACTTTCGTAGGAAGTTTGCATGGTTATGTACATCATATATTTTTTTTAGTTTTATCATTCCCTTATTTTAGAAGTTAGAGAGGGGGGGGCCAACATTTCACCACTTTGGAAGTGTCTCTCGCGCATACTATTCAGTTTAGAAAAAAATGATATTAGAAATCTCGATATCATTTTTGAAGACCTATCCATAGATACCCAACACTTATGGGTTTGATGCAATTTTTTTTTTGAGTTTCAGTTCTAAGTATTGGGAACCCCCAAATTTTTTATTTTTTTTTCTATTTTTATGTGAACATCTTAATGCGCTTCACAGAATACATCTACTTACCAAGTTTCAAGTATAGTTTTTTAAGTTTCGGAAAAAAGTGGCTGTGACATTTCCGGACAGACAGACAGACAGACATGACGAATCTATAAGGGTTCCATATTTTGCCATTTGGCTACGGAACCCTAAAAATGAAAGAAAAAGAAAGAAATATTTGAAATAAAAAGTTTTTGTATGGCAAATATTTATAAGAACTCAAAATAGCAAGAAAAGCAAAGAAATAATTGAATTTAAAGGTTATAATAGGTATACGGCAGTATATGAAATCAAAAAAAAAGCGAAAAAAAAGGAAGAAAGAAAAAAAAATAGCAAAAAAATAAGGAAATAAATACATAATTGAAATACAATATCTTATATGGCAACTCCTTGTTCACTGGTTTCACCTTCAGGGTTCACTCCTGCTGAGCTGACAATTCTTTCCAGGGTTCCAATGCAGTCGACTAACACAGCTGACTGGTTCGCTTTGCACTTGATAAATACCGCTCCACGATGAGTGTATGCTGATGCGATCTGTTTATGTTTTTTTCATTTTCAGTGCGTGTTGTAATAAAAGCTTATTTTGTGGTGTTAAGCTTTCCCGCAGGTGAATCAAAGATCGTTTCTCATTAAAACCAACATGGTGTAAACAAAGTTGTTGTTTGTTTACTTTTCGAAACGTCGCAATTGATTTTAATACAAAGTTTTTGTCGTAAGGTGTAATAAATTTAATCATTATCGCGGAATCGAGTGAGTTAGAGGTCTTAGGACGTGTGCGGAAGATATTTTGAAGAGTTGGCGGTTTAATGTTTATTGCGTGACAAAGCAAATTGAAAATAGATCGTAAATTTTCATCTAGTGTGTGCGGGACACCGAATAGAAAAGCATCACAAGCGATCAAGCGATTTTCTTGAGACGCAAGTAAGACTTTAGCGTTATTTATTTCGGTTGTTTTCGAGTCTAGTTCATTTCTTAATTGCTCTAATTGTTTTGATTTCTCAATAAGTTTTGTGTTATAGTCATTAGTAACGTTGGATAAGGACAAGTTAATGTTGTTAAGATCGCTTTTGATATCGTCAATGTCACAATTTGTATTTGTTATCGCGGATTCCAAGTGAAGCACTCTATGATTGATGTCGCTGACACTCTGTTTTATTTCACTAATTTCATGTTCAATTTTGTGCGCGATATTTGCTTTAGTCTCGGACATTTTAGTGGACAACAAGGAAATTATGGATTCACTTTGTTTACGAAGAAGTCCATCTATTATTTCCATCATGTTTTTACTGTCATCGGTAAACTTTCGCGGTGGGGAGTGTATGAAGCTACGCGGTGAATCCGTCTTTGCAGATTTTGAGCGGGTTGCAAATTGTTTGAGTGGTAGAGATATGAATATGGGAAATGAATATGGAAATTGAGAAATCTTATTTTTGATTTTTCTTTAATAAACGTGAGTTTTTACCGACTTTTACTTCCACTATCACTTCCACTTTAAATATGCACAAGATGCACTTTGGTTGTGTGTTAGTTTGAACAGTTTTCGGTCAGAATATTGGAAAAAGAATTGAAAGAACAAGGAACACTTCTACTGTGCAGCTTGCACATTGCATACAATACCCACTGCCGCAGTTGCAAAGTGACAACTGAAAAAGAAACCCTAATTCACTTTTTATGCACCTTTCCTGCTTTAGCTAGGACCAGACTACGAACATTGGGAAACCCTTTTTTCAATACACTTGAGGAAGTCTCCGATAAAAGTATCAAGGAACTGATAACTTTCCTGACCTCCATAGGTTGGATTTAGTCTCCCCCACCAAACGATAATACCCAGGCTAACGTTCGTTTGTGGTAACAAAACGGCACTACGTGCTAATTGGGTTTGTCTTGACCAAACCGCCATAACTACCTACCTACCTTAACGCATAAAGATGGCATAATTCGGAATAAAAAGAAGAATGAAATCCAACTACGCCCACAATAAAAAGTTTCACAAACACATACCACAATTTGCAAACTTTTTGGTAGCTTTTAATTTGGTTGCTCTTGTCTTGCGAGCGAACTGGTAGTTTGGTGTGTTCAGGTATATGGTTAAAGCCATTGTTTGTCCGTCCACCATGTTTTTATTTTATTTTTATGCATCAACAAGATTGAATGCAAAGCACATATATATAACGAAACTTTCAATTCCAATCAATACAATATAAGCGGACGTTATTATATCAATTTCCATATACAATTCCGGTTAAATTCATTTCGATAACGGAAGCAAGTGGGGTCCGAAATCAGACAAATCGCGACCGCGGAATATTGCGAAATATTGCAAAGTCGATATCCGATTGCTTCCGCTACATTGCTTCCGTTACAATTAAGATTTTACCCTCAATGCGATAAAAGATGTATAACTTCCAAAAACCTATTATAATGTGTTTTATTTACGGTATACATGAACAAACCTTTATACACTTATTTATTCATATCATATTCTATCTTTAAATTTTTGTACAATACAAACATTTTCCTCGCACCGCATTAGCTACATAACTGATTTATTAATGTTGAATTTTTTGTTTAAAGAATTTTATTTTAGATACAATTGCTAATATAAGTATAACAGCAATTCTGACCCTACTATTTATTAAATGATTTTATTTAAGATGCAATTGCTGATATAATTATTACAGAAGTTCTGACCTGGCTATTTTCTTTATTTTTTTTTCTTAGGGTCGCATAGAACGAGCAATAAAATCATTAGTGCTAAGCTAAACTGAACGGCTGTAGGGTAAATGTTACCGCCTTTTCAGTATTATTGGAACAGCCGAACAACGTTTATAGTATAAACTTTTAAACTATACTTCGCATTATAATCCTCGTTATAATGGGCAAGCAGAATAGCAAACTTAAGCCCGAGGTACTGGAAGATTTAAAACAAAACACAGAATTTACCGGTAAGTTGAGCTTATTGAATGTGAATTGTTTGTCAAAAAAACTATGAACATAAGAATACTTGAAACTAAACAACTTGAAATATTACACTTTCTTTAACCATGATCCTAAAGTTAAGAAAGAGATTTTATTTTCAACTAGCAGTCACATATATTTAACCATCCTACCTCGATGAATAAATAAGCCGTGTTTCGGTGCTAAGTGTATACCCAGTTCAGCATAATTTTACACGTAAACAATAACAAAAAGGAGTGAACATAGAGTGTTGATGCCATGAAGCGACTAGATGGCGGTAAAATAAGTTGGGAGCAAAAATATTCCGATTGTTTCAGAGATAGTGGATGTGTTCGTCGATTAAACAAAAAAATCCTCATTTCAAAGAAAATATGCGAAGAAAATTAAAAAAAAAATGACAAAAATAAGCATCCGTTCTTTTCCTTGCTGTCAAACACAAAGGATTTTATGATGTACAAAAATCTTTCAAAAAATACGTTTGGATTTGCATCCTTGCTTTAATAATAATCCAAATCGCACTCTTTTAAAGTATGCTGAGCTGGGTATACACTAGCACCGAAACACGGCTATAGTTTTCTTCTCCGTTTGTTCACCACAGCAGAATACCGGCACCCCTCATAACACATCCACTGACAAGTCTCATAAGTCTTACAGAGAAGTCCTCAAGAACAACATTGCGTTCACTGTGATCAATCGTTGCAACACCGACTGCTCGATCTGCCCCAAACAGTGGCAGTTTTTTTAAATAAAACCTTTTTGATACCTTTTTGACTTTCATGAGGGAAATCCGTGGAACACATACGTTAAATTGCGATGATATTGTTCAGGTAAAATCTCTAAAACGTATTTTGACATCATTCCATATATATGACATATATGTTAATATTACTCTGAAGCACTTAACCTTATCCTGACTGAATAGTTTCCCGGATAAACTGTTAGTTCTGCTGAGATTTTCTGGAGTGATACCTCCATTATATTGTCATTTGATATGTCCATAGTAAAAGAACCCTTTGAAGTAAGCCTGAAGCAACGCACATTTTGACTACAGCGCACTTTACCTTGCAACTACTTTTGATTGAGGAGAGAATTATGTCGATTTACTGACATTGTGCAGCATCTGCATCACTTGTTCTTAGTAGTGCTGCTGGTACATGTCAGATTTCACCGCTAAGTTTTCGCGATATGTTCTCCAGTTATTAAATCTGTTGTCATAAAGGAAAGGCACGTGTTCGGTGTTGCACCTTAATACCTATTCTGAGGGTATATTAATTTGGACGCATAGTTTGTAACATACCTTAATATTGCCCGTAGACCCCTAAAAGTTACTATATTTATGATCAGCATCGATAGTAATGTCGATCTAGCCATGTCCGTCCGTCCGTCTGTCGGCAAAAATTAGGCCTTTAAACTGGACCTAGAGAGCTGAAATTTTAACCACATACTCTCTAGGGTCCCGAAATAATCAAGTTTACGAATTTTTGAAATGCGCCCACAGACACGCCCACAAACTAAAAAAAACAATTTTTTCGAAAAAATCTAATTTTGAGCTAGAAAGCTGAAATTTTTTATATATGATCTATGACTCATAAAACTGCTCGGCAGATAAAATTTTCAAAATCCGCCCACGCCCACAATTAAATAAAACAATTTTATTGAAGAACAAAAATTTGAGCTAGGGAGCTGAAATTTATAATATATACTCTCTAGGGGGCCCTTTATGCTCATGTGTAAACATTTTCAAAATACGCCCACAATTTAATTTTTTTAATTTTTTTGAAAATCCAAAGTTTGAGCTAGGGAGTTGAAATTTATAATATTATACTCTCTACGTAGCCCTTTATGCTCATGTGTAAACATTTTCAAAATCCGCCTACTGACACGCCCACAATTTAAAAAAAAACTTTTATTTGCAAATCCAAAGTTTGAGCTAGGAGTTGAAATTAATAATATATACCTACTCTCTGAGGGGCCCTTTATGCTCATGTGTTAACATTTTCAAAATCCGCTTACTGACACGCCCACAATTTAATTTTTTATTTTTTTTTATTCAAAGTTTGAGCTAGGGAGCTGAAATTTATAATATATACTCTCTATGGGCCCTTCATGCTCATGTGTTAATTTTTTTTAAAATCCGCTTACTGACACGCCCACAATTAAATAAAATAATTTTATCGAAAAACCAAAGTTTGAGCTAGGGAGCGTTTTTTTTACAAAAGCTTCGTTTTTTTTTGATAAAATCCTTTTAATGTTATATAACAAAATATGTAGAGCGTTCTAAACAATTCAACCATACTTAGACTTTTGTCACGCCCACTTATGAGGGATAAGAATAAGAATATGGTATCCAACAGTTCGCCCAAGCGGACTGTAGCCCGTCCCTATGTTTTTAATCTGATGTGCATATGATCCGATAAAGATGACTCATCGGACACATGCCAGTCCTCTATGATATTTTGAATAAATGGAGATGAGAGAGGTCTAAAACGTCTTCTCTTATAGGGTTCTTCTGGGCTTATCCCCCTTATTTAGTATAACAAGGTTTTTACTTTATAGATATTGTAAAAGTGACTCAAATCTTTTGTTGGTATTTCGGCTTCCGCACACCTGATTGTGTGCGTTGGCGTCGCAACCGATGAAAATATGAACCTGCTGATCTTTGCAATACTGGAAAAGTTCTTGTATATGTTCGCGACAGAAAGAGCAGCATGCTAAATACCTTTGGTGAAAATAAGCTCTCAGGTTTTAGTCAATAGCCCCGTGCAGGTTGGCCTTGCAGCACGGACTATTGATTTTCTGTCCTCGTTGCACTCTTGCCTTATTTCGCTCTGAGGCCAGCTTAGGCCTGAAGCGGTTTTGGCTGGTGCTGCTGTTTGCACTGGAAGCCTTTGCGGTTGCGCTATTGCGTATTGTACTAGTTTTCGTAATAGAGTCGTTCAGATGAGACAAGTTGTTTTAAAACATCTCTAGTTGATGATGCATTTTTAGCTACATATTTTTTTTTATCAATTTTGATTCCTACGATACCCGTATAACTACAAGAAGGTTATCTTGAAGTCGGAAGTCGCCTGGTATCCGATGTCCGCAAACTAAAAATCAAGCGCCTTCTGCATCCTTCGGCGTTCATTAATGAGGTTTATTACTCCTTGTTTTTAATAACGAGGTTTAAAACTTAACTTAAAGGTTTGAACAGCTTTTCCCTCGCTGCAGCTTGACTGGGTATGATATGGTGGTTTTTTTTCTAAATGATAAGATGTAATTTACGAAAAAAAGTACTTCAATGGAACCGAACAGTGGCCCATTCTCGGAAACTATTTCTTTTGGGAGACCGAAAATAAAAAAAAAAACTTTCTAAATATGCTTTTAACATTGTTTGCTGTTGTTTTTACTTTTCATTAATTTTTTATTGGTTTTAAATGTCAATTTACATACTGGAAACAAAAAATGATTAAATCTATTTTAAAATTAACAGGACACTTATTCTAGATTATTGTTCCTTATGCGGACGCCCTAAATTTAACAATATCTTATAATTATTGCCTTTCGGCCTAAAAACCAACTAATCTTACATATTATGTTTCCATCGAGAACATTTTTAAATTTTATATAAAAACAAATTACAAACTACAGTATGAAGCAAGCTACAGAGTAGACGTGTTTTTCCGGTCGGCAATTTTTCTTCAACTTATCACGAACCGAATCGTTTTTTCTTTATTGGATATTCATTAAAATCATAAAGTTTCTTCAGCAAAATCCGAATACATTTCGTGTTGGTTACAGTAAAGCATAAAATTTAAATTTTATTTCTTTATTTTATTGTGTTCTTGCATCAAACCCCCTGAAATAGTGTCGAACCCTTTCAAACAGTGTCAAACCCCTTATTTACAAGCAAAAATCACAATTACTCACAACTATTTGTTCACATAAATGTCTGGTAACAAACGGTGCACCAAAAAGCTCGAAATACTTAACCGTAACTCACCTCGAACTTCTATGGGATCGCCGCAACAAACAACAAATACTAAACTGGCAGTTAACGATGACAAAATGTGGGAAAAAATGGACGAGAAGCTTAAAACACAAAGTTCATTTATAATCGAACTACTCTCATCAAAAGAACACAATAACACTCTTGCGTTGAAAATGGAAACCCAGTTCGCCGAACTCAGCAAAAACATTTCTGATGTCAACAATAGGGTTACGCAACTTGAAACCACTCAAACAACGTCAAGCAATAACGTTGATATGCTCAAATTCGAAGTCTCACAGCTTACCACGTCATTGTCTCACTTGAATTGCGAATTATCGGATACGAAAAATAAATTGATTGACTGCGCAAGTGAACTGTCGGATGTCAAAACACAGCTCGGTGTTATCAAAAGCGCTCAAGTGGACTACGACAACAAAATTGTCGCTCGTGATGCAGTTCTCTTTGGTATCCCCCACACTCCCGATGAAAACCTCAAATGACTTTTTAACCACTTCTGTCACACAATTAATATAAAACCACCAATCGTTATCGACATTTTCCGGCCCCGTCCAAAGAATAACAACTCCACAATCATAATAAAATTCCGGTCGCCGTATGATAGGAACTTTGTTCTCACGTCACTTGCAAAATATCGTAAAGCAAATAAAAACAAAATGTGTCTTAAAGATGTTGGATTGCAATCGGACCGTACGATTTACCTGCGCGAGTGCCTCACGAAAAACAATAACAACTTACTACACGCGGCACTTGAATTAAAAAAACAAAACAAACTGTCCTCTGTTTTTACGCTCCGCGGCCTCGTATACGTCAAGTGTCACTCTGCTGATGAAGCTGGTATTCATATCGATAACATCGCACGCCTAATGGAATTGCCAACCCACACGGATAATTAAGTTTTACTCTTTATTTTTCTTATTCCCAGCGTTTCTTAAACTTTTTTGTACATTGTAATTATTTTATTTTAATTATTCTTTTTTCTTTTTAACTTGTAATATTTTTTTTTTCTCTTTGGCTCTTTCTAATTTTATATATCCGCAATACATCTCTTTTCTTTCTAATTTTTCTATACAGTCGAAACTCGATTATCCGGGATGGTCGGGACCAAGCTTATCACGGATAATTGAAAATCCCGGTTAATGGAATTTGTTTTTAGTAGGAAAAAAGTCATCTTATATTCGGGTTATTTTCATATTTATCTTATAAAAAGCAAAAAAACATTTAATTATTCAAATAATTAAGCATTCACTAGACGAATAACAAAAATAAAAACTGTATTCAAAACATTTTTAAGTTTGTATATAAAAAAATTACAAAGTTTCTTTAATATTAAAAAAAAAATCTTGCAGTGTTATCTGCCGTGGAGAATTCACTCTTCGTTTTTCTTTAAGCAGGTTTTCGTTAACACGGTAAATTTTCATTATATCCTGAGGTGTTATCCCAGAACAGGTAGAATCTTCTAAAAAACTCAAAAGTTTAGCTCATCTATTGGAATTTTCGTAATTTCCACATCTTGTGACTCATTAGAAAGAGCTTACATATCATGGTCAGACTCAATACGATTATTTATCATCCCAAGTACTTCGTCCTCCGATAAAACAGCAAATGTTGGAGCATTTGCATCCGAGTCGACCCAATTTCTAATTTCGTTGACATCAAAGTTCTCTGCATAGTCCATAATTTCTGAAGCTTTGTCAAGGGCAACTTGTTCTGAAGTAAATAAGAAATGTAAAAACATAAAAACTTTGGATTGCGGTGAATCTTACCTTCTTCTTCATTTTCTGGACAAAGTAAATTGTGCCAAACATTTTTCAGAACATCGGTGGTCACGAAATTCCAGGACTTAGAGATAGCCCATAAGGCATTTTTTTATATTGAATAACTTGGAAAAAACATGTAGATTTTCTGAAGCTACTAGCTTTCGAATATTATCTTTACGGTAATGACACTTGAGACTACGAATCACGCCCTGGCCCATTGGCTGAATCAAACATGTGCAATTTGGTGGAAGGTATCTCACTATTACGTTTGTGACTTTGACCCATGTCTGGATGAGCTGGACAGTTATCCAAGAGCAATAATACTTTAGAATCTTTGTCAAGATAGCTTTTTCCAGGTGGGCTGTTACTTCTGGACCAACATTTTTGTTAAACCATTCAAGGAATATGTTGCATTTATGAGTTCCTGCAGCATTGGAGGAAACCAGTACTGTGAGCCGTTGCTTCGATTCTTTATACCCGCCAACTGAAAGCTCGTCATTGCATGCCAAAGTGTTAACGCCTCCAAAAAAGACTGGTATCATCGGCGTTGTGTTCAGTTCTATAAAAAGCGTCGCACCTTCATAGTCAGCAGCTTCTTTCTCACCTGTTGATTTTATTCCATGGATTCCCTCCCAACCGTGAGAGTATACACATTCGAAGGCTATGTTAAGTTTGGCATGAACAAATTTAGCCTTTTCTACTTTGCTGACGAAACCAAGCGTCGACTTTAGGATTTTCAGCTTGTTTGACGGTTTTTAAATTGCACATTTTCTTTTATTGATAGCACTTTATGCGATCTTTTAACTGCAGTGGTAGAAGGAGATGCCATTATCCTTTCACTTAAATTTTCGAAAAATATTAAAAAAATCTGTTGTAATATTTATTGAGTGAACTATTTTGTTCTATTACGGATACTAGAGTGAATGCCGGTTAAAAGAATTATAAATATAAAATTATTTTTCAAGAAAAATTCCGGTTAATAGAGTACCCCGGTTCAAAGAATCCCGGATAGTCGAGTCTCGACTGTATTTTTGTTGTTTTCTCAACTTTTTCTTTTCTTTTGAATCGTTTTATTGGTCTGGCTGTTTTGAACTAAAACGATTAACCTATAGTAATGGTTATTAATGGGGTTAGTGGAGGTTCTACTGACGGAAACAGTGATGGAGTCGTTCGTTCTATGTTACGCGTATTAAGTAACCAAAAGATTGGTCTGCAGGTTTGTCCTATAAACGCACAAATCTTGCATCCAAAACTGGATGAGTTTAGGGATTTGTTGGTGGGTTCTAAGGTTGATGCCGTTTGTGTCTCAGAAACATGGTTCAAAAGTAATTTTAAAAATAGTGTCTATAGGGTGGATGGCTACAAGCTCTTTCGTGGTGATAGAATTGGAAGATATGGGGGTGGATCGGCAATTTATATACGTAAGGGCATATCATGCAATTTGAAGTGTAAGTCTGGAGTCGGAAGTCAAATTGACTATGTTTTTCTGGAACTTAAATCTGGAACTAGTAGCTTGCTCTTAGGGTCCGTTTATAGACCTAATAAAAACATTGATATTACACCGTTGTTTGAAGTACTGGAAACAATCTCCGTATGTTACCCTAAAATAATAGTTGGTGGTGATTTAAACAGTAACCTTTTAGGAGAGAGCTCTATTGTACAGGGTATGAGGGCACTCAATTTGTTCCCGGTCAATATGACGTTCGCCACTCATTTTACATCTGAATCTAGTACACTTTTAGACGTTTTCTTTGTTAGTGATACTAAATTTATGTTTTTGTATGATCAACTGTCAGCACCTGCTTTCTCCAGACATGATCTAATATATTTAACCTTTGATTTTCTTATATCTGTGTCTGCCGCATCTTACGAATACAGAGATTTCGATCATATTAACTACCTAAGCTTGGAGCGGAGCGCCCGAAATTTCGCATGGGAGCATGTATTGCGTATGTCCTGCCCTTGTGATCAAGTTGAGTTCCTAACACGGAATATTAACACACTTTTTAATAACCATGTTCCTAGGAGAGTCAAATTGGCTAAACATGACCAATGTCCCTGGTTCTCAAACGAAATTCGTATGCTCATGTTACAACGTAATCGAGTGTACAATGTGTGGAAACGTTTTCGACTTGATGTCCATCTTCGTATTTATCATACACTACGCAACCTGGTGGTTTCCAAAATTCGTACTGCAAAAAAGCAATTTTATGGCAATAAATTAAATCCAGCATTGAAAAGACGGCAACTTTGGAAAAATCTGCGAGACATTGGCATTGGTAAGTGTGACACAGGCCTTGACACCAATATCGATGTAAATGTTCTCAATCAGTCATTTGTAACACTTCCTTTTCCAGTTCTGAATCAAGTACCTCAAAATACTTTCGAATCCCTACGTGGTCTTCTGAACTCAAATGAACGTACTTTCGAGTTCTCTTGTGTAGATAGTACGGTCGTAGTTGCAAGCGTATTATCCATAAAATCGACAGCGGTTGGTATTGATGGAATACACCCAGTTTTTGCCAAGGCCATCCTACCAATTATACTACCCTCTGTTACACACATTTTCAATACCATTTTAGCAACTAGTGTTTTTCCCACCCAATGGAAGCTGGCGAAAGTCCTACCAATCCAAAAAAACGCCAATAGCCATGAATATAGACCTATTTCCATTCTACCATATTTTTCTAAAGTGTTTGAAAGAATCATGCAAAAGCAAATTAATGCCCATATCCACTCATGCAAACTTTTATCTACAGTGCAATCCGGTTTCCGCCAATACCACAGTTGTACAACCGCAGTTATAAATGTTGTAGAGGACATAAGAAAGGCTGTAGATGATGGCCACGTAACTTTTTTAGTTCTTCTCGATTTCTCAAAAGCATTCGATACAGTGGATCACGATAATTTGTGCAGCAAACTAGCACACAGCTACAAGTTTTCTTCATCGGCCATTCGATTAGTATCTTCCTATCTTAAGTTCCGAGAACAAGCTGTTGCGATTGATCATATGCTATCTAAGTTTCTCCCAACAACCAGAGGGGTTCCCCAGGGTTCAATTCTAGGACCACTGCTCTTTTCACTATATGTCAATGAGCTCCCTTCCGTAGTCCGTTCATCCTCTATACATATGTATGCTGATGATGTCCAACTATTCAATAGTTGCTCTCTTGGGTTGATTGAAGATTGCGCAAGTAAAGTTAACACCGATTTGGAAAGAATCTCAGTATGGGCGGAGAGGAACGGATTGTTTCTTAATCCTAAAAAGTCTAAATGTTTAGTGATTAGCCGGAAGCCCGTCGATCTATCATATTTTCCTGAAATTCATCTCAACGGCTCGACTGTAGAATATGTTGAAACGGCAAAAAATCTTGGAATGCTTTTTAATAGGACTCTTTCTTGGGACACACATATTAATGCGGCTGTAGGCAAAGTTTATGGTATACTGCGACTATTATGGGCCTCACAACACTATACGCCTATGAGCTCACGATTACTTCTTGCAAAGACACTCGTCGTTCCAACTCTCACTTATGGCTGTGAAATTTTCTGTAAGTGTGATGCAATCAGCAGAGGAAAGCTTAATGTTGCCTTTAATAACACTGCACGTTATATCTATGGTTTGAGGCGCTTCGATCATATCTCCAATTTCTCCCGACAGATCTATAACATCTCCTTCGACCATCTTTTACGTTTTAGATCACTCGTATTGTTATTCAATGTAATTCAGACACATCAACCCAGTTATTTATTTAGTAGACTACGTTTTGCTTCATCTAATCGATCCCAACAAATTGTTCATCCCCGGTACCGTTATCTTATATCCGAGCGCCAGTTCTTCATCAATGTTACCCGTCTTTGGAACTCACTACCACGGCATTTGAGAAGGTCAAGTACCATCGCGCAGTTTCGTAATGGGTTACAATCTTATTTCCAGACAATTTCCGACTAATACAACGTTTTGTTTCAATTAATACTAATGTTTATATTTACTGTAGTTTTGCGAAAAGAGAGATGTATTGTATATATTGTATATTTAATTGTTTTAATGAATTTAGAACTGACTGCAGTATAATTGTCTAAGTAGCAGAAAGAGAAAACCTTTAGTTATTCTTGGAACATTAATATTTTATGTAGCTTGTTGTTATTAATGAATTATATTTAAGCCTTGCACTATTTTATAAGATCATTGTTATCTTAATGTGTAAGCTTTCAATAAATAAATGAACTATGAACTATGAACAAGACCTAGACCTACTCTACTTACTTAAATTACTTAACATATTCTAACTATGTATACGGATTATGAGCACTCGTTACATTACGCAGCAAGTGGTTAAAATCCCAATTACTTTCCGAGCGCCTGGCGGTCGTCAACGTGCACACACGCCGACGTAAGCCGAATGAAGCCGTACAGCTTCAGTCACCTCCCGGAAGCACCACCACAAGTTGACGAGCCCGGCCTCTCCTAAAAACGCCCTAGCTAACTTAATCTATCTTTTAAACTAAGAGGATGTTACCTAGAGCAACGCACCGTCCTGAGAGGGCATGTTGACCACTCCCCCTTCAAAAAGCCACCAAAATTCGCCAAATTGCTTTTCCGTATCGAATTTATCCCTCTTAGCTATTGCGGTACTAAACCGGAGGAGCTCGTGAGCAGTGACGACGTCCCAGCCGCGGATGAGCCGCTTGTCCCTCGCGCTGCATTAGCGGTGGTATAATAACAGGATACCATCCCTCGTCTGCACCACTCTTTTAGCATCAATATGAACAAATGCCTCCGGGGGGGATAAAGCCAGATCAGAGTGTACTCTTTATTTACATTTCATTAGGGTAGTAAGGCCCAAAGATCAAGCTATTGTCGCTGGCGATTGCCTTGCAAGGTGCCTTCGAGTCACCTAAATAAGGAAATTGTCAATCCTATTCAACTGAGCCCCATCGTATAGGAACTTGTTGGCATAGTATTTTATATAGTTGGATTCAGGCGTTCGGAACAACCGGCGGCATATTAAACCACAATGAGCAACCATAAGCGAAGATCGGCGTTATAAGGGCCACGTAGCAAATGAGCTTCACTCTGGAGTCAAGTTTATACCCAGATAACTAACTACGCTTCTCTCCGCTAATGACTACCCATTTTGTTCAATAATGGCCAATTTCTTCCAGTTTTTTCTGGTATCCCTAGAGGCCCAAGCCTTGTTTCCGTCTTCTGAAAGTTGATTTTCAACTTCCAGTCGTCGCAATATCCCTTAATTTGATCGAAGTACGCTGCAAAAGAATGTTAATGACCACGATTTTAGGACCTGATCTGTATGCCACCAAATCATCGGCATAGGTACGCAATAGTATAGCATGTCTGAGTCAACCCAAAAGATCACTCGTGTATATGTTAAACAGGATTGGAGAATTCACCGCCCCCTGCTGTAAACCGTTTTTATTTCAAAGATTCTGCTCGAAGTAACGTTGTCACATTTGACAACGAACTTCTCTCCCATAATCATATTATAAATTACATATAGCAAAGGTTTGTGCATCCCCCGCCTGGTCAACTTGTAGAAAAGTCCCTTTAACCATTCGGCGTCGAAAGCCTTCTCAAAATCAACCAGACATGCGCCCTTACATTGGCTCTGGCATTTATTCCACTGAATGTCGGAAACCAGTTTCGACGCGGCATGAATAGTGTCATGCCCCGCCCTGAAACCAAACTGGTTGTTGCAAACAAATTGTTTGCTGTTGTTATTTTCATAATATGAACATCTATCTGTCGCGAGTAAGTGTCCACCAATAACAAAAATACGTGTTCCCTTAAAATAAAATAAATTCATATGAAGCCGGTCAAAGCGGTAAGCTTTAGAAGGCCAAGGTGTTAATGCAACATATACCTTTTTAAATTCCTCTTGGCACGGTTCAAACGTTTGCTTATAATGTAGCGGTTCAAATTTAAATACCACATATTTATTTGTACTAGCAGGCAGAAATCCTCTTTTTGGTGTAGAGGTTGGAGAAAACAAGGGGTCTTTCATTTTTCTCCATTCACGAGTGGCGTATGTTGTTGTTCCCCATTGGGATTGAACTTACACCGCACGGGTCACAATTCATTATTAGATATCAGCTTACAGACTAGATAAAAATGATTAAATCTAACTTAAAAACATAGGGACGGGCTACAGTCCGCTTGGGCGAACTGTTGGATACCCTATTCTTATTCCTATCCCTCATAAGTGGGCGTGACAAAAGTCTAAGTATGGTTAAATTGTTAAGAACGCTCTACATATTTTGTTATATAACATTTAAAGGATTTTATCAAAAAAAACGCTCCCTAGCTCAAACTTGGGTGTTTCAATAAAATTGTTTTATTTAATTGTGGGCGTGTCAGTAGGCGGATTTAAAAAAAAATTAACACATGAGCATAAAGGGCCCCTAGAGAGTATATATTATAAATTTCAGCTCCCTAGCTCAAACTTTGGATTTTCAAAAAAATTGTTTTATTTATTTGTGGGCGTGTCAGTGGGCGGATTTTGAAAATATTTATACATGAGCTTAAAGGGCCCCTAGAGAGTATATATTATAAATTTCAGCTCCCTAGCTCAAACTTTGGATTTTCAAAAAATTGTTTTATTTATTTGTGGGCGTGTCAGTGGGCGGATTTTGAAAATATTTATACATGAGCTTAAAAGGCCCCTAGAGAGTATATATTATAAATTTCAGCTCCCTAGCTCAAACTTTGGATTTTCAAAAAAATTGTTTTATTTATTTGTGGGCGTGTCAGTGGGCCGATTTTGAAAATATTTATACATGAGCTTAAAGGGCCCCTAGAGAGTATATATTAAAAATTTCAGCTCCCTAGCTCAAATTTTGGTTTTTCAATAAAATTATTTTATTTTTTTGTGGGCGTGGCAGTGGGCGGATTTTGAAAATTTTATATCCCGAGCAGTTTTAGGAGTCATAGATCATATATAAAAAATTTCAGCTTCCTAGCTCAAAATTCGATTTTTTCCAAAATTTTGTTTTTTTGAGTTTGTGGGCGTGTCTGTGGGCGGATTTCAAAAATTCGTAAACTTGATTATTTCGGGACCCTAGAGAGTATATGGTTAAAATTTCAGCTCTCTAGGTCCAGTTTAAAGGCCTAATTTTTGCCGACGGACGGACGGACGGACGGACGGACGGACGGACGGACGGACGGACGGACGGACGGACGGACATGGCTAGATCGACATTACTATCGATGCTGATCATAAATATAGTAACTTTTAGGGGTCTACGGGCAATATTAAGGTATGTTACAAACTATGCGTCAAAATTAATATACCCCTAGAATAGGGTATAATTAACAGGATACTTATTCTTAATTAATTATGCAGAGGCTCTAAACTTAACTTTTTATATTATTAATTTAATTTACTATAAATTATCACTATAACTAGGTTACAATAAGAGTGTTGATTAAGAAATATAAAGTGATTATAGTAAATTCATTATCATTCTTAAACTTTAAATTTAGTGTTGAATGATCGCAAGATAATATTTTGTATGTCCAGAATAACTGACATGGGGTACCATCGCTGTTCATATGCTAAGAACTGAAATCCAGAAAAAGCAATTTGATTGGAAGCAATATAAATCAGAAAATCTTTTTACATTTTTATTAAGTTGTTACTTTCATAAGTAGTTCAAAGTTATAAGGGCTTACGGTAAAAAGCCAGTCTTTAAGAGAGTTCAAAAATAAATGCTAATTGAGATTGCAACGTATGGATAATAGTCTAAGAGCCCACCGTATGATGTCCTAAGGCATCGAAACCAAGGAAGAGTTGCATATGAAATGAAAGTTTAGTCAAGAAGTATGTAAAATTAACAAAGGTTGTCGGGAATTTTTGCCCATGACTTAAAAAACGAAGCTACTTCCGGTACGTTATTTTTTTAACTTTTCATAGGGATAAAGGAAAGAATAAATGAGTAACCATTCGAAAGACCACATTGAATAGATCTTGAAGACAATTTGTTGGCAGTTCCAATCCGCCCATTTACCACTGACAACCCAACTTTTAACTACGCATATTTTTCGATTGACTATAGGCATAAAGACCAATGTTGGTATGGGTATCAAATTAAAGCTGAGATCTTACCATTTACAAATATATAGGGTTGTCTTTGATAATTTGGCCACATGCATAGACAACCCATGATTTTAGCGCAATTAACGTATAAAGTGCAGTACTAGGTCATGGGTATTTTCCTCATAATTGATACCGCAAATGGCAATTATGTTCATTAGCGGTGGTATAATAACAGGAAACCATCCCTCGTCTGCACCACTCTTTTAGCATCAATATGAACAAATGCCTCCGGGGGGGATAAAGCCAGATCGGAGTGTACTCTTTATTTACATTTCATTAGGGTAGTAAGCCCCAAAGATCAAGCTATTGTCGCTGGCGATTGCCTTGCAAAGTGCCTTCGAGTCACCTAAATAAGGAAATTGTCAATCCTATTCAACTGAGCCTCATCGTATAGGAACTTGTTGGCATAGTATTTTATATAGTTGGATTCAGGCGTTCGGAACAACCGGCGGCATTTTAAACCACAATGAGCAACCATAAGCGAAGATCGGCGTTATAAGGGCCACGTAGCAAATGAGCTTCACTCTGGAGTCAAGTTGATACCCAGATATCTAACTACGCTTCTCTCCGCTAATGACTACCCATTTTGTTCAATAATGGCCAATTTCTTCCAGTTTTTTCTGGTATCCCTAGAGGCCCAAGCCTTGTTTCCTTCTTCTGAAAGTTGATTTTCAACTTCCAGTCGTCGCAATATCCCTTAATTTGATCGAAGTACGCTGCAAAAGAATGTTAATGACCACGATTTTAGGACCTGATCTGTATGCCACCAAATCATCGGCATAGGTACGCTATAGTATAGCTTGTCTGAGTCAACCCAAAAGATCACTCGTGTAAATGTTAAACAGGATTGGAGAATTCACCGCCACCTGCTGTAAACCGTTTTTATTTCAAAGATTCTGCTCGAAGTAACGTTGTTACATTTGACAACGAACTTCTTTCCCATAATCATATTATAAATTACATATAGCAAAGGTTTGTGCATCCCCCGCCTGGTCAACTTGTAGAAAAGTCCCTTTAACCATTCGGCGTCGAAAGCCTTCTCAAAATCAACCAGACATGCACCCTTACATTGGCTCTGGCATTTATTCCACTGAATGTCGGAAACCAGTTTCGACGCGGCATGAATAGTGTCATGCCCCGCCCTGAAACCAAATTGGTTGTTGCAAACAAATTGTTTGCTGTTGTTATTTTCATAATATGAACATCTATCTGTCGCGAGTAAGTGTCCACCAATAACAAAAATACGTGTTCCCTTAAAATAAAATAAATTCATATGAAGCCGGTCAAAGCGGTAAGCTTTAGAAGGCCAAGGTGTTAATGCAACATATACCTTTTAAAATTCCTCTTGGCACGGTTCAAACGTTTGCTTATAATGTAGCGGTTCAAATTTAAATACCACATATTTATTTAATAAAACAAAAATCCAAATCGCAGAGCACTCAGAATCGATAAAGGTCCATTGTCCTAGCAGGCAGAAATCCTCTTTTTGGTGTAGAGGTTGGAGAAAACAAGGGGTCTTTCATTTTTCTCCATTCACGAGTGGCGTATGTTGTTGTTCCCCATTGGGATTGAACTTACACCGCACGGGTCACATTTCATTATTAGATATCAGCTTACAGACATAAAAATGATTAAATCTAACTTAAAATTAACAGGATACTTATTCTTAATTAATTATGCAGAGGCTCTAAACTTAACTTTTTATATTATTAATTTAATTTACTATAAATTATCACTATAACTAGGTTACAATAAGAGTGTTGATTAAGAAATATAAAGTGATTATAGTAAATTCATTATCATTCTTAAACTTTAAAGTTAGTGTTGAATGATCGCAAGATAATATTTTGTATGTCCAGAATAACTGACATGGGGTACCATCGCTGTTCATATGCTAAGAACTGAAATCCAGAAAAAGCAATTTGATTGGAAGCAATATAAATCAGAAAATCTTTTTGCATTTTTATTAAGTTGTTACTTTCATAAGTAGTTCAAAGTTATAAGGGCTTACAGTAAAAAGCCAGTCTTTAAGAGAGTTCAAAAATAAATGCTAATTGAGATTGGAACGTATGGATAATAGTCTAAGAGCCCACCGTATGATGTCCTAAGGCATCGAAACCAAGGATGAGTTGCATATGAAATGAAAGTTTAGTCAAGAAGTATGTAAAATTAACAAAGGTTGTCGGGAATTTTTGCCCATGACTTAAAAAACGAAGCTACTTCCGGTACGTTATTTTTTTAACTTTTCATAGGGATAAAGGAAAGAATAAATGAGTAACCATTCGAAAGACCACATTGAATAGATCTTGAAGACAATTTGTTGGCAGTTCCAATCCGCCCATTTACCACTGACAACCCAACTTTTAACTACGCATATTTTTCGATTGACTATAGGCATAAAGACCAATGTTGGTATGGGTATCAAATTAAAGCTGAGATCTTACCATTTACAAATATATAGGGTTGTCTTTGATAATTTGGCCACATGCATAGACAACCCATGATTTTAGCGCAATTAACGTATAAAGTGCAGTACTAGGTCATGGGTATTTTCCTCATAATTGATACCGCAAATGGCAATTATGTTCATTAGCGGTGGTATAATAACAGGAAACCATCCCTCGTCTGCACCACTCTTTTAGCATCAATATGAACAAATGCCTCCGGGGGGGATAAAGCCAGATCGGAGTGTACTCTTTATTTACATTTCATTGGGGTAGTAAGCCCCAAAGATCAAGCTATTGTCGCTGGCGATTGCCTTGCAAGGTGCCTTCGAGTCACCTAAATAAGGAAATTGTCAATCCTATTCAACTGAGCCCCATCGTATAGGCACTTGTTGGCATAGTATTTTATATAGTTGGATTCAGGCGTTCGGAACAACCGGCGGCATTTTAAACCACAATGAGCAACCATAAGCAAAGATCGGCGTTATAAGGGCCACGTAGCAAATGAGCTTCACTCTGGAGTCAAGTTGATACCTAGATATCTAACTACGCTTCTCTCCGCTAATGACTACGCATTTTGTTCAATAATGGCCAATTTCTTCCAGTTTTTTCTGGTATCCCTAGAGGCCCAAGCCTTGTTTCCGTCTTCTGAAAGTTGATTTTCAACTTCCAGTCGTCGCAATATCCCTTAATTTGATCGAAGTACGCTGCAAAAGAATGTTAATGACCACGATTTTAGGACCTGATCTGTATGCCACCAAATCATCGGCATAGGTACGCTATAGTATAGCATGTCTGAGTCAACCCAAAAGATCACTCGTGTAAATGTTAAACAGGATTGGAGAATTCACCGCCACCTGCTGTAAACCGTTTTTATTTCAAAAATTCTGCTCGAAGTAACGTTGTCACATTTGACAACGAACTTCTTTCCCTTAATCATATTATAAATTACATATAGCAAAGGTTTGTGCATCCCCCGCCTGGTCAACTTGTAGAAAAGTCCCTTTAACCATTCGGCGTCGAAAGCCTTCTCAAAATCAACCAGACATGCACCCTTACATTGGCTCTGACATTTATTCCACTGAATGTCGGAAACCAGTTTCGACGCGGCATGAATAGTGTCATGCCCCGCCCTGAAACCAAACTGGTTGTTGCAAACAAATTGTTTGCTGTTGTTATTTTCATAATATGAACATCTATCTGTCGCGAGTAAGTGTCCACCAATAACAAAAATACGTGTTCCCTTAAAATAAAATAAATTCATATGAAGCCGGTCAAAGCGGTAAGCTTTAGAAGGCCAAGGTGTTAATGCAACATATACCTTTTTAAATTCCTCTTGGCACGGTTCAAACGTTTGCTTATAATGTAGCGGTTCAAATTTAAATACCACATATTTATTTAATAAAACAAAAATCCAAATTGCAGAGCACTCAGAATCGATAAAGGTCCATTGTACTAGCAGGCAGAAATCCTCTTTTTGGTGTAGAGGTTGGAGAAAACAAGGGGTCTTTCATTTTTCTCCATTCACGAGTGGCGTATGTTGTTGTCCCCCATTGGGATTGAACTTACACCGCACGGGTCACAATTCATTATTAGATATCAGCTTACAGACTAGATAAAAATGATTAAATCTAACTTAAAATTAACATGATACTTATTCTTAATTAATTATGCAGAGGCTCTAAACTTAACTTTTTATATTATTAATTTAATTTACTATAAATTATCACTATAACTAGGTTACAATAAGAGTGTTGATTAAGAAATATAAAGTGATTATAGTAAATTCATTATCATTCTTAAACTTTAAAGTTAGTGTTGAATGATCGCAAGATAATATTTTGTATGTCCAGAATAACTGACATGGGGTACCATCGCTGTTCATATGCTAAGAACTGAAATCCAGAAAAAGCAATTTGATTGGAAGCAATATAAATCAGAAAATCTTTTTGCATTTTTATTAAGTTGTTACTTTCATAAGTAGTTCAAAGTTATAAGGGCTTACAGTAAAAAGCCAGTCTTTAAGAGAGTTCAAAAATAAATGCTAATTGAGATTGGAACGTATGGATAATAGTCTAAGAGCCCACCGTATGATGTCCTAAGGCATCGAAACCAAGGATGAGTTGCATATGAAATGAAAGTTTAGTCAAGAAGTATGTAAAATTAACAAAGGTTGTTGGGAATTTTTGCCCATGACTTAAAAAACGAAGCTACTTCCGGTACGTTATTTTTTTAACTTTTCATAGGGATAAAGGAAAGAATAAATGAGTAACCATTCGAAAGACCACATTGAATAGATCTTGAAGACAATTTGTTGGCAGTTCCAATCCGCCCATTTACCACTGACAACCCAACTTTTAACTACGTATATTTTTCGATTGACTATAGGCATAAAGACCAATGTTGGTATGGGTATCAAATTAAAGCTGAGATCTTACCATTTACAAATATATATGGTTGTCTTTGATAATTTGGCCACATGCATAGACAACCCATGATTTTAGCGCAATTAACGTATAAAGTGCAGTACTAGGTCATGGGTATTTTCCTCATAATTGATACCGCAAATGGCAATTATGTGTGTGTATTTCTCGTTTTTAAAAGAAGCCACGCTTGGGTATACATTTGGCATACATTAAAATAATATTTATTTTCAAGACATGAATGATATTACAAAATTATTTCAATGAATAATTAATTTTTATTGGCAGAAATCAGTAAACTTTCCAGTTTAAACAAGGAAATACTTAAATCTAACTTAATTTTTAACAAAGTAGTTTAACACACTTAACAAAAATGTATACATTTTCTTCCCTTGTCTGAGTCAGAATCTGAATCGCCAAAAGAATCATTTAATAGGTCATCGTTTTCCTCGTTATCATATGTGTCTATTTGCAGAATATCATCTACATTTAATGGTGTTGGGTTTCCTAAAAACTATAGCGGTTCAAGCCGTTCTTTTAATACCCATCCACATTAACACTATTGCAGCTTTTAACTAGATAAATCAGTAAGGTATACTTTTGTAATAGATTCATTTTTGCATCGTCATCAATATCCTTCCTATCATTCAGTGAAGCAAACACATCTTGAAATCGTTTATTTTTCTGAAGAAGTAGAAACGATTTTGCTTTGCCTTTTCGAAAGAAACTTGATGTATAATCACAACCAGTATAAGAGTGAAAAGCAGCTAACGCGCGACATAAATTTGGGCCAAGAATTGCTGCTAAGGCAACGCAGTTAATACAATCATAGCCTTTGTTTTTTGAAGAAGCATTTACCATCCAAACTTCTTTACTGGGAAATTTATACATGTTACATAACAATATTACTAAAATGTCTGTATCTGAAGCCGTTACTATGATTTTTAAATTTTCAGAACACTTACTTATATGAAAGATAATCCGCGTATCTGCTTCCTTGTGGAAGCACTCGAAATCATTTGCCTAGGCCTTAATGACATAATTTCCTTCCGAATAGTATGAATAACATTGTTCTTTAACTGTAATATATACTCTTTTATTTTCAAGTATACATGTATACTGAATCTAGTATTTTTCAACTTTTAATGAAGTTTTTTGGCCAGGCTTGTTGCGGTCCAATAATGGAATGGTGAACATCCTGCTCATGTCAACTGTAGCGCTCAGAGTCTTTTATTGAAGGTGATATATATCTATCGAAAATCAAATGTATCCCAGAAGAACTTGTAGCGCAAATTTTTATTTTTTGCGGCACGGATGGTCCCAAAAGATGTAAAAATTAAAAACCATCAATGATCTCTACAGGCTTCAAGGGTTCAATATAAGATTTTAAGCTTCTGGCAAGAACAGATTTATCAGTCTAATGCATCTCTCCTGTGGGTTGACAGAGAGCTGGTGGTACAGGAGCTAAGGGATAAGAAAGGCAAAGTTCTAAATTAACTTTTTTTTCAAGGGCAATCGCTAAAAGGCGCCCAAAAATATCTCGCTCCATTTTAAATATTTCTTGGTTACTCACGTCATTGGCAATGAATACAACAACATGCACAGTATTGTGTCATCTGCAAAAGTAGCTGTGGTGGTTTCTTCACTTTCAGGCATATCGCTAGTGAAAAGTAGGTATAGAACTGGACCTAGCACACTGCCTTGCGGTACACCAGCTTTAATCTCTCTTAATGTTGAGTACTCTGCATCTTGTTTAATTCTGAAGAATCTATCTGAGATATAAGACTCCAGAATGGTGGCATATTGCTTCGGTAGTTGCGTTTGTAATTTGTGTATCAATCCTTTGTGCCAGACTTTATCGAAAGCTTGTGCTATATCAAGAAATACTGTAGAGCACACATTTTTTTCTTCAAATGCTTTTTCGATTCTATGCACCTGATCAATGGTAGAGTGCTTATTTCTAAATCCAAATTGATGAATTGGGACTAGCGATTTTTCATCTATTATTTTTGTAGACGTTTTACGAGCACTTTTTCGAATGACTTGGACAACATTGGTAGATTAGGTCCAAAGATACTCGGCTAATGCGTTAAGCGGCGCTCCTATTAAAAAAATTACCAGGCGGAAGCATCTGCTTCTCGCTGGGATCGTTGGACATCACGCACATTGGTGGGGAATTTAAGACGGCTTCGATCTCTGCCACAACTGTCGCTAACTCCTCAAACGTCAAGCAGGCCTCACTAACTGTCCGGTAGAGGTGATTTTTGGCCCACTTCACGGCGGCCTCCCATAAGCCTCCGAAATGAGGCGCTCTGGGTGGGATGTGATGGAACTCAATCCGTTCCGCAGCACACCATTCTGCGATCTTGTTTTGCGTTTGTTGCTCCAGAAAGTGCTGCTTTAATGAACTTAGTTCATTACGGGCTCCCACGAAGTTCGTACCGTTGTCGCAGTACAGATCCTGACACAAACCTCTTCGTGCGATGAACCTCTTGAGCGCAGCTATAAATCCTTCAGTCGATAAATCGGAAACGACCTCCAGGTGCACCGCTTTAACTGCAAAGCACACGAAAACGGCAACGTATGACTTGCAAATTCGTTGGCCCCTACGCTTTAATGTGGTTTGAAATGGATCACAAAAATTGACACCGGTCTTCTGGAATGGCCTGGCAGGTTGGACTCTATCCGCAGGTAGGTTACCTACGTCCTTTTTGGCGAGCCTTTGAGCATCGATCACCCAGAAACGCTGTCTTACTATGGCAACTAGAGCTTGTGGTCCTGCATGGTAGTTTTTTCTATGAAAATAGACTAAAAGAAATTTAACAAAGGGATGGGATTTGGGAAGAAGGATAGGATGTTTTGTGAAATAAGGAATGTCCGCATTCTGCAGATGCCCACCAACTCGGAGGAGCTTTAAAGAGCTATCGTAAAGGAAAGGATTTAAATTTTTTGACGCAACTCACCGGGCTGATCATTTGATTCTTTTCCAACTGAAGTATTTCATCCTTAAAACTCTCTCGTTGTATATGGCAAACTATTAATAAGGTTTCCTCTAAATCCGTCACTGATAAGAGTTTATTCGAATGAGTTTTTTCTTCTAACTTCTTCTAACTGGCAACCCACTTCATCGTCTTCGCTGACCGTTCTTAAGAAATGCAACAACCGTACGCATGTAGTGATGCATCTAAGAATCCGTGGATTTGAACCGTTTTTGGTTCAGGGCCTAGGACATATCTCGGAACTTTAATGGACTCCACTTCCTTTAAGCGAGATCGAAACTGCTGCCATTCACTATAGATCTTAGATTGAACTGACTCGTCCCAATCACTCTTTTTAACCCATAGACTCTGCAGTAATATTTTTCCCTTTACTATGACAGGGTGGATAAGGCCTAGTGGATCAAACAATATCGAAAGCTCTGAGAGGATTATGCGCTTCGTTACCTTATTTTTTAAAGAGAATTCGGGCACAACGTACTGAAGATGATCCGTAGACGGGTTCCACTTGATTCCAAGCGTCTTAATAATGTCTGAATCATTGATCCTTAAGGGTTTTTCCCTATCAGCTTCCGGTATACCTTTCAACAACATTTTTTCATTTGTCCACCATTTCCTAAGTTCGAATCCTGCGCTCAGTAGCAAGGCCCGAACTTCATTATAAATAACTTGAATTTCTTCAGACGAATCTCCCCTACTTATAAGGTCATCCATGTAGAAATCCTCTTTAACAACCTTTGACCCTAATGGGAACTTCAACGAACCTAAGTCCGCCAACAACTTCAAGCAACGAGTAGCTTGATATGGAGCGGAAGTAGTACCTACCATACGTGACTGTTCAACTAGTACACTTTTACTGCATCTCTTGCATCTGCTCTCCAAAGAACACATTGGTACATACCATCTCTTTCATCAATAAGTATCTGGCGGTATATTTTCGATATATCGGCAGTCAATGCGAACTTATAGCACCGAAAACGAAGAATTATCGCATAGAGATCATCCTTCAAATAGTACACTTTTACTGCATCTCTTGCATCTGCTCTCCAAAGAATACTGTTCGGAAGCCCTTCCACTCTCGAACCACCTTCCTGATTTTACACAAATAAAAACACAAGAAACATTTTGTTCTGTTGGGAAAAGCACATGGCACAAAAAACTCAGCATTTATTACTTTACACTTTACATCTTCCTAGGTCTTTCCCTAGTGGACTGTATTTCACTACTCCCGACTACGGCCTCCACTCTCAGTCATGCCTCTTGCTTCCAGTGCAGTAGTTGTCTCTTTTTAACCATGACTGCGATAGCAAGTATAATATAACAGAGTGTAAAATAAAATAGCATTGCTAGATTGAAATATATGGTTTGAACATAAAGAAAACCTTCAATATGATACAGTGCCAGCTAAAACTACCGGTTTTACATAATGACAGAATTACTTAATCATATCAATCTACCTTCTCCTGTCTCTCGTCCAGTCGCTCTGGTTCCACCGGAATGATGCATATCTTCTGCACTGGTCGAATCAGCTCGCTCGTTGCTGTCTGGATGACAACTGATCGGATGATCCCATCCTTGCTCGGTATTAACCTTGTAATTCTTCCCAGTGCCTATTGGGCTGGTGGGAACCTTTCACCTTTGATAATAATCAACTGTCCAATCCTTACACCTTCCTTTTCTTTCCTCCATTTCTTCCTTTCCTGTAGAGTAGTCAAATACTCTTCTTTCCACCGTTCCCAAAAATGGTTAATCATCTCTTTCCGCTCGAAGGGCCCAGCATAGTCAACCCCGGTGCATGAAAAAGGCTTTCCCACTTTCGTTCTATCCGCTGGCAGGTCTGACATTAACTGATCTTCCACTCGTGCCATGTAGCGGGCACACTTAAGGCATTTATGAATGTAGTTGCGTAATACACTGCGTAGTCTGGGTATCCAATACAACTGCCTTATAAATTGCATCATGACCTGAACTCCACCATGTCTCGTTGCCTTATGGGCGCTATCCACCACCAACCAGGCTAAGCGTGAACTGCCTGGCAGAATCACCGGATGCTTCATCTCATAATCAAGCTCCGCCCTCTCCAGTCTACCACCTACTCGAAGCAGTTTCTTTCCGTCTAGAATTGGTTTAAGCGATTCGATCTAGCTTCTTCCTAGAGATGTTTTCCCCTTAGAAAGAGACGAAATCTCATAACTATAGCTTTCCATTTGTGCTTCATGAATTAAATATCTCATCGAACACGCTCTTTCCTCTTTTGTTGTAGGTAATATTCTTTCTATCTGCCTACGACTACCCTTCCTTGCTTTTTGAACTTTCCGTTTTACTGCTTCCACGAATCTAAAAACATATCCCATGATACCAACTATTCTTTCCAAACTATTCGTACGATGCACCAATGGTATCGCCTTTCCAATACTTTCCACGTATATTCGCAACTCCGGCTTGTAACTTGCAAAGGTAAAGATTTTCAATTCTTCCTCCGCTTCCCCACACTCAACTATAGCCTCTTCCTTCGGCCAATACCTCTCTTTCCTCACAAGGCATTCCGGTCCATGGAGCCATAATTTATTTCCAACTAGCTCTGACGGGCTGACCCCTCGGCTCACCAAGTCCGCAGGATTATCCTTCGTTTTCACATGGTGCCAGCGTTTCACCTCAGTATTAGATTGAATTGACGAAACTCGATTCGCAACATACGTCTTCAATCTGCATGGTAACTTCGTCATCCAATGCATCGTCACCGCTGAGTCTGTCCAAAGTGCATATTCCACATTTCCCCACTCCATTGATTGCCTGACCTCTACTAACAAACGCGACAAAAGTTCAGCCGCAGCCAATTCCAACCTTGGAACTGTAACCACCTTCACTGGAGCTACTCGTGACTTTGAGACCAGAAGTGTCCTTGTAATCTTTCCGCTGGCATACTCTGTCCTAACGTAAATGACTGCGCCATAGGCATATCCCATGATACCAACTATTCTTTCCAAACTATTCGTACGATGCACCAATGGTATCGCCTTTCCAATACTTTCCACGTATATTCGCAACTCCGGCTTGTAACTTGCAAAGGTAAAGATTTTCAATTCTTCCTAAGCTTCCCCACACTCAACTATAGCCTCTTCCTTCGGCCAATACCTCTCTTTCCTCATAAGCCATTCCGGTCCATGGAGCCATAACTTATTTCCAACTAGCTCTGACGGGCTGACCCCTCGGCTCACCAAGTCCGCAGGGTTATCCTTCGTTTTCAAATGGTGCTAGAGTTTCACCTCAGTATTAGATTGAATTGACGAAACTCGATTCGCAACATACGTCTTCAATCTGCATGGTAACTTCGTCATCCAATGCATCGTCACCGCTGAGTCTGTCCAAAGTGCATATTCCACATTTCCCCACTCCATTGATTGCCTAACCTCTACTAACAAACGCGACAAAAGTTCAGCCGCAGCCAATTCCAACCTTGGAACTGTAACCACCTTCACTGGAGCTACTCGTGACTTTGAGACCAGAAGTGTACTTGTAAACTTTCCGCTGGCATACTCTGTCCTAACGTAAATGACTGCGCCATAGGCTGATGTCGCATCAGAAAACCCATGAATCTGTACAGTAGCCTCTTCTTCCGTCCCTATCCACCTATCAATTCTTAATCTTTCCAACTGCTCACTATCTCTCCAAAATACTTTCCATTTCCTTTCCATCTGAATTGGCACTGCCTCATCCCACCCGCAGTTTAACTGCCAAAGATTCTGAATTAAAATCTTCCCAATTATAATAACTGGGGAAATATATCCGCTCGGGTCATATAGCTGAGCTACACAACACACAATCTTCCTTTTTGTTATCTTTCCATTGAGCTCTGGTGTTTTCACAATGAAAGTGAATTGATCCTGCTCAATAAGCCATTTAAGACCCAGAACTGATGTTTTATCTGGTGCCCTATCTCCGCCCGAAAACACCATTGAGCTCTCACTGAGAGAATGCATCTCCGAGACAAACTTTTCGCTGTTGGATTTCCATTTGCACATGTCAAAACCTGCTCCTTTCAGAACTTTATGAATATCTTTTGCCAATTCAATGGCTTCTTTTTCTGTACTGGCCCCTGAAACGCAATCATCGATATAGAAATCGTTTAGTATGATTCTCGCAGCTTCGGGAAAACTCTCCATCGCCTCTACAGCGGCTTGATTCATGCAGCGTACCGCCAAGTATGGAGAAGAAGTTGAACCGAACGTAACCACGGTCAACAAGATCCCAATGTTCTTCAGCTATCCTGACTTGATTGAACATTCCAGTAATATCAGTACAAAATGCTATCTTGTGTCTCCGAAATCTCATGACAAGCTCGTGCAAATCACGCTGAAGCTTCTCTCCAAGTAATTGTACATCATTCAGTGACGTGCCTTTCCCTGTTTGACAACTCGCATCGAACACTATCCTAAACTTGTCGAGCACACAATGGTGTGGAATATAATAAACAGGACCTCCATCCTTCGGTTTTCCCTTTACCAGCTTAATGTGTCCGGTATGAATCTCATCTCGCATCTTCCCTACATACTTTGCTTTCAATTCCTTATCCTTTCCAATTTTCTTTCCAAGAACAAGAATCTACTCAGGGCTATCCCTCTTGATTCCCCAATGTCTCGCACTCTGTCTTTGAGTGGTATGAAAACCACAAATCTACCCTGCTCGTCTCTCCTGTGTGTGGTCATAAAGTGTTTTTCAACCATCTCTTCCTCTGGTGTTCTTTCCGAGCTCCTCCCAATCTCATCCATTTCCCATAACCTGGTTAAAAGTTTATCTAGTTGCTCGCTTTCCGAATATTCTATGGCCGAAAAGGTCTGCTTACTATTTTCGTTGGCCATGCCTAACTTTATCATACCGAATCTGGTATCCATCATCAGCATCCCATCCGCAGATTGTGGGACAACCGATTCCACTATCCTTGCAAATAATTGCACTCCTAATAGAACGTGTATTTGACCCGGAGTGAAGTATTCTGGGTCCGCCAATCTTACGTGACAGTCCTTTTCCAATGGAGCCTCCAGCCTTACCGTTGGAGTGACTGTCTGCCACTGACTTCACTTAGGTAATATCCAAAATCTATCCTCTATGTAATAATCTGACTCAAACCAAGGATGCACCCTAAGCGAGACTTCTTGCCGAACTTGAAATGGATTTCCGTCTATGCCTACCAGCCTCCTGGTTATGGGTTTGCTCCACCACCCCGTCTGGCGGAAAAGAAAATTCGAAATAATGTTCAACTGGTCGCCTGTGTCTAGAATAACCCTAATAGGACCAAAGAATACACCTTCCCATGATAGCCTTACCATAACTGAAGGATATAAAGAATTCTTTCCCCTTTCCAAATAACAATTCGACAAAAGATAATGTTTATCCCTCATTTTCGTATTCTCGTTATGACTTTCCATTTTGCTCTTCTTACCATCTCTACAGAACTCGCTACCTGCTTTCCTTTTCCTTAGTTGTCATTTCTTCTTTCCCCTGATGCTGCTGCTACTGGTCAAGATGTTTGATGGCTTGTTCAGCTCCTTCATCGGGCATAATACGCTATTATGCGCTGGTGACCCTGGGCAGCGGATGCACCTACCCTGGTAACAGTTGCTGGTGTTGTGTTCCCTCTTCAGGCAGTTGGGGCAGAGCTTCCTTCTATCGACAAAATCTTCCCTTGCTCGAAGACTCAAAGCTAGGAAGTCCGGACATGCGTAGACCATATGATCGCCTGCGCACAGATCGCATGGGAATTTCTTCTTGGATGAAGTCCGGCTCGTATTTCCCATCTTTACGCTTGCTGTCCTTTCCAAGTCTCTTCTACTTTCCTGCTGCTCTTTCTGATTGCCGCCTGCCGTCCTTTACCTCGACCCGTGGCCAGCTGCCAGCGAATCCTGTATTGCGGCAGCTTGCTTATCCACAGAGGATAACATGTCCGTTAGGTGGGGAAACTCATCCACCCGCTGCAGCTCCCATTGCTTGGCCGTTTCCCTATCCAGACGCTCGTGTAGGCCGTTGACTAAAACGAAATCCCAGTGATCTACTGGTAGTCCCTGCGCTCGCAGTTGACGCACCGCCTCATGGGTGATGTTGGACATCTTCTGGAGGTAATTCGCAGTAGCTCTTTCCTCTAACCGCTGCAGCTCGTAGAAACGCCGCAAGTGTTCTCGACAGACTAGATACTTGTTGTCGTATAAATGGTTTAGTCTTTCTCATGGCTCTGCGTAGCTTTCTTCAGTTAATTGCCACTCCCCTAAGGTACGAGCAGCCTTTCCAACCAGTGACTTCCTCAGATAGGAGAACTTGTATGCGGCATTGATGTCCTGCCTATCATGTACCGCCACCATAAACCTGTCTCTAAACCCCTGCCACTTGGTGAAGCAGCCATCAAAGTTGCCCCAGGTATTCTGCAGGTCGTGCTGCTGAAAGGGCATATTAACCTGGACCGCTATTCTTTCCTTTCCCCTTTCTTCACCGCTGCACATATTGGGTTTGGCCGCTTCTATCCTGCCTTCTAGTTCCGCGCACGCGTGGAAGAATTTCTCTTCCAAGGTCGCAAATCCTTTGATGTGAGCTTCCTCGTCGCCACTTTCCAAACTTTCCATCATTGTATCGTATCGATTGCAATGCTTCGCCCATTCCTCTTTCAATCTTTCCAACCTTATAGCCGCACCTCGTTGGTCTAACTTGCCCATGGCCTCCTGATCCCTTGTCAGGTCATGCATTCTGTTAATGAAAGCAGCTGATATCCGCATACCCTTCCGCATAGGGACCCTCGTGCTGAAATATTGTGGAGGCAAAAGAAATCGTCAGCACTTTTCCAATTCCGCCTACCACTTCCCGGCGGACGGCGTTCCTCTAGCTTAGTGCATTCAACGTTGGCCCTAGGTTGTTGGCACTCAAGACGTAACCTCGCCGCAATAATAACTATTCATAAATATAATGATAATTTATACTCAAGCGCGCTAATAATAATAATAACTATAAACATCCTAAACCTAAGTAATAGTAATAAGAATAATCAATACACAATCGTAAAAAAAAACAATAGCCAACCTGAGAAACGAATTCCTAAATTCCTCCGCACTCGCTTCTTGTTCGTGGTTTTATTCCGAAACATTTATGTATTCCTTCATGTTTACCTTAATCTAGATTCAGAAGAACATTTTTGTTTCTCTTCCACTTTCCGGATTTCCATCCGCTCATGTTTACTACCTGCGAGTTTCATATGCGCATTCTTGGTTCCTTTCCCTTTTCCGTGCTACCTAAATGAATTCTCCTAATGCTTCGTTCAAGATCACTCTGTCCTCTTTCCACCCATGTTTACTTCTTCCAAGTTTCACATGTAAGTATCTTTCTGCCTTGCAATTTGTTTTGCACTTTCCGACTTTCAATATGTTCACGTTTACTACTTGCGAGTTTCACATGAACGCTGTCCTCCCTTCAAACCTACCTAAACTTAATTACCCCTACACCAGACCCAATTTCACTCTATACCACACACTCGTGCGTGCCCTTCTTGATCTTTAAGTATCTAGCTGCTTTCTCACTTTTCAATTTTCCTTTGCTCGTGTTCACCTCATTCGAGTTTCACATAGCCACTTCTTTCCAATATATGTACCTACCTCATCCCGTCGTCTTTCGCTTGCTCTTTAGCGGTTGTGTGAGCGTCAACATCTTGTGTTTTACACGCCTGACACACCATACTTTCCTGCATGCACTTTCCTATGATAATTCATTATCTCCTTTCCACCAAGATCTGAACTCAGAAGCATTGTTTACAATTGAATGAAAAAGGAAAAAGGAAAAAGGAACAAAAAAAAAACACAGACACCAATACCCACCCCCGAATGCACAAATCGGAATCGCCGTCGCCGCACACAAAAAACAAACAACAACAAAAAAAACCTCGAGTCCAACTCATACCTGCTTTCCTCACGCTGATTTCCATCCTGGTTTTCATCCTCGCTGACCTGGACCCTTTTCCTCAATACACTTTTATTTTTATTTTTTATCTTCTTGCCTTTATCCATTTTGAAAGGCATTTTAACTTTAACAATTACAATGAAAGTCTCTTCCACTCACGTCCGATCGGCTATTATGAAGAAACTAAACAAACCTCACAAGCGCATATTCCTTCTTACTGCAGTGATCGTGTCAAGACATGTTCATTTGGTTCGCTGCCTATTTACCTTCTTCTTTCCTGTGTAATTCCCCTGTGGGAAATTACATGTTTTCGTCATTAGTCAGCAATAAAACGGAATTTTCCTTGCCCTCGCATAACGAATCATCTTTCCCTGTCTCTCAGACATAAGTTTTTTATTGTATCTGTATGTGAAACTTACATCCACACCGTTGAGCTTTGCTGTGGAATGTGGTGGCAGCTGCTGTCTGCTGAAGCAAATCTCATACATCCCCACTGATTCCGTTGTGGAATTTTTAACTATACCCTTTCAGGTGACTTGCACAATTTTGCGTTTGTAGATTTCGAATAAAATTTATTTTTGCAAATTAAACGCGTGCTAACTAGTGCGGTTGTAGATCGCATATTCTTTTTGGCTTTCCATATTCAAATTTACAGTTGTAAGCTGCAAAACCAATGACTCGAAATTATAAAATTTATCCGACCAACACATTTGTAAATTGCGTTGTCTCTATTGCTTTCCAAAATGAAATTAGATAGACAAATGCAGTCGCAAATTGCACTGTCCCTATTGCTTTCCAAAATGAAATTAGACGGACAAATGCAGTCGTAAATTGCACTGTCTCTATTGCTTTCCAAAATTAAATTAGATAGACAAATGCAGTCGTAAATTGCACTGTCCCTCCATTCTTTAATCAATTATAATCAAAATGGCAGTCGTAAATTGCCATTTCGATGTCTTTCTTTACCAATATCAAAGGTTCTCACACCAAAGGACGCTCGTTACCCCATCCGGCTCGTCTGGACCAAAATGTTCGGAAGCCCTTCCACTCTCGAACCACCTTCCTGATTTTACACAAATAAAAACATAAGAAACATTTTGTTCTGTTGGGAAAAGCACATGGCACAAAAAACCCAGCATTTATTACTTTACACTTTACATCTTCCTAGGTCTTTCCCTAGTGGACTGAAAACCTCATATAGTTATACAATATGATACAAATACATTCGTACATACGATCTCTTTCATCAATAAGTATCTGGCGGTACATTTTCGATATATCGGCAATCAATGCGAACTTATAGCACCGAAAACGAAGAATTATCGCATTGTGATCATCCTGTGTTACAGGACCTTTCAACAAAACATCGTTTAGGGAAGTACCCGATGATGTACGAGCGCTGCAATCAAATACGAGCCTTAGTTTCGTCGATGATGATTCAGGGCGAAGGACATACTGATGGGGACAAAAGTAGCTCATATTCTTCACTTCTGCGGATTTTACTTCCTCCATGTGCCCTAGTCGTTCATATTCGCCCATGAAATCAATGTATTGCTTTCTAATCTCACAATTTCGCTGTAACCTGCTCTCCAGCGACATAAATCTCCTCTTCGCTATCTCAAACGATTGACCTAATACCGAAGGATGCTCTTTGAAGGGTAGCCTGACAACAAACCGACCACTGTCACTACGTTTCACGGTCGCAAGGAAGTGTTTTTCACACCTTTCCTCTTTAGAGTTCAACAACTTCGTCCCAGAATTAATATTTTTGATTTCCTAAAACTTCGCCACAAGATCATGAAGGCTTGTATCATGTTGAATCTCTTGGCTTCCTATCAGGCATACTTCAGGCCTGGGAATCGTGGCTAACTGATGCCTTCCCGATACGACCCACCCAAATAGTGCCTTCTGTACTGTTGGTTTTCCTTCCAACTTAATTTGCCAAATAGCTAATAGCTTGAAGAAATGATCGGCGCCTATTAGCAAATCTATTTTTAAGGCCTGATTAAAATTAGGATCAGACAACATAATGTTCTTCGGGATATTCCAAGTATCGATTTCAAACGACTGCCTCGGTTTAGGATTGGTAATATTTCTTATTACCAGCAGATCTAGTTCCGTTTCAAAATCCGAAATTCTTGATCTGCAAGTGGCCTTTGTGGTGTGACGAATCTTCGAAACTTCGTTTCCTATACCACTGACGTGTAGCTCCGTCTTGGCTTTCGATAATTTAAGCCTTTGTGCCATCCCTTCGGTAATGAAATTCAGTTGAGACGCTGAATCCAAAAGAGCACGCGCTGGTTGATATCTACCGAAAGTGTCTTTTATAAGTATTTCGGCTGTCGCTAGAACTACCTGATTACTCGAACTGCCAAGGAGATCCTTTTGGATCCTTGTTCGGAAATCTGTGTAGCAGCCTATGGTGAGGTAACGAACAGACACTGTATTTCGACTTTGTAAAACGTCGAACCGAATGTCCCTTTTCCAGGCAATTTATACACAGGACCAATTTCTTTACTTCCTGGAACCTCCTCCCAACGGGTAAAACTTGAAAATCGTGACACGTATCTACAGAATGGTTATCGGCATGACAGTGCGTTGTGCTAACGAAGTGCCCCTACCATATCTGTTCGGCCTGCCTCTATCGTTTCTACCACGCGGGTATTGATCCGATCTTGGGCTACCATTGAAAGCACCTTCTGAGGTAAGCAGATTCGACTCTTTTGCTTCTAGGTTCTTACAACGACGATCTAAGACTACTGTAAAATCCTGCCAATTTCGCAACTGGCTGTAGTCAACGGAATCCTGCCATTTCGCATGAGTTTCTGCGTCAACACGGTCTAACGCTAGCGAAATCAAGATAGCATTGGTTGTATTTTCATGATTTCCGATAGAAAGCTTATCTTTCAGATGAGTATTAAAACTATCCTCCAGATTCCTCAACGAACAAGCGGAAACCTTGTTGATTTTTGGGATTTCCAACAACAAGTTAATGCGCTCTTGAAATATGAGACTTTTGTTATCGAAGCGCGTCTTCAATCGTTCTAACGCCTTACAATAGTTAGCGCCTATCATGTCAAATTCCTTGACAGCTCCCAAAGCTGCACCCGAAAGACAACGTCGTAGATAATTAAACTTTTGCAGATTGTCGAGCGTATCATCTTTATCTACTAAGTTGGTAAATAATCTAATAAAATTGGGATACTCTGAAAACTTCCCGGAAAACGTTGGAAGCTTAATCTGCTCTAGTTTGGAACGAGTGAGTGCCTGTTGATGAAAATACGTGGTGTTGAACATTTCACCACAGCCAGCTGTTGCGGTTTGTCTCGCCTCTGACAAGAAACACATTATTGCCGACTTTGTGCTCACATAAATTTCTTCGGCTTCATCTCGAAAGTTGTAATTCGCTTCAAATTCACTAGTAATATTAAATTTTTCAATTGCTGATTGAACGTTTAAAAATTGCTTAAAGTACGAGTCTAAGATACCTAACCGGCACTCTAACTCGCTTGCAGATAATCAATCACCCTTTTTTGCAATGAGTGCTTTGGTTCTACTCAAGTTTGATTTGGTTTTTCCTCTTAGAACCTTTAACTCCGATAAAGTTGTATTTGAACTGCTAGTACTATCTCCCTGTCCCTCTTGTCTATCCACTAACACATCTTGTCCGTTTCCTACTATTGTGTTGACAACTATAAACCGCCTTGACACTTGATTTATCAATCGGGAAATATGCTATTAATTTGCAATCCAATTGAATGCGAAATCAGCAATGACAACAACGAGAATTTCCTTAGTAATTTCAACAACAACAACAACTATTTTCGACGACTAGCCAACAGCTTTGTGTATAAGTTAATTGCGGTCATCAGCTTGCAGTCATCAGCACATCCGCAGTTAATTGCAGTCACCGCACATCCGCTTACGAAAGCCCAAAAGAAATATTAATCGCAGTCATCGGCACATCCGCTCACGAAAGCCGAAAAGAAATATTAATTGCAGTCATCGGCACATCCGCTCCTAAACACAATTCCAACTATTCCCTAGTACACTATCTTTTCCCTTGCACTGCACTTCCGTCACATCGACCTACCTAACAGCACAGCACACAAAACACATTGACCCCTTCGCAAAAAACAATAACAATAACAAATAATTGTAAGTTAGACTTAAGACTGAAAAAGAAAAGCAGAATAAAATTGGATCCCAAAGTGATCGGTAGTGTTTTATTTACTGGCGCCCAACTATAAATCGCGAAGTATTGTGTGCTCCAAAAATCTTCATAAAAAGATAATAGAGCTAAAGTTAAAAAAGTTACCTATACAAAAAACGCGACGGACATCAAAACGTGATAAATCGCGAAGTATTGTGTGCTCCAAAAATCTTCATAAGAAGATAATAGAGCTAAGGTTAACTATACAAAACAACGCGACGGACCACCACCACCAACCACCAACCACCTAGGAGATAATGCAGATCCTATTTATATTGTAAGCATATATTTAAGCGTAATTAAGAGGATTAAGTGCACGGAAAGTGATTTATTGTTTTGTTATTATCTCAAAAATTAAATTGATTTTCCTAACTAGATAAAACATAAAAAAATTAATATGGCTTCACCATCAAATAACTCTGTACCAACTAGTGTCCTCTCAACTGCAATAGAAGTAGCAGTTGAAGCCGCTTGTGAAAATGTTCTCAGGCAAATGATTAATATATCTACCGGGAATAATGTTAAACAAAATGAATTAATAGCACAGGTAAACGACCTGACAGATAGATTGAAAAACCTTGAACCCAGAGGTGAAACAATTTGCAGTTGTAAACCCATTTCTGTTACATCTACTGCCGATTGTTCGGTCACATTAGATCTGGTAAACTCGCTCCCAGAATTTGCAGGTGAACAAATGCGATATCTTTCATGGAGGCAAGCAGCCCATACTGCAATTGAATTATTTAAGCAATATGTTGGTACTGAGAAATATTACCAAGCAGTTGCAATCATTAGAAACAAAATAACCGGACCGGCCGATTTGATAATTTCCTCTTTTAATACTGTTTTAAACTTTGACGCTATTATAGCTAGGTTAGACCACACATATTGTGACAAAAGACCTTTACATGTGCTAGAAAACCGAATGAGCATTTTATGTCAGGGACGAATGTCGATTTCTGATTATTATGATCATATTGAAAAGAACTTAACATTAATTGTGAGCAAAATAACAATGGAATTCTCAGGAAACGATCAGCTTATTGCTTCTTTAGCAGCAAAATATCGAACAGACGCATTACGTAATCAAGTACAAGTACAAAATCAAAACCCATCCAACACTCTTAAAGCACCCAGCAATATGCGAGAAAATCAACAATTTCAATTTATTAATTCCAATAGACCTCCGAAGCGTCCACATGAATTAGATAGGGCCAACCTGCCAAAAACTCAGAGTATAAATTGTATGCAACAAGAAAAGATTGACAATACTACCGCAGACAGTGAGGACTACGACTATAACTATGAAACTGAATCTGACCCCGAATACGATGACGAAATTAATTTTTTAGAGTAACTTCGGCTCTACCCTACGTTGAAAAGAGACTCAATAGATCAACTACAATGAGAATCTTAATTGACACGGGTACAGCCAAGAATTATATTAAAGATATACCTAACTTAAAAAACGTCGTTCAAAGTAATAAGCCCTTCAATGTTAAAACCCTTAACGGCCAAAATAAAATTTCGCGCAAATGCAAAATCAATTTTTGCGGAATTACTATTGATTTTTTTATTCTCCCTCAACTAAAAACATTTGATGCAATAGTCGGATACGATTTCCTCTCCCAAATTAAAGCTAAAATCGATACAACGTGTTCCCTATTGACACACGAAAATGGACAATTAGAAATAAAGTTTTTCAAATGTGAACAAGTAAATAACATTGACATCGATATAGCCTCAGTCCCTGAGACTACTCACAAGTTTTTGCGCAACCTGACGAAAAACTACCATTTAACACAAACATAAAAGCATCCATTAGAACTCTAAATTCAGAAGCAATTTACTCAAAACCGCGACCATACAATATGTCAGCTGCTCCGTTTGTTAACAAAGAAATTAAGAGATTGTTAAACGATGGAATGATACAGCCATCACACTCTCCGTACAATACCCCCATACTAATAGTTGGCAAGAAAGGAACGAATGAAGATGGTACTCCCAAATCTAGGTTAGTGCTTGATTACAGAAAGCTAAATGAACACACAGTCGCAGACCGATACCCAATTTCTGAAACTTCTTTTATCGTTTCTAATTTAGGGCAATCTAAATACTACACAACAATTGATTTAAAGCCAGGGTTTCACCAGATACTTTTAGATGAAAAGGATAGGGAAACCGCATTTTCCATCAATAATGGAAAATATGAGTTCTGTAGATTGCCTTTTGGGTTGAAGAATGCTCCCAGCATATTTCAACAAGCAATCGATGATGTGTTAAGAAGTGAAATAGGTAAAAGGTGCCACGTATATATCGACGACGTGATTATTTTTTCTAAAACAAAAGAAAATCATCTAGAAGATATTGGCATAATATTGTCCAAAGTGTTTGAGGCTAACATGCGAATTGACCCAGAAAAATGTAAGTTCTTCAAAACTGAAGTAGAATTTTTAGGATTTAGAATTTCTGGTGAAGGTATTAAAACCTGCCCCAACAAAGTTAAGAATATTGTTAATTACGAAATACCAAAAACACTACGGAGCTTAAGATCTTTTCTTTGGCTTTCGGGCTACTATCGCCGGTTTATTAAAGACTACGCGCAGATACCAAAACCCTTAACCAGGTACCTTAGAGGAGAGAATGGTAGTATAGGGACAAATAAATCGAAGAATGTACAAATTCAACTTGATTCTGAAGCCACAGGTGCTTTCAATAGAATTAAACATATCTTAGCATCAGAAGATGTTTTATTATTGTATCCTGATTTGCGTAAGCCTCTTGATCTGACCACAGATGCGTCATCACAAGCAATAGGAGCTGTTCTCTCTCAAGGAGGTAGACCCATAACAATGATATCTAGAACTTTGAGCGAAACTGAAGAGGACTATGCTACAAACGAGCGCGAAATGTTAGCGATAGTCTGGGCACTGCAAAAGCTTAAGAATTATTTATATGGCGCGCCTATCATTCATATTTTTACTGATCATCAGCCATTAACTTTTGCGATATCTGACAAAAATCCAAACATCAAACTCAAAAGATGGAGAGCATTTATTGAGGAATTTTCACCGACTTTTCACTATATGCCAGGTAAAGAAAATAAAGTGGCAGATGCGCTATCCCGTCAATATATAAATGCGTTATCCACTTCAGAAGGAACTGTCCACAGCGAAGAATCTTTAACTAAAGTAATTCCAGCAGTTGAAAGTCCAATCAATTGCTTCAAGAACCAAATCTTTATTCTTCCAGGTGTAGAGATCAGTAAAAAAATAAAATTGCTTTTCCAAAAGCAAGTTAGGCATACAATAACATTTGCATCAATACCAGAGCTAATAAAATTACTGGAAAACGTTCTCAATGCTGACATAAATAACGGAATTTATTGTAGTCAGGAAACATTAGGACACATACAGAATGAGTTAATGAGTTCATTTCCAAAAGTTAAAATGAAATATACAAACAAACTAGTACAGGACGTGTTTAACAAAAACGACCAAGACGACATATTAGTAACCGAACACACCAGAGCTCATAGAGGACCAAATGAGAACTACAAACAAATAATTTCCGAATATTATTTTCCTAATCTAAAAGAACTATGCAAGGAATTCGCATCGAAATGTAAGATTTGCAAAGAAAACAAATATCAACGTAGGCCAAAACAACATCCAATCGGTGCAACCCCAATTCCCACTTATGTAGGAGAAATCCTTCATTTAGATATTTACAATACAGGGCAAAAATATTTTATAACATGTGTCGACATGTTCTCCAAATTTGCTATCATTAAACACATCGCTTCTAGGAACTCTACCGATATAAGAAAACCCTTAATAGAAATCATTTTACAATTTAGAAATCCGAAAGTAATAGTCACAGACAACGAAGGAGCTTTTACATCCATTTCAACAATATTTCAACATACTCAGTACCAGCACTTCATAGTCAAAGTAATGGCCAGGTTGAACGATTTCACTCAACCCTTGCTGAAATTGCTCGCTGTACAAAAGAAACAACTACAGATGTTGTTGAACTGATGCTTCTTTCAACTGACAAATACAATAACACAATCCATTGAGTGACTGGTTATAAACCTGCAGATATTTTTCATAGTATCTCTGAACAAATGAAAAACGAAATTATTCTTAAACTCAAAACGAAACAGGCCATAGATTTAAAGTATCACAACAATAAGACTACCCCTAAAGAATTCAAACCTGGTGATAAAGTTTATTTGAAAGCAAATAGAAGAATTGGAAACAAGTTCTCCAAAATTTACAATGAAAAAACAGTTCAGGCAGACTTAGGAACAGCTGTAGTAATTGACGGAAGACAGGCACATAAAAATAATTTGAGATAAACTTTCTTATTTTCAGACTAACCATTTTTCGTATAGTATATACGAAAATCATGGACTATTCAAATGCAGAATTTATCCCAATACCTACGGGTGACGTAGCAATTTTCGAATATTCCTTTTATTGGAAACACTCGACCGATTTTTCTAAATTCGATGCCATAATTACTGACAATACCAAAATTATTAACTCCCTTAGAGATGAAAGAGATAGGGAGATACTTGTACTACAAGATGACGTTAAAGAAATAGAGCGCTTACTTCGAGTCTTAAAATCTCCTATGAAAATTCGTAGATCTATTGATTTTATTGGATCCGCAATAAAATTTATTGCAGGAGTACCAGATCATCAAGATTTCGAAATTCTTAAATTACAAGAAAATGAATTGGTCAGAGGAAATAATAGGCAAATAGAAATTAATAAAGAAATAGAAAATAAATTAGATGAAATTACTGACAGAATTAATAGCATAAATAATGTCAACCACAATCAAATTACAGTAGATGATGAAATATTAATAATGTTATTGACAAGAAGAAATAAAATAGTCATTGATAATTTAAAAAATAATTTGTATGCTCTTGTATTAGAAAAACATAATATTGTTAATCCTTTAATGCTAAATATAGAAGAACTAGAATTCATTGATTTTAAAGAAAACACTGCAACATCTATACGTGAATTGTTACTTATTGCCAATGTTAAAATGTATTACCATAATGAAACATTTCTATACCTAATAAAGATCCCTAGAGTTACGGAAACTTGTAAACTTTATGAAATAGCTCCTGTAATGCATAATAATAAGATATTAGACTTAAAAAACAATCTAACTGCGAACTGTAATGAAAATCATTTTCCCCTACACAAAAAGCCATTTCCTACACATACTGCAAAATCAATAAAGAAGATACCTGCCTTTCCCAACTCCTGAACAACCACACAGCCAACTGCCCAACAACATCAGCCAACCACTTGGAAAAAATTCAACTGCTTAATGAAGGATTAATTATTGCACGTGACGAGGTCTTACTCATAGAGCAAAAAGGCCAGCGCATTTCTGTAAACGGAACCTTTCTTGTGACCTTCCAAGACCGAATTGTGATTAATGGAAAACAATTTGACGTAACTCATCCGAACGACGTCATACAGTTACCAGCACCCAGAAAAACAATATTGAACGAGACTGAATTCCACCAGGAAGTTTCTTTACCCTATCTACATAAACTTCATATTCGTAACAACGAACGAATCGAAAAATTTAAAGTTTTACTGGAAAACAGCCAATGGATCTGGTATGGAGTTAGTGGAACACTGCTCTTGATCATTCTGGTGATATTATACATCAAAATAAAACCCAAAAAAAATTACAATATCGACTAAGCAACCCGAAACAAAAACATCAATTGATCCGGAAGCAATCCGAATGCAAGTCCAGAGGATATTGAACCGGGACGTTCAAACTTAACGGAGGGAGGAGTTAATTGCGGTCATCAGCTTGCAGTCATCAGCACATCCGCAGTTAATTGTAGTCACCGCACATCCGCTTACGAAAGCCCAAAAGAATTATTAATCGCAGTCATCGGCACATCCGCTCACGAAAGCCCAAAAGAAATATTAATTGCAGTCATCGGCACATCCGCTCCCAAACATAAGTCCAACTATTCCCTAGTACACTATCTTTTCCCTTACACTGCACTTCCGTCACATCGACCTACCTAACAGCACAGCACATAAAACACATTGACCCCTTCGCAAAAAACAATAACAATAACAAATAATTGTAAGTTAGACTTAAGACTGAAAAAGAAAAGCAGAATAAAATTGGATCCCAAAGTGATCGGTAGTGTTTTATTTACTTATACACTCTATAGTACAGTAAAAACTCTTTTATCCGGAATGCTTGGGACCGACAGTGTTCCGGATAATCGATTTTTCCGTATATTAGAGGTTACGAGATTTCGAAAATAAAACAGTTTTTTATAAGTACATATGTACCCTTCTACCCCGACCGCGCAATCACTTACCTCATGCACAACGTCAGCATCAACACACACATGTCTTTCCCTTGAGGTTCTCCATGAATAAAATCGATATATCACCACCAGCACTGAAGAATATTTTTCAAACCAAACACCGCAATAATAATGACGAACCGCCTGTCATTTTTCAGTTCAACAGCGTGGGAGAAAGGAATAAAATGCTGAAAGCACTTGCTTGCTACCGAAAAAAGACTAAGCGACCGATCTCTTTACGCGATATTGGACTTGATTCAGACAATCATGTGTTTGTCAACGAAAGCCTGACTCCACGAAATCGGACTCTTCTCCAACATGCAGTACGTATGAAGAAAAAAGGCCAGCTGTTTTCTGTGCAAACGTACCTTGGGTCCGTGTTGGTGAAATCTGCTGTAGATGGAAAGAGTGTAACTGTTGCGGACTTTGATTGTTTAAACGCCGTTGCCGAGAGATGCCAGATGAGCAATGATGATCAACAAAGCATTGCAGTTAATCGTAAACAACACTGATATGTATTTACTTTACAACAATTACAGTAATTATTTTTCTCTTTGTTTTTTTAAATATTCTCTCTTTAACATTTGTACATCAATGGCCAAGCTTTATTTATTTTCCTTTTTAAATTCAACAGTTTACTTTGTTTTTCTCTGGTTTGTTTGTGTTTTTGCTTCTCCTCTGTTTAGTGGTTGTTTCGTTTTCCTCGCATATGGAATTGAATACCCTTAACAGTGGCTTCAGTTCTAGCGAGAGTGATATGGATGTTAGTTTATATCGAATGATTCGTGTGTTGCGCTCACAGATAAAAGGCATTCACGTTTGCCATATTAATGCTCAGAGTTTGAAACCAAAACTGGATGAATTTCGTCTGCTGTTCATTAACTCTACTGTTGACTTAATTTGCGTTTCCGAAACTTATTTAAAATGTTTTCGGCCAATTAAATCTACACCGACCAAGCAAATCTTATTCGTCTGAGTGTTAACTTTTATTTTTTATTTAAAATTTTAGTAGGCGTGATGACGGAACTTTCATGTTTGGTGGCTCCTGGGCTATAACTTTATAATCGTGAACTTCACTAACGAAAAAAGTTTTGTTGTTCTTATGTAAGCGCAGAATGTGGCCGATGCCGCTATTCGTAGAGTCAGTTATGCGAGTTGGTACATTCAAAACAATTTCAGGACTGTAAGAAGGCGAGAGTAGCACATAATTTTCACTGTCCAGATCAGAAACGTTTAGAAGGGCAATATTTATATCGCCAAGGAATATTAAATTCCTAGGTTTTGTGTTATTTAAAACTGTATGCAACTCTTCGATGAAAATATTTTTTCGACAACTGTGTAATCTATAAATGCAGATCATAGTATAGTTTAAATTTTGAAAAAGGAAATTTACTTGTATAAAATTCGCACTATTTAAATTGATTAACCTTATAATTATTGCCCTTCGACATAAAAACTATTTTACGAACTAATTAAGTTAACATATTATTTACATTGAGAATTTTTTTTTTAAAAACTCGGCATCATTATTTGCATTACGCTACAAGTGGTCAAAATCCCAATTGCTTTCCGAGCCCCTGGCGGTCGTCAACGTGCAAACGCGCCGCCGTAAGCCGACTGAAGCCTTACAGCTTCAATCACCTCCCGGAAGCACCACCACAAGTTGGCCCGACCTCTTCCAAGCACGGCCTAGCTTATTTAATCTAAATTATAAACTAAGAGGATGGTACCTAGAGTAACGTCCTGGGAGGATATGTTAACCCCTCCCCCCTCAAAAAGCCACCAAAATTCAGAAAACTGCTTTTCCGTATCGTACGAGTATTTATCCCTCTCCGATATTGCGGTACTAAAACGGAGAAGCTCTTGAGCATTGGCGACGTCCCCGCCGCTGATGACCCGCTTATCTCTCGCGCTGCGGTAGCGGTGGTATAATACCGGGATACCATCAGTCGTTTGTACCAGCCCTTTTGCATCAATTTGGACAAATGCCTCCGGCGGGATGACGCCAGAACGGAGCGTACTCTCTATTAAGAGAAATAATAAAAGATACTTTTTTTTCCCCCATTATTGTGTTTTTATTTTAATTATATTACAACTTTTGTTTATTTTAATTTCTGTGCTACGCGTTTCGAAACGAAAATTTCATCTTCAGGAGCTTTTTCTATTTTTGTTATGTTTATATATTTATGTTAAGTTGTCTCGTTTCTGTTTGGCAGTTTGTTTTATGTATGCTGGTGTCTTGTGTTGTTTGCTTCTTTTTTGTTTATCCTGCTCTGTCTTATATGTGGTTTCATTCTTGTTGCGTTATTAGGTGCTGTACTTGAGTGCGGTGTCATATAGTGCGTCTTAAATAATAATCTGTAATTTGTTCTCTTCTCAAAACAACGTTTGGGACACCATCCACCCTTGCAGACTTCTTATTCTTTAGTGACTCGAAGATGCACAGAAGATTATCCTTTGACACGGGCGATGCATGTGGCTCGCCAGAGCCCTATTCTTAATGTCGTGACGCCGACCAGGATTGTTCACCGTATACACGGCCTCGAAACAAGCGCCCAGCAAATCAACATTCTCCTTTGAGTCCTCGACCACGAAAAAATCGTCGTTTGAAGCGACACTTTCTAGACTTATTCCAGCAGTCAGTACTGTCTGTCTGTTCTCAGCTATCTGGGAGAATGAACACAAGGAATATCTAATTATTTATTTATTTATTTATTTATTTACCATCTATCGAGTACATATCTCTTAAAGACTAAGCGTTATGAAAATATCATTGTGATCCTTCCTCCTGAGCAACTTATTTATCTGGAAGCCAACATACCTCTACACCGTCGCCACCCTCCGAATATCACATTATACTGCGAGCCAGTTCCTTCTTTCTTTCAACAGCCAGATGATACTCATGCAACCACTCGAGCATTCTAACACTAATCGAATTTGATATAACTATTTGACAGCTTAGTACTAAACAACCTTCCTCAGATATGGAAAACTCGAATTTTCTGTTGCTTAGTTTTTCCAACATACTGTTCTCAAAATGTGCTGGCCATCCTGAAGTCACAAAATAGCTTACCTTAATCAAAGTTTCATCTTTTGATGTCTTCTCAGCTTTGTTTATTGGAAGAGCACCAGAGATATTGAAAAAAAAATTATCATCGAATTGGCAACTTTTGTAGGCTCCTTCACAGGTAAGTGTGTCACCAAGATCTTCTTTTAGTTTGCGGTTTTCATCTCGTAGTTCGAAAATATCGCTCTAAAATTGTTGAACTCTGCCTGTAAGAGAACTTATTCCTTCACATAGTTTGTTGCCAAAGCTGCATTCAAATTCCGAAAGCAACGATTAAAATTTAACAACTAAGTTTGAATCCAAATCAGAAATTTGGTCGGTTAGAGATGGTTTTTTATCTGATGGCTTTACAGATTGTGTCTGAGATTTGGTTTGGCTGTTATCTGATTGGAATTTATCCGGGGTCACAGCAGTAGCCAATGTGGATTTCTCTTTAAGAGTTTGTTGGGGAGTAGTTGACATGTTGGAATATTATTCATAATAATGTCACACTGGTCACAGATAAAGGTATAGAACACGTATATTCGGATAAAGTTTGCACGTAAAAGAATGTAAGACAATACAAATCATTATTGGTCTCTATAAAAGCGACTGTACCTAGGTTATTTTATAAGAATTGGTTAAGAATTTTGCTTTAAGGACGGAGCGATTACAAACACGTCTATTCACTTAATATTTCTCTTCAACTCCAAGGCCAAAGGCATCAGCGTTTTTTATAGCGCTACATTTTCTGTACACAATTCTGCAATTGTATTGTAAAAGGGTCAATGCCCAAAGTTTCAATCTTGCTGATGTTATAGCATTGTTTTTCTTTTCATAAAAAAACATTTAAAGTGGCTTATGCTCAATCTATATAATAATATGTCGACCACATATGTATTTGTGGAAACGTTTCACACTTTAAAATACGGCAAGAGCTTCTAGCTCTATCTGACAGTAACTTTTCTATGCACTCGATAAAGTGCTCGAAAAAAGATGAAGGGCCACTTTTCTCCACTTTGTTTAATGTGGAACAATATTTCAACCCCTCAATAAGAACTGTAGTCACACACAATTCCCTTCGGCTTGTTATGCACTAGAATATTATTTTCATACAACCATGATTTGCTCTAATTAAAAACCCAACCACAAATTGGACTCCAATTGAAGCTCTTATAGAGGTCATTTAACGGTGCTGCGCGAGTCGATACGTCAGGCGTAAACCTATTATAAAAATTAATCAACCCTAACTATGCCGTCACAAACTCACGAACCACAAAAATGCCATATTTTAAAATCTTACCTCTCATAACGTTTTTAACAGTGTACATGTACATATACATACGAGTAAATAAAAATACAATTACGGTGGCGATTGTTTAGGAATTGTATGAATTTCTTTACAACGTTTGAAAGTGATCATGATACCTATATACAACAAATTCTCTGCACAATTTTATTGAAATCCTTTAACATTATCACGTGCCACCGCACAGAACACTTGACACTTTTTATACAAAATGCACGTAGTTTCAGATTTCTAATTTCCTACTTTCAACAATAATTTAAAAATATTAGCCCCTTTCTTTATTTCGCTCAATTTTGCTTCATTTCTTTCTTTAGAAATAAAGACATTTAACGAAATTTTTTGCAGTTTTATATATGTTATGAGTTGAAAAACCGATTTGATTTATAATAATTCAGAAACGAATTGCAGACAATTTTGCCCCTTGTAAATGCATTTTCTTTTCACAATGATGTTGACATAGAAGTTCTTAATTCGCAGTGGTGGCTACGTTTGTATATTCAAAAGAAATGATTAAATAAAAATAAAAATGGTAATTCAGGCATACTTTTGCCAAAATAAAACATTTAAAAAAAAAACATTGTTTAAAGAAATTGATTAATTTGTTTTTTTCTACCTCATATGCTCATACCTTCAATTCACCCAGGCTTATAACTCCCTCTATCAGAGATACGTTAACAATGCGCAAGCCAATCTTACAAGCGACCCTAAATTTTTTTTCCGATTCATTAACTACAAGAAAAAATACGACGGCTATCCCTCTCTTATGAAAACATATCTTCAAGTGATCCACAAACCATTGATAATTTTTTTGCCACCTTTTTTAAAAATTCTTTTGCCGACAACTCCTCTGTACCAGATCATTCTTATTTCAACTAACTACTCGAGTACTCCACTGGTCCCTTTCTCTTTCAAACTTTTGAACCTTCCGTAATTGAAAATAAGTTGCAAAAACTTAATAACGAATATTCACCTGGCCTAGATGGTATACCCGCTATTTTTCTTAAGAAGTGTTTACTCGTGCTCTCCTACCCCCTTTCGCACCTCTTTATGCTCTCACTATCTCAAGGCGACTTTCCACAGATATGGAAGTCCTCCTTCATAACGCCGATTCATAAAAAGGGATTAAAGAGTGAAGTTACTAATTATCACCGGATAGCCAACCTTTCGCATATACCCAAACTCCTGGAAAGCAGCTTGTACGAATCCTTAAGCTTTCGATGCAAGTCTTTAATTTCCCAAAACCAACATGGCTTTCTAAAAGGTAGATCAACCAACACTTACCTTGTTGAATTTGCGTCCTCTGCGCTAACGGCCTTAGAAAGTGGTAAAGAAGTCGATGTTATTGCGACTGATTTTAGTAAAGTTTTTGATAAGATATCCCATTAATTAATTCTTTTCAAATTGTCCACCCTTGGCCTCGAACCAATACTGCTGAAATGGATATTTTTTATTTTATTTTTATTTTTTTTTTTGCGTGTAGCTAGGTGAAAATCGTTAAAAGACATCGCTTGCGAGCTTTGCGATAGTGTGGGACTTGAATCATCCACTAAAAACACCCAGGGAAGGCATGATGTTACCATCCTTCCAGTAATCGCACCTAGTCTAAAGACTAATCAGCAATTTTGTTTTAACATTTGCTTATGTTTTTAGGAACTAACTTTGGTTGGTTACCTTTTTTTCTTAATTCATTATCACTTTGTTCATGTGATTATGTTGTAAAACATATTTTTCTTTCCTAATTACCTAGTTAACTAGTTCAAATGGTTAAACTCTATGTAATCTTCTAACTATATTGTTGTTATTAAGTAGTTGAACTACTTCTAAATTAGCATGGTTGCGAAGCCTAAGTTCATGCCTTCTCGCGACCTTCCGAACCTCGTCCTCTACCATTTCAATTTTTAGATCCCTATGTAGATCAGCATTTCGTATGTACCACGGCGCATTAACAATATTGCGTAATACTTTGTTTTGGAAGCATTGTATGTTTTGAAGATTTGTCTTTCTTGTGCACACCCCTAACTGGAGGCCATATGTCCAAATTGGTTTTAATATTTGCTTGTAGAGAAGCAGTTTGTTGTAGATTGAGAGGCATGAATTCCTCCCTATGAGCCAATACATTTTATTGTATCGTATATTTAGTTCATCTGGTTTTTTTTTGACATGTGTTTTCCAACGCAACTTTGCGTCCAAAGTCAAGCCTAAATACTTAGCTGAGTTCGAATGCAGAACTACATTATTATTTATGTACACAGGTATGTGTTGTACGTTTTTATTTGTAAAGTTAATATGAACCGACTTTAGTTCATTTAATTTTATTTGCCATTTTTTGGTCCATTTGGATATATCATTTACTGACCTTTGCAGTTTTTCTGTAACTTCCTGTGCGGTTTTTCCTACTGCAAGTACAGCAGTATCGTCTGCAAAAGTGGCAACAGTAGTTTCGTCATTTTGTTGTAGGTCGTTCGTGTATAGGAGGAACAGTACTGGTCCCAACACACTACCTTGCGGTACTCCAGCTTTGATGTATTTCAATTCGGAGTACTCATTCTCTTGCTTAATTCTAAATAAACGTTGCATTATATACGACTCTAGTATTTCATGATACTCTTTTGGAAGATATTTTTGTAGCTTACGGATTAATCCTTTGTGCCAGACTTTATCAAAAGCCTGTGTTACATCAAGGAAGATGGCAGAGCATATTTGTTTTTCTTCTAAAGCTTTTTCTATTATATCAGTTATTCTGTGGACCTGATCTATTGTTGAGTATTTATTTCTGATTCCAAACTGATGGTTTGGGATCAGTGTCTTTTCTTCTAGAATCGGATGGAGTCGTTTTAGGAGCATTTTTTTCGAATAGCTTTGACAGGATTGGCAGCAATGATATCGGCCGATATGACGTTACTTCACTGGGCAATTTTCCCGACTTAGGTACCATGATAACTTCCGCAACCTTCCACATGCGCGGAACATACCTTAGTCTGAACGCAGCATTTATTATCTGTGCTATTTTTTTATACCTTTCTTAGGTAGTTTTTTCAGAATTTCACCCGTTATTAGATCAAATCCCGGGGCTTTTTTCGGGTTGATCTTTTCTTTTATTTCTTTGGCTATTTCCCTAGAGGTTACTGCTGGAATCGATCTCTCATCTTCGCACATTTCTTCCGTTTGTTGGAAAATATCATTATGGTCGTATGGCTTGAAAACGTTTTCAAGATGTTCCGCAAATAGATCCGCCTTTTGTCTGTTTGTTTTAGCCCAGTTATCACTGCTGTTTTTCACTGGCGGAATGTATGCCGTTGGTCTTTTAATTTTTTTTGTAGCCTTCCACAGTGAGTGTTCTGTACTAGCATCCTTTGTCAGATTTGTAAGGTATCTTTCCACCGAAATGGATATCATCTTATCTGGAAAACCGTTTATATAATGTTCGCTTCAGGTTCGTCCTATCTGCCCCATTCCTGGCAACCTCTGGTGTACCACAAGCCAGTCACCTAGGTCCACTTCTCTTCATCTTGACTATAAACGATCTGGAAAAGGTTATTAAACACTCCTCTCTCTATTCCAATGACACCAAATTTTTCAAACACATATCTTCATCACAAGACTCCTGCTTGCTACAACAAGACCTAGATAGTTTTTCTATTTGGTATCTCAAAAACTGCCTAGAGCTCAATGTTGCGAAATGCCAATCCATAACCTTATCACGTAAATACAACAAGTCCCCTTCCCGTCTTTACCTTCTTAATGATCAACCTATACCTATTGTACAGTCTCTTCGTGCCCTTGACATATTGTACGACCGCGAGCTTAATTTCCGTTCGCACGTTGACGAGATAATTCGTAAAGCCAATTCATCCCTTGGGTTCATTAAACGGTGGTCAAAGGAATTCTCTGATTCCTACGTGACCAGATCTCTCTACATTACTTTTGTCCGCCCCCTCCTCGAATACGCCAGCCAAACGTGGTCACCCTTTCAGCAAGTTCATGTAACCAGAATCGAAAACATACAACGACGTTTTCTTCGATTTGCTCTCCGCGAATTTTCTTGGAACGATCCCCTAATTCTACCTCCCTATCAAGACCGCCTCAAACTCATTAACTTGAATAGCCTCGAAGACCGCACAGGGATGCATCAGCAGACATTCTCTTCATTCATCGCCTACTCTCAGGCTCCATCGATTGCCCGTCCCATTACAACTCCATCTCCTTTAATACTAACCCTCGTAATTTAAGACATCCCCGTCTCTTCTATCTACCAACCCACCGCACGTTCTATGACTCCAACGAACCAATTTCCCGTATGCTACGGAAGGTAAATTCAAACATTTCCATTTTTGATTTCAGCCGCAGCACTCCCTTATCCTTCTTTTCCATAAACCCGTACTTTATTATAAGTCGTAGTCTTTAGTTTTACCTTGTAAGTATTAGTTTTAAGAAGTCTAGCTATAAGTCTTAGTTTTGTAGCTTAAAGACATATAGCTTGTATTGAGCTGAATAAATGGGGGCACATGCCCCCACCAAATTTAATTTAATCATAGCTAGTGGCAAAATGATAGTTTTCGAAAATGAATTCTATAAAAAATTAAACGAAAAATAAATTAGGTACTTTCTGTAACAATAGTAGATATATAAAATGATATAATAAGAATTAATAGGAAAAGATAATTATTATAAATATACATTTATAAGGCATGTAAAGCGTAATACTTCATTTTAAGAAATTTAATCACTTGGCAACTATGTTACATCTAAATTCGATTTAAAATTACCCCATTTGCATACGGATTTACATTTCGAAATGAGGTAAAATCTACTATGTAAATTTGCAGGGAAACTTTAAAAATTAGTTGTATGATACAATTTCAGTAATTTGCTCAGGAACTGCCTTCAACGATGACCCAATAAGCAAGAAGTGTGAGTGCTTCGAGGTCTTTAGGATCTGCTGACATCTGGGTAATAGGCCTTGAGTTCATAACTGCTTCGATTTCCACTAGTGCAGTCGACAACTCCTCAAATGTTAGCTTAGTACCGCCCAAGCTGCGGTACAGATGGCCCTTTGCGACTTTAACAGCTGCCTCCCAAATCCCACCGAAGTGGGGTACCCTGGGGGGTATAAAATGAAATTTTATTGTGACATTAGTACAAAAGTTAATAATTTATTGTTGACTGACTTTTTTGACTTTTTTAGACAACATTTCACGCCATTCTATTTGGGTTGAGCGCCAACGAAATTTGTTGCGTTATCGCAATGGATATCTCTGGGGAGCCCTCGACGACCTATCATCCCTTTCAACGCTGCTATAAAGGCATCGGCTGACAGATCCGACACAGCCTCCAAGTGAACTGCCTTTGACGAAAAACTAACAAGGACTGCAACATAGGTTTTATAGGTACTTTGCCACGAATTTTAAAATGTGTGTATATGGGACCGCAAAAATTCACCCCACAGCAAATGAAGGGACGAGATGGAGTCAACCTTTAAGCAGGCTCAAACAATTTTGGACGATATCTGACACAATGAGAACACTGTCGAACCGTCTGGCGTGCCAGCTCCCGAATGTTGGTTATCCAGAATCGCTGTCTCGTGAGTGCAACAAGAGATTTTGGACCGGCATGGTAGTTTGAAATGTGCAGGTGTCGAACCAGATTTTAGTAAAACTAGAGTTCTTGGGAAGTGGAAGAGGGTGCTGGAATTCTTCTGGAATGTTAGAGTGCTTTAATCAACCTCCCACTTTCCACAGAAGGAGGCGATTTTGTTCTTGAAGAAAAGGACTTAACCATTTTATGGATAATTTTAGTTTTGATTTCGTTTTGATTGATTCGATTTCTTTACCAAAGAATTCGATTTGAATCAATCATTTGCAGGTGGCAATGGTGCGATGGTAGTGTATTCACTAAGTGATTGGCAGGTCGTGTGTTCGAATCCCGACCAGGGCCATGATATAAATTGAATACACACAACAAAAACAGATCTCCCTAAAGTAATTTAGGCGCCACCTGTTGAGAAAAACATCCCATCGCACCAAACTTCTTTCCTATCCTTCTAGTCTTTCATAGAGTAAGTAGCACCCAGAAATTGGCAATGAATCATTTGCTGGCAGCTACTTACAGAAACAAACAAAAATGCCTGCGCTGTGGTTTCCACTATAAGGGTACTGTGTACTACAGAAAAAAGAATTCCCTTTAGCGCAGGCAAATTATATAAAAAAAAAAAAAAAAAGTAAACAATTTTATGTAGAGCATTTTCTAATTCCTCAACCGTTAGATATTTGTCATGTAAAGACGCTGCTTTTTTTACTAGGCTAAGGAACCGCTCTACGTACGCAAAAATTCGGAAGAGTTTCAGTATATGAACTGAATCGATCTTAAACCTCAAGAAGATAGTTTTGTTTCTGTTGTTGACAGCTCAAGACTGTTTTTCTTATCTCCAAAGCAGATTCATATGGAGAAAGAGGTATCCCTACAGTGGATGCCCAATTTCGTTCACATTGACGTAGGAAAGTTGGTCCCGTGAACCAGATTGAATTTTTCAGTTCTTCTACCGTGCATCCTCGAGATACCACATCTGCCGGATTGTCGTGTGTTGGCACATGTCTCCAACGGACATGCCTCGTTTTTTCCTGGATTTTTGCTACCCTATTTCCCACGAACGTATTTAATTTTGAGGAGTGTGTTGATATAAAGTGCAAAAAAATTGCGGAATCCGTCCAGAAGAAAGCTCCTGTGTAATTGTTACCGAACATTGCTTCAATTTTTATTTAAAGTTTTGCTAAAAGATGGGTTGCGCAGAGCTCTAAGCGAGGGTGTTGCTTCTGTTTGGCAGGCGCTACCCTAGATTAAGCGACTAAAAGTTTTGTTCCTACTGACGCTGAAGAATCTGTGGTTCTCAGGTATATGCAGCAGCCATATCCCTTCATGGATGCGTCTGCGAAACCATGTATTTGGTAGTTTCTTTTATCTTCCATAAACACGAATCGAGGAACCAAAATATTTTGCAGTGAGTGCAAATTTAGTTGCTCTGATTGCATCGGTTTTTTTCACTCTTCGTGTGTAAATGTACACGATACAGACATTGAATACAGGTGGTGTGATAAATGCACTGTTTCGAAAGTCGCTACAACAACAACCAAACGATACGTTGTATACAGCGATTACCGCCGTAAAACAACAACAAACCACAGAAAAGTTCAAGAGTACCGCGCCTACGTCTAAACAACAACAAGAACCACAACAGCTCCACCAACAGAATTCAGGCAAGAAGCTTACAGCAGCGGGAACTAATCGACAACCGAAAGCAACAAACCAGCAAGCAGTACCACAAGCCAATAAGATGACTGAATCTGCAACAGCGACTAAGACTATGGGTCAACAACAACAGCATCCAAACAACGGTCCGATAACAATGCAGCTTCTCTATGAGGAAATTCTCAATTTAAAAAAATAAACTCTGATTTTCTTTGCACCATACAGCAACTAAAAGAAGAGAACAAAACTCTAAGACTAAAGGTTAATACCCTCGAGAGAAAATTAAACTGGAGAGAGCAGAAACTAGTCGAAAACGTAATTCAAATTGTTGGTGTACCTGATGCTAATAACAATAATGCTGAGGATTGCGTGCAAAAAAATTTTCGGTGACGCATTAAACATCTCCGTCACTCCGGACGAAATCCAGAAATGCTATGTAAAGCGATTTACTAAAAGGAATTCATCAAGTGGATCGAAGAAGGAAAATAACATCATATTTGTCCATCTCTCGTCGCTTAATATTAAACAGCTTCCAGTTGTTGGAGGCATGCATTATATGCATTCCTCTCCATAGCCGGAGGAGAATGTATGTGGTGTCGCTTTACGCACCTGCTGCACCTCCACCAAACCAATTTATGACAGAGCTCGAGACACTTTTTCGTGGTCTGCAGCTGAACTCGGAGGAGAACTATTACTTCTTGGCCGGAGATATTAATGCCAAACATGCGGCATGGGGAAATGTTACTGCAAATCCCAGGGGCAACCAGTTTCACGACTGGTGGCGCCTCAATATGATTGAGTACAACCTCGAGCTATACGCGACGGATATCCTTTCTTTCCCAAGAAGCTGTGCTTTCCTGGACTTGGCCTTAACGGACGCAAGACTTCAACTGACGAACATAGATCAAAACACGCGGAACTGTTTGCGTGCGTTTAAGTACGATAGTGACCACTACGGACTCGCCGCCGCAATACGGATCCCGAACGAGCAAACGCTGCTGGAGGAGTACGAAGCAGTGTGTTCATTCGATTATCGGAGGGCACAATGGTCGCGCTTCTCCAGATTTTTAAAGCGAGATTTACGTTCAAGTGGGATCGACCCACCGACAAACAGTAACATGACAAATGATGACATTGATCGGCATTTATTGCAAATGAACGACGCCATCAAACGAACTATGGAACGAACTATTCCTCGGGTAGGACGTTCCGACGACGACCAGACAGAAAAGTACAGAAACCCTACAATCGACGCACTATACCGACAGAAAAGTAGACTGCTCTCGAGGCTTAAACGGCTGTACAGGCAATTTACTGATCGCAACGACCCGGAGGTAAGGATGCTGAATTCAGAGATCCGAATCCTGAAACAGCTGATAAAAGAAAATTACAGAAAATCTGTAAGTCTGTATTGGGGCAATAAAATTCGGGCTATTAAAACCTGTAGTCCGAATATGTTCCCACAGATAAATAAGTTGTTCAGGAGGAAAGATCACAATGATATTCCTTGTGTTCGAATCTCCCAGACAGCAGAGAACAAACAGACAGTACTGACTGCTGGAATAAGTCCAGAAAGTGTCGCTTCAAACGACGATTTTTTCGTGGTCGAGGACCCACAGGAGAAAGTGGATTTGCTGGGCGCTTGTTTCTAGGCCGTGTATACGGTGAACAATCCCGTTCGCCGTAACCACGACATTGAGAATAGGGCTCTGGTGAGCCACTTCGATCTGCGCACCGAACTTGAGAATTGGCGATCTGAGAATAACGGATTCACCGTGTTCACTGATGAAAACCATGCTAATGCAGTTGTCGCCAATGGCCGAGATGCATCGCACTTGTTCGTGTCGAAAGATGATCTTCTGTGCATCTTCGAGTCACTAAAGAATAAAAAGTCGGCGGGGATGGATGGTGTCTCAAACGTCGTATTGAGACACCTGCCTCTGGAGGCTGTAGATATTTTCGCCACGCTGTTTAACAATGCGCTGAATAATGCACATTATCCGGCCCATTGGAAGGTAGCTGTGGTACACCCTATCCCGAAAAAAGGTAAAGATAGGACGAACCCTGCCAATCTCCGGTCAATTAGCTTGCTTCCGAATATTAGCAAGGTCTTTGAAAAGGTTGTCAATAGAGCCCTGTTAAAGTGGGTCGTGGACAATAACATAATTCCGGACAACCAGTTTGGTTTCAGGGCAAGGCATGACACTATTCATGCCGCGTCGAAACTGGTTTCCGACATTCAGTGGAATAAATGCAAGAACCAATGCACGGGTGCTTGTCTGGTTGATTTTGAGAAGGCTTTCGACACCGTATGGTTAGAGGAACTTTTCTACAAGTTGATCAGGCGGGGGATGCACAAACCTTTGCTATATGTAATTTATAATATGCTTATGGGAAAGAAGTTCGTTGTCAAATGTGGCAACGTGCCTTCGAGCAGAGTCTTTGAAATTAAAAACGGTTTACAGCAGGGGGCGGTCAATTCTCCGATCCTGTTTAACATTTACACGAGTGATCTGGTGGGTTCACTCAGACATGCTATAGCGTATGCCGACGATTTGGTGGCATACAGGTCAGGTCCTAAAATCGAGGTCATTAACATTCTTTTGCAGCGTAACTTCGATCAAATTAAGCGATATTGCGACGACTGGAAGTTGAAAATCGACTTTCAGAAGACGGAAACAATCTTGTTCAGAACTCCATTGGCTGGGGCCTCTAGGGATACCAGAAAAAACTGGAAAAAATTGGCCATTATTGGACAGAACGGGCAGCCATTGGCGGTGAGAAGCGCAGTTAGATATCTAGGTATCTGGCTTGACCAGTATCTATATTTCGATAGACATATAGTTGCTTGTCTTGCTGGGGCCAAGAAGGCTTATGCTCTGACAAGGAGACTGTTTCATAGCAGTCAACTTGACTCCAGAGTGAAGGTCATTTGCTACGTGGCCCTTATAAGGCCGATCATCGCTTATGGTTGTCCATTGTGGTTTAATATAGCGCCTAGCTATATGGAAAAGATTCGGGTTTTGGAGAGACAATTTCTTAGGACCTGTCTCCGGTTGTTCCGAACGCCTGAATCCAACTATATAAAATACTATCCCAACAAGGTCCTATACGATGGGGCTCAGTTGAATAGGATTGACAATTTCCTCATTAAGGTGACTCGAAGGCACGTTGCAAGGGCGATGGCCAGCGACAATAGTCTGATTTTTGGGGCTTACTACCCCAATGAAATGTACATAGAGAGTACGCTCCGGTCTGGCTTTATCCCGCCAGAGGCATTTATCCATATTGATGCAAAAGGGCTGGTACAGACGAGGGATGGTATCCCGGTATTATACCACCGCTACCGCAGTGCGAGAGATAAGCAGCTCATCCGCGGCGAGGACGTCGTCAATGCTCATGAGCTCCTCCGTTTTAGTACCGCAATAGCGGAGAGGGATAAATTCGATACAGAAAAGCAATTTGCCGAATTTTGGTGGCTTTTTGAGGGTGGAGGGTTCAACATGCCTTCCCAAGACGGTGCGTTACTCTAGGTAACATCCTCTTAGTTTGTAAGATAGACTAAGTTAGCTAGGGCGTTTCTGGGAGGGGCCGGGCTCGCCAACTTGTGGTGGTGCTTCCGGGAGGTGATTGATTCTGTAAGGCATCAGTCAGCTCACGGCGGCGCGTGTGCACGTTGACGACTGCCAGGCGCTCGGAAAGCAATTGGGATTTTGACCACTTGTTTCGTAATGCAACGAGTGCTCAGAATCCTAATTATAGTTAGAATATGTTAAGTAGTTTAAGTAAGTAGAGTATGTAGTTTGTAATTTGTTTTTTTATATAAAAATATAAAATTTGATAAAGATGCCGAGTTTTCTTAAAAATTTTCTCGATGAAAACAAAATATGTAAGATTAGTTCGTAAAATAGTTTTTAGGCCGAAAGGCAATAATTATAAGATAGAGTTAAGTTTAGGGCGTCCGCATAAGGATCAATAATCTAGAATAAGTATTCTGTTAATTTTAAGTTAGATTTACTCATTTTTGTCTAGTATATAAGTTGATATAAGCTAATAATTATTAAAAATGAATTTAAAAGTAAAGTAAAGTAATATTAAACAGTAGATTTTGAAGAGCAAACAAAACGCGAAGAAGAATCTGAAATCTTTATTTTTTGCCGGTGATAGTAAGAGAAACATATTTATAAATGATTGTTTTACTAAGCACACTCGTGCACTTTTTATGGCAGCTAAAAAACTTAAAGCAGTTAACAAATTCAAATATTTGTGGTTTAGCAATTATAATATTCTGATTAGAAAAGTTGAAAATGGTGATGTTTTTGTAATAAGATCCTTTGATGACTTAGACGCTATTTTGTCTTACTTCTAAGTAATGTCTTTTAATAGCTAATGAATTTAATAAATTCTTTGCATCAGTTGGGCAACAGGATATACAAAGAGATAGTCTAAAAGTATGTAATTGTTATTGTCCTGAACCCAGACTTCCATACAATAGTTCTGTAAGAAATAGCTTCTTCTTTGAACCAATTTCTTGGTCTGAGATTTTAAAGACTATTCATTCTTTAAATTTTTTTACTCCTGTGGTAACGATTGTATTTCAAATGCTATGCTAAAAAGTATTTCTTACATTATTGTGGATATTTTATACCTCTTCAACCGGAGTGTCCTGTCTGGTAGTTTTCCGGATGATTTAAAATACGGCATTGTTATTCCTTTATTTAAAAAAGGAAGTAGAAATGACAAAAAGAACTATAGACCGATAACATTATTGTCTTCGATTTCCAAAGTCTTTGAGAAGTGCATTAAAAAAAGAGTTTTAGATTATCTCAATAAAATACATTTTTTTAGTCCAATGCAGTATGGGTTTAGAGCTGGGCTATCAACTGAAGACGCACTATTAGATTTCTGTTGCATCATACAGAAAGGATTAGATGAAAAAATATCATGTGCTGGGCTCTTTGTTGATATAACAAAGGCGTTCGATATGGTCGATCATAAAATTCTATTAAACAAGCTGTTTAATGTGGGTTTTCGTGGCTCAATACATAGTTGGTTTACATCCTATCTGAAAGACAGAATTCAAATCGTAAAGATCGAAGCTGAACTAAGTAACTCTACGGTAATAAATCTTGTTGTTCCTCAAGGTTCAGTTCTTGGACCTATCTTATTTCGGATTTATATCAACTCCCTATTTAGCCAATCATTCGTAGGAAGGGTCAGAGCATTTGCTGATGATCTTTGTATTTGTATATAGAGTTCATATTCCATGCTTCTAGATGTGCAAGATACAACCCGTTTCATAGTTGGTTTTCTGTTCCATGTTCCAAAGTATCTTTCGACGTTTGTGTTCCCTGTCATGTCAATTGCTTTAAAATTGAAAACGTAAACGATTTTACGTAAGTATTTAGGTGTCATAATTAATCGGAATGTAAATTGGTCTAATCAAATCCAAAGTTTGAAGCAATATCTGCTCTCCACTACTCGTTGTTTTTACCTTCTGCAGAAGTTCTGTCATTTGAATGTTCTAAAAAGAATATATTATGGGATATTTCATTCGAAATTGCAGTACGGTATAAGCTGTTGGGGAAGTGGCTATCTGAGTAAAATTCAGCCTCTGATTGTACTTTAGAAGTGTGTTACACGAAAGATCTGCAATTCACGTTTAGCCCACTCAATGGTATTATTTAAACGCATGGATATCCTCCCTGTTAGGCATCTATTTTATTTTAAGGTCCTAAAGATATTTTTCATTAGAAGTGGTTACTTGCAAAGTCCGATCTATGGCGCTTATAGCTTGAGGAGCCGTCATCAACCTCTTGTATCCATTCCACCCTTTCGTACCACTTGCTATAGAAACTCATATTCAATTCTTTCTTACAAATTGTTCAATAATCTTCCTGAAGATATACGGATCATAGCAAATTTATTTTAGAAAGTAAAACAATGGCTTCTTGGCTTTAATCATTCTGAAATTTAAATTTTTCTACACTACATCGTGTAATATTTTATCTTTTGTTGCAATACTTTTTGTTTTTGTTATTAATTTTATTATAAGTAATGAATTAATCTTTGTTCTTGTATATTAAAATTGTTTTTCTTATATTAATTTGTTCACCCCACAATTAATACTTTTATATAAAGTGATATTTGCCTCTATTAATGTTAATTAATGCAAAATGTCACTAACTATTCTCAAAACTTTGCTGCAATATTTAATATTTTGAATTATATAAATTGGCACATGAGGATAATGAAATAAATAAATAAAAAGATTGGATTCAGTCACTCTAATCTCTTGTTCTTTAGCTTCCTTGACGAAATTTAGATAGTTACTGTCCCATTTCGATAGCCCGAACCCAGCCGCATTCAGAATTACAACGACTTCTTTTCGTTTTTGTGTTAGCGTATCGATGTCGTCCGCTCCGTTCAACATTTCTTCGAAGTAAAAGTCCGACTTTATAAAACCGAATTACCAAACAAGGCTCAGTTGCTCTTGTTTTTTCTCAGTCAAGTACTGAAGGCAACGGATCGCTAAGAATAGCGCCGAGGACGTACCCTATGTTATGGTGTTTAATTGGTACGTTTTTACTGGAGTTTGAGCATTTTCTCCCCAAAAGATGAACTGCAATCTCCTTTGCGACGGGTGAACTAATACTTGTCGATACATCTTTACGATATCTGCAGTCAGTTTTTTCAGAATTTCACCCGTTATTAGATCAAATCCCGGGTCTTTTTTCGGGTTGATCTTTTCTTTTATTTCTTTGGCTATTTCCCTAGAGGTTACTGCTGGAATCGATCTCTCATCTTCGCACATTTCTTCCGTTTGTTGGAAAATATCATTATGGTCGTATGGCTTGAAAACGTTTTCAAGATGTTCCGCAAATAGATCCGCCTTTTGTTTGTTTGTTTTAGCCCAGTTATCACTGCTGTTTTTCACTGGCGGAATGTATGCCGTTGGTCTTTTAATTTTTTTTGTAGCCTTCAACAGTGAGTATTCTGTACTAGCATCATTTGTCAGATTTGTAAGGTATCTTTCCACCGAAATGGATATCATCTTATCTGAAAAACCGTTTATATAATGTTCGCTTCAGGTTCGTCCTATCTGCCCCATTCCTGGCAACCTCTGGTGTACCACAAGCCAGTCACCTTGGTCCACTTCTCTTCATCTTGACTATAAACGATCTGGAAAAGGTTATTAAACACTCCTCTCTCTATTCCAATGACACCAAATTTTTCAAACATATATCTTCATCACAAGACTCCTGCTTGCTACAATAAGACCTAGATAGTTTTTCTATTTGGTATCTCAAAAACTGCCTAGAGCTCAATGTTGCGAAATGCCAATCCATAACCTTATCACGTAAATACAACAAGTCCCCTTCCCGCTTTTACCTTCTTAATGATCAACCTATACCTATTGTACAGTCTCTTCGTGCCCTTGACATATTGTACGACCGCGAGCTTAATTTCCGTTCGCACGTTGACGAGATAATTCGTAAAGCCATTTCATCCCTTGGGTTCATTAAACGGTGGTCAAAGGAATTCTCTGATCCCTACGTGACCAGATCTCTCTACATTACTTTTGTCCGCCCCCTCCTCGAATACGCCAGCCAAACGTGGTCACCCTTTCAGCAAGTTCATGTAACCAGAATCGAAAACATACAACGACGTTTTCTTCGATTTGTTTTCCGCGAATTTTCTTGGAACGATCCCCTAATTCTACCTCCCTATCAAGACCGCCTCAAACTCATTAACTTGAATAGCCTCGAAGACCGCAGGGATGCATCAGCAGACATTCTCTTCATTCATCGCCTACTCTCAGGCTCCATCGATTGCCCGTCCCTTTACAACTCCATCTCCTTTAATACTAACCCTCGTAATTTAAGACATCCCCGTCTCTTCTATCTACCAACCCACCGCACGTTCTATGACTCCAACGAACCAATTTCCCGTATGCTACGAAGGTAAATTCAAACATTTCCATTTTTGATTTCAGCCGCAGCACTCCCTCCATTAACCTTAGCCTCCTTTTCCATAAACCCGTACTTTACTATAAGTCGTAGTCTTTAGTTTTACCTTGTAAGTATTAGTTTTAAGAAGTCTAGCTATAAGTCTTAGTTTTGTAGTTTAAAGACATATACTCGTAGCTTGTATTGAGCTGAATAAATGGGGGCGCATGCCCCCACCAAATTTAATTTAATCATAGCTAGTGACAAAATGATAGTTTTCGAAAATGAATTCAATAAAAAATTAAACGAAAAATAAATTATGTACTTTCTGTAACAATAGTAGGTATATAAAATGATATAATAAGAATTAATAGGAAAAGATAATTATTATAAATATACATTTATAAGGCATGTAAAGCGTAATACTTCATTTTAAGAAATTTAATCACTTGGCAACTATGTTACATCTAAAATCGATTTAAAATTACCTCATTTGCATACGGATTTACATTTCGAAATGAGGTAAAATCTTCTATGTAAATTTGCAGGGAAACTTTAAAAATTAGTTGTATGATACAATTTCAGTAATTTGCCGAAATCGTACGGAAAAATAATTGCGATTGTATGTAAGTTGTATATTTTTAAGTTTGCTGATTTCTACAACTTCCACTGCTAGCTCAGGAACTGCCTTCAACGATGACCCAATAAGCAAGAAGTGTGAGTGCTTCGAGGTCTTTAGGATCTGCTGGCATCTGGGTAATGGGCCTTGAGTTCATAACTGCTTCGATTTCCACCAGTGCAGTCGACAACTCCTCAAATGTTAGCTTAGTACCGCCCAAGCTGCGGTACAGATGGCCCTTTGCGACTTTAACAGCTGCCTCCCAAATCCCACCGAAGTGGGGTGCCCTGGGGGGTATAAAATGAAAGTTTATTGTGACATTAGTACAAAAGTTAATAATTTATTGTTGACTGACTTTTTTGACTTTTTTAGACAACATTTCACGCCATTCTATTTGGGTTGAGCGCCAACGAAATTTGTTGCGTTATCGCAATGGATATCTCAGGGGATCCCTCGCGACCTATCATCCCTTTCAACGCTGCTATAAAGGCATCGGCTGACAGATCCGACACAGCCTCCAAGTGAACTGCCTTTGACGAAAAACTAACAAGGACTGCAACATAGGTTTTATATGGTACTTTGCCACGAATTTTAAAATGTGTGTATATGGGACCGGGGTGACCACAGCAAATGAAGGGACGAGATGGAGTCAACCTTTAAGCAGGCGAATCTCCCATCCCTGCTCAAACAATTTTGGACGATATCTGACACAATGAGAACACTGTCGAACCGTCTGGCGTGCCAGCTCCCGTATGTTGGTTATCCAGAATCGCTGTCTCGTGAGTGCAACAAGAGATTTTGGACCGGCATGGTAGTTTGAAATGTGCAGGTGTCGAACCAGATTTTAGTAAAACTAGAGTTCTTGGGAAGTGGAAGAGGGTGCTGGAATTCTTCTGGAATGTTAGAGTGCTTTAATCAACCTCCCACTTTCCACAGAAGGAGGCGATTTTGTTCTTGAAGAAAAGGACTTAACCATTTTATGGATAATTTTAGTTTTGATTTCGTTTTGATTGATTCGATTTCTTTACCAAAGAATTCGATTTGAATCAATCATTTGCAGGTGGCAATGGTGCGATGGTAGTGTATTCACTAAGTGATTGGCAGGTCGTGTGTTCGAATCCCGACCAGGGCCATGATATAAATTGAATACACACAACAAAAACAGATCTCCCTAAAGTAATTTAGGCGCCACCTGTTGAGAAAAACATCCCATCGCACCAAACTTCTTTCCTATCCTTCTAGTCTTTCATAGAGTAAGTAGCACCCAGAAATTGGCAATGAATCATTTGCTGGCAGCTACTTACAGAAACAAACAAAAATGCCTGCGCTGTGGTTTCCACTATAAGGGTACTGTGTACTACAGAAAAAAGAATTCCCTTTAGCGCAGGCAAATTATATAAAAAAAAAAAAAAAAAAGTAAACAATTTTATGTAGAGCATTTTCTAATTCCTCAACCGTTAGATATTTGTCATGTAAAGACGCTGCTTTTTTTACTAGGCTAAGGAACCGCTCTACGTACGCAAAAATTCGGAAGAGTTTCAGTATATGAACTGAATCGATCTTAAACCTCAAGAAGATAGTTTTGTTTCTGTTGTTGACAGCTCAAGACTGTTTTTCTTATCTCCAAAGCAGATTCATATGGAGAAAGAGGTATCCCTACAGTGGATGCCCAATTTCGTTCACATTGACGTAAGAAAGTTGGTCCCGTGAACCAGATTGAATTTTTCAGTTCTTCTACCGTGCATCCTCGAGATACCACATCTGCCGGATTGTCGTGTGTTGGCACTTGTCTCCAACGGACATGCCTCGTTTTTTAGTGGATTTCTGCTACCCTATTTCCCACGAACGTATTTAATTTTGAGGAGTGTGTTGATATAAAGTGCAAAACAATTGCGGAATCCGTCCAGAAGAAAGCTCCTGTGTAATTGTTACCGAACATTGCTTCAATTTTTATCCAAAGTTTTGCTAAAAGATGGGTTGCGCAGAGCTCTAAGCGAGGGTGTTGCTTCTGTTTGGCAGGCGCTACCCTAGATTAAGCGACTAAAAGTTTTGTTCCTACTGACGCTGAAGAATCTGTGGTTCTCAGGTATATGCAGCAGCCATATCCCTTCATGGATGCGTCTGCGAAACCATGTATTTGGTAGTTTCTTTTATCTTCCATAAACACGAATCGAGGAACCAAAATATTTTGCAGTGAGTTCAAATTTAGTTGCTCTGATTGCATCGGTTTTTTTCACTCTTCGTGTGTAAATGTACACGATACAGACATTGAATACATGAACTCAAACAATATCAAGTATAGGTGGTGTGATAAATGCACTGTTTCGAAAGTCGCTACAACAACAACCAAACGATACGTTGTATACAGCGATTACCGCCGTAAAACAAAACCAAAACACAGAAAAGTTCAAGAGTACCGCGCCTACGTCTAAACAACAACAAGAACCACAGCAGCTCCAGCAACAGAATTCAGGCAAGAAGCTTACAGCAGCGGGAACTAATCGACACCCGAAAGCAACAAACCAGCAAGCAGTACCACAAGCCAATAAGATGACTGAATCTGCAACAGCGACTAAGACTATGGGTCAACAACAACAGCATCCAAACAACGGTCCGATAACAATGCAGCTTCTCTATGAGGAAATTCTCAATTTAAAAAAAATAAACTCTGATTTTCTTTGCACCATACAGCAACTAAAAGAAGAGAACAAAACTCTAAGATTAAAGGTTAATACCCTCGAGAGAAAATTAAACTGGAGAGAGCAGAAACTAGTCGAAAACGTAATTCAAATTGTTGGTGTACCTGATGCTAATAACAATAATGCTGAGGATTGCGTGCAAAAAAATTTTCGGTGACGCATTAAACATCTCCTTCACTCCGGACGAAATCCAGAAATGCTATGTAAAGCGATTTACTAAAAGGAATTCATCAAGTGGATCGAAGAAGGAAAATAACATCATATTTGTCCATCTCTCGTCGCTTAATATTAAACAGTAGATTTTGAATAGCAAACAAAACGCGAAGAAGAATCTGAACTCTTTATTTTTTGCCGGTGATAGTAAGAGAAACATATTTATAAATGATTGTTTTACTAAGCACACTCGTGCACTTTTTATGGCAGCTAAAAAACTTAAAGCAGTTAACAAATTCAAATATTTGTGGTTTAGCAATTATAATATTCTGATTAGAAAAGTTGAAAATGGTGATGTTTTTGTAATAAGATCCTTTGATGACTTAGACGCTATTTAGTCTTACTTCTAAGTAATATCTTTTAATAGCTAATGAATTTAATAAATTGTTTGCATCAGTTGGGCAACAGGATATACAAAGAGATAGTCTAAAAGTATGTAATTGTTATTGTCCTGAACCCAGACTCCCATACAACAGTTCTGTAAGAAATAGCATCTTCTTTGAACCAATTTCTGGGTCTGAGATTTTAAAGACTATTCATTCTTTAAATTCTTTTACTCCTGTGGTAACGATTGTATTTCAAATGCTATGCTAAAAAGTATTTCTTACATTATTGTGGATATTTTGGAATATCTCTTCAACCGGAGTGTCCTGTCTGGTAGTTTTCCGGATGATTTAAAATACGAAGAAGAAAGAAAGAAGAAAATACTGCAGAAGTTCTGTCATTTGAATGTTCTAAAAAGAATATATTATGGGATATTTCATTCGAAATTGCAGTACGGTATAAGCTGTTGGGGAAGTGGCTATCTGAGTAAAATTCAGCCTCTGATTGTACTTTAGAAGTGTGTTACACGAAAGATCTGCAATTCACGTTTAGCCCACTCAATGGTATTATTTAAACGCATGGATATCCTCCCTGTTAGGCATCTATTTTATTTTAAGGTCCTAAAGATATTTTTCATTAGAAGTGGTTACTTGCAAAGTCCGATCTATGGCGCTTATAGCTTGAGGAGCCGTCATCAACCTCTTGTATCCATTCCACCCTTTCGTACCACTTGCTATAGAAACTCATATTCAATTCTTTCTTACAAATTGTTCAATAATCTTCCTGAAGATATACGGATCATAGCAAATTTATTTTAGAAAGTAAAACAATGGCTTCTTGGCTTTAATCATTCTGAAATTTAAATTTTTCTACACTACATCGTGTAATATTTTATCTTTTGTTGCAATACTTTTTGTTTTTGTTATTAATTTTATTATAAGTAATGAATTAATCTTTGTTCTTGTATATTAAAATTGTTTTTCTTATATTAATTTGTTCACCCCACAATTAATACTTTTATATAAAGTGATATTTGCCTCTATTAATGTTACGAGTAATTAATACAAAATGTCACTAACTATTCTCAAAACTTTGCTGCAATATTTAATATTTTGAATTATATAAATTGGCACATGAGGATAATGAAATAAATAAATAAAAAGATTGGATTCAGTCACTCTAATCTCTTGTTCTTTAGCTTCCTTGACGAAATTTAGATAGTTACTGTCCCATTTCGATAACCCGAACCCAGCCGCATTCAGAATTACAACGACTTCTTTTCGTTTTTGTGTTAGCGTATCGATGTCGTCCGCTCCGTTCAACATTTCTTCGAAGTAAAAGTCCGACTTTATAAAACCGAATTACCAAACAAGGCTCAGTTGCTCTTGTTTTTTCTCAGTCAAGTACTGAAGGCAACGGATCGCTAAGAATGGCGCCGAGGACGTACCGTATGTTATGGTGTTTAATTGGTACGTTTTTACTGGAGTTTGAGCATTTTCTCTCCAAAAGATGAACTGCAATCTCCTTTGCGACGGGTGAACTAATACTTGTCGATACATCTTTACGATGTCTGCAGTCAGTGTGTATCGATAAAGTCGAAACAAGAGCAAAAGTATAAGAATTTCGTCTTGTATCTTAGGACCGACCATAAGAATTCCGTTTAAGGAGATCTGTAACGAAGTACAACAAGATGCGTCTAATTACGCATTGATGCGACAAATAGTGATGCGGTGTTTTAAGATTTCTGTTTGTGACAAGAGACATTTGGCCTAGCGACTCATATTCTTTCAAGAAATTAACTTACTGTACTTTCAACGAAGTATGATAACCTACGATCGAGTGACGAAATCCTTTTGAAGACAATATCGTAGGAAACTCCAAGATGGGATCCTTTTTTAGAGGTAACTGAACCATTAGCCGACCGTTCGGTAGAATTTTGATGTTGTTCTTGAAGTGCGACTCACAGTCCTTCTGCTCCTCTGACCATTTTGACCAATGTTCTTGGAGTTCTTTCAGTTCCCAAAACTTCTCGACGTATTGATTCAGCGAATCCTCCCTTACGTTGAAACAGAATTTCTTCTTTTCGCGAAGTTGAGTTTTGTATCTTCCTGATACAATCCAGCCTAGCGTAGTTTGTTGTAACATCGGAAGTCCTTCACCAAGTTTGATCTGACCTTCTAACAGCAAATCCAAGAACGCTTCAGCACCTAACAATAAATCGATAAGCGAAGGCTGATTGAAGCGCTCATCCGCGAGCTCTATATTTCCAGGAAGATTTCAACCTATGGTGTTCAGCGCTGTTTGTTTCGGACACACCTATTCCCACGATGTCAACGTTCTAACTTTGTGTCTTGAGACAGAGCGAATTTGCAAATTTCTCGTTTGCAAAGTGGACTTGCGATCCAGAATCAAGCAAAGCCCTACCCAACTGAAAACCTCCTGACGAATCTTTGACTAGAACTAGTGCTGTTGCCAAAAAAAATTGTGCCGCAGGGGCGTGGTGCTTTTCCGAGGCAGAATGCACTGCAGCAGATGTAGATGGTGCATCATCACTTCGAGAGGAAGTGTTTGTTGTTTGGGGTCTATGCAATAGACTATAGTGTGATTGTTTGCACACCGTACACCTGTAAGTCGAGGGGCATTTGGAAACGCTATGACCTTTCCCTAAACAATTCAAGCAAAGCCCTAGTCTCTTAGCATTTAAAAATCGTTTCATAACGTTTCATAGCTCATTGAAACTTAAGCAACTTGTAATCGAGTGATTATTGTTTTGAGGAAAGAAACAAGATCGTTTATTCACAGATAATGAGGTTTGAGATCGTTGATTGGACGATGATGACTTTGGTTTGTTGGACCATGTATGTACGGGCTCTGATCGAAGCTGCTTGCTATGCCTTGCTTTCAAGTGCTGGCACCGTTTGCTAAGAACACTTGCACACTCGTTCCACTCAGGTCGCTTCCTGTAGCCCAGTTCTTCGTCCCACTTGGATTGGGTATCCCTATTAACCTTCGACATGGCAATATGTATAACTATGGCATTACTTATATTCTCAAACGATCCACGGTCGACCAAACTCCTTAATAAAGCAGGAGAACCTTCCGGAACCTTGAGTAGTTCGATTAACTCGGAGATATATTCCAGAAAGATGAGGCAGTCAATGTCATAGCGTTCTTTAAGCCTTAAAATAGATTTTGGATAGTTTTCCTCTGTGACTTGGAAAGCCTTGACTGTACCAAGAGCTCGAACGCTCAAGCATGATAGTAAATAATTAAACTTTTCTATTTTAGTTGAGCTCAGATTATCATCCACAAGAGTGTTGAAAGAATTTATAAAATACTTGTAATCAGAGTACCTCCCACTAAACCTAGACAATCGTTGTTTAGGAAGATGACTGATTGTATGCGGAATATGTTTGATATTCCTGGAATATCGAGATAAGAGATGCCGCCGTTCTCCCGCATTCTTCATTACAGCTTTTTTCCGTAAGACAGTTGAGAATTTCACACACATGATGTTAGAATCAAATTTTTTGTTCTTTGCTTTTACACTCTTAACAAAGCATGAGTCAATGTCGCTGGAGTTCACCTCTTCACCAAGAACAGTACCAAGAAATTTGTTGACTCTTTCTTTTACATTACAGTTGTTAACGTCGGGAATGCCAATAACGTCAACTGCACATTGATTGTCGCTCTGCTCCAGTACATTCAGCTTCGACTCTAAATAATCAACTCTCTTATTAAGAGAAGCATTACACTCTTCAACAGCTTTTATTCTAGTGTTAACTTGCTTAAGCTGAATAATTTCGCTGTACAGCATTTCCAATGTTATTGCTTGTTGACCCGTATTGTTGTCACCATGGGAAGTAATATTTGGGATTACAGCTGATGGACTTTTATTTACTGTTAATGAAGATACTACCACTAGTAGAGGCAAAAGAAGAAGCACTCAAAGAAGAGATAATGTTTGCAGATGAGTTAATGGGAGCATCTCCCAATATTGACTTTCTCCGCTGAGTGACACAACTATCACACTTGTACCCTTGACTACCTTTGTCATAAAACTCTATTTCTTTTTTTTTCCATTTTGGCGCACTTTCCATGATAGTATTCCTGACAAATAATGCACTGAATCTTAAGTTCATGTCTATCGATTTTTAAATAACACAAACCGCACTTCATTTTTGCACTATTAGTTGTTACATTAGACTAGTTAAGTTACAGAGTTAAATAAAAAAATTAAAACTTCTTCGATTTTAAGTTTAAAAAAATACTTTTAAGTGGAGCAATTCAAAATGCGTGTGTGTCCCCATCAACACCAATTGGAAAAAATATAATAGATTGTAGTAATGAAATTACGGAATAGAACAAAATTGTAAAAACTATAACAATGTAATGATCTGTAACCAGAACCGAATTGTTAGATTAAACGAAGATAATTGTAACAGAAATTTGTTAAAAAGTAAACAAACGAAGTGTAAAGAGGTAAACAATCAACACGTTCCAACCGTCGAAAACCTGTACCCAGGGACTCTCCTTCTCAACCAGTTCAACAACACCATCTTTATCGACAACGAGAGTATGAATCTATCCGGAAGTTTTATCATACTATATCACAACACATCATTAATGATCAATGGACGAAATTTCACTTCAAAGGAAATACCATCATCAAAGCCACTACCAGCAGTCTTGCATTCAATCTCTCCAAGCAACACCTATGAAGAGCTACTCACCTTGGAAGCAGTTAAGGAATTGCATGTTAACAATACCCTACATACGAGTATAAACCAGCTGAAAGAAGAAAACATGAGGCATTTAGTAACCAACTCTAGCTTCATAGCTCTTATAGTCTTAGCACTATTGATTGTGATTGTTAAAATCTTTCCACTACGGAAGAAGATCGTGATCCACACAGAACAAAGTAAAAAGGAAGAAGCTCTAGAAGGTCAACATGAACCAGTACAGCCAAACGCAGAGAAAAACATCCCCATACTTTACATGGCGTCGAGTGAGGACACTCGAATCTAAGAAGGGAGGAGTTAACACCCAAAAGATTGTCCGAAGCAGAAGTCAATTAACTTCCGCCAAACTACTGTGCGCGTTCACATACGATCAGATTGCATGTTTTTTTCCTGGAAACCTCCAGTCAGCAACCTGCATAGGCAAACGACAAGCTCCCACCGACCTGGTCACAAGACACCTACGTCTGCACTCTAGATTCCTGGAAAGCGCCGACTCAGCGTCTGCTATTTACTACACCTTCATTTGCTTACCTTAGGATATAAATACTTGTAAAATTTAGATTAAGTTGGAGTTCGAATAAAGCATTCATTACAAACGGTCATAGACCGGATAAAAAATATTTTTTTACACAAACCCCCGCGGATAAAACAATAACTTATACACTCAGACCGCCTGATCGATGTAAGATACCTACCATAGTGTTGGTACCATACCTGTGTGTATACTGGGTATTGCACCACCAAGCTGCCCAGCATGCACTCCAATAAAGAAGACGTGCTCCTTGCTACGCGCAACTATAAACATCATTTGAATTTTATTGTTATTTTTACTTCAAAGAGTTATAGATTATAGTCCACTATCTCCGCAATCCTATTCAGAATATTTAACGTAATGTCTGCAACACTGCCGCGCCTCCCAGTTCCCAACAGCGAAAGAATTCTTGTTTTGGCAGTAATGTACAGCTCTTCTATTTCATAGCGACAGTTATCTGTAGGTACCAAGCCTTCTATTTTAGTCTGGTATACTAAGATTTGTTTGAAATAGGACTCCAGAATCCCTAGACGACACTCCAGTTCGGTCGACGTAATTGTGTTTGCATTAGACTCCACCACATTCTTTATCCGAGATATGCTACCTTTAATTCGTCTATATCGTCAGTTCATTTGCCATCCTGACTGGAAAATACGAAAGTTATTAGAAGTATTCCCAAAGCCGTAGCGGCTGAATTTTGATTAATCTTATTAAAGCGAATTCAAATGAAGCCAATGACCAAATAGAAGATTTGGCTGGCGATACCTAATTCCAACGTACTATTTTCAGAAGTGAACAAACGATGACGTCGAAACAGTCCAAGGTAAATAAAAGATGAAATTAATCTCTAAATGCGACAATTATCAAACTAACTGAAGAGAGCGACGAATTATAGTCCTACAACTAGTTTTTTCAACAAACAATAATTGTGGCTATGAATGTCATACGAGTTGATCTGTTGGCTGTAATAATTTATCAGACAATAGGAGAAAACGACAGAAGATTTCCAATGATGATGAATTTCAAAAAAAAAACTTTCTGTCAGTGCAATGATCATGCAGCAAAGTCTTCCGCGACGATGACGACGACGAAAACTCCGATTAGCGATAAGGTGTGAGCGAAATAAAGATCGATGCACTGAAATCCAGTATGTATGCGGTGATTGCAAATTGTGGATTGTGGGTGGTACAAAATGCGAGTGTACGAGCGAACGAGAGTAAAAAGCGATTACGAAAAAAATGCAATAGTGTGGTGGAGCAAAATTCGAGTTAAAATTTTGGGCTAAAGCTATCCAGGTTATGTGTGTGTGTTCTAATTGGCTACAGGTGTGGAACTTAATTTTACTCTTTTTGTGGATTTTTTACCAGCGATAGCTAAATATATCAGCGAAAATGTATTTATTTTTTTTTTTCAAAACCGACGATTTGATTTATAACTATTTGATGTATATTATTTTTAAAATAACTGACGAGATGGAGAGAATGGCGAGAAATGTTATTCATAAATATGTTTTCTTTTGTCGGGGTGCGAGACTTTCTACACTGGAGCACTCAGACTCAATGCTGGTCCATTGTAAGCCCAGGCAGACACACCACATTTTACCGTGAGAATTTACTAGTTTTCCTAAGAAAAACGAGAAGGCGCTTCAATGATAAGTAGCTTAGGTTTACAGCACTCACCATATCGGCACCAAATACCTGCCACCTGATACGAGCAAAAGCAGGACAATCACAGAGGAAATGTTTCGCAGTTTCGTCGCTTTCTCCACAGGCTTCGCAGTTGGTGGTATAGCTTAGGCTTAAGATGTTTGGCAAAACAGTAGTGGCCCGTAAAAACGGCAGTAGTCTGCCTGCAGTCTTTTCTGTTGAGAGACAACAAGAAAGCCGCTGATTTCCTACAGACGTCGGGGAGAATTTGCTTAGTCTGTCTGTACCATGGAGAGTCATGCCAACGGGGGCTAATATGTTCATATGAAACCCAACCGTCGATGGAAGCCCTGACCGAGGACGCAGGCACCCCTCTGAGCCCTGTCTGGCAAGTTCATCGGAGATCTCATTTCCCGTGATCCCGTAATGGCCCGGGACCCAGACAAGTCTAAGTGAATTCAGCCTTCCGACCGAATTCAGAGAGATCTTGCATTCACGGACTATTTTGGAGGTGGTTAAGGGGTTGAGCAAGGCCTTAAGCGCAGCTTGACTGTCGCTACAGACGCAGATACTTCTCCCCCTCCACCTCCTAGCAACAATAGTCCATGGCCATTAGGATAGCATAAGTCTCCGTGTGGAAGACTGACGCATGTTTGCCTAACGAGAAGAAAAGTCTAATGTTTTCGCTCTCCATGAAAACACCAACACCAGATCCTTGATCGGTTTTGGAGACATCCGCGAAGATTCGACTGCATTCCTTTCCAGGCTCAGAGTCTGGTCAGAGCCAGTCCTGAACACGAGGAAAGTCGACTTCGTAGTTGCGCTTCAGCCGAAGTTCCAGTGTCATTGCATCGGACAGCATCATAAGACAGGAGTCGAAGGACAACCGTTGCGCAAGTTCATCAAAACTCCAGTGCGAGTTATACCAAAAACCAACTCTTTTTAAACGCGAGATAGCTTTGATTGTGCAACCCATGATATAAACATCAAGGGGCGGGAGGTTCAATAATGCATCCAGGCTGGAGCCAGGCGTGCTGGGGAAGCCCCCGTGCAGCCGAGACATGCCTTCCTGTGGAGTTTGGCGAAAGCAGCAGTATCGTATTTACGTGGCTTACGAAGCTTAGTCCACCAAACAACCGATGCGTATGCTATAAATGGTCTTATCATAGCCGTATAAATCCATAATATGACTCTTTTCGGTGATAAGCCCCACGTCTTGCCGAAAATGCCCTTGCATTGCCAGAAAACCGACAGCGCCTTGGCAGTCTTCAGCTCAACATGCTTGGACCAAAGAAGTTTGCTATAAAGGATGACTCCCAGATGCTTTGCTTCATTGGAGAGTTGGATTGTGACGCCTTTTGGCACTGGCTGAGTCAACCCGATCAGCTTCCTCCTTCTTGTAAAGAGAGCAACCTCAATTTTAAGAGGATTTTAAGCATGCAGGTCTTAATTATATTAAATGTCCGTTTAGTTGGTGTACAATGTACATACATAATGATGTTCCACTTGCTCGGAATTTAATTTCGTTTGGCGACGAGTTTTCTCATTGACTATCGCACATTTGAAGATTAAGTCGGGCGTACCTGGGTGAGAGATGTTATACTTATCTCCCACGTTATTTCCTTGTTGATCTGCAGCCTGGTGTTCCTTCTGGGTATTCTTTTGACTACTTCTCCTGGATCTTCGGGTTGGCTCTCGGAATTCACCTACACTATTCACTCGCGTAACCGATAGCGCGACGCGATTTTGAACAATGATTTTATCGTGCACTTAATGATTTTTTTTGTTGTTTTTTGTTATAGTTTTATCACTCACTATGGTGCACTTTAGGTCTTTTAAATTGTGAATGGGTGGATAATCATTTTAACCATGTTGGGCGCCAAAATGTACGGTTAGACCCATTCTAGACCGTTAACCGGTGACCTCTATTGATTCCTTTTTATCGAAGGAGACAGAGGCGTTGAACAATTATCAACGGTTGCGAAAAGTTGCAAAAGATCACGATTTGATTTTGTTGAGAGTTCAATAGGATCCACAATATGGAACACCCGGTCATAGCAAAATAGAATAGTTTGATACATTGAACTATGAACAAATATAAATATGTATTATTGTATTTTATATAAATAATGAATGTAATGAGTTTACGGAATAAGTGTACTGGCAGAGGTCGAATAAAAGACATATTATAACGTTGTGGACGCCTTTGTTTCTTTGTGTCTTTTTGGTTTTCTTTATTTTATCCAGTAAAAAATACATGTCGTAACATTTTGGTCCTTCGTAGCCTTAGTAAATCGTTTAGTCTTTTTCGCGTGTAATTAAGTGTTTAATGGTTATTTGTATAAACAGAAAAAACTTTAAAAAAAAAAAAATTGTTCGCAATAGAGGTTAGAAAGTGCATTGTAGAGTGCAATTAATTTGACTATCTGTAAAAGTTGCATTAGACTTAAATCAACTATTAATCAAATATCAATCATAAAAACTATGTGTGTGTAAATCGTTTTTTCTACGCGTCGTGAAATACATAAATCGCCGGAAACATCAAGCAACTTTGTCCAACGTCCAGAGGATTAAGGATTCTTTGTCCGCGAAGTCTGCAAGAACATTTGCCAACATCCCAATTAGCAGCAAAAGCAAGTAAGTGTTGCTTTTTATCTTTTCGTTATTAAAATAATATCATAAACTACATACATATATACATAAAATACATAATATAATCTGAGTATAATAATGGCCGAGACAAATTACAACTGCGGCATGCTGCAAAAAGGCATTTTAACCTTGGTGGTAAATAGTTTCACCAGTTTCAAGAATGCCGCCAAGAAACGTAAGCTGCAGCCATACGTTGCAAGTCGCCTTGACATGTTGGAAGAGAACATGCGAGTCGCTAGGCATTATCATCAGGCAATCGTCGGGGGCGGAAGGCTTGAAGCAGATCTGAAAATGACAGAATTAGTAGTAGTGTATGAGCAAATAACTGAAATTTACCTGGAGTATCGTACTGAGTTACTGGAAGCGTTGGAAAAATGCTCTCAGACATCATCGTCGACGGCTGGCGGACCATCAGGTGAACCAACGGTACCCAACAACAAAATTAGGCTTCGCGAAATCGATATTCCAAAATTCAGCGGCTCGTACACAACATGGAGGTCTTTCCAAGGTTTATTTCAGTCCATGGTTCACAATAACGCGTCTTTAGATGACATCGACAAGATGCATTATTTAAAATCCTGTTTGAAGGGTGAGGCGGAGCGTCTGCTGCAACATCTATCTTGCGAAGCGGGCAATTATGCGAAGGCGTGGGAACTGTTAACTTCGCGCTACGACCATAAGCGGGTTCTCGTCAATGCCCAGCTTAAGTTGCTTTTTGGACAATCGTCATTGTTCAAGGAATCAGCGAACGGACTGAAGGAGTTGCTGGATACATCTCAAGAGTGTGTCCACGCGTTGGCGAATTTGGGGTTACACGTGGAACATTGGGATGCGGTGTTGATTTACGTCCTTCTCCATAAACTTCCAACTTCTACACAGCAGCTTTGGGAAGAAAAGTTGGGTAACCTCAAGGAACTGCCAACTTACAAACAATTCGTCGAATTTTTGGAAACTCGCTTCCGCACTCTTGAGGTGGTTGACCAGCAGGACCAGAAGGGGAGTTCCAGGCCTTGGATAAGGAGTGATGCAACCAACAGCACGAAAAATCGGTCGCATGCAGAGACACCACGGGTTCTTATGGCGAAGGCCTCTACGAGGGAGGTGGTTTCCTGTAAGCTGTGTCAACGTGGTCAACATTCGCTGAGGAAATGTCAGAGTTTTCTTAATATGAACCCTATTCAACGAAAACAGGCAGTTCGCAATGCACGAGTTTGTGACAATTGTCTCGGCTATGGCCACATGTCGCGAGAATGTCCGAGCATAAAGAATTGCTATTTCTGTCAGCAGCGTCATCATTCCCTTCTACATGTACATGACAACAACAACAACAATCAAGATAACAATGCGCCAACAACAACGATGCAACATGCACAAGCCAGGCAATCGCATCAGGGGGCTGTAAATGTAAATGCATCGGGTTTTCAACCTATGGACAACCAGCAAGCATCGACGAGTAGGCAAGTGAACACCTTTTATTCACTTTCACAACGAGCAAGGGTGTTATTAGCAACAGCCGTAGTGAGGGTTAGGTCAGCTGATGGACGTTTCCATGATTTGCGTGCTCTGATCGATCCCGGATCCGAAGCCACATTTATCTCAGAGTCTGCAGCACAGTTGTTGAAATTGAAAAAGCATCGTACCTTTGTCGAGGTATCTGGGTTGGGGATGGTCAGCAGTGGCATAACACAAAACTATGTCGACATTATGTTTGCATCGCGACATTCGACATTCGAGAGCGTCGTTAGGGCGTTCGTTTTCAAGTCGCTGACTGGGCTTCTTCCGGCCCAACGGGTGGAACCTGACAAATGGTCACATCTTTCAGGTTTGAGTCTTGCAGATCCCGAATTCCATGTTCCTGCGCCAGTAGACTTACTGTTTGGAAGTGACGTTTTCGCCGAAATACTCCTTCCAGATATCCTGCGCAGCGAAAACCACATCCTCCGATAGCACAAAAAACCCGATTAGGATGGGTTATTCTTGGCAAAGTTCCAGCAGATAATCCGCAGCATATACGTAGTTTCGTGCAGTTCACAGATCTGAGTTCCGAGCTGCAAAAATTTTGGGAAATGGAGGAGGAGCCGTCCCAAACCAGGGATCCTGAAGAAGACGTCGTTTGTGATGAACATTTTGTTCGACATACCCAACGTTTATCCAACGGGCGGTATCAAGTCAAGCTGCCGTTTAGGGAGGAAGGTCATCCTGCGATGGGGTCCAGTAAGGAATGCGCGTTTCGTCGATTTGCCCTGTTGAAAAAAAAATTAGTCTCAGATCCGAAATTGCATGATGATTACAGCGCATGTATACGGGAGTATTCGACACTACAGCATATGGAGGAAGTGGATCTAGTGGACGATGTGACACTTAAAACTCCGTATCATTACTTCTTGCCGCATCATGCAGTCTTTAAAGCAACTAGCACCACTAGAAAGCTCAGAGTTGTGTTTGACGCAGCGGCTAAGACATCGGATGGGAGATCTTTAAACGATCGTTTACTCGTGGGTGCAAAACTACAATCCAATATTGTGGACATAATTCTGCGATGGAGGACTCATCGAGTGACGTTCACAGCAGACATCGAAAAGATGTATCGGCAGATTTTGGTGAGTCCCTGTGATCGCTACTATCAGCTAATCGTCTGGAGGGAACAACAATCTGCACCGCTGAAGGCCTACAAGCTAAAAACGGTCACTTTTGGTACTGCAAGTGCACCATATTTAGCAATCCGGATCCTGAAAAGGTTGGCTGATGACGAGGAACACAATTTTCCCGTGGGAGCAAAGGTGGTTCGTGAGGACATGTACGTCGACGACTTGATCAGCGGAGCCGATTCTGTAGACGACGCTAGGCAAAAGCGTAACGAGACTCGTCAATTGTTAGCCTCTGCAGGATTTCATTTGAGAAAGTGGACAAGTAACGAGAAAGCGTTGGTGGAGGACATTCAGGAGCGAGTTCGTGAAATCGATTTTGAGCTTCCGTTCGGATCACTGAACCATGTTAAAACACTGGGAATTAAGTGGTACCCCATAAGTGACTCATTTTCCTTTCAGAATTTTCAACCGGATACTAAAGAAATAACGAAGAGGTCAATGTTGTCTACGATAGCTAAATTGTTTGATCCACTTGGCTGGATTTCACCGTGTATCATCACTGCCAAGATGATGAAGCAACAACTTTGAAGCCTCGGTTCGAACTGGGATGATCCCATCCCCTTGCAGTTAAAGGAGCAGTGGGAAGCTTTTCGCCGAGAACTGCCACTGATAGAACGCATCAAAATTCCAAGGTGGATCAACACGATGCAGAATAATAAGGCGGTGGAGTTGCATGGGTTTTGCGACGCATCGATGAAAGCATTTGGTGCAGCGGTTTATGTTCGAGTTTTGGACAGCGATGACAATATTCATGTTCATCTCGTCATCTCAAAGACCAAAGTAGCTCCTTGTAAGAGGACCGTGTCTCTTCCGCGCTTGGAACTTTGTGGAGCAGTAATTTTGGCCACTTTACTTCAATACGCTGTCGAAGTTATGAATGTTCAAACGACTTACGCATGGACAGATTCCATGATTGCGCTTGCCTGGATACGTTCACCGCCTGCAAAATGGGACACGTTTGTAGCTAATCGCGTCTCCGAAATACAACGCCTAACCACGATTAATGCATGAAGGCATGTACCAACGCACCATAATCCCGCTGACCTAGCATCACGAGGCGTACTCCCTGGAGCTCTTGAGTCACTGGACTTTTGGTGGAGAGGACCGCGTTTCTTACATAATCGATGGGAGTTTGAGGCTCCTGAACAGCCCTTAAACATTGACACAGAGGTAGAGAGACGTGCAGTCAGAGCACACTGTGTTCACAGCTCAAACGGCGATAGCGTTAGTGAGGTGGTTCACCGGTTTTCTCATCTCTCAAAAGTAGCGAGGGTTTTAGCTACGTGTTTGCGATTCGCCTATAATTGCAGAAGAACGAAAGATGAGAGGAGATCGGAGCCACTAACCCCACAGGACTTATCCGCGGCAACATTCCTCGCAGTCAAGGCATCACAAAAGGAGATGTTCCCGACGGAGCTGTTGGAGATGGAAACAACGGGCAGAACACCAAAACCCTTGTGCGCACTAAACGCATTCATCGATGCTCACGGGATCTTGCGTGTGGGAGGACGCCTGCAGAATTCCACCCTAACTTATGAGGAGCAGCACCCCATAATGCTAAAAATTAATCACCACTTCACCAGTCTGGTAGTTCGGGACGCTCACGGCAAAACATTCCATGGTGGAATTCAGCAAATGGTTGGGATTGGATTGGGCAGATTAAGAGGATTGTCAAATACCACATCCACAGGTGCAACGACTGTTTTGGACAGAAGGCCAAGGAAATGCAGCAGCTGATGGGCAGTTTACCAGCAGCACGGGTACAAATGTCCAGACCATTTAGCCACACTGGCGTCGACTATGCAGGGCCGATCGAATTAAAATCTTGGAAAGGTCGCGGTGGAAAATCATATAAGGGATATTTCGCACTTTTCATCTGTTTAGCGACGAAGGCGATTCATATCGAGGTGGTGTCTGACCTAACAACTCGAGCGTTTTTGTCGACGCTTTACGGCACGACGTGGAGTATGCACCCAAATATATAGTGATTGCGGCACAAATTTCATCGGAGCTAACGCCGAACTACAAAGGATATTACGGGATGCGCAGCATGATTGGAACGAGGTCGCTGGCACATTGGCGAATTTAGGTACCGAATGGCATTTCATCTCCCCCGCTTCTCCTCATTTTGGAGGACTATGGGAAGCCGGGGTGAAGTCGGTCAAGTACCACTTGAAAAGAGTAGTCGGCAACGAGAGGCTTACCTACGAGGAACTCGCCACGCTTCTGGCACAAATAGAAGCGTGTCTGAATTCAAGGCCCTTATGCCCTCTTTCCGACAACGTCGATGACTTAGAAGTTATCACGCCAGCACACTTTCTGGTCGGCGAACCCCTTCAAACAATACCACAAGGCGACAGCGCATTGCGGAAGGCGGGATATCTGGACCGTTGGAAACGGCTACAATTATACCTTGATACGTTTTGGCGCAAATGGAACACCGAATACCTGTCGCGACTCCAACAACGACCGAAATGGGTCAAAACCGAAGGCGATCCAAAAATCGGCGATTTGGTGATTATCAAAGACGAACGTCTTCCACCGTCTCGTTGGAGCCTAGCGAGAATCCAAGAAACTCATCCCGGATCGGACGGATTGACTCGTGTCGTAACCCTTAAAACGAAATCAGGGCTCCTCAAACGACCAATCGCAAAAATATGTAGCCTACCAACCAACAAAAGCAACGAGGACAACACACCTCTATAAATATATACATTTAAACACACAAAAATCTGAAATCAAAAAAAAAAAAACTGGATAATGACAATTAAAACATTCACTACACGACAATATCAACCTAGACCTATCACATATTAACATACAGTCCACATCTAACACAAACAAAACGTTCACAACCAATCTATACGCTATGGAAAAGCCGTCGTATCAAAAACACGCGATTTCGTAACATAGCCATTTCACAATCATATAACTAAGGCATCGTAGCAAAAACATGTCATGCATAACTTAACACTTAACAAATAATTACTAGCATATTCGACTAACGACAAAACACAAAACCACAAAAACCATATCGAACACAACAATCGTTGTAATCGATTATCGATAACACTACGGAACAAAACCAGCACATTCCTACCTTATCACAAATAAAAACCAAAACAAACCAAAATTCAAAATATATATATATAAAAATGTACTTATGCGCCGAGCATAATATTTAATTGCACTCGCGAATATACACACACACATATAATTCGACTGCTGATTGTAATAAATGCAAAAAAAAAACCATAATGAATTTAAATTATCACCTGCGATTCAGCAGCCATCATCTTCATCAGCATCAGCATCATCAGCATTATCATCGTTATCGTCGTCATCACCGTCACTATAAAATTCACGATCACTATATTTAACCGAACACATAAATTATACAAACAAACAAAAAAAAAAAAAACTACACTTCCGTTGACACTTTAAATTAAATTCATTACAATACTATACTACAACTACAAACAAACAAAACCGCACGATCGCCATTCATATTTATGATAAAACTATATTGAACTGGACTTAGAGTGGAATACGAGTGCAAGGGAGATGCACATTGTACCTTGCACATGCATTTATAAATGTTTACATTTTTTATATTGAATTTCGTCTTTTGTCTGTCCTTGTCTATCTCATTGGACAAATATGTTTGATTATATGTCAGAATATTAATCGTCTCTCTCTTTACATGTTCAAAATGGAACTTAAGAAGGTCGGCAAGGTAGTCAACGTCAACAGGATCGTCATTGAGGTGGACGAATATCATTTTCCATTCAGGAAACTTGTTACAAGGAAGGAAGTTGTTACGAGCTCCTATAAGAAGATGAATGAAGGCAGTTTGCGAACTACGTTCACGGCCGGGGAGAATGTTGAGAGTTCAATAGGATCCACAATATGGAACACCCGGTCATAGCAAAATAGAATAGTTTGATACATTGAACTATGAACAAATATAAATATGTATTATTGTATTTTATATAAATAATGAATGTAATGAGTTTACGGAATAAGTGTACTGGCAGAGGTCGAATAAAAGACATATTATAACGTTGTGGACGCCTTTGTTTCTTTGTGTCTTTTTGGTTTTCTTTATTTTATCCAGTAAAAAATACATGTCGTAACAGATTTACACGTGGACGTCGACAAAGGGATGACTATTTAGCGAGCGAAAAACGACGAAGGAAAGAACGAAGCGACAGTGTTTTTACAATTGTAAAAAGCTTTTTTTTGGTAAGGGTATTTATACAAATTCTTGAGAGAGAGGTAACGTTAAATTCAAATATTTAAAGTTTAAGGCGAATTCAAAAATAAATTTATTATGGCGAATGGTATAAAAGAAGCGCCAGATTTGAATATTCAGCGAAGAAATAAGTTTAGATGTTACTAGTATAATATCTATACTATATACGATAGTGAAATGATCTAAATAAAGATGATGATAACGATGTGATGATGACGGTGCGGTGACGATGCGATGATGATGACGATGTGAATATAATTCTGCGCCAACAACGTTAAAGGAAAAAAACAAGAATAAAATGTTGACCAAAAGGACTTTTGCAGCTCTTGATGCAATAATTTTTAGGCATTTTCACTCTTGTTTTTGTATAATTTTGTTATTAATTAATTGTTTTTGTTTATTTGTTTTTAGTAGTATAAAATCTATGTATAGAAAATGGTTCAAATTAATTTGTTCCAAACAATAACCCTTGTTTGCCGCAACAACGCCGTTCTCACGGTTTCGCTTTTATTTTGTGTACACAATCCAATTCTATTTCTGAATTTTTAGTATTTAAAAATAGCTTTTGGATACTCCTTAATACTGGATTTTTTTATAATTCGCTTTATTACAAAGTTTTTACGAAATATTCGCGCAAAACTCGTCTTTCGCCGTACAAATTCACCAATTTGATCATACCTACAATTAATGCAGCCGATGTTTTTTTGTGGAATGCCTACTTTAGGAGTTTTTTGGTCCTTTGCTGGGCACTTGGCTCTTCATAAATTGAATTGCCTCACCAAATTTTAAAGTTCAATTGACAGGAACATTGCATATCTACATAATTGCAGATCTCTTTTTAATATATTGTCAAACATTGTTCATGATGGTTAGATTTCGAATGCGCATATTGCACTTTTCCTTGGAACAATTTGTTTGGCTTCGACAATATTTTTTTTAAATATAGATAAGTAAGAACGTAAGTTGTACCAAAACTTATTTGTTTGTTAAAGGTTTCTAATATGAAACCAAAGGAATCTGCACAGACAGAAATACCACCGCCCGGCCCCTACAATCCAAACGACCAAAGCAGATCCGAAATCAACATCTTCACCTACACCTGATGGAAAAATAAGCAACAAATCATCTTCCAGTAAATAAAACTCAGACTTTTTATTTTTAAGTAAAGTGACGATTGAATTTGATTGAATCTCTTATATTTGATATTTGATACTTTTTCAATGACTCTTCTTTTACGGAAACGGCTCACCGAAATCTTCAAATGGGTTCCTCTTTGAAATTGGAAAACGAAAGCACTGGGTGTGAATGCAGAGTTCCACTGCTTTGGTTTTCGCATTGGTTTTCTAAATGCCTTTAAAAGAAAATTTTGCAAGCTGTCAACAAATACGCAAACTAAGATTAAAATACCTTTTCTGCGAATTTCCAAATAAGCTCACTTCGGCCCTAATACAAAAGAAGTTGGCTTTTCTTTCTTTCCTCTATTATGTTTCAAAAATTTATTATATTCCTAATTGAATCGCAAAAATGTATTGTACCATATGTTTTTTTTAAAAATCTGCTGCTGTTTTTGTTCTCATGTACCTACTTCGCTTTTTTAAGCAATTTTACTCCATACATTTTTTCAGAAGTGACATCGCTAAACCCAACGAACTGTATTTGACTGGTGAAACAACAATCTCAGCTTTACCCTTAAAAGTGGGAACAGTTCCGTTGTTTAAAACGAACGTATTTTCTCAGTGTTTAAATAAAGTATTTAACCAATTTCTATCTAGCAAGGGCGTAAATTCCTTGTTGTTGTGACAAACAAACAAGGAAGTATTTAGCCAATTATTTGTTTTCACAACAACAAAATCCAACACATGTACTCTTTTTTAAAAATCAATATACATCAACCATAATTAAATTAACACCAACATTAACGCCTGTAGTTCCGTAAAGCGTTTTATAAAAAAGGCTTTAGACCACAGCTTTTAAAATATTTTAGTTGCATTCCTTCCAAGATGATAGAAAAACAAGCACCAGAATTGACCTCCACATTGAATTTGATATTAATAACATGCATATATATGATACAAGGTTCAATATTAGACAGACGTAATGAGTTTAAAGTTACATTACCCAAACTCAAATGCGATAACTGTTGAATATAGTTGGCAAAATAAAAAAAAAATAAACAAAAAAATTTTAGGCATTAACGGCCTTGTAAAACCTAGCTTCTCCGAATCCGATCGACAAATTTGAAAAGCTTCTCATGACAATTGATACTCTTGGATGTTTGTCAGACATTCGCAAGAGGTGGGGCCACCAAATAAACTTATCGTCCAATAGTTCGCCCAAGCGGACTGTAGCCCGTCCCTATGTTTTTTTATTTTTTTTTATTTATCTAATCAGGTCATATGAAATTTATTTATGTGTGTTAAGAAAATCTGTCAAATTAAAATATTTGAACAAGCCGATTGATATTGCTTTGATTGAACCGATGTGGTTTTTCGTTGGCGTTTTCTGATTGCCAAGTTTGCAATACCACCCATCCAGTTTGGCACCGATAAAAATAAGTTTCGACAGCAACGTTTTAAATTCTGTTTTTGTTTTAGATCAGTCGTAGTATCAGAAAGTCAATTAGGACAAACCAAAACGCTAATTACAAATGCTTTTATTTTTGTTTTTATACTAGCCTAATCCAAACATATATTACTATACTTTCATAGATGCTGAGATTCAAGAATGGTATAAAGGATTTTTAAAGGACTGTCCTAGTGGACATTTATCAGTTGAGGAGTTCAAAAAAATATATGGGAATTTTTTCCCGTATGGTGATGCAAGTAAGGTACGTATTTTTTGGAATGGAAATATTTTAATATGCTGCCTAATTTGTTCGATACTTCCTACATACATAATTACAAAGAGTGTTCCTTGTATATTTCTAATATCGCTTGCGGTCTCGATAGGAATGTATATATACATTGCGTACTATATACCATGATGATAAAGGCCGTCGTAGTGACTTATATTCGGTAGTGAATAAACTTGAAACTTGGATATTTTTTTCTTTTTTTTATCAATTAAATTATCATTTTTCTTTTTTCAAAATAATTAAAACTTTGCATTGATGTGGTATTAATAATCCATTGATGCAAAGTTTCACGATATATACAAATGCTTTGTTACAGTGGCATTTTAGTACGATTTAGTATACATTTCATCTGCTGTCTTATTTTCCGTTAATCTAACGAAAAAAGTCTTATTGCTGATTGCTTTTGAAGGTGTTTCCATTCTACATACAGTCATACATACACTCATTTTCACTTGATTACAAGCAGGTACTTAGTTTCTTGATTTAATTTTAAATCCTTCGATAATCTGGGAAAAATCAAATGCATCATGAAAGAAGGCTATATAATGTCAGTGTTGTTAAAAAAAAATTGGGATTAAGTACATAAATTCAATTTTTATGATGTTTTCTCAATAAGGTCATCAAATTAGTCCTTTTTTCTTTTCACTTGATCACAAACGGTAACAAAATGTACCTATTATCATATTTTCAACCAAGTATAAAGGCATTAAGAGTACCAGGGACCTTAGTTCAAAACACAATTTCATAGAAACCACTATTTTGGGTAAACAAAACTCATTAACTAAAAAGGAAATATGCCAAATTCGAGCTTACCAGGAACAACGTACATCTATTCGTTTTATAGCCAGTGTTCAATTCCAACTTTGCATAAGTGCGCAATTGCATTTTTTATTGCTGATATCTGTATCTTTATACCCTATTCTAAGGGTATATTAATTTTGACGCATAGTTTGTAACATACCTTAATATTGCCCGTAGACCCCTAAAAGTTACTATATTTATGATCAGCATCGATAGTAATGTCGATCTAGCCATGTCCGTCCGTCTGTAGCCAAAAATTAGGCCTTAAAACTGGACCTAGAGAGCTGAAATTTTAACCATATACTCTCTAGGGTCCCGAAATAATCAAGTTTACGAATTTTTGAAATCCGCCCACAGACACGCCCACAAACTCAAAAAAACAAATTTTGAAAAAAATCGAATTTTAAGCTAGAAAGCTGAAATTTTTTATATATGATCTATGACTCCTAAAACTGCTCGGGATAAAAAAATTTCAAAATCCGCCCACTGACACGCCCACAAATAAATAAAATAATTTTTTTTTACCCTATTCTAAGGGTATATTAATTTTTGAAAATCCAAAGTTTCAGCTAGGGAGCTGAAATATGTAGTATATACTCTCTATGGGCCCTTTATTCTCATGTGTAAATATTTTCAAAATCCGCCCACTGACACGCCCACAATTATTATTTTTTTTTTTTGAAAATTCAAAGTTTGAGCTAGGGAGCTGAAATTTATAATATATACTCGCTAGGGTTGGCAACTCTGCTACAAAGTGTATAGTTCAATAACAAAATTTCCTCTCGTAAAATTCTTAAATATAACTAGCCAAAGTTCGTAATTAATAATTAAAAGTATATAAACAGGTGCGTCGACTGTCTGTTTCTATAAATAAAACAGCAAAAGCAGGTAATCCTAATTTATTAGCTGTGAAATAAACTTTCCAAGTAGACACCTAAGTCACATGACTGACAACAAAAGGAAAATCGATCAAACGTCACCTGAAAAAAATATTTATCCACTTTTTAATACCAACAGACCATCAAAGGTTTATAAATCTCAAAAGACAATGTCGATCTCCCAATCTGACCTTGATAAAATCAAATCCATTATTGAGGCATCGCTCAATATAGGACTCTCCAAAGCGACGGCCAATCTAGCAACAAAAGACGATCTCAACAAACTTAGCAATGAGATACACTCGCTAAGACAACAAAACCAGAATTTATCTGAAAAAGTGCAGCATTTTGAAAATCGATGTTGCATTCTAGAAGAGGAGCTTGAACTGCAGAGCAGAGAGATCAGAGGGAAAAATATTATTTTCACGATTCCAAACGACCGATCTGACCCCCAAGAAAGGATTCATATCATAACCACACTTTTGCTAGGCTCTGATGCAGACCAACAACAAATGCCACAAGCCATAAAACTTAGTGAAAACAAGAAAACAATTAAACTCAAACTTAGCACTGGTTCCAATGAAACTGCAATGCAAATGTTAAGAAATTCCTTGAAGCTAAAAGGCACAGGCTGCTATATCCAACGAGACCTTAGCAAACAATCACAAATCAAACGTCGAATTCTACTCGGGTATCGAAAAGTCGTCAAAACAATTAATCCAAGCGAAGCAGTATTGATTAAAAATAACAATTTATTAATTGGTAATAGAACATTTTATTTAGACAATAATAACAAACTTAAATATAATAACACAAACGGAGAAGACGAACTACAGAATATCTACGGAAAACTCAATTTTAATGCTGTCAACGAAACTATGTTGTCAAACAGACGTCAGCGTGAATGGCCCAAACCAGATGCACCAGTGATGACACTTTACACCGAAGGTCCGGAAGGTAGTAGTGTCATACAAAACTGAGAATTAAGCGTCGTCAGCTCAAACAAATTTATCTCTGCAAATATTTTATCTTACAATATATCTGGATTAAGTAATAAATTGTTATTTGTAGATTTTTTTAACTATGTTAAGAACTTTGAAATTTTCTTTTTATTTGAAACACATTTAACAAGCGATAATTTAAGTAATTTTAATAAATATTTCGATGGCTTTAAGTTAATTTGGAGCGAAGCAAGTAAAACCTACATAAAGGGGCGTGCAAGTGGAGGAAGCCTGTACGGGATAAAAAAATCACATTTAAAAACTTACGATTTTGATGAATTTGAAGGAACTACCGTAGTAAAATGTGTAACACAAAATAATAATACATATATCGTTCCATCATATATAAACTGCAGCAAATGGACTCACGACTTTGAGAGGCTGTGTAATACAATGTCATGTTTAGCTAGCAAAAACGTTATGCTGATTGGAGATTGGAATTCGAGAATAAGTGACTCACAAACCACTATAGTGCAAACTGTAACAAACCCTAGTATATGCTGTACCAATGGGGTATCTAAAGACATAGTCTGCAATAAAAATGGAACAGATGTACTAGAGCTGCTCCAAATGTATGATCTTATTGTGTTAAACGGCTGTACAGAAGGTGATAGAGAAGGGCATTACACATTTGTCGGAGGACAAGGCAATTCAGTTATTGATTTTTGTGCTGTTAACAACGACTGGACTGGGAAAATTAAAAAATTTGAGGTACAATACAAAACTTTTTCGGATCACATGCCAATCGTGGTTGAAGTTGATGGTGAAACACCCTCATATCACAAAAACCTGCCCCTGATACCAAGACTTAAATGGAAATCCGAAAAAAGAAATACCTATCACAGGTTATTAGACAGCTTGCTCTCAGCAAATAATTCGATACCTGAAGAAACAGAAACACTCGCAAACCAAATAACTTGTTATATAAGAAGTGCTGCATCAAACAACATTTCAAATATAAGGTCACCATTTAAACAAAAATGGTTTGATAGAGAATGCATAAATGCTAGGAAGAAATCATTTGCCCTTTTGCGTGTCTGGAGAACTTGTAATGACCCTGAGGTTAAAAAGTGGTATAACCAAGTGAATACCCACTACAAAAATCTATGCCTAGCTAAGAAAACTGACTTCGATAATCAGCAAGCTCTCTTACTTAGTCAAACCAAGTCTTCGAAGGACTTCTGGAGAATAGCAAGGGAGATTAATGGTACAGTTTATCAAATAGGTACAGGAGTATCTGCTGATGATCTATCCATATATTTTAAACATCTTCTACTGGATAACTCAAACCTTTCTTTCTCGTATGCGGACCCCCTCATTTTCGACGATTCCCTAGATGGTGAGGTAACAACTGATGAAATCAATGCTGTTATCATGAAATCCAAAAATGGAAAGGCGCCAGGCGAAGATGGGATTCCGTACGAATTCTACAAAAATGCTAGTCCAACTTTAATCAACTATTTGAAAGTTCTCTTCAACAGTGTGTTCTCGAGTGCAGACATCCCTTCATCGTTTAAGAAGTCCGTAATATTCCCCATCCACAAAAAGGGTTCGCTGGAAAACGTAGAAAACTACAGGGGAATCTCATTCATGAATGTGTCAGCCAAGATATTTTGCGGCATACTTGTAGGACGATTAGAAAAATGGGTAGATGAAAAAAATATTCTGACAGAGCGTCAAGCTGGATTCAGAAAAAACTTTTCAACCGTTGACCAAATATTCACATTATCTGCGATTATAAGAGCCTTTCAAGCCAGAAACAAGAAAATGTATAGCTTTTTTGTAGATTTCAAGGCAGCTTTTGATCTTGTTAGCCGAAGTGCACTCTTCTATAAACTGTCTCAGTTGGGTATCTCTACAAAATTTCTTAAGACCATTAAAAAAATGTATGCCGAAACAAGTGCAGCAGTCTGGGATGGAAAGGATTTCTCAGAATGGTTTAAAACACAGACTGGTGTAAAGCAAGGATGTCCTCTTAGTGCCTTATTGTTTTCTCTATTTATAAACGACATAGAAAAAGATTTGCCTGGTGGAGTACGAATTGCTAATACCGTGGTCAATGTCTTGTTATATGCCGATGATCTTGTTCTACTCTCTGAATCTCCTGAAAATCTCCAATTGATGATAAATCGTCTAGCCAGTTACTGCAAAAAATGGGGACTAACCATCAACACCGAAAAATCTAAAATTATGGTATTTTCCCGTTCACCACGAGTGCAAAGTGGAAATAGATGGTTTTATAATGGAAGCCGATTAGAGATTGTGAAGGAACTCAAATATTTAGGAGTGAAACTGAACCCAACCCTAGAATTTGGTAAACATCTAACGGATAAAGCCAAGTCTTCCCAAAGCTTAGTGAATCTATCATGGAAAAATGTTTTTGCAAACAAGCGGATTCTCCTCTCAACGAAATACAGAATATTTGATTCAGTTGTTAAATCAACTCTTTGTTACGCCTCTCAAGTTTGGGGATCAGACGAGTACGAAGTAATCGAGAAATTCCACAGGAACTTCTTGAAAAAATTATTCAACTTACCAATGAAATCGCCGAACTACACAATCTATTTGGAAACGGGTCTTCCAATGCTTTTTACAAGCACTCTCAAATCGCAAGCGGATTAAATCATTAAAATAGGTTCGTATCCAGACTCCCGAATAACCAAAAAAATGCTATCTTATGAATTAAGAAACAAGGACTGGTGGGCGTTAAGATGGTTAAGAATTGGAAACGCGTGTGGAGAAACTATTTCATTCGATCTAAACAACCTGGACAACTTAAAGAACCAACTTTATCGAATAATAAATAAAAATGAAGATGCTATTCGTGTGCGATTTATAGAGAAAGCTCGTGAATCAGATAGCAGAGTATTGTATTCTCACCTGAACTTCAATCTAAAGGATAAGAACTATTTCAATGACTCACTCAACTATAGTGAAATATCTCTTATTTTCAAAACAAGGTGTGAGTTGATTGGTTTAAATGGCAGCCCATATAATGGAAGCTTCAACCAGTTTTGTAATATTTGCAACTTAAAAGCGAAAGAAGACTGCTTTCACATTATTAGTGTTTGTCCAATCTACAAACCACAGAGACTAGCTTACTTCGGAAAAAAATTCCTTACCATGCAGGAGACAATACAAATTCTGAACGAGTGTGATTGGAAAAAGTTATTTTATTATATTAAATCCATCTACAAATACAGGTCGCTATTAATAACAGAGTATTATGATTGATTAAGTTTATTAAAAAAATAACTATATTGTTAAAGTAACAAATGTAGGTACATGTATAAGCATTTTGCTAACCAAGCTGACGGCTAAGCCATAGCTTTAAAATTCATTCTATCTTGTAACTTATGTAATAAGAAAATATTAAATAAATGAATTTCTTACTTACTTACTTACTTTACTACTCTCTAGTAGCCCTTTTTTCTCATGTGTTAATTTTTCTTAAATCCGCCTACTGACACGCCCACAATTAAATAAAACAATTTTATTGAAACACCTAAGTTTGAGCTAGGGAGCGTTTTTTTTGATAAAATCCTTTAAATGTTATATAACAAAATATGTAGAGCGTTTTTAACAATTCAACCATACTTAGACTTTTGTCACGCCCACTTATGAGGGATAGGAATAAGAATAGGGTATCCAACAGTTCGCCCAAGCGGACTGTAGCCCGTCCCTATGTTTTTTTTATAATTTGCGTGCGCTAAAGGGATTTCTTTTTTTCTGTAGTGACACAGTACCCTTATAGAGGAAACCACAGCGCAGGCATTTTTGTTTGTTGCTGTAAGTACAAGGTGGGGCAAAAGTCATCACCCAGTGGCGTTCACCAATCCGACTGAAAACTACATAGGATAGATGTCAAACGTCGTGGATCATTTAGAACATTGGCACCAGAATTGCCTAAGGCACAACCAAGGGCTGAAAACCCTATCGGAAGATGCTATAATATTTGCAATTAGCGGCAAATGTCAATTTTACTTTGACATTTGTGAAGTAAACAGATGACAACTTTTGCGCCACCTTGTAGCTCTCAGCAAATTATTAATTGCCTATTTTTGGGTGCTACTTACTGCTTGAAAGAATAGAAGGATAGGAAAGTAGTTTGATGCGATGGGATTTTTTTTCTCCACAGGTGGCGCCTAGATTGCTTTAGGGAGATCTGTTTTTGTTGGGTGTATTCAATTTATAAAAATCATGGCCCTGGTCGGGATTCGAACGCACGACCTGCCAATCACTTAGTGAATACACAACCATCGCACCATTGCCACCTGCGACGATCTTAAGTTGCGACGAGTGTGGGAACCCAAAACTTCTAGTCCATACTTCGCGCCGAAACATGAGTTGCGTTAGCCTATGAAAAGGGTTTTCATTCGTACGAATAAGAATTGAAGAAAGATATGGATTGAATTCCCGCGCTCAGCGATACGATAGGCCACGGGCCATTTGTTTGTAAAAAATTAAATTAAATTGACTTTCGGCAGTACGAGTGAACGGTTGTATTGAATAGATAATAAGAAAATAAAGGTGCAAAATAAAGTCATAATTATTTCATTAAAGGGCCAAAATTAGAATTAAAACCTGGTAAGATTGGAAGAGGACCAACTGTTATTCATAGCTGTCTTAAAGACCCTGAGAACTATGGAAAAAACTGGAAAGGAAGGGGTCGATTCTAGCAGGTGCTTCAAATTCAAGACTTTCCCGCAAAAACTAGAGTTGAAGCTAGTAGATCCATTGAATTTATAATAAATCAATGCATTTTTAGTTTAGCTAAAACAATAAAAAAACATAGGGGCGGGCTACAGTCCGCTTGGGCGAACTGTTGGATACCCTATTCTTATTCCTATATCTCATAAGTGGGCGTGACAAAAATTTAAAGGATTTTATCGAAAAAACTAAGCTTTTGTAAATAAAAACGCTCCCTAGCTCAAACTTTGGTTTTTCAATAAAATTGTTTTATTTAATTGTGGGCGTGCCAGTAGGCGGATTTAAAAAAAATTTAAGTATGAGCATAAAGGGCACCTAGAGAGTATATACTATAAATTTCAGCTCCCTAGCTCAAACTTTGGACTTTCAAAAATAAAAAAAAAATAATTGTGGGCGTGTCAGTAGGCGGATTTTGAAAATATTTACACATGAGCATAAAGGGCCCCTAGAGAGTATATATTAAAAATTTCAGCTCCCTAGCTCAAATTTTGGTTTTTCAAAAAAAATATTTTATTTAATTGTGGGCGTGTCAGTGGGCGGATTTTGAAAATTTTATGTCCCAAGCAGTTTTATGGGCCAAAGATCATATATAAAAAATTTCAGCTTTCTAGCTCAAAATTCAATTTTTCCCAAAATTTGTTTTATTTAATTGTGGGCGTGTCAGTGGGCGGATTTTGAAAATGTTATGTCCCAATCAGTTTTATGGGCCATAGATCATATATAAAAAATTTCAGCTCTCTAGCTCAAAATTCGATTTTTTCCAAAATTTTGTTTTTTTGAGTTTGTGGGCTTGTCTGTGGGCGGATTTCAAAAATTCTTAAACTTGATTATTTCGGGACCCTAGAGAGTATATGGTTAAAATTTCAGCTCTCTAGGTCCAGTTTAAAGGCCTAATTTTTGCCGACGGACGGACGGACGGACGGACATGGCTAGATCGACATTACTATCGATGCTGATCATAAATATAGTAACTTTTAGGGGTCTACGGGCAATATTAAGGTATGTTACAAACTATGCGTCAAAATTAATATACCCCTAGAATAGGGTATAAAAAACGAGATTGGGAGCACGGATTTGTATTAATTAATGACTTAAGTTTTGCTAAAACAAAATGAGAAAATCGGAATATAAAAGATCTAGGCCTTTAGTTTAGCTAAAACAAAGAAAGCAAAAAAAACAAGAGAATTTACTTAGAATGCTGCAAATTATTTTCGATTAATCATGGCATGTACGGTAAATCGAATAAGCGTTCTCCAACTACACCCAATTAAGATTTTCATTCTTGAAATAGTTAAAAGCTCTTGCGGAAGTAAAGTCGGTCGATTTTCCTGTAAAATTGGGCATTATGCCAGGGAGTGAAAAACGTGCAAAGTGAACACCTGGGGTTAAAGTCCATTCTATGAGGTCTGAAGTTCAATTACAACATTTTAGTACAAATTTTAAAAATCACACTCATTGCGCCAGAACCGTAAACTTGTTGTTGAAGTAAATATCCAAAAATAATACCGGATCCCAAGGAAAGTTTGAGATGCCTGTAAACGGATCTACTAGAGGACTCTTTCTAGCTGCCCAAACACAACTTAAAGACATTGTTGTCGACCGCGGCAATGCAATCGAAAGTGATGTTCATTCAGCGTTATTCTTATTCAGCTAACGTGAACCAATCTTTAAGGCTGTGGTTCCTGTTTCACAAGCATATGTTAAGACTGGCATGGCTAGAATTTTAGCAAGTAAGGCTCGTGTTTTAAAGCGTGTAAAAGATTGGGTCGCCCACAACGTTCGGATAACTCCATAAGACTTGCCGACTCCAAGATTAATGTGGTTGTCCCAAGTTAAGAATCGATTAAAGGTCACCCCAAGGTTCTTGACGGATTCTACATACTCAATAGGAGCATCTCGGAGTGTGAGGATAGGAAAATAAGCCACATCTAGGGGCTTTCGCGAAATCACGATGCACTTAGTTTTATCTCGATTTAATATCAGTCCATTTTGTTGAGACCACTGCACTATATCGGCAAGATCATTGATAATCGATTGCGCGGTGTGCTCTATTAAACCCAGAGGACAGCTTCATACGAGCTGAGCATCATCAGCATACAAATGAATTGAGCTGTTTTTGATGACATTAGAAAGATCGTTGACATATAGGGAGAAAAACAAAGGCCCTAGTATGGATCCCTGAGGGACACCACTTATGATAGGCAGGGGGTTTGAAAGGGATTGATTATCTTCTATGGCTTGAAATCTGTGAGTTAAGTATGACGATACCAACTTTATAGCACAAGACTCAAAATTATATACAGGGTGTCCCTTAATTCGTTGGCAATATTTTAGGGCATGATTTATGGGCATATTCTATGGAAAAAATTGTTTTACAGCAAGGGTCTATCTCTAATTTTTATATCATTTATTGAGGATTTAAGAAAAGGCTGGGTGTACCCTGACCCATGTTAACGGTAATTGCGCTGTTAGTACTAATGATAGAAATTTCGTTTAGGCCTCTATTTTTAGAAGAAATATTAGCCTTTGTAATGCATTTAAATAAATTTTATATCCAATTTTTAACCTGTTCCATTTTTCCTGTCCATGCTAATTTTTTTGACTTTCGGTTCAATTTTCTCCAGAAAATGCGTAATAAACATAACGTTTTAATATTTATTTGAATGAAGGTAGCAATAATAAAAATAAAAGCTTACGACAAGTTTGTAGAAAAACCCATTGATTTTATGATACTTGGGAAAACATGGAACTGGTAAAAATGGGAAAAAAGGTTAACAAAAGTTAAGAATAAAAACGATTTTTTTACGGTTTAGGTAATTTTTGGTTTAACGTGCGTACTTTAACAGGAAAAATCCTTAGATTTTATGATACTAAGGAAATCCTGCAACAGGTAAAAAAAGGGGTTTCTGATTTTGTACCTACATTTCTAACAACAGTTGACAATAAGAGCGGTTTTCCGTTGGTTTATTAGAGAACCTGTCAGGACTTACCTAAAAAAAATGGTATAAAAGATTTAAAATCAAAATTAATTCATCATGATAAAAAAGTTTTTTTAAAATGTCTTCATTTACAAACAATGGAATTTCAAATAGTGCGCGACAAAGATACCATGAACTTTATCCAAACCGACGACTTCCTAGTAGAAATGTATTTGGAAATACATATCGAAGGCTTCGAGAAACGGGATCAGTTTCAAATACACGACCTAACGCGGGAGCTCCACAAGTAAGAAGAACTTCGATTGATCAGAGAATACTGGAAGCTGTTACAAATGAGCCATCAATCAGCATCAGATGCTTAGCTTTGCAATTCAATGTTTCCAGACATACAATTTCTGATGTCCTGCATGGAGAAAATCTGTAATCCTGTAAAAAATCCCTTTTTTAAATATTACCTGTTCCATGTTTTCCCAAGTATCATAAAATCTGTGGGTTTTTATACAAACTTGCCGTAAGCTTTTATTATACCCTATTCTAAGGGTATATTAATTTTGACGCATAGTTTGTAACATACCTTAATATTGCCCGTAGACCCCTAAAAGTTACTATATTTATGATCAGCATCGATAGTAATGTCGATCTAGCCATGTCCGTCCGTCTGTAGCCAAAAATAAATAAGGCCTTTAAACTGGACCTAGAGAGCTGAAATTTTAACCATATACTCTCTAGGGTCCCGAAATAATCAAGTTTACGAATTTTTGAAATCCGCCCACAGACACGCCCACAGACTCAAAAAAACAAAATTTTGGAAAAAATCGAATTTTGAGCTAGAAAGCTGAAATTTTGTATATATGATCTATGACTCCTAAACCTGCTCGGAATAAAAAAATTTCAAAATCCACCCACTGACACGCCCACAAATAAATAAAACAATTTTTTTATACCCTATTCTAAGGGTATATTAATTTTTGAAAATCCAAAGTTTGAGCTAGGGAGCTGAAATTTATAATATATACTCTCTATGGGCCCTTTATGCTCATGTGTAAATATTTTTAAAATCCGCCCACTGACACGCCCACATTTTTATACCCTATTCTAGGGGTATATTAATTTTGACGCATAGTTTGTAACATACCTTAATATTGCCCGTAGACCCCTAAAAGTTACTATATTTATGATCAGCATCGATAGTAATGTCGATCTAGCCATGTCCGTCCGTCCGTCCGTCCGTCCGTCCGTCCGTCCGTCGGCAAAAATTAGGCCTTTAAACTGGACCTAGAGAGCTGAAATTTTAACCATATACTCTCTAGGGTCCCGAAATAATCAAGTTTAAGAATTTTTGAAATCCGCCCACAGACACGCCCACAAACTCAAAAAAACAAAATTTTGGAAAAAATCGAATTTTGAGCTAGAGAGCTGAAATTTTTTATATATGATCTTTGGCCTATAAAACTGCTTGGGACATAAAATTTTCAAAATCCGCCCACTGACACGCCCACAATTAAATAAAATATTTTTTTTGAAAAACCAAAATTTGAGCTAGGGAGCTGAAATTTTTAATATATACTCTCTAGGGGCCCTTTATGCTCATGTGTTCATATTTTCAAAATCCGCCTACTGACACGCCCACAATTATTTATTTTTTATTTTTGAAAGTCCAAATTTGAGCTAGGGAGCTGAAAATTATAGTATATACTCTCTAGGTGCCCTTTATGCTCATACTTAAATTTTTTTTAAATCCGCCTACTGACACGCCCAGAATTAAATAAAACAATTTTATTGAAAAACCAAAGTTTGAGCTAGGGAGCGTTTTTATTTACAAAAGCTTAGTTTTTTCGATAAAATCCTTTAAATTTTTGTCACGCCCACTTATGAGATATAGGAATAAGAATAGGGTATCCAACAGTTCGCTCAAGCGGACTGTAGCCCGCCCCTATGTTTTTTTTTTTTTTTTGAAAATTCAAAGTTTGAGCTAGGGAACTGAAATTTATAATATATACTCTCTAGGGGCCCTTTATTCTCATGTGTTATTTTTTTTTAAAAATCCGCCTACTGACACGCCCACAATTAAATAAAACAATTTTATTGAAACACCTAAGTTTGAGCTAGGGAGCGTTTTTTTTGATAAAATCCTTTAAATGTTATATAACAAAATATGTAGAGCGTTCTTAACAATTCAACCATACTTAGACTTTTGTCACACCCACTTATGAGGGATATGAATAAGAATAGGGTATCCAACAGTTCGCCCAAGCGGACTGTAGCCCGTCCCTATGTTTTTTATTATTGTTATCATTCAAAAAAAAAATTAAAACTTTATGTTTATTACGCATTTTCTGGAGAAAATTGAACCGAAAGTCAAAAAATTAGCATGGGCAGGAAAAATGGAACAGGTTAAAAATTGGATATCTTAAGACTGAGTTAAGATATAAAATTTATTTAAATGCAATTACAAAGGCTAAAATTTCTTCTAAAAATAGAGGCCTAAACGAAATTTCTATCATTAGTACTACCAGCGCAATTACCTTTAACATTGGTCAGGGAACACCCAAGTAAGCCTTTTCTTAAATCCTCAATAAATGATATAAAAATTAAAGATAGGCCCTTACTGTACAACAATTTTTTCCTTAGAATATGCCCATAAATCATGCCCTAAAATATTGCCAACGAATTAAGGGACACCCTGTATATGAGACAACTTGCGGCACAAAAAAGAGTGGTCAACCAAATCAAATGCCTGAGAAAAATCAAGAAGGACACTTTGTCTTCGTCCAGCCTAATGTCTTCAGACACACCTATCACAGTAGTGGTACAACTGTGTTTTTGTCGGAAACCAGATTGCTTAGATGATAACAGGTTGAACATGGCGAGATGACGGCTAATTTGCTTTTGGAGGATCCTTTCAAAGGCTTTTGACAAAAAAGGGAGTATTGAAATCGGCCTGTACTCATCACACTTGGAAGATTTTGGGATGGGGATAATTTTTGCTGATTTCCATTGCCTAGGAAAAATCCCTGTAGTCACCACAGTGTTAAAGATATGGGTAATAAAAGGTAGTAAAATGGGTAATACGATTTTAAGAAAAGATGGATGAATGTCATCAAGGCCAACAGCATTCGATTTGATAGATAGAATGCTTTCAACAACATCAGCGCTATTGAAAGCTGTGAAACAGAAACTAGGACAGCAAGCGTAGGAAGATGGGTTGCCACTGCAAACTGCATGACTGCAAACTATTTGACGATTTCTGCGACGAAATAAATTTTGAGTTGAGTTCATTAGGATCAGGAGCATCAACGTTATTGTTTTTGGATTTACCCATGCCAATATTGCGCAGATTATTCCACAAGTGCGTACTTCCTAATGAGGCGTTTAGTTTACTTGAATAAAAGTTAGATTTTGCGACTCGTATTGCAGTAACAACTTTATTGCAAAGTACACAGTATTCTTTTCGATACCCTACCAAACGGAAACGTTTCCAACGAGTGTAAGCAAGGTCTCGCTGTTGCATTAGTTTTTTTTTTTTTTTTTTTGCAAGAGGGTAGGTGAAGATCTTCCAAAGACACTATGAGAATAGCAAGCGCGTGCTCATAGTAGTGTCAGATTTTTACTGACTAAAAACACCTCCCTTCGATAGATTGATGGATACTGCAACTAAGATATAACTTATCAAGCAATTTTTCTATCACGAAATAATAACTTTTGACAGGTTACTTTCCAATGAAAGATCCTGCATGTTCCGCAATTTAGGCGCGGTTAATCTTATCTTGCCAAGTCGAACGGTTTCGTTCTTTGTAGTCGGCGCAATAAATTGCTCTCATCCAAGATTTGTCGGACTGTATTGTTGGTATGTCCGATTAGTCGGTTTCTATGCTTTCTCGCGAAGCTTCTAGTTTCAGCTTCGATTGTTGGAATTCCGAGATCCCTGTGGACATCGTCGTTTCTAGTATACAATGGTGCTTGTACAATTTCTCTAAGCACTTTATTTTGAAAAGTTTGTAAAATATTGGCATTTGTTTTCTTGGTACAACCCCAAATTTGTATACCGTAGGTCCACACCGGCTTTAGCACTTGCTTGTATAAAAGCAGTTTGTTCTCGGTACTGAGCTGGGAATGTTTTCCGAGTAACCAGTACATTTCTCTATATTTAATATCGAGTTCTTTACGTTTCATTTTCACGTGCGAACTCCATTTTAGCTTTGCGTCGAGAGTCATTCCCAGGTATTTGGCCTCGTTTGCAAAGGGTATTCGGGACATGTTTAGGAAAATTGGCAAGTCATTAGTTTTCTTATACGTGAAATTCACGTGAACAGATTTAGTTTCGTTGAGGGCGATCCGCCAGTCCCTCGTCCATTCATTTACCTTATTCAGTGCGATTTGTAGTTTTGCAGTCGTTTCTTCAATTGTATTACCTACTGCAAGGATAGCGGTGTCGTCGGCGAACGTAGCAAGGGTAGTTTCATCTTCTCTTGGTATATCGCGTGTATATAAGAGATAGAGAAGCGGCCCGAGGACGCTACCTTGCGGTACGCCGGCCGAAATTTCTTTGAGCTCCGAGTATTCGTTCCGATTTCTAACACGGAAGAGTCTATTCCCGAGATATGATTCTAGAATATCATGTAGGCATACGGGAAGAACTTGTCGTAATTTAAATTTTAGCCGTCGTGCCACACCTTATCAAAGGCTTGTGAGACGTCAAGGAATACGCTTGAGCATATCTTTTTTTCTTCAAATGCTTTCTCGATTACGTCAGTAATTCTATGCACTTGGTCAATCGTCGAATGCTTGGTTCTGAACCCAAACTGGTGGTCAGGGATAAGATTATTTTCTTCTATAACCGGTTGTATTCGCCTTAATAGTATTCTCTCGAAAACTTTGGATATCACTGGAAGGAGGGAAATTGGTCTATATGATTTTACTTCATTTGGCGGTTTTCCTGGTTTTAAAACCATTATGACCTCCGCAACTTTCCATTGGCTCGGCACGTGTTTTAGTCTGAGTGCCGCATTTATAATCTGAAGAAGCTTAATTAATGCTTTTCTTGGTAGGACTTTGAGAACTTCTCCAGTGATCAAATCATAACCAGGAGCTTTCTTAGGTTTTAGAGATTCGATTTCAAGTTTTAATTCCCTTAGCGTTGCACTTGTGAGTGTTAAATTGTCAGGTAGTAATTCCGTCCTATTAATATTGTCGTGGACCGCTTGACCATCGTACGGTTTAAAGGTTTCTTCTAGATGGGCGGCAAAAACGTCCGCTTTTTCCTTATCTTCCCTTGCCCATTCATTTTGATTTATTTTAATTGGCGGCGCGGGGATTTTAGGCCTTTTGGTGCCTTTTATAGCTTTCCAAAGTGAATAATTGGAATCTTTTTTCGCTGTTAAATTTTCAAGGTAGGAACCTATCGCCCGATTTTTAAAATCCTTAATAGCTGTCTTCAACAAATTGCACAAATAATTCAAATGTGCTTTATGTTGCGGAGCGCGACTCTGTTGCCATTTTTTACGCGCCTTCCTTTTTTCGTTGACCAATTCTTTTATTTCTTGAGGATATCGTAAGCCGTATTTAGCCGGTGTTTTTCTTGGATTAGGCGTATTATTCCAGGAGGCGAGCTGTACGATCTCAACGAAGCGATCAACTTCAGCCTCAAGTTCATAGGGTGTCGTAAGTGGAACGCTCAGTTCAACATTCTCTTCAATTTCGTTCCTAAGGCCTTCCCAGTTAGTTGATCTACCAGTTAATCTCGCTGGCTCTAGGTTATTGGCTAGTTTTACGCTCAATGTTAAAATAACCGGTGAATGATCAGATGACAGATCAAAGCTCTCTTCAATTTTAATGTGGTTGGTAGTTATTCCTTTCACGACGAAAAAATCGATCAGATCAGGTATTTTTGAAGTATCAGTTGGCCAGTAGGTCGGTTTGCCCGTCGAGTGGAAATCGCAACTGTACTCCATACCTGCCCCATAGAGCATTCTACCTTTTCGCGAGATGTATCTAGAACCCCAGAACGTGTGTTTCGCATTAAAATCGCCGCCAATAATGAAATTTGGTTTGAGCGATTTAAGCAAGTTCGTGTAATCACTTTTTTCAAGCGCGGAACGCGGTGGACAGTAGATAGATGAAATTCTAAGAGTACGCTGACTATTTTTTACTCGAATCGTGCACAGTTGCATAGTTTCAAGCTCTATCTTCAGGTCTTCGTATTGTTCAATGCAGTCTTTAATAAACAATGATGATCCACCTCTCGCGTTTCCCGAAGGGTGACAAGCGTGGAAATCATTATATCCTTTTATTTTTAAATTCGATCCCTTTTTTGCGTGAGTTTCAGATATCAAGCAAATGTCAAGATCTTTCTCACGTATGAATATTTCCAATACGTCAAGTTTTTGCAAAAGTCCGTTTGCATTCCAAGTGCATATTTTTAACATTGGTTTTTCATTCATGTTGTATTTGAAGTGCGCGTTTTCCATGAATTATTTTCGAGCTTAACCAGCCGATCGAGAATAATTTTATTTATTTTACTTTGTTCTTCAAGTTTCTCAAGAATAACTGAGAAAACGAGAGAAACAGGGTCCGGCGAAGTTTCAACGTTTTTTGCTCCTTCGAATGCCGCGGCCTGAGCGTAGGTCTGCACTCTGGCTGTCCGAGGGCCACTATTCGATGGCTTTCCTGATGGTAACTTTTCAATAGCGTTTCTTTTGACAACAGAGGTTGCGGGCTTTTCTGTTGTCTCTCTTTCTCTGACATTTTTGCGCTCTTGAACCGGAGGTTTTGTATTGCCTACTACCTCCTGGGCAGTCTTAGACTTCGGCTTGGCTAACGGTTTTGTATTCCTATTTTGAGGCTTGAGGAACGCATCTCTCCGTTTTTGCAACTCCTTAGCTACTTCACAACCTCTATAATTTGCCGGGTGCTTTCCCTTACAATTAGCACAGGTAGCGGAGGATTGTTTATTTCCTCTACAGTCTTGGGAAAAGTGATTTCCGGCGCATTTCACACATCGCGGCTCTTTTTTGCAATACATTTGCGTATGATTAAATTCTTGGCAACGTTTGCACTGTGGAATTATTTTCGAATTTCTACGCATAGGCTCGATTTTTACCACAATATTTACTATAGATTTAATTCGGTATATATCTTCGATGTTATCAGACCTATCGAAGGTAAGCATAAAGAGCGGAAGTCCACGCCTTACCAGGATATCCCTATCTTCTTCCGTTTGTTGCTTCTCCTTCTTGATGATATTAACGGCATCAAGAATTTTAAACCCTTTGGCTTGGAGGTCGTTAATAACCTCTTCTTTGGTGCATGAGGGGTGGAGTCCCCTTGCTACAACACGATGTGGCCTTTCAGACTTTATTTCGAAAGTATACCACTGGAACTTCTCGGCATTTAACTTGTGGGAAATTGCCCGGTAGTCTTCGTGGTTATCAACGTTAATTTTCCACGCATTATTCCTCAAAGATGTGACCTTAAATTTCGATTTTAACGTTCCTTTAAGGAGGCTGTGCAACTTATTATACTCCGTTACACCAACGACATTTATTGGAGGCGGTGCGCGAATTTGCGCTTTGAGTTGTTTTTCTTGCGGTACTTTACGCTTTTGTTCTTTTGGGGACTCGACTTCGGGCGAAGAACCAGCTCTCCTTTTTTAGTAGGTCTTTTCTTAGGGACCCGATTCGTTTCGCGTGCTAGCTCTTTTTCGTCGGTGTGGTATTCCGGACTAGCTAGGCGTGGAGGAGTACATTCGCGTTCTTTCTGCAAATAAGTGTTCCTTAGGACCTTATTTTCTTCTTTTAACAGATCTATCTCTTTCTTAATATCTTGATAGAGTAGATCCATTTCCTTAAGCTTGATTCAGAGTGCTTTATTTTCTTCCTCAAAACTTGTATTTTTCACTGAGTCCTGTTTTTCACGCGCTGGCGCTCCCGGCGGACTTCTTTTCCCGGGGTTATTCGATCTTGATGGAGGTGATCGAGATACCCTTGAACTTTTAATAAAAGGGTCAATGGATTGCAATAAGCGGCTCTCCCCAGAATCCGTAGAGCCGACCTCCGAAGAGGGTGGATTTTCCAGTAAAGCTGGACTGCCACCTGGGGTAATTAATCGTTTCGTTTTGTTCATTGCATTTTTTGTATACACTATACGCTCGGTATACGGAGGTTGGATTTTAGTCGCCTCTTACGACAGGCATGCCTACCTCGGATAAATTCTAGCCCCTACCCGAAGGGGGAATTGCATTTAGTGTTGCATTAGTGAGCGGATTTGTGGGGAAATCCAAGGAACCTTACGAGGCAACACGATTTTAGTCTTTAGCGGAACGTATTACTATTACTGACTAAGAATAAATCCAGCAGCGTAGAAGACTGATCAGAGAAATGAGTAGGAGTTGTAGTATTGACTGACACTAAATTAAGAGAAGACATCTCATCCGTAAAATGGCTGTCAGACAGGAGATTGCTGTTGAAGTCTGCACATAAAACAACATTAGGACACGTAATAGAGATTTCTTCCAAGGTCGTGATGAATTGTGAAACGTTAACATTTCTATTAGGCCGATAAGCAGCACCAATTAAGAGTTTTTATTCGTCATTGACAAGTTCAACAAACACATGCTCAATCTTACAACCATCAGAGGAATTGCTGCGAAGTCTACATTTGATATTCTCCCTGACGTAGATTGCAACGCCACCACCCAAACGATCAGTACGATCAGAACGAAAAACCCTATAACCACCTAGACGACACAGATAGCGGAACTGATCGATTTTTGGTAGAAAACTCTGAGCCTTAATATGGCAAATGTGAAGACCAGTGTTATGGCTTCTGAAAACTGTTAACATTATATTAAGGTTAGAGTCCATGTCCATTTACAGGTGAAGAATATCGAATAAGAATAACACAACTTTACTTTTACAATTAAAAAAAAAAAAAAAGAAGATTATGATGAAATAAATCAATTTATGAAGAAAAATAAGCTTAATGAATAACAAACAATTTCTTACTTTAATTACTACAGATTACAGAAAAAAAAAAATTATGTATATATGGTAATGCTAAAATCCATTTGTTGAGCTGGCAGCTCCGCCAAGATCTTCCAAACATTCGACCACAACAGCAACTTCTCCTATTTGACGTTTGACATAAACTGCACCACGAGTTGTAAACACCGAAACAAGTTGTTTACATTTTTTAGTTTTAATGCGGAAAGTAGGATTTCTTGGTTATTTTTTGTAAGACATTTTCGTAGATAGATAGTGCGGGTGGAATCGATTCCAATGTGTTGTAAACAAAGTTCCTTTTTATTTACTTTACGAAAAAGTGCGATGGACTTCAGGATAAAGTTACGATCGTACGGTGTAAATTTTTTTTATTTAATCCCAGTGTCTTTGCAACCGCCATTCGGTCGAGTACGAAAAATGTTTCGCAAATTTGGTGGATTTATTTTTAGTGTAGTGCACAGTGAATTAAAAATAGTGGTGAGGTTTTCATCAGAAAAGTATGGAATCCCAAAAAGTATAGCGTCGCATGCCACGATACGCTGTTCCGAGTACATACGTTTTTTTTTATTGCGCTCAATTCAGTGGTAACAAAGTTTTTAAGTCGGCTATTTCATTTGTTTTCTCGATGAGAAGTGCCTTAGACACACTTTGTTTGTTGTTTTCGTGAGTAAGGGTTGACTTGATGCTTGTCAAATCTTCTTTCAGAGTACTGATTTCAGAATTGGCGTTAAGAAGTGACGTTTCCAGATGAGCAACTTTATTGTTTATTTGACATACTGATTCTTTTAGATCATTGATCTGCTGATCATGTTTATCGGAGATTTTGTTCTCCATCTCGGACATTTTCTTTGACAGTAGGTTAATAATCAACTCATTTTGTTTGTGCAACCGCTCATCCATTTTATCAGACATATTGTTTCCTTCCTCGACACGTTTGTGGGTAGTAGTTGCAAGTAGCGAATTCATTGGTGACGATAGCCGTGTTTCTTTGCACGCGGATATAGGGATAATTTGAAATTTGCATGTAAAATACAACAACAACTTATCCTATATACGCTAACTTTAGCGGGGATAGCTATCGCCGCTAAGTCCTTTAGCGGCGATAAACAGTGCTTCCAAAATCCATTTTCTTCGTTTCTGATGAATCCTTCCGATGAATTTTTGAGGAAATGTCAAAGTTTGACAACCCACCGACCACTCACACATCCCGCCGAATAATTTATTCGTGATTTTATTATTATTATTTTTCAAACTTCATTTAGAGGGTAATTGAATTTAGCAAATCTGTTAATGTGAAATTGTTTTTCATAATTTTAGAATATGCTTGACATCAATTTCAATTGGCGGAAGTAAATATTTTTCAATTTCAGGATTTTCAATACATATTTCTTACTCGTAACTACTCGTCATAGGTGTGCTGCCAAGTTTTTTTTTGATGAATTCTTAAGCGGCGATGGTCGTTTTTTAATGCCATGCCTATATCCGCGTGCAAAGAAACACGGCTGATGTATGTGAGGATACCGCTTTATTGTTTTCTCTCAAGCGGGAACTGGTACGAGCGGAGGGCAGAGACATTCTCAGAGTTTAAAGGTAGCGGAAACAAATGAAATTGGAACAATGCGCGATAAAATTGTCAAATTAAAAATATTAAAATTATTAATAAAAACAACACTGCGCTGTTGAACGGTTCTGTGTGCAAGTTAATGTAATATACAGTCCATTAATCGAAAAACAAGTAAGAACTGGTAATTGGAAAGGATAGTTTGTACGAATATGTAAAGACTTTATTGCCAGCTTAAAACACACGTCTACTCAGTAGCTTTCATTGTCTATGGTTCGGGTTCATACAATTTAATCGCGCGAACTATGCGAATCTAATTTTCGATTGTTTCATTTTTAATTTACTCGCGCGAACAAAGCCAATACAAGATAATTTTTTGGATTTCTAAAGGATTTGTACTTAGTTGTGTACTGAACTTCGTGACTGGTGTAAATTGTTAAATACTCCATGTCTCAGTCTTTTTTTATAAATTGAATTAATTTCACAACGCTTTCTAATGTAATTGTACTTCAAAAAGCTATTGCCTAACAAAAATTGTTCTTCACGTAACGACATGATTAAACTTTCCCAAATCACAGCACTTCAAAACGCGACTAATTATCAATACCTCCTGCAAATAAATGTTTCTTTTCCACTACATATGAGTATCTACATAAATAAATTAGTTAAGTTCGTGTCAGTAAAACTCGCTTGTACCGGAACCAATCTCTTCAGGCAAATGTGCGCGATTTGTATTCCATTTGCTTAGTTCTCGCGAATAACATTCGCTTGAACGGAACCTTGGCTTCCAGAAAGGTATTGGGTTGCCAGGCACCAACCGACCACTTACCCCTGACAAATCCTATTTTGATGATCCTTTTTTCGATTGACCATAGCCATAAAATAAAAGGATCAAACCATCACAAAATTGAAGGATATAACTTACCGTTACCAATATATGAGGCTGTCTGTGATAAATTGGCCATACATAGACAACCGTGCCAACCAAGTATGACCCTATCGGAAAGTGTCATAGATTTTACAGATGGCGCCGAAAGCCAATTCAGTTTTAACATTTGTGAAGCAAACAGAATTAAAATGTATGTAAATAATCAATGGAACGGTAAACTTCTGAAGAACGCACAATAATCGCTGAATATTGCGAAGTTCTGAAGAAAACCATGCAAAATTACATTAAATAGCCGAAATCAAAATTGCGATCAACAATGACGGCGGTCACACAAGCGATATCATTTTTAAAACATGAAGGAAAAAATCTTGAATACCCAAACTAATATTCAAAATAAACCTATCAATTTTTGTTATTCTACTCCAAAGATATAGCCTAAGAAAATTGGGTCATACATGATGGCCCACCCATTATAACTGAATATCGATATATTCCAGTAATGACTTTTAATATTCGGCGAAAGTATTTATAGGTATCATGTACTAGCTGTATCCACTCGGCCTTGCCTGTGCCCGAGCGGGTACCTAACCGGCGTGCGTTGATAAAGCAAAAAGAAATACAGCTTAGCACGCTCACACAACTTCAGTGTTAAGCTAATGTTGGTGCTAGTTGCCTGGGCAGGCGCCTATGTCGGCTTAATTTTTCGAATCGAAAATCAACACGAAAGAAATGGGTGGCGACTGTGTAGAGGTTAGTGTGTTGACTTGTGACCCGTGCGGTGCAGGTTCAATCCCCATGGGGAACAACAACATATGCCACTCATTCACATGTCTCTACACCAAAAGGAGGATTTTTTCCTGGTACTACAATGGACCGTTAACGAGTCTGAGTGCTCTGGGATTTGGGTTTCCTTTTTTTCAAAAAAAGAAAAAAAAAAACAACACGAAAGAAAAAAACTTTTCAACATAATTATCCATTCTGATATTAGTTGATGAAGTTTTCATCGCCACTTAGCGGGCCCAAATTTGATCAGTAAACTTATTTTTATTTAAGAAATTTATTTTCGGAATTTAAACCAAGTCGTGTATGGTACATAAATACGAAAAATTTAAATATCACGACAGCGTCACCTATTGAGATTAAACTTAAGAGAAACTGTCTGCAGGAAGACTAAACTAACATACGTATGGTCCAAGTTTTGTGTCAATCGGTCCAGCGGTTCTCGAGTTTTAGACGATTGTATACGGGTCACTTTTCAAATTTTTATCAAAATTACCGATTCGTGGTGAGAAAAACAAATTTCCGATGTTCGATTCGCGAAAAAATGCAACCACAGAGAAAAGACGACGAGTAATAAACAAACAAATGTCAGACCTGTTGATATTTTTATCTCGCAACGCCATCTAAATCATTCTCCAAACAAAGCGCAAATTTTGATTTTTTGATTTTTCAGCTTTTCCTTTGTGTTCTTCCGAATTTTCCTTTTTCCTAAACCACCCCAGAATTGAGACGAACAAAACTATGTAAAATAGAATCGATCGAGCCGTTGTTGAGTTTTTGCAGGACACACGCACTTCAATTGATTTTTATATAATAATATGAAGTAAGTAATACTGAAATGTCAAATGTTTGTAAGTGTATAAATTGTTTTGACAACCAACGCCTCCTGTCGGAAGATTTTGTGATTGTGCCAAGCTATATTATTACATTTAAATTTAATATTGTTGATAATAAAATTATGCACACGGAAAACTACATTTTTGTAAATGTCTACACCGCAGCGCCACCTATCGGGTCCAATTAACTTAGAGGTTATATCTATGGTGTGATTTAAAGACAAATCGGTCCACATATAGTGAGGTGGATAGCTTTAGTGGTTCAGCCACGACAAAAATGTCATGCCTTAATTTATTCAGTTTTATAGGCAAGGAGATGTAATGCTTTTTAGACTCTCACGATTTATGCTATATCTTGAAGAAAAATTTACCGATTTCTATCATATCTAATTGATTCAGAAAAATTCAATTTGTGTTGTATTAGACATTCATCAATGAAATAGTTGTTAGATAGATATATCTATCTATTAGAGAATATTGAATCAGGTCACCCGCCGTTTTACAGTGTTTTTTTATTTATTTATGTAGTAGTGAAAAAAATGTTCATTTAACCAATTTGGATATTCGAGGAATAGCAGTCACAGCATTAAATATTTTATAAAAAAATCTAAACAATAAAACGAAATCATTACATCCTGAAATAAAGTGATAGGCGCTATCTGTTATTTTATTGCAGTTAAGAGGATCTGTTGAAGTATAAACTAACCTCTTTTGTAGAATTTATTCTTTCAGTTAGGAGGTGTTATTTATATGATTTTTTTAAAAAAAATGCTCATACATATTTCTTAATTTTTTGATTTTTAATTGTGAACAAAAACTTAGGAAAACTACAAAAGTGTATACATTTTTTATTTCAGTTGATAAATCAATTCTTGCCACTTACTTTTTAAGATTTTTATGAGAATATTTTTAAAAAAACTTTCCATTAATTTTTTTAATTTGTTTAACACGGGTGGGGGGGGGGGGGGGCGAGTGGAGAGCGAATCGTAAAAACGAAAAAACCATAAGTCTGTTATGTTTCGCATCACCAAGGAGCTAAATAGGTAGAAATAGTGGCCATATTACAGAGTTTGGTATTATTTTGTCAATTCCGGTTGTCCAGACAAAACATTAAAACCAATTGTATTAAAATGCATTAAACAATTAATATTTCTAATAGCCGGCTATTTCTCATGTATGCGAGAATAAACAGGAATACGTTGTTACTGTCCACAGTACTGTAAGTAGATCTCTGACATACACCTCCATGCAATATAACATAACCTACCCCAAACTTCCATCAAAACCAACAAATAATATACCATCTTTGTATGTATGTATATAAATAAGTAAAAATGAAGACTTTTCTTTTTAGCTTAAGGATGGTAGAAGATAATTTGTTTTAATTTGAAACGGACAACTCCTTTAGGCGGACAAAATCGTGCACCATGGATGTCCGCTCAAGCGAGATTTCACTGTATATACTACAAAACTTATATTATTACTGGGATAGAATAAAAAATGTGGGCTTCTATTACATGTGATACGCCTAACCATGCACTTGATGAAGTGGAATACTTTAAACTGTATGCATATGTGTGCCTACATATAAACGTTCATTATTACACCTTTTTTAAAAGATAAATTTAAACTATTCTTAATTTCCTTAAGCTCGAACATCCTAAAACTGAAATTTGCATTTTATCGGGCACTAATGGTCAGCCACCACATTACTTACACTAATATTATTTTTTCTAATCGTTGATTCACTAAAAAACTACCTTACTATCTGAGTTTTAAAACCTTTTACCTGCTAAGCGGTCCACCCAGGTACTATTTTCAAGGTGGGATATTTTGACCGAGGATATTTGAACGTGGATATTATAAAAATGATGTAAACTAAAGTAATCATTCCTAATGTTTGTTCTTATTCCATAAAGAAAGGAGTTTAAGTAGCCACACCTCTAATCGGTTGCATAGTTACCTATACATTGTATAAATATCTAATAATTTTAGAATATGCTTGACATCAATTTCAATTGGCGGAAGTAAATATTTTTCAATTTCAGGATTTTCAATACATATTTCTTACTCGTAACTACTCGTCATAGGTGTGCTGCCAAGTTTTTTTTTGATGAATTCTTAAGCGGCGATGGTCGTTTTTTAATGCCATGCCTATATCCGCGTGCAAAGAAACACGGCTGATGTATGTGAGGATACCGCTTTATTGTTTTCTCTCAAGCGGGAACTGGTACGAGCGGAGGGCAGAGACATTCTCAGAGTTTAAAGGTAGCGGAAACAAATGAAATTGGAACAATGCGCGATAAAATTGTCAAATTAAAAATATTAAAATTATTAATAAAAACAACACTGCGCTGTTGAACGGTTCTGTGTGCAAGTTAATGTAATATACAGTCCATTAATCGAAAAACAAGTAAGAACTGGTAATTGGAAAGGATAGTTTGTACGAATATGTAAAGACTTTATTGCCAGCTTAAAACACACGTCTACTCAGTAGCTTTCATTGTCTATGGTTCGGGTTCATACAATTTAATCGCGCGAACTATGCGAATCTAATTTTCGATTGTTTCATTTTTAATTTACTCGCGCGAACAAAGCCAATACAAGATAATTTTTTGGATTTCTAAAGGATTTGTACTTAGTTGTGTACTGAACTTCGTGACTGGTGTAAATTGTTAAATACTCCATGTCTCAGTCTTTTTTTATAAATTGAATTAATTTCACAACGCTTTTTAATGTAATTGTACTTCAAAAAGCTATTGCCTAACAAAAATTGTTCTTCACGTAACGACATGATTAAACTTTCCCAAATCACAGCACTTCAAAACGCGACTAATTATCAATACCTCCTGCAAATAAATGTTTCTTTTCCACTACATATGAGTATCTACATAAATAAATTAGTTAAGTTCGTGTCAGTAAAACTCGCTTGTACCGGAACCAATCTCTTCAGGCAAATGTGCGCGATTTGTATTCCATTTGCTTAGTTCTCGCGAATAACATTCGCTTGAACGGAACCTTGGCTTCCAGAAAGGTATTGGGTTGCCAGGCACCAACCGACCACTTACCCCTGACAAATCCTATTTTGATGATCCTTTTTTCGATTGACCATAGCCATAAAATAAAAGGATCAAACCATCACAAAATTGAAGGATATAACTTACCGTTACCAATATATGAGGCTGTCTGTGATAAATTGGCCATACATAGACAACCGTGCCAACCAAGTATGACCATATCGGAAAGTGTCATAGATTTTACAGATGGCGCCGAAAGCCAATTCAGTTTTAACATTTGTGAAGCAAACAGAATTAAAATGTATGTAAATAATCAATGGAACGGTAAACTTCTGAAGAACGCACAATAATCGCTGAATATTGCGAAGTTCTGAAGAAAACCATGCAAAATTACATTAAATAGCCGAAATCAAAATTGCGATCAACAATGACGGCGGTCACACAAGCGATATCATTTTTAAAACATGAAGGAAAAAATCTTGAATACCCAAACTAATATTCAAAATAAACCTATCAATTTTTGTTATTCTACTCCAAAGATATAGCCTAAGAAAATTGGGTCATACATGATGGCCCACCCATTATAACTGAATATCGATATATTCCAGTAATGACTTTTAATATTCGGCGAAAGTATTTATAGGTATCATGTACTAGCTGTATCCACTCGGCCTTGCCTGTGCCCGAGCGGGTACCTAACCGGCGTGCGTTGATAAAGCAAAAAGAAATACAGCTTAGCACGCTCACACAACTTCAGTGTTAAGCTAATGTTGGTGCTAGTTGCCTGGGCAGGCGCCTATGTCGGCTTAATTTTTCGAATCGAAAATCAACACGAAAGAAATGGGTGGCGACTGTGTAGAGGTTAGTGTGTTGGCTTGTGACCCGTGCGGTGCAGGTTCAATCCCCATGGGGAACAACAACATATGCCACTCATTCACATGTCTCTACACCAAAAGGAGGATTTTTTCCTGGTACTACAATGGACCGTTAACGAGTCTGAGTGCTCTGGGATTTGGGTTTCCTTTTTTTCAAAAAAAGAAAAAAAAAAACAACACGAAAGAAAAAAACTTTTCAACATAATTATCCATTCTGATATTAGTTGATGAAGTTTTCATCGCCACTTAGCGGGCCCAAATTTGATCAGTAAACTTATTTTTATTTAAGAAATTTATTTTCGGAATTTAAACCAAGTCGTGTATGGTACATAAATACGAAAAATTTAAATATCACGACAGCGTCACCTATTGAGATTAAACTTAAGAGAAACTGTCTGCAGGAAGACTAAACTAACATACGTATGGTCCAAGTTTTGTGTCAATCGGTCCAGCGGTTCTCGAGTTTTAGACGATTGTATACGGGTCACTTTTCAAATTTTTATCAAAATTACCGATTCGTGGTGAGAAAAACAAATTTCCGATGTTCGATTCGCGAAAAAATGCAACCACAGAGAAAAGACGACGAGTAATAAACAAACAAATGTCAGACCTGTTGATATTTTTATCTCGCAACGCCATCTAAATCATTCTCCAAACAAAGCGCAAATTTTGATTTTTTGATTTTTCAGCTTTTCCTTTGTGTTCTTCCGAATTTTCCTTTTTCCTAAACCACCCCAGAATTGAGACGAACAAAACTATGTAAAATAGAATCGATCGAGCCGTTGTTGAGTTTTTGCAGGACACACGCACTTCAATTGATTTTTATATAATAATATGAAGTAAGTAATACTGAAATGTCAAATGTTTGTAAGTGTATAAATTGTTTTGACAACCAACGCCTCCTGTCGGAAGATTTTGTGATTGTGCCAAGCTATATTATTACATTTAAATTTAATATTGTTGATAATAAAATTATGCACACGGAAAACTACATTTTTGTAAATGTCTACACCGCAGCGCCACCTATCGGGTCCAATTAACTTAGAGGTTATATCTATGGTGTGATTTAAAGACAAATCGGTCCACATATAGTGAGGTGGATAGCTTTAGTGGTTCAGCCACGACAAAAATGTCATGCCTTAATTTATTCAGTTTTATAGGCAAGGAGATGTAATGCTTTTTAGACTCTCACGATTTATGCTATATCTTGAAGAAAAATTTACCGATTTCTATCATATCTAATTGATTCAGAAAAATTCAATTTGTGTTGTATTAGACATTCATCAATGAAATAGTTGTTAGATAGATATATCTATCTATTAGAGAATATTGAATCAGGTCACCCGCCGTTTTACAGTGTTTTTTTATTTATTTATGTAGTAGTGAAAAAAATGTTCATTTAACCAATTTGGATATTCGAGGAATAGCAGTCACAGCATTAAATATTTTATAAAAAAATCTAAACAATAAAACGAAATCATTACATCCTGAAATAAAGTGATAGGCGCTATCTGTTATTTTATTTCAGTTAAGAGGATCTGTTGAAGTATAAACTAACCTCTTTTGTAGAATTTATTCTTTCAGTTAGGAGGTGTTATTTATATGATTTTTTTAAAAAAAATGCTCATACATATTTTTTAATTTTTTGATTTTTAATTGTGAACAAAAACATAGGAAAACTACAAAAGTGTATACATTTTTTATTTCAGTTGATAAAGCAATTCTTGCCACTTACTTTTTAAGATTTTTATGAGAATATTTTTAAAAAAACTTTCCATTAATTTTTTTAATTTGTTTAACACGGGTGGGGGGGGGGGGGGGGGGGGGGGCGAGTGGAGAGCGAATCGTAAAAACGAAAAAACCATAAGTCTGTTATGTTTCGCATCACCAAGGAGCTAAATAGGTAGAAATAGTGGCCATATTACAGAGTTTGGTATTATTTTGTCAATTCCGGTTGTCCAGACAAAACATTAAAACCAATTGTATTAAAATGCATTAAACAATTAATATTTCTAATAGCCGGCTATTTCTCATGTATGCGAGAATAAACAGGAATACGTTGTTACTGTCCACAGTACTGTAAGTAGATCTCTGACATACACCTCCATGCAATATAACATAACCTACCCCAAACTTCCATCAAAACCAACAAATAATATACCATCTTTGTATGTATGTATATAAATAAGTAAAAATGAAGACTTTTCTTTTTAGCTTAAGGATGGTAGAAGATAATTTGTTTTAATTTGAAACGGACAACTCCTTTAGGCGGACAAAATCGTGCACCATGGATGTCCGCTCAAGCGAGATTTCACTGTATATACTACAAAACTTATATTATTACTGGGATAGAATAAAAAATGTGGGCTTCTATTACATGTGATACGCCTAACCATGCACTTGATGAAGTGGAATACTTTAAACTGTATGCATATGTGTGCCTACATATAAACGTTCATTATTACACCTTTTTTAAAAGATAAATTTAAACTATTCTTAATTTCCTTAAGCTCGAACATCCTAAAACTGAAATTTGCATTTTATCGGGCACTAATGGTCAGCCACCACATTACTTACACTAATATTATTTTTTCTAATCGTTGATTCACTAAAAAACTACCTTACTATCTGAGTTTTAAAACCTTTTACCTGCTAAGCGGTCCACCCAGGTACTATTTTCAAGGTGGGATATTTTGACCGAGGATATTTGAACGTGGATATTATAAAAATGATGTAAACTAAAGTAATCATTCCTAATGTTTGTTCTTATTCCATAAAGAAAGGAGTTTAAGTAGCCACACCTCTAATCGGTTGCATAGTTACCTATACATTGTATAAATATCTAAGCAGTGTATAAATATTTATGCAGCCTCTATACATAAATCCTTATTCTTAAAACAGTATCCGAACCATATAAGTTATGTAGAGTTCGTGTCAATTAAAGTATCAAAAAGAATACATTAATTAATTACATTTAGCTGCCCAAACTGTCCAAATCTGTTGTTTGCGAAAAACCAAATAAAAAAATTCTATTCAGAGATTTAATTGTGTAACATAATGCAAACGAAACCGATTATAAATGAATGCCCCTATTTCTTTGATATGCTACGTCAGCTTTTATTACAAGTTGAACATCGCTCGCACACAAACTCTAACTTTCCTCTGCTACTACCATATTAAAATTTATCTCCTATCTCTGCCTCAATTAATTATTTTTCACATGTAAATATGAATTATAAATCATATAAATTAAAAGCTTTGCTCAGAGGCGGTATCGTAACCAATGAGGTCCTACCGAGGTGCGATTATTGCTAGTTGAAAAACCAACGTGCATCGGCCTCTCTCCCTAACTTCTTACCCTAATTTCCTTAGTTAGTTCGAGTACATTATAGAAAAAAAAAAAAATTGGGAACCCTCCACTGCCGAAATGCGAATCTCTTTCAACGATCTTCACATACACAGCAACTTTATTATAATACCATGACCTACCCCAAACTTCCATCAAAGCCAACAAATAATATATCATCCATCTATTCAACGACAATAATTCCTTGACCTTTGCGACCTCTCTCCTTCATCCACCCTCAAAATATGAGTACCTACTGATCATTGTTTTCATCTTCCTTCTCATCGCAGTCACGAGAATGGTTATATCGCGATCGCCGAAAGTAGAGAGTAAATAAACATTAACACTGCTCTTCACTAATATGCAAGATTTAGGTTTATGTTTGTCGGCCACATATAGTGGGTAGTATCCAGGGGTCTTTAGTCCTCGAACCAAGTCATTGACAGGCCAAGGTTTTGGGCAATGCGATATCTACTCCGGTTTTTGACAGTCGAAGAATAAAGGCAGCCGAATCTTTTAAGGAGTATTTAAGGTTAATCTGTACCAACTGCTCCACCACGGTATTATTTAGGCCTCCTAATTCAGCGGACGAGCCAACAAGCTCGTCTCCACTCAGAAGAACTTTCTTCGACGAGCCTTTGAATACAGCGGACGAGCTAAACTTCTTTCTTCACTCAGAAGGACTTTGTTTAAAAAGTCGCCGGTCTCCGTTCGATCGTAGAGATTGACGACGTTGTGATTACATCAGAGGGCTTTGAGGTGACTAATGCACCAGTGTCATCGAGTGCAAGTTCAGAGCGATGGGGAGCTCGCTTGTCAGCGTACAGCTCATCCGTCTTGTACATTGCAGTAATTTCGTTCCACCAACAGATTCTTGGTTGACGGCAATGACAGCGCATCAGCTTCGCTACCTTCCAGTTACAGGTCGGAAAAAGGGGGTTACTGAGTCATTTGACTTCTAGGATTCCTTCCAGAGAAGTGGGGTTAGCTTGGATCCAAGTGCACACAACATCAAGCTAAACACCTGCCCACATCTCACAAAGCCAGCTTATCGCAAGATTGTAGAAATCGCACCGTATTTTTTTCGCTGTGAGGTGATAGTCTTCAAAAGATGTGTGGGATTTGTACCCACTAACCCCTTCTTAGCCGTCTTAGCATTTCATCGCAGGGAGGGAAGGAGCCAGCCTTCGAACTATTGCACCTAGTCGTTAGACCCACTAGGTTTCACGAAATAAGAACGTTGTGCAGGTACTTTCCCATTAGAAGTTCCTGCTAACTCCGCACTTTAGACGAGTTACTTATAGTGCAAAGCCTAAAGGTTTGGTTCTTTGTAGATGGCGCAGTCAATTTCTTTCATTCAAAACTTGGAGGACTGTAATATTTACGCGACTTTCTAGTCGACTTTTATGCTTTCTCGCGGGGTTTTCGATTTCGTCTTCGATTGTTTTAATGCCAAGATCTCTGGATATCGCTATTTCTGATATACCTAAAGCGTTAACAATACGTCTTAGCACTTTGTTTTCAAAAGTTTGTAAAATTATTTATTTTGGTGCAACCCCAACCATATGTCCACATTAGTTTTAGCACTTGGTTATATAAAAGAAGTTTGTTTAAAGCTAGGAATATTTTTCGAGTAACCAATACATTTTCCTATATTTATTATCTAGTTCTTTGGGGTTTTTCTTTACATGCGCTTTCCATTTCAGCTTTGCATCAAGTGTCATTCCAAGATACTTGCCTCGTTTCCAAACGGAATTTAAACCGAGTTTTAAATTATTTATTTTCTTGTAAGTAAAGGTTTGGTCTCGTTGAGTGTGATTCTCCAAACCTTAGTCCAATCATTTACTCTATCCAGAACTTCTTGTAGTTTTTCCGTAGTCTTTTCCTCCGTTTTACCAACTGCCAGGATAGCAGTTATGTCGGCGAATGTAGCTACATAGAAGAGTGCCTTCTACGTGTGGTATATCACGAGTATTTAATAAGTATAAAACTGGACCAAGGGCGCTTCCTTGCGGCATCCCCATTATGTCACTATTTCCTTAAGATCAGAATATTCGTTTCTTCATTTGACATGGAGTAATCTATCAGTTATGTAAATTCCAAAAATATTATATAGATGCTCCGGCAGAACTTGTCGTAGTTTAAACTTTAAGTCTTCGTGCCTGACTTTGTCAAAGGCTTGAAAGAAGTCAAGGAATACACTTGAACAAATCCTTTTTTCTTCAAGAGATTTTTCGATTAAATGTGTTACTCTATGCACTTGTTCAACTGTAACTCTGCTTCTGAAATCGAATTGATGATCCGGAATGAGATGAATTTTGTCAATAATTTTTTTTTTTTTTGCTATTGAAGGTGAAATTCTCGAAAGACACAATGGGGTAGTGACCCAGAGTTGTGTGGGACTCTAACCGCACTAAAATCACCATAATCATGACCAATCAAAGAAAGATCGACATATGATTTTAGTTTCAACGTTCGGTAGCGATTGGGAACGTATTATAATTTAAATACGGGTTCTCATATTTTCAGATTATAAGGTCTAGAGGGTTTAGTTCTTCTTAGTCTACGAATAATTTATCGTACATTTAAGACTTCTTCTATTTTAAGATTAATATGCATCTGCAGATGCTCATTGTGACAAATTGCGTTTTTTTTAATTACTTCCGTTAGAATATCAATCTGCAAGTCACGATGCAAGTTACTATTTTTAATAAATCATGGGGCATTTACTATTCCCGCAAGGACTTTGTTTTGAAATGTTTGTATTATTTGTATATTTGTTTTCTTTGTACAACCCCATTGTTGGATACCATATGTCCAAACAGGTTTTAGTATCTGATTATATAATACAATTTTATTCTCACTGGACATTTTTCCGAATTATGTCCTAGCAACCAATAATGTTTTCTGTATCTTATATTTAGCTACCCAGATACTTAGCTGTGTTGGAATAAGGAACTACTTGGTTATTAATAACCACAGTAACATTCGTCCTATTTTTATTTGTGAAATTGATGTCGGTGGCCTTTGACTGATAAAGTCTAATTCGCCATCGTTGCGCCCAATCACATATCTCATTCACCTAATTTTGTAGCTTCTCTGTTGCTTTAACCACGCATCCATCAGTTGATACTTGATAGAATAATGTTGCTATCATCGTATCATTTGTGTACGATGTACTTGGTCTAATGTTGAGTGCTTATTTCTAAATGCGAACTGGTGGGTAGGAATAAGCCTTCTTTGCTCTATGATTCTGTCTAACCTTTTAGGAAGCAGTTTCTAAAAAAAATTTGATAATACTGGTAAAAGTACGATTATTAATCTTGTAGTATCATGTATCAATAAGTTTAAATATATACAAATACAAAATCAAATAAAAAGAAAAAAATGCGAGATTGGCCTATATGAGGCGACCTCTGATAGAGGTTTACCTTGTTTAGGTATAACTATAATTTATGCTACCTTCCATTGGTGTGAAACATATCTTAGTTCAAAGCAAGCATTTATTAAAAGCTTAAGTTTTAACAGTGCTATGAAGGGTAGTTCATTCAAGATTTGAGCAGTTATTAGGTCGTAACCTGGTGGTTTTCTATTAGATAGCCCATGAATACATATGCTGATCTCTTTCAGCGAAACATAGGTGATTACGTCTTCGTCTATTCTATCAGAGAATTCAGCCGTTCGTTCGCCACGCTAGGTGGAAAAGGTTTAAAAACATTTGTCAGATATTCCGAAAAAAGTTTGACCTTTTCTTTTGGGTCGCCGATCCAATTTCCATCAGATGTTCTTAACGGGGAATCTTGCAATTGAGGTCTCTTTAAATGTTTGGCAGCCTTCCAAAGGGAGTAGTCTGTGACTTTGTCAGCAGTTAAGTTGCAAAGGTAGTTAGTTAGGGATCTATTTTTAAATTCACCTATCCTTTTTTTAAGTTCGTTATTAAGTCTATTGAATATAGTTTTATCGCCGGGATAGCTTGTCATTTGCCATTTTCTGTGAGCTCTCCTCTTTTCTAATATTAGTTCCCTAATATCTGTGGGGTGTTTTACCGATGCTTGCTTATGTTGTTTATAAGTTGGTGTACTATCTTCTGGTGCCTGTTGTATAACGGCAATGAATTGTTCCACTTTGATGTCAATATGTCTTGTTGTGACCACTGGAGATCTAAGGTTAATAAATACTTTAAATTTAGACCAGTTCGTTCTTTTATTGGTAAGTGTTTCGTTGTTTATCTGTTCTATTGACATGCCGTTGACCGTTAGGATTATAGGTGTATGATCCGACGACAAATCATCAATGCTTTTAACTTTTAATTCTTTTCTATTGATTCCATTCGTTATTTAGAAGTCGATGAGGTCTGGTATTTTTGCTCGGTCAGATGGCCAATAAGTGGGCGATCCAGTCGAAATAAAATTGCAATTGAAATGTCACCCTGCTTTGTAAAGCTTCCTGCCTTTAGTCGGTATTAATGTTGACCTCCAATATGTGTGTTTTGCATTGAAATCACCTCCAATGATAAAGTTATTGCGTAGAGCTCGAAAAAGATTATTAAGATCTTCCTCTAAAGGTGGGCAGTATATAGCAGCTATATTAAATTGCTTGCATTTAGTCATAATATTTACTGTCGCGACTTGCGTGGTTTGTTTTTCTATTTTCAGCATTTCATATTTTTTACAATTACAGTGTTGAAGTGAATTTATTAATTATATAATTACATAATGTTAAATCTAAACTGTTCAGTTACTTCAATTATTGCCGATGTAAATGTGCATTAACCCTACAATAATATTATGACAGTTTTGTTTTTGTGAATTTATGACATTTTTCTACCCATTAAAAGACACAATACATTTGTTCATAATTACGAAAGGAAGTGTTTTAATTTGATTGAGTTTTTAGAAGAGATTTGAGATTGGAAATAAAGTGAGTAATTTAAATTTGAAAATTCAGCGAAGGATTACACAAAAACATTAGATTACACAAAAACATTTGGTCCTATCGAGCCTTTTTTTGAGTGTTGAGTGCTGAAATTCCTGAAGAAGTCTTCTCATCAATTGGAATCCATTTGCCGGCGGAGGTTCTTTGTCTGGAAAAACCGTAAGTACCATTACTTACTTTATATACTTACTCTATATACCTGCAAATATAAAAGAACAAAAGAAAAATGAGTTCAAAGGCCATCAAAAAGGCAATACAACAAATGGAAAGGGATTTCAATAGTTTCAAGGCCAAAAAAGAAGCTGCCCCTAAGACACGAAGTGTAAAAAATTATGTTTCTACGCATTTAACTTTGTTGGAGGAACAGTTTAAAATGATTTCCACGCGTTGTGAAGAGTTTGCCGATGCGACGGACGATGAAGAGGAGGTGCAAGAGATCGACAAGCGCTATGAGCTGGCCAGAGATATGTACATGGAGTACAAAACGGACCTGCTGGACGAGTTGGATAAGGAGGATGTGGACAAGAAACCAGTCGGCACTACATCTTTACGTTCCGAAATCCGGTTGCAGAACATCGCTTTGCCAACATTCGCTGGAAGCTACGAAAATTGGAGATCATTTTACAACACGTTTTGTTCGCTAGTTCACAACAATGAATCGTTGACTGAAATTGAGAAATTTCACCATCTCAAATCTTGTCTGACAGGTGAAGCTGATCGTTTACTTCAACATTTAACAATCGAAAAGGGGAACTATGAGATGGCGTGGACAATTTTAACATCACGCTATGATCATAAGCGCGTATTAGTTAATGCGCAATTCAAGGTTTTTTTTGGTCAGGCAGTCTTGCATAATGAAAGTGCATTGGGCTTAAAGAATTTGCTGGATATTTCCACCGAGTGTCGACATTCCCTTAAAAACTTAGGTCTCCCTGTGCAGCACTGGGATTCAATACTGATTTATATTTTGTTGCAAAAAGTTCCAGGTTCAACACAACAATTATGGGAGGAGAAACTGGGTTCAAGCAAGGAGTTGCCGACATTCACCGCCTTTTCGGATTTCTTGGAAACCAGATTTCGGACACTGGAGGTCTTGGAGCAGCAGAAGCCGAAACCATCGAGTAAGAATGCCACATCAAGGGTTGCGTTTCACGTAAAAAATCGTCAAAAGGAGCAATTTAGTTGCAAAGTGTGCAACAAAGGCCAACATTCATTGCGGAAATGCAACAAATTTTTGAAAATGGACATCTCGGAGCGGTACAATATCGTAAAAAAAATTGGCGTCTGCGAAAACTGTCTGGCTTATAGCCATTCCACCCACCAATGCCCTAGCCAAATGCGTTGCTATTATTGCCAGCAAAAACACAATTCATTACTCCATTTCAGCAATAATCCAATCAATCAGCACCCCATTTCACACTCACATTCACACTCATACCCTACACAACACACTAATCCCTGCAATATACCAAACTCTACACAATATCAAATCTCTGACTCAAACCATACACCACACAATAGCAATAGAATACAGTCCATTAATCAAACCCCACACGCAAATACTCACACAAACTCATATCAAATCAGTACAATTAACCACCCCCTTAACCACTCTGCATCGAATTTTCAACCAACCGGGACTGAGCAGCCGACAACATCAGGGGCATGTAGATCCTGTTACTCTATACAGTATGAAAACACTCAGGTCCTTTTAGCTACTGCTGTAATCAAGGTTAGGGACTCAAGGGGAGTTTTTATAAATCTTCGTGCCTTAATTGATTCGGGCTCAGAAGCCACTTTTATTACTGAGGATGCTGTTCAAGCGTTACAACTCAAACGTCGTCGTATTTTTTTGAATGTGTCAGGGCTGGGTAAGGTCAGCAGTGGTACATGTCATAGTTCAGTTGACATAGGTTAGGTTAGGTTAGGTTTATGTGGCTGTCGGCAGAAGCCGACACACTTAGACCAATTTAGGTCCATTGTGATACCACGTATGTATTATCTAGCTCAACTCTGTAGATGGGACTGGCCAACGACACGCGGTTGTTCTCAAACGGTCCCCCATCTACGTACTAACCGCGCCCAACGTCGTTTAATTACGGTGATCTGACGAGAACCGATTAACTCGACGTGGTATGGTCGTTGGTTCAGTTGACATCAGTTGACATAACATTCGGGTCAAACCACTCGAACTTCGTGACTAAGACACGAGCCTACGTTTTTAAATCACTGACTGGGCTTCTTCCGGCCAAGGAACTGACAATTAGGAAGTGGGATCACATCAATGGTCTACGATTGGCTGATCCGTGCTTCTTCAAACCCGCCACTGTGGATATACTTCTGGGAAGTGACGTCTATTCGGAAATCATCCTGCCAGAAATCATCCGAAATGATGAAATCATGTCACCAATAGCCCAAAACACTTTGCTTGGATGGATCCTTATAGGCAAACTTCGGTTGGAATCGACCCCTGTTCGAAGCTTTATGCAGGTTTTTGATCTGGACTCTCAAATGCAAAGATTTTGGGAAATTGAGGAATCGTCATTCCAGAATTTTGAGGCCCAAGAAGATAGAATATGCGAGGAACATTTTGTGGAAAACACCAAGCGGATGCCCAATGGAAGGTTTCAGGTCAGGCTGCCCTTTAAGGAGATGCGTTACCCGGCAATGGGAACATCTTTGGACGGAGCTTTAAGGAGATTCTATCAGTTGGAGAGAAGGTTTCTGCACAACCCCACATTGAGAGAAGACTACACGAAATGTATAAAGGAGTATATTCAACTAGGTCACATGAAGCTACTTGAAGATGAGGACAACACAATACTTTCAACTCCTTACCATTATGCTGTTCCGCAACATGCTGTATTCAAGGAAGCGAGTTCGACTACCAAGTTGCGAGTTGTCTTCGATGCTGCAGCCAAAACTTCCGATGGTACTTCGCTGAACGATCATCTGCTAGTAGGTCCTAAAATACAAAACGATGTTTTAAATATCATTCAGCGTTGGAGAAAGCATCAATATACGTTTACGGCTGATATGGGAAAAATGTATCGGCAGATTTTCGTGGACAGACAGGATGCCTACTATCAGCTGATATACTGGAGAGATGATCCACAGCAGCCCGTGAAGCTTTACCGACTGGACACAGTTACCTTTGGTACTGCATCTGCTCCATATTTGGCGATTCGGACGCTTCACAAGCTGGCGAACGACGAGGAAGCAAATTTTCCCAAGGCTGCCGTTGTTTTGCGTGAGGACACGTACGTGGATGACGTTATCACCGGAGCAGATACAGTTGAAGAAGCCATAGAAAAGAGAGAACAGTTAAGATCAATGTTATCATCAGCAGGTTTTAACTTACGAAAGTGGACCAGTAATTCCTTGGATCTTCTGCAACATCTTCCACCGTCAGACTGCGAAGTCGACTTTTCATTGCCGTTTGACTCAGCCAACACACACGTCAAAACCCTCGGCATTAAGTGGCAACCGTTAAGCGACTCATTCTCGTTCCAGAACGTCGAGTTGGGAGAGGCCGAAGTCACCAAACGCACAATGCTTTCGACGATTGCCAGGCTTTTTGATCCACTCGGATGGATTTCACCGTGTATTGTGAAGGCGAAGCTGATGATGCAGGAACTTTGGTCACGAGGCTTGGACTGGGACAAACCCATTACGCCAGAGCTGAGGCAAGAATGGCTTGCCTTTCGAGAAGATCTTCCAGCTGTTGAGCAGATCTGCATTCCTCGGTGGATCCAGGTACACGGCAAGAGCAAAAATCTGGAAATACATGGTTTTAGTGACGCTTCCGAGAAAGCTAATGCAGCGGCAATTTACCTGCGAGTGCTGGACGAGGAGAACAGGATCCACATGAATCTGTTGATTTCCAAAACAAAGGTTGCGCCTTTAAAAAAGATTACTTTACCACGCTTGGAACTTTGTGGCGCCGTCATGTTAGCAAAACTTTTGAACGAGACATCTACAGCACTAGGATTTCAAAATGTCAGGATGTTTGCATGGACGGATTCGCTAATCACTTTATGCTGGATTACAGCCACTCCTTCGAGATGGGAAATGTTCGTATCCAACCGAGTTGCGGAAATTCAAAGGCTCACTAAGTGCGATATGTGGAGACATATTCCATCCCAACACAACCCAGCAGATCTTTCGTCTCGTGGCGTACTTCCCTCCTCGCTCGTCGGAAACAAATTTTGGTGGAACGGGCCAGAATTCCTTCGCCAGTCTTGCAATATTCCTTTTCCCGCTCAACCCGCTTCATTGGAGACCAACGAAGGGATGCGATTTACGAGGGTACACTGCATCACACATGATGAAAATCAGCTTAGTTTCTTAATCCATAGGAAGTCGGAGTCGGACCTAAACGCGATAACATCAGGACATTTTCTAATAGGAGAAGCCATCATCACCGCACCACAACCGGAGTATGCAATCGACAAGGTTGCCCATTTGGATCGATGGAAGAGGGTACAGGCAATTATGCAGTCCTTTTGGAAGCGTTGGAGCAGCGAGTATCTCACACGTTTACAACACAGACCGAAATGGCTAAATGAGGAGTCGGATGCTATTGCCAATGGGGACCTGGTTTTAATAAAGGACGAAAGGTTGCCGCCTTCGAAATGAAGTTTGGCACGTGTCATAGCATTACATCCCGGAGCTGATAATTTGGTACGCGTCGTAACACTAAAAACTCCTAATAGCGAGTTAAAACGACCAATCAACAAATTATGCCGCTTACCTTCAAATTCATGCAACGTAGAAAACACAATAATTTAAACAAACACACATAAATTTAACATGAATAACATGAATTATTCAAATACACATCACATAATACACCATTTTAAAACAAAAAGAAATATATTAATATTAAAACGAAATAATACTAAATAGTACTATTTTTCAACGAATACAACACGAAAACACTAAAGTCACATCACTAGTACAATTTCTACTCAACACTTGCACTCAATCTACGAATTTCATTCAAGCCCTACACCACACAAATCCACACACACTAATAGTAACATGTTTACATTGAAACACAATGAAAAATGAAACATTCAACAAAAAAAAAACCAAAACATAAATAATAAAATATTATCAATATAGATAAGGTACTCACCTGAAATTACACAACACAAAACAACACAACACAATATAATAATGTACTTTAAATTCAACCCGACTGAACAAACGCAAATTAAATAAAAACAAACTTTTTAATCAACAAAAAAAAACAACCGAGCGACGCCGACGCCGATGCCAACAACTGATAACGATTATAAGCCTAGAAATATTATCTACGTTAGGGCAAAAGAGATAGCTATCATGTTTTTTTTGTACCTATGCTTGTTATTGTTTATGTTTATCTCCTTTATTAATCAATACAATCATATATTCGCAGAGAAGAAGATAATGATAACAATTGCAAGCAAAACGAGGGAAATAGTAAATTGGCGATTATGTTGGAGCTTTGAAGTCAGGGACGTACATCTTATCATCTCAATCAGATCTGTTCGATGATCATAATGGTGCTCGTTGCGAACAGAGTTCACGGGGGGGAGAATGTTGAAGTGAATTTATTAATTATATAATTACATAATGTTAAATCTAAACTGTTCAGTTACTTCAATTATTGCCGATGTAAATGTGCATTAACCCTACAATAATATTATGACAGTTTTGTTTTTGTGAATTTATGACATTTTTCTACCCATTAAAAGACACAATACATTTGTTCATAATTACGAAAGGAAGTGTTTTAATTTGATTGAGTTTTTAGAAGAGATTTGAGATTGGAAATAAAGTGAGTAATTTAAATTGGAAAATTCAGCGAAGGATTACACAAAAACATTAGATTACACAAAAACAACAGCACTACCTCCCACTGTCAGCTGGGTGGGAAGAGTGGTAACAAAGTTACCCAGGAATTGAGATCGTTGTTCCATGTTTGAAGTGTTTTTCAGAAATCAATCAGACATCAATATCTTCGTTGTATAGAAATACCTGAAATTCAGGGATATGTTGATGTTGACCGTTTGCATTCCAGGTCGCGACTTTCAGAATCGTAATCATTATTATTTTTTTTTGATTTTTTCCTTTAGAGACTGCTTTGCTCAGTAGCTTAATAACTTTATCTTAATTATCCAATCTTTGAATAATAGTAGAAAGCATTTCCTTTACCGATATTTCTTCTTCCTTGCGTGCATTTTTCACAGATTTGTTATTCACAACTGGTGTGTTTGTTTTAGCCGCAATTGGTATTTTGTCTACTTTATTGTTTTCAACATTTGCCTGTTCCTTGTTTTTTATTTTTGAGATTTTTCTTTTCTTCTTACTTTTTTGCTACCGGACAGCCTCTATAATTAGCTGGGTGGTTTCCATAACAATTGATGCATTTTGCTTTATCATCCTTTTTTAGTGGGCAGCTATTTGTTGGATGCTTTTCTTCGCATTTAACGCACGCGAAAAGGGGTAATTTTCTATTTCTTGTAGTTGGTTCCCCATCATGTTGTTTTTTCTTTCTTAATTAGGTTTTTGACTTCCAAATTTTTAAATTCGGTATTAGCCAATTCTAAGTGTCACTGTCATCGACATTAATTTTCCAAGGGATCATGACGTAATCTCGAGTGAAAAAAACCTCGAAAAATACAAATTTGTAATCTAGAATGCAAAAATCTCGAACGCACAAGAATCTCGAAAGATTATGTTTCGAAAAAAAAGTTAATTCGAGATTTTTTTCTTACCTATGTAAAGAGCTTTAACTTAGAAAAGAAAACGCATGACATATTTATTTATTTATTATTGCTTTCTAGATATCGTGGTAAATCCATTTTCCAATTGTTGTTGCTATATGACGTGATCATATACGTTTCTTTGTTTTTTGTTCAATAATTTTTTAGCTCACCAAAGCTGTCTATTCCAGAGATCATTATTAGTGGTGGTAGTGGTTGTCTTTTTAAATCAATGGTCAAGACTTCTTGAAGATGTTTCAGGACTTCCTTCTTCGTTTTTTCGTTGGCCTTTTGTTTTTTTTTAGATGTCTTTCTGTCTCTAGTGCAAGCTCCTCTTCATCTGTGAGGTATTCTTTTTGTTTATCTTGCTGAATTGGTTGGACAGTACGGTCCAATAGGCTAACTTTAATTTCTAATTCTTTATCTGCTTTTGCAAGTAAACAACCATTTCTTCTAGACTTTGCCTGAACTTAAAGTTCAGCTTGCCACAAACTCAAAAAACAAATTTATCGAAAAAATCGAATTTTGAACTAGAACTGCTATTTTTTTTTATATGATCTTTGACTCCTAAAACTGCTCGGGAGATACAATTTCTAAAATCCGCCCACTGACACGCCCAAAATTAAATAAAACAATTTTATTAAAAAGTCAAAGTTTGAGCTGGGGAGCGTTTTTTTACAAAAGCTTCGTTTTTTCGATTAAATGCTTTAAATGTTATATAACAAAATATGTAAGCGTTTTTAACTATTTTCAACTATAGATACTTAGACTTTTGTCACGCCCACTTATGAGCGATATGAATAAGAATAGGGTATCCAACAGTTCGCCCAAGCGGACTGTAGCCCGTCCCTATCTTTTATGTTCACTTTCAGCTATATTGTTTCCAATTCCAGGTTTTACATTATGTATGTGGATTATTCCACAATTCAAAATACCAAATACGAAATACAAAAATACAAACTTAAAAAAACATTTAATTAATTCAGAAATATAAAATATAGATTCTCTAGTTGCCCTTTATACTTATGTTTAAATATTTTTTAAATCCGCCTACTGACACGTACACAATTAAATAAAACAATTTTATTGAAAAACCAAAGTTTGAGCTGGGGAACGTTTTTTTTACAAAAGCTTCGTTTTTTTCGATTAAATCCTTTAAACGTTATATAACAAAATATGTAAGCGTTTTTAACAATTCAACTATAGATACTTAGACTTTTGTCACGCCCACTTATGAGCGATATGAATAAGAATAGGGTACCCAACAGTTCGCCCAAGCGGACTGTAGCCCGTCCCTATCTTTTATGTTCACTTTCAGCTATATTGTTTCCTATTCCAGGTTTTACATTATGTATGTGGATTATTCCACAATTCAAAATACCAAATACGAAATACAAAAATACAAACTAAAAGAAAACATTTAATTAATTCAGTTTTATTTAAAAGGGACTGCGCCCGCCGGTGGTTGGAAAAGAACTCCTTACTTCTCGCCGTCGTCACTATCGTCATCGCTTCACAGCCAGTCCCATATACCCAACGTCTGTAGTATGTTGTACTACGTCAGCACTTTCGTTGCTAACATCAGCACGGCCGGCGCCCACATTCTTCTTCTAGTTAGTCTTCTTGAAACTGTCTGGCTGCGGCATTTTATGTATAGTGTTGTTAATTAGGTTAGCAGTACGACATTGCCATTTGGTGGGGTATTCTGCTGATACCTTTGTAAGCATTCCTATGAAAGTGCGATTCATCCTCTCAATCTGTCCGTTACCTCGCGGGATTCGAGTTGTTGTCAAAATGTGCTGGATCTGGTTCGTTTCACAGAAATCCTTAAAAACGTTAGCCGTAAACGCCGTGCCTCGGTCCAATATTATGCGTGCTGACTGCCCGAAGATGTCACTTTGTAGCTCTAGTTTTTTTATTACTTCTTCGCTCTTCGTGGACTTCACTGGATATCACACAAACTTGGTGAAGGCGTCAACCACTACGAAGAGGTAGTTGTACTGCTTGTTCGTGGATGGCAGTGGTCCTACATGGTCCACGTGATAGCTGTGTAGTGGGACATCTCCTTTCTCGATTGGATGAAGCAGTCCCTCCATTCTTCCACTTTTTCTGGCGCTCAGAATGCACGCTACACAATTAGAGAACACTTTTCCACGCATCGCGCTCGCTTCTGCATGTAGTAGTCTTGTTTAAGAGTCGCTTCCACCCTAGCGGCGCTGATATGTCCCCTCTCATGGATGTTCCGTATGATCTCTTTCTGCATTGCTTTATGTAGGACAAGCAAGTGTTCCCCTTCCTCAAATTTGTACAAGACGCCATGTCTTAACTCGTAGTCTTGGTAACTTCCGCTCACTGAAAGGATTGAAATTATTAATTTACAAAATTCATTTGTACCTTGTGCTGCTTTAATTCTGTGAAGTAGGCTGTCCTCAATCCTTAATATTGTAGGGCTTCGGCTTAGCGCGTCCACATGACGCATGGCTACTCCCGAGCGGTGTAATACCTCACATTCGTATTTCTGCAGTTGAATCGCCCATCGTGCGACTCGCAGGCATAGATCCCTCTTGCGCATGGTCTCCTGGAACGCCTTACAGTCCGTTTAAACTTTAGGCCGAGTAGGTAGACCCTTAGCTTTCGAAGGTACTTTACTATGGCGAGGATCTCATGTTCGTAGCTGGTGTAGTTTTTTTCCGCATCCGTTGCCTTGAAACTCAGATAGAAAACAGGATGAAAATTCCACTCGTGCTTCTGCAACAATACTCCTCCATATCTCACAAAACTGGCATCTGTATGCAGTTCCGTTTCCAGTTTCGGGTTAAACAGCTTCAGGACCGGTTCGTCACATAAAATAGTCTTCACAGTCTGAAACGCCATCCTTGCCGGCGTTACAAAAGCCGTGTATTTGCGACTTGATTCGTCGATGTCAACATGGAAGAAACCGTCCTTTAGGTCTAGTATAGTGTATCAGCTTGCTGTAGGGCCTCTGGTACGTCTTCTATTAATGGAAGAGGATGCCTGTCCTTCACGATCTTCTTATTAAGCTGGCGGTAGTCGACTCACAACCGATAAGTGTTAGCCTTTTTCTTACCGAATACAATAGGACTAGCGTAGTCAGACTTGCTTACACGTATTATTCCATCACGTATCAAATCGTCAACTTGTTGGTTCACCACCTCTCTCTCCTTCGGCGCCAACCTTCGCGGTCTCTGATATACTGGGCTGCAGTGCTCCAGAGTGATGCTCATGCTAATCCATGATTTCGTGGCTTTTCTCGGGGAATAGTTGGAAACTTACTTAACTACGTCTCATTTAAAATCTTCAGCACCAACTCGATCTTCAATTTGGTTTCTATCACTTTCTATTTCGATTTTGAATACGTCGTTCTCCTCCAACTCGTACACCTTCGTTTGCTCATCTTCCTCGGTCTTTAATTTCGTCACGATCTCCACTTTACCATGTCTTATTACCACCTCCACTGTCCTTAGGAAGTCCCTTCCTAATTAGATTTTGTCGGGAATCCACCGATTCGGAATTACTTGCAATTGGATCCGCTGCTTGTCTTGACCGATCTGCATCTCCATCAAACATGAGCCCAACGTCCTTCGTGGTTGGTTTCCGAGTCCCCTCAATAATATCACCGGCTGGTCCATCCGTGCCGACCCAATTATTTTTTGAAGAGATTGATATATTAGTGACACATCACTCCCGTTGTCTACGAAAGCGTAATGCTGCTTGCCGCCAATGCTGACTACGATATGCCTATCGTCTGCTTCAATGAGTCTTACCTGACTAATACCGCTTAATGACACAGCTGCCTCGTTCTTGACCGGGCAGTTCGGTGAGATGTGCCTGAACTGGTTACACTTGAAGCAACGCACGCCCTTACCCTTGTCTGGGCAATTTAGCGCTAGTTGGGATATCCCACCGCAATTATGGCATCGCTTTGTCCCCGTCAATCCTCTGTGGTGTGGGGTCGTTCGATTGTTATTTCTGGGCATCTCCACCCTTGTCCTAGCCATCTGTCGGTGCATCTTAGCATAGATTCCTAGGTTGACTTTTAATTCCTTAAGTGTCGCGGCTTCATACAGTATGGCTTTGTTCCCCACCGTGTCGGGGATCCCATTGATTATGTGTTCGATTAGCGATGATGTGTCCACAACTCCTTGGTTGCTGATCTATGCCATCGCATATAGATACTCTAGCAGACTCTCCGACGGACCCTTTTTCCTCATCTCCAACTGCTTGTGCACCTCTATGCCGGAGGTTTTCCTTCCAAACTCCTTCGCCAGATGAGTTTTCAGCTTCGACCAATCTGTGACTCCTTCTGTGGCCTCGATTGATAATTTTGCAGCGCCCTTCAGCAATCTGCGCGCGTATAGATAATTCTGTATGTCATTCCTTCTCCGGAATACTGCTCCAGAGATTCCTCGACATCACGAAATACGAAGTTGTTTTTGTTAGCCATTGTATCTTCCAGCTGCTCCGATCCTCCCTCTCGTTCCTCCACTCTAGCCGTAGTCTTTTCTTCTTCACTTGTTTGATCGGATGTCTGTTCCTGAAAATCTGAGTTCTCTTCTTCCTCACTTGGTTGATCGAATGCCTCCGGTTGACTGGCTGTTCCCTTTCTGATAGCGGCTAATACGTCCTCGATCTCGAAACGTCCTTCGGCAAACGTGTTGCATACTCGTATCACCAACTCACTCTTCACGCCGTATCGATATGATAGCCCTTTCTTCTTCAGGAACGTTTGTAACTGTTTGGCGGTAAGGCCTTGCAGTTCATCCCTTCACTTTCACGTGTCCACTTTTCTTTCCGCCACTACTTCACCTAGTAGGTACTTCTTCGTTTTTAACACTTCTCCACTTAACACAGTTCCTTCTCTATTCTTATCCACCCGTATTCCTCCACTTAACACAGTTTCTTCTCTGTTTCTCTTGTCCTTCTTTTCATTTCTAACACTTCTCCACCTAACACAGTTCCTTTTCTATTCTTCTTGTCCTTCTTTTCGTTGCTAAAACTTCTCCACTTAACACAGTTCCTTCTCTATTCTTATCCACCTGTATTCCTCCACTTAACACACACTTTTCTTGTTGCTTTGCAATCTTTTATATCTTATCCACTTCTCTTCTACAACTTTGATTCGTCCCGTAACTCCTTGACAGAACACTGACTTATAGAAAAAAAACTCAAAAACACAACTCATATTGATTCGATCCCGGTTGAGCCCCCCATTGTGGATTATTCCACAATTCAAAATACCACATACTTACATACTTACTTAGATGGCGCTACAGTCCGGGGTGGACCTGGGCCTCAAACAATACGCCTCTCCAGTTGGCACGATCTTTGGCTAACTGCCTCCAGTTGCGCACTCGAAGTTCGTTGAGGTCCCCTTCCACTTGCGCGCGCCACCTAAGGCGGGGTCTTTCTCTACTGCGATGTCCCTCCGGGTTGGAATCGACGACTCTTCGGGCCGGAGCGTTGGTGTCCATTCGCTCTACATGTCCTAGCCATCTTAGTCGACTGATTCGCACTTTTTTGACCAGGTCGATGTCACTTGCGCGCGCCACCTAAGGCGAGGTCTTCCTCTACTGCGTTGTCCCTCCGGGTTGGAATCGAAGACTCTTCGGGCCAGAGCGTTGGTGTCCATTCGTTCTACATGTCCTAGCCATCTTATTCGACTGATTCGCACTTTTTTGACCAGGTCGATGTCGCTGTACAGCTCGTAGAGTTCGGTGTTAAATCTCCTTCTCCAAAGCGTTCGAAACGACCAAGGAGATCTTCATCCGCTTTTGCTAATGTCCACGCTTCTGCGCTATAGAGCAGGACTGGGATGATGAGGGTCTTATACAAAGTCTCCTTAGTGTTTCTTGACAAGGCCTTACTAGTCAATTGCCTTCTTAGGCCAAAGAAACAGCGGTTGGCAAGTATAATTCTTCGTTTGATTTCTGATGTGATGTCGTTTTCAGAATTTATAGCGGAGCCAAGGTAGACAAAGTCCCTAACTACCTCAAAGTTGTAGCTGTCTATCGTGACGTTCTGTCTGATTCGTTGATGTTGTGTGTCCCTTCTTGTTGACAGCATATACTTGGTTTTGCCCTCATTCACCACTAAACCCATTTTTGCCGCTTCTGTGCTAATACTTGCAAACGCACCAGTGACAGCTCGCTGTGTTCTGCCAATTATGTCAATGTCGTCAGCATATGCAAGTAGTTGCACAGACTTTTGAAAAATTGTGCCTCTAGTGTTGGCTTGCGAGTTTCGCACAATTTTCTCAAGTATGATGTTAAAGAAGTCACATGACAGCGCATCACCTTGCCTAAATCGTTTTATGACATTAAAGTTCTCGGTGGGATTGTTTCCGACCTTTATGGAGCAGCGGGCGTTCTCCATCGTCATTCTGCACAATCTGACAAGTTTGGCAGGGATGCCAAAACTAGACATGGCTCTATAGATGCTGTCATATGCGGCCTTTAAATCGATAAAAATATGGTGGGTATCGATTTGGACTTCTTGGGTTTTCTCCAGGATCTGCCGTAGTGTGAATATTTGATCGGTCGTGGACTTACCGGGCCTAAAACCGCACTGGTAGGGAAAAATCAGGTCATTGACGAATGGTTTCAGGCGTTCACACAGTACAGCGGACATGATCTTATAGGCAGTATTCAGGAGACTGATGCCTCTATAGTTGGCGCAGTTTAGAGGGTCTCCTTTCTTGTGGATCGGGCAAACGATGCTGAAGTTCCATTCAGCAGGCATACTTTCTTCTGACCATATCATGGAAACGAGTTGGTGTATGCTCTCCACCAGATCATCTCCCGCTGCCTTAAAAAGCTCGGCATTCAAGCTTTGCATATCGCTATCCTCACTTCGTTTTGGTCAGGTGGACGAAAGTCTTGGCTTTCATCGTCCAGGCTGAATGGTTCGTTCTGCCTGACAGCGCAGTTTGTGTCGTCTTCGCCGTTTAACAGTCTGCAGAAATAGTTTTTAAAAATCCTCAGCACCGACTGTGACTCTACTACAAGATTTCCTTCCTCGTCTCTACAGGTCTCTGTTCGGGTATTGTTTCCTTTACACGTCCTTTTTACCTTTTGGTAAAACTTCCGAACATTTTTCCTGGAGTACCCGATGTTCTTCCCTCCTCTTTTGCTCGTAGAGCTCACGATCTGCTCTCGTCCTTCTATGCAGTGCCGCTTCTTAGGCGCGTTGTTTTGCTGCATGCGCTTGCCGGCACTCATCTTCGAACCAGGGGTTTCGTGGCGGTGGCCTGGTAAAACCGAGAACATCAGTTGCGGCGCTTCTGATGGCGTCTTGGCATCGATGCCACTGGTCTTCGGCACTTGATGCTGGCAGCATAGGACTTTTCGAGAGGTTGAGGGACACGCGATCGGCAAAGGTTCTGGCGGTTTGTTGCGATTGTAGCCGTTCAACGTTAAATCTCCTCGCAGTATTTCCTCGATGTTGTGGCGTGCAGGATATCCTCATTCGTACCTTGGTTAAAACAAGGTAGTGGTCCGAGTCTATGTTGGCCGCTCGGAAAGTTCGGACATCTAGAATACTGGAGGAGTGCCTTGCGTCGATCGCAACATGATCAATTTTTTTGACGGTTTGATGATCTGGTGACCGCCATGTTCCTTTGTGGATATTGAGGTGGGGAAATCGTGTACTAGCTATGGTGACATTACGCCCCGCAGCGAAATTAATCAGCCTAAGTCCGTTTCCAGACGTGGTGTCGTGTAGGCTGTGCTTTCTGATTGTGCTACCAAAGATGTCCTCCTTTCCTATTTTAGCGTTAAAATCACCTAAGACGATCTTGACGTCATACCTAGGACATTGCTCATATCTTTTGTCGAGGAGCTCGTAAAAACACTCTTTGGTAGCATCGTCTTTATCTTCTGTGGGGGCGTGAGCGCATATTAGGCTGATGTTGGCGAATTTAGCCTTGGTACGGATTGTTACAAGACGTTCGCTAACGTGTCTAAAGCTTAAGACTTCTTGCCTAAGTCTGCCGCTTACAACGAATTCGCATCCAAATAGACGCGGCTTCTGTTCCCTGTAGCAATCACCGTAGTATATGTCACAGTTTTTCATCCTTCTTTTGCCCGGCCCATCCCATCGCACTTCCTGAATGGCGGTGATATCTGGTTTGTAGCAGCTTAGGGCCTCCGCTAATTGCTCGGCTGCACGCGGTCTGTTCAGGGTTCTAACATTCCATGTGCAAATGCGAACGTCGTTATCCTTATTTCGTTTCGCAGGGTCGTCAACAGTGAATCCGTCCTTATCCGAGGCTCTTGGTTGCTTCGTAACCATTAAATTTTTCCGTGGTTGGGTAGTTAACCCCACGCACAACCCCCAACCTGGAAGGCCAATGAAAAGTTACAACAGCTGGGCACCGACAGGTTGATGCCAATCAGCGCCTACCCGATTCACACACACCCAACCACCCAAAATACCACATACGAGATACAAAAATACAAATTCAAAAAAAAACATTTAATTAATTCAGTTTTATTTAAAGGGGAAATGATGCTACTGCACAGCACATAAGGTCTAAAACTCTCTATTTGACTGCGCCCGCCGGTGGTTGGAAAGGAGCTCCTTTCTTCTCGCCGTCGTCACTATCGTCATCGCTTCACAGCCAGTCCCATATACCCAACATCTGTAGTATGTTGTACCACGTCAGCACTTTCCTTGCTAACATCAGCACGGCGCCCACTGCACACACAGCGCCCACAATCAAGGCTATCTTTATGGCGGCATTACTCTTCTTGGAACTGTCTAACAGCGGCATCTTATAGTGCTGTTAATTAGGTCAGCAGTACGACAGTGCATGAAACCTAATTCGCGAGCCGTTGACCCTCGGTGACGTGATTACGGCTGAAAGGAGCTATAAACATAAAAGTGCAGAAATGTGCTGACCACATTGCCTGCTGATTAGTGTTTGAAGCTAAATTACCCTACATCCTACATGTATTTTCGGAATGCTTACAATTATAGCGCTGTCTTTGGCCGTAAGTTTTTTTTGGCGCGACCAATTTGGGTGGACTTCTTGGCCTGAGTGATATTAGTTGTTTTGTTCATTGCAATACTTGTTTGTTGTAACTGAATCAGTTTTAATAGGTAGTGTAATGTGTGTTTTGTAATTTACTGTATGCTATGTTATATGTAGTGCATATGCCTGCCTCGCCTACAAAGCTATTGGGATTATTGGCTATCCTAAAGCCGAAAAGTTGTTGGCTAAAGACCCGAACTGTTTAAATGGCTAAAGAGCCGATCTGAAATGTAAAACGGCTAAGAAGCCAAGCATACTCTTCATAAGTCAGATAGTAATTGATCATTATTCCAAGATCTTAGCCTATTTATACAAAAATATCTTACATGCTACTTACATTATAATATGATAAGGAAAACACAAAATAAAGGAAAATAAACTACTCAGCACAATTTGCTGCAACACGTAAATGTGCAATCGTCATTGGCCTTGACTCTATGGCGAGCATTAGCTGTGTATCGGTGTCGAGTGGATTTGGAGTGAAATGTCTGTCTTATGAGAAATGCTGCAATACGTAAATGTGCAATTGTCATTGGCCTTGACTGTATGGCGAGCATTAGCTGTGTATCGGGTGTCGAGTGGATTTGGTGGGAAATGTCTGTCTTATGAGAAATGTGGAATGTGTGTCTATGTTTTGTTTGTGTTGCTGGGGAAATTCCTTTATGATGCTGATGCTATTTGTTAGTGTAGTTATTATGTACACTACATCCTCACTCTTTATGGAAAAATTTTTTTTTTTAGTTTTTTCAATCTATTATTATGTACTTCCTTTATTTCGTTATTTATTTTAATTCTAGTATTTACACCTCTTAACTCTATGACCTCATAGGGTCTCTTATAAGATAAATCTAATTTCTTTTTATTTCCTACTCTTAGATATACCAAATCTCCTATCCTAATTTTAAGTGGGGTTGATTTCTTATCTAGTACTTCTTTTCTTTCTAGCTTAGCTCGTTCTAATAGGTTCTTTGCTATTTTATTCATTTCATTTAATCTAAGTTTTAATTCTAAGGAGTAATCTTCTATATTATATATAGGATTTGATGTTGCGATAGTTGAGTTTTCTGGAAGTGTTACTAATCTTCCGTATATCAACTCAAAGGGCGATATCCCGATGCTGGAATGGGGTGTCGTATTGTAACTAAATGTAAAATACGGTATCCATTCATGCCAGTTATCTTCTTCAGAAAAAGCTAAAAGGTATTCGTTAAGCACTCTGTGGTTTCTTTCTATCGAGCCCAGGGTTTCATGATGGTACGGTGTTGATGTTACTCGTATATGGTGTATACCCAAGATTTCATATACATTTTTCATAATGCTGTTAATGAATTCAGATCCCATATCTGTTTTCAATTTTTTGAAACTACCATGCCTGAGTATGAATTTTTCCACCAGAGTTTTTGCTACCGTTCTCGCATCTTTACTTTTCATTGGTATCGCCTCTACGTATTTGGTCAATTCGCATTGTAATGTCAATATATACCCGAAATCATTCGATGGCCTGAGTGGTCCTACTGTATCTGCCGTTACTATTTCAAAACTTGTTGTTGGTGTTTCAGTTATTACTAAATTTACTTTAGTGTTTCGAATTTGTTTACTCCGCGCACATACTACACACTCATTGATATGCTTTTTTACCATCTTGCTTAAATTTTCCCAGCAATATCGTTGTTTAATTTTATTTATTGTCCTTATTATTCTATGCATTTCATTTTTGTCAATTATCCTCAGCGCTGGTTGATATATCAGTATTTTTAAGTTTGCTAACTTTTTATTCTTTAATTTTTGTTGCAACATAGTATATATCTTTTTGAATTCATTTATATTGATGTGCTCGAATATTATATCAGTTTTTGCTATAGCTAATTTTTCAATATTTCTCTTGGCCATTGCGAATACTAGTTTCTCCAAAATCTGACCTAAGTCCTGATTAGGATTATCGCTATATTCTATTATTACTTTTTTATCGTCGACGTTTATTAATTTATGCGAAGTATTTCTTCGTTCTCGCGAGTTATTGAGCACATTCTTGAATTCTAGTTTACGTACGTTTGTTATTTCTGAAAATGAAGTGCATTCCCAGGCGTAAAGTTGATCAGGCCTTACGCTTAAAGCATTGCTTTTGGGTATACCACTATCAGTTTTGTTTTTTGTTAATTCTTTCGTCATCGCTCGAGTTATGACATTTATATCTGATGTCGGAATCATTTCTTTCAATATTTCCGAGTCTAATTTTATGCGTGATAATGCATCCGCATTTGTATTCATTGAGCCTTGTTTGTACCTTATATCGAACGTGTAGTCTGATAGATCTAGCCTTATTCTTGTCAATTTGGACGATGGGTTCTTGTGTGTAAAGAGACTAACCAACGGTCTATGATCTGTTACTACAGTGAATTTCGTTCCATATAAATATGGTCTAAAATGGTTTATAGCCCAGTGTATTGCAAGTAACTCTTTTTCGATTATAGGTTTGTTCTGTTCATATTTGTTCAGAGTTCTACTAGCGAAGGAAATTGGAAGATCTTTTCCTATTTCGCCTTGAGATAATACTGCGGTGTTTGAAGCATCTGTAGTTACTATAAATGTCTTGTCATGATCTGGGTATCTTAAAATAGGTGGGTTAATGAGTTTTTCTTTCAAAGTTATAAAAGCTGTTTGACATTCGTCTGTCCACTTGAACTCTATACCCTTCTTTGATAATGTATTCAGTGGTCTTGCTATGGCTGCAAAATCCTTAATGAATCGTCTATAATAATTACAGAATGCTACGAATCGCTTTACCTCATTGGCGTTTTTGGGACATGGGTATTTTGTAATGGTCTCATATTTTTCAGGGTCAGTTTTTATCCCCTCATTCGTTATCAAATGACCTAAGTATGTTACTTCTGTCTGTAGCCAATTGCATTTCTTTGGATTAAGTTTCAGATTGTATTTCCTAAGCCTCTGAAGAGTTTTTACTAGATTTTCATTGTGATGGTTTAAACTGCATCCAAATATAATGATATCGTCGACATACAAGAATGCTTCTGCGCTTAGACCTGCCAAGGCTACTGATAGCATTCTTTGGAAGCTGTTTGTAGATACGAGTATCTTTAAACCGAAAGGTAATCTTTTAAATTGAAAATGCCCTTGGTTTGTGGAGAATGCTGTTGCTGGTCTTGATTTCTCGTGAAGTTCTATCTGATGCAAAGAACTTGTTAGATCTAGAGTTGAGAAAAATTTGGCTCTACCTAGTGTATCAAGAACGTCGTCTAATTTTGTTAACGGGAACTTATCATCCATTATTTTTTTGTTCAATTGACGGAAATCTACCACTAGTCTCCATTTCTGTTCTCCTTTACTATCTTTCTTCGGTACAACCAGCAAAGGTGAATTAAATGGGCTTACTGAAGGTTCTATTATACCTTCATCCAAAAGTTTATTTACCTGTTGATTTATCTCATCCAGCTGAGTATGTGGGAGCCTGTAGTTTTTTATATAGACTGGATTGTTGTCAGTCATCGAAATGTTTTGTTTGTAAAAGTTATTTACTGTCAAAGAATCTCCTGTTAGATGAAAACAATCGGCAAATTCCTCACATATCTTCAGGATGGATTGTTTAGCTTTCGGATCAGCTATATCGATATTAATTTCTTCTAATAGTCTCTTATATTGATCTTTCTTTTTGTTCTTATCATAGTTAACTTTGAGATTTACTACATAATATTTTTTTAGTGGGACAACCTTAGGTATAAATGGTTTTATCAATATATCGTGTTCTAGTGTGTTTAGAAATGCAATTTGCGCTATACCCTTAGATGAAACAATAGAGTTGGCTATAAATACCCCTTTTTGGACTTCCTGGTTCAATACAACGCTATCTTCTGATATGTTCAGTCTAATTGGGTGTAATGACTGGGTCCTTGCAGTTTGCTTTATGTCTGCGGTCTCGGGTAACTGAGTTATCATAGGTAATACTAATTCATTATCGTTGACCAAAAGCGTTATTGTGAAATCCTTGTAGTCTATCTTACTATTAGTTTTTATTAAAAAATCTCTGCCTAAAATACCATCTGTTGAAATCGAAAAATTTTCATCTTCAATCTGGAATTCTTGATATGTGATATTGGATTCGATTTGTAACTGAGCTTTGACTGATCCTAAAGAGTAAGTTTCTGAGTTTGTTACTCCAGTGATTTTAATTTTTCTCATATCATTTAGATGTACTTCATTTTTTAGGGTACTAATTTTTAGAATACTTATGTCTGCACCTGTATCTATTAAAAATCTATTATTGTTGTAGGTTATATTAGTGTGTGCAAAAATGTAGTTTGTTAAATGTTGATTTAGATGAAAGATGGATCTTATTGGTTGTTTTCCATTTGGTATTCTGAGTCTTCCAGGACTTCGGAGACTTGCTGCCCGTTTTCCGAAGTACCTACATGATTAATATTTCTGTTATTGTTTCTAGACCTACTGTAACCTCTGTTGTTCCTAAAGTTCCTATTGTTACTGCTGTTTCTAAAGTTATTATTGTTGTTTCTAAAGTTATTGTTGTTGTTTCTAAAGTTATTGTTGTTGTTTCTAATGTTATCGTTGTTGTTTGTAAAGTTGTTATTATTGTTGTATTCCCTATTTGAATTGCTGCTATTGTACCTCATATCTCTATTTCTGTAATTAGAATTTCTTTTATTAGATTGGACAAAGTGGCTTATATGTGTCGTGTCATATGTTGCTTCTATTTCAGAAGCGAGTTTTACTGCTTCGGACAATGTTTTTGGTCTTGCCGCAAAAATGGTTGTTTTTATTTGGCCGTTCAGACCATTCTTAAAAGCATTTAAACCAAGCGTATCGTTGAGCTTAGCTATAATTTCTCTACTGTCTTCTCCCTGCTCAGCTATTTGCAATGCTCTGCTACTAGGCCTTCAAGTTTTTCCGCATAGCTGTTAATATTTGTAGGTCCCTGAACAATTTTTCCTCATTCAGACTGTAATTGAAGTGTATTTTTCTTGCTTCTAAATATAATTTTCAAAGTTTCAATCAATTCAGATAAGTTTGTTGGTCGAGTTACTGTACTTAGTTTGTTTCTTACTTTATCTGTTAGTCTAGTTTCTAGTATGAATTTAAATAGTTTGTTTTTTTCTGTGTCGGTTGTAAGTGTGCTCGCTATAAAGTTTGCCATGTTCACAAAATTATTTAATTTGTCTAATTCTCCGTTGTATTCGGGAATGACTTTTAGTGAGAAATGTGGAATGTGTGTCTATGTTTTGTTTGTGTTGCTGGGGAAATTCCTTTATGATGCTGATGCTATTTGTTAGTGTAGTTATTATGTACACTACATCCTCACTCTTTATGGAAAAATTTTTTTTTTTAGTTTTTTCAATCTATTATTATGTACTTCCTTTATTTCGTTATTTATTTTAATTCTAGTATTTACACCTCTTAACTCTATGACCTCATAGGGTCTCTTATAAGATAAATCTAATTTCTTTTTATTTCCTACTCTTAGATATACCAAATCTCCTATCCTAATTTTAAGTGGGGTTGATTTCTTATCTATTACTTCTTTTCTTTCTAGCTTAGCTCGTTCTAATAGGTTCTTTGCTATTTTATTCATTTCATTTAATCTAAGTTTTAATTCTAAGGAGTAATCTTCTATATTATATATAGGATTTGATGTTGCGATAGTTGAGTTTTCTGGAAGTGTTACTAATCTTCCGTATATCAACTCAAAGGGCGATATCCCGATGCTGGAATGGGGTGTCGTATTGTAACTAAATGTAAAATACGGTATCCATTCATGCCAGTTATCTTCTTCAGAAAAAGCTAAAAGGTATTCGTTAAGCACTCTGTGGTTTCTTTCTATCGAGCCCAGGGTTTCATGATGGTACGGTGTTGATGTTACTCGTATATGGTGTATACCCAAGATTTCATATACATTTTTCATAATGCTGTTAATGAATTCAGATCCCATATCTGTTTTCAATTTTTTGAAACTACCATGCCTGAGTATGAATTTTTCCACCAGAGTTTTTGCTACCGTTCTCGCATCTTTACTTTTCATTGGTATCGCCTCTACGTATTTGGTCAATTCGCATTGTAATGTCAATATATACCCGAAATCATTCGATGGCCTGAGTGGTCCTACTGTATCTGCCGTTACTATTTCAAAACTTGTTGTTGGTGTTTCAGTTATTACTAAATTTACTTTAGTGTTTCGAATTTGTTTACTCCGCGCACATACTACACACTCATTGATATGCTTTTTTACCATCTTGCTTAAATTTTCCCAGCAATATCGTTGTTTAATTTTATTTATTGTCCTTATTATTCTATGCATTTCATTTTTGTCAATTATCCTCAGCGCTGGTTGATATATCAGTATTTTTAAGTTTGCTAACTTTTTATTCTTTAATTTTTGTTGCAACATAGTATATATCTTTTTGAATTCATTTATATTGATGTGCTCGAATATTATATCAGTTTTTGCTATAGCTAATTTTTCAATATTTCTCTTGGCCATTGCGAATACTAGTTTCTCCAAAATCTGACCTAAGTCCTGATTAGGATTATCGCTATATTCTATTATTACTTTTTTATCGTCGACGTTTATTAATTTATGCGAAGTATTTCTTCGTTCTCGCGAGTTATTGAGCACATTCTTGAATTCTAGTTTACGTACGTTTGTTATTTCTGAAAATGAAGTGCATTCCCAGGCGTAAAGTTGATCAGGCCTTACGCTTAAAGCATTGCTTTTGGGTATACCACTATCAGTTTTGTTTTTTGTTAATTCTTTCGTCATCGCTCGAGTTATGACATTTATATCTGATGTCGGAATCATTTCTTTCAATATTTCCGAGTCTAATTTTATGCGTGATAATGCATCCGCATTTGTATTCATTGAGCCTTGTTTGTACCTTATATCGAACGTGTAGTCTGATAGATCTAGCCTTATTCTTGTCAATTTGGACGATGGGTTCTTGTGTGTAAAGAGACTAACCAACGGTCTATGATCTGTTACTACAGTGAATTTCGTTCCATATAAATATGGTCTAAAATGGTTTATAGCCCAGTGTATTGCAAGTAACTCTTTTTCGATTATAGGTTTGTTCTGTTCATATTTGTTCAGAGTTCTACTAGCGAAGGAAATTGGAAGATCTTTTCCTATTTCGCCTTGAGATAATACTGCGGTGTTTGAAGCATCTGTAGTTACTATAAATGTCTTGTCATGATCTGGGTATCTTAAAATAGGTGGGTTAATGAGTTTTTCTTTCAAAGTTATAAAAGCTGTTTGACATTCGTCTGTCCACTTGAACTCTATACCCTTCTTTGATAATGTGTGGTCTTGCTATGGCTGCAAAATCCTTAATGAATCGTCTATAATAATTACAGAATGCTACGAATCGCTTTACCTCATTGGCGTTTTTGGGACATGGGTATTTTGTAATGGTCTCATATTTTTCAGGGTCAGTTTTTATCCCCTCATTCGTTATCAAATGACCTAAGTATGTTACTTCTGTCTGTAGCCAATTGCATTTCTTTGGATTAAGTTTCAGATTGTATTTCCTAAGCCTCTGAAGAGTTTTTACTAGATTTTCATTGTGATGGTTTAAACTGCATCCAAATATAATGATATCGTCGACATACAAGAATGCTTCTGCGCTTAGACCTGCCAAGGCTACTGATAGCATTCTTTGGAAGCTGTTTGTAGATACGAGTATCTTTAAACCGAAAGGTAATCTTTTAAATTGAAAATGCCCTTGGTTTGTGGAGAATGCTGTTGCTGGTCTTGATTTCTCGTGAAGTTCTATCTGATGCAAAGAACTTGTTAGATCTAGAGTTGAGAAAAATTTGGCTCTACCTAGTGTATCAAGAACGTCGTCTAATTTTGTTAACGGGAACTTATCATCCATTATTTTTTTGTTCAATTGACGGAAATCTACCACTAGTCTCCATTTCTGTTCTCCTTTACTATCTTTCTTCGGTACAACCAGCAAAGGTGAATTAAATGGGCTTACTGAAGGTTCTATTATACCTTCATCCAAAAGTTTATTTACCTGTTGATTTATCTCATCCAGCTGAGTATGTGGGAGCCTGTAGTTTTTTATATAGACTGGATTGTTGTCAGTCATCGAAATGTTTTGTTTGTAAAAGTTATTTACTGTCAAAGAATCTCCTGTTAGATGAAAACAATCGGCAAATTCCTCACATATCTTCAGGATGGATTGTTTAGCTTTCGGATCAGCTATATCGATATTAATTTCTTCTAATAGTCTCTTATATTGATCTTTCTTTTTTTTCTTATCATAGTTAACTTTGAGATTTACTACATAATAATTTTTTAGTGGGACAACCTTAGGTATAAATGGTTTTATCAATATATCGTGTTCTAGTGTGTTTAGAAATGCAATTTGCGCTATACCCTTAGATGAAACAATAGAGTTGGCTATAAATACCCCTTTTTGGACTTCCTGGTTCAATACAACGCTATCTTCTGATATGTTCAGTCTAATTGGGTGTAATGACTGGGTCCTTGCAGTTAGCTTTATGTCTGCGGTCTCGGGTAACTGAGTTATCATAGGTAATACTAATTCATTATCGTTGACCAAAAGCGTTATTGTGAAATCCTCGTAGTCTATCTTACTATTAGTTTTTATTAAAAAATCTCTGCCTAAAATACCATCTGTTGAAATCGAAAAATTTTCATCTGCAATCTGGAATTCTTGATATGTGATATTGGATTCGATTTGTAACTGAGCTTTGACTGATCCTAAAGAGTAAGTTTCTGAGTTTGTTACTCCAGTGATTTTAATTTTTCTCATATCATTTAGATGTACTTCATTTTTTAGGGTACTAATTTTTAGAATACTTATGTCTGCACCTGTATCTATTAAAAATCTATTATTGTTGTAGGTTATATTAGTGTGTGCAAAAATGTAGTTTGTTAAATGTTGATTTAGATGAAAGATGGATCTTATTGGTTGTTTTCCATTTGGTATTCTGAGTCTTCCAGGACTTCGGAGACTTGCTGCCCGTTTTCCGAAGTACCTACATGATTAATATTTCTGTTATTGTTTCTAGACCTACTGTAACCTCTGTTGTTCCTAAAGTTCCTATTGTTACTGCTGTTTCTAAAGTTATTATTGTTGTTTCTAAAGTTATTGTTGTTGTTTCTAAAGTTATTGTTGTTGTTTCTAATGTTATCGTTGTTGTTTGTAAAGTTGTTATTATTGTTGTATTCCCTATTTGAATTGCTGCTATTGTACCTCATATCTCTATTTCTGTAATTAGAATTTCTTTTATTAGATTGGACAAAGTGGCTTATATGTGTCGTGTCATATGTTGCTTCTATTTCAGAAGCGAGTTGTACTGCTTCGGACAATGTTTTTGGTCTTGCCGCAAAAATGGTTGTTTTTATTTGGCCGTTCAGACCATTCTTAAAAGCATTTAAACCAAGCGTATCGTTGAGCTTAGCTATAATTTCTCTACTGTCTTCTCCCTGCTCAGCTATTTGCAATGTGTTTAACTCTGCTACTAGGCCTTCAAGTTTTTCCGCATAGCTGTTAATATTTGTAGGTCCCTGAACAATTTTTCCTCATTCAGACTGTAATTGAAGTGTATTTTTCTTGCTTCTAAATATAATTTTCAAAGTTTCAATCAATTCAGATAAGTTTGTTGGTCGAGTTACTGTACTTAGTTTGTTTCTTACTTTATCTGTTAGTCTAGTTTCTAGTATGAATTTAAATAGTTTGTTTTTTTCTGTGTCGGTCGTAAGTGTGCTCGCTATAAAGCTTGCCATGTTCACAAAATTATTTAATTTGTCTAATTCTCCGTTGTATTCGGGAATGACTTTTAGTGTTGTTACAATGTCAAATGTCGCAATTGTATTTAATTTTAAATGGTTTTCCTTACTACTTGAATTTGGCTCTTCTTTTATGTCTTCTAACAAACTTCTTTTGTATTTTAGGATCTTCCTTAACTCTGTTATTTTATTTTCTATTATTATTTTAATTGGACCATAGTCTTCGTGTTGGTCTGAGTCTTTAAAATTTACAATTAATTGTTCTAATTCTAATTCTTTGTCAATTAAATATCTACTAGTGTAGATCCTTTTTGGCGTTTTTTTTAAGTTATCAATAATATTATTCAATGATCTTAATATAGTTAACATATCTTTAAAAAAATTATTTAAACGTCAATTGTATTTTATACATATTTAATATATATTAAACATTAATCCTAGCTATTTCCTTATTCACTTCATTTACAACTACTTTATTTATTTTTTTCTTACATATATTTCTTGCTATTTTACTTAACACTATTATGATAATAAGTATAGCTATCACTATTACTATGTCTATCATCTTTCCATTATTATTATTATTATTGTCGCCTGAGTTGACGACAATATTCTCTTTGGAGTTTTGTCCTCCCATTTTTTTTTGTTTAAAGCAGAAAGATATTCACAAAAAAATTATATTAAATTTGGTAAAAAAAAATAATTCAATTTGAAAATAATAAGCTTATACATATACAAATCACATTTGATGGTTGTAAATTCAGAAATATGGAAGCTGGGTATTGCAAAATTATGTATAACAAAGTTTTTTTATTTATAAAAATTTGTTTTTTTTTTGTAAACTTAAATATTTGCTGATTTATATAGATTGGTTGTATCTAAATCCTGGTAGGGTGCACATTTGCTCACATCGTCTCTGCTGTTAAGCGTTGCTGAATGGATTGCTGTTGTGGTAATGTTTTGGTTTAATTCATCACCGTCTGTCGCAGATAATTGTTTCTTGCTTCCCAATCCAAGCGGAAAGGCAAATTCTTGAGGTAACTTTCGCATGATTTTTGAAGATGTTATAAATCAGCCGAAACCTTCCTGATGCGCAAATACATATTTAAAGTATTTGTTTTTTAAATAATATTTATATGTTTCAGGTCAGTGGCAGGATCGCCATGTAATGTGTGTTTTGTACTTTACTGTATGCTATGTTATATGTAGTGCATATGCCTGCCTCGCCTACAAAGCTATGGGGATTATTAGCTATCCCAAAGCCGAAAAGTTGTTGGCTAAAGACCCGAACTGTTTAAATGGCTAAAGAGCCGATCTGAAATGTAAAACGGCTAAGGAGCCAAGCATACTCTTCATAAGTCAGATAGTAATTGATCATTATTCCAAGATCTTAGCCTATTTATTCAAAAATATCTTACATGCTACTTACATTATAATATGATAAGGAAAACACAAAATAAAGCACAATTTGCTGCAACACGTAAATGTGCAATCGTCATTGGCCTTGACTCTATGGCGAGCATTAGCTGTGTATCGGTGTCGAGTGGATTTGGTGGGAAATGTCTGTCTTATGAGAAATGCTGCAACACGTAAATGTGCAATTGTCATTGGCCTTGACTCTATGGCGAGCATTAGCTGTGTATCGGGTGTCGAGTGGATTTGGTGGGAAATGTCTGTCTTATGAGAAATGTGGAATGTGTGTCTATGTTTTTTTTGTGTTGCTGGGGAAATTCCTTTATGATGCTGAGGCTATTTGTTAGTGTAGTTATTATGTACACTACAGTAGTTCAGTAAGTTCTGCACACAAACCCCCTGCCAGGAGGAACGGGTCATTTGTTTTACTTTTTGCCGTTTTGCGAAGTTTTCGTCTCCGCTTTTTGTGGATTTTTAGTCGCCTCTTATGAGAGGCATGCCTACCTCGGGTATATTCTATCCCCTACCCGAAGGGGGCCCCTTAGTCGCTTTTTACAACAAGCGCTGCTTTTCGGGGGCGCTGCAGAGATATTCTTAACCCTACCTGCACAAGACAATAATGATAAATTTGTTTATTACCAATCTTAACCTATTTATGTGGTTAATTTTGCGGTGAAAGTCTTAAAGCCTCGAGGGCGGAAAAAAGAGTGATAGGTTACTTGACTTTTTAGCGAATGACGTTCATGTCATATTAAATGAACCAAAATAAGTTGATGTAACTAACTGACTTCCTGTCAGTGTTGTCAGATCTTCTTGGTGTACCCGATCATTCAGATGGATCTCGCCGGGCTCTGTTTGATTGCTTGGGAGGTGAAGATATTGGTCAGACTGAATCCACCGGCTCGGGGACCTCAGGACTGTCCAAAACTACCGAGTCATTCGGCAAGTGCGAAGTTTGTTTGTTTGTTTGCGACGGTGGTTGCTGGAGAACTGTTTCTGGAAATGGAGATGCAACAGGATTATATAACGAGAAAACGTTACCAATGTTCGCCTGGGCCACTGGGTCTAGGAAGCGATTCCGAAGTTGATTCTGATGTCTTCTGCAACTACCGCCTTATACCAACACCGAATACATCTTCCTCCCAAGACTTCTTGATAAAACTTCCGGCTTCCACTTTTGGTTGTTGCGGCAAGAATTTTGATTTTCTGTCCGGAATTGGTCCTTATTCTCGGGCCTCATTGCTGCCAAAACTGTTCTATGCATCCGAACATGTAGCTTTTCAGCTGGCGAAGCTCCCGTGCTGTCTGGTGTTGAGCAATACGTTGCCAAAAATATAGCCAGTGTCATTGCTTTGTGAAGGATCAAGGAACATCTTTGACAAAGAGGTTTTGAAAGTGCGAACCATTGGTTCGTCGGCTCCATTGGAATCTGGATTGAAAGGAGCCGACGTCAAGTGCTGTATCGATTTTCTTCTGCAAAAATCGCCAAACTGCTTGGAAGAGAATTGAGGACCGTTGTCGGAAACCAACACTTTTGGTAGTCACTACAAAGCAAAAATCGATTGCAACGCCTGAATGGTTGCCGACGACGTTGTGGAAGACATACCCACAACGAAAGGGAATTTGGAGTTCGAATCGACAACTATCAGCCACATGGTATTCCTGAACGGCACTGCAGTGGTAGGCCAACTTGAGTATTCCCGGGTTGATCGGCTCGCGTTCAACTGACAAGCACTGCACTGCATGACTGTTTTATGAATTTGCTCGTCAATACCAGGCCACCAACAGTACTTCCCCGAAAGCTGCCTCAACCTCGTTATTCCCCAATGGCCATGATGGAGCATCTGCAGAACCTTCGATTGAAGTCTTTCAGAAATGATTACTCTACATGAACTCTCGCTCTAAAAAGGAAGAACGTTAGCACACACACAGAGAAAACTTCCTACAGAAAAACGGCAATAACTCCGGTTCGGAGGGAGGTAAAACGTTTGCCCAACCACCTTGAACGTAAGCCACAACTTTTTTTCACGTTAAATCATGCTTTGATTCCGTAACTTTTTCATCTGTGTTAACTGGGAAATCATCTAACATTTGGTTATCGGTATTCTTATCTGGCTATATTTCTTTCGAGTTTCGCTAAGCGTTTTCGAAGCGAATGCAATTGGCTTTTCCACTCCATCAGGATAAATGTGAGAAATCACTGCTCCAATGCCATCTGAGCAAAAGACACGGGCCGGTACTTAAAATATCTTGGACGGCCACTTCGGATTACATTTACATTTTTTTACATTTCATTTATTGAACATCATGTACAAGTAAGACTTAGTCTTTTATAGTACTTAACAATAGAGGATAACATTTCATGGTTAGACCTACACTATACCTAACAATAAGAAAATAAGAGAAAAAAAAAAAATAAATAAAAATTATAAAGAAAACACTATTGCAGGAAGGAAGAAAGGGGAAAAGGAGTAGAAGAAAAAGAGTAGAAGAAATTTAAAGGAATTTGAAAGTTGTTGCTTCTTTTTTTTGTTTTTTCAAGAAAAGTACTCCAACGCAGATTTTTTGAATTCAGTTGCTCCAGTTATTTGTTTTGTTGCATTGGGCAAAGAGTTCCATAGTCTAGTGGCATGAACGAAGAAATGGCGAGACGTGGTTAAATAATTGGATGGGGGTGTAATTATATTAAAAGTTCTGGAAGAGCGGGCAAATTGAAGCTTTTCAAATAGATATGGTGGCGATTGATTGTGAATTACTTTGTGCAGAAAGACACAACATCTAACATCTAGAAACTGCTGAAGTGTACAACCGAGCACTCTTTTGTTATAGTTTGATATGTGATCATATCGTCGAAGGCCATAAACATACCTAACCATATCGTTGAAAGCAACGGTAAGTTTATGCAGCGATAAAAAATCAAGCTTGCAATAAACAGCGGAAGCATACTCAATGTAAGGCACAAGAAGGGATTTTATAAGCCTGAGCTTCGTTTCAACTGGAGTAAAGCTCGCAAATAACCATAGTTTACGTAAGCCACCGTAAATTCGCCCTACTGTGCAGTTAATATGGTCAACTGGGGATAACGATCGATTGATGCGAAAACCTAGATTAGTTACAACTTCCATGAATTTCAAACGTACACTGTTAAGAACAATTGGAGGTAGTTCTTGAGTGTCATGAGGTTTTTTGGATATTAAGATTACTTGCGATTTTGATGGATTAAGCTGAAGACCATTACACCGCGACCATTCATCGATTTTTGATAGATCTTCATTCATCCTACAAACAAGGTCGTCTACTAGTCCTATTGGCCTGGACAAGTAAATTTGAGCATCATCTGCATAAAAATGAACGTTAGTATTCAAACATACACCGGGCAAGTCATTAATAAAAATGCAAAACAAAATAGGGCCTAGGATTGAACCTTGTGGTACTCCGGCAAGTATCTCTTTACTGTGAGAAGATTTGTCGCCAACCTCAACCCTTTGAAAACGATCACTCAAATAACTTGCTATAAAACGCACAGATCTGTCACTAAATCCAAAATAATCACTTAATTTTCTCGAAAGGATGACATGATTAACACTATCAAAGGCCTTAGAAAAATCGAGCATGCAAAGCACAGTAACATAGTCCATGTCATAACAAACCCGAATATCATCAAGAATCTTAACCATAGCCGTAGAACAACTGTGTTTTGCTCTAAAGCCAGACTGAACCGGAGATAGCAAACTGTACTGATCAAGGTGCCTAGAAATCTGCTTAGCAAGCATTTTTTCCAGGACCTTTGATAGGCTTGGCAAAATGCTGACTGGTCGAAAATCTGTTACTGAAGATGGATTTGGTTTCTTGGGAATGGGAATGACTTTGGCACACTTCCAACTGAGAGGAAACGAGGATGACGTGATACAAAAATTCAAAACATGCGTAAGACATTTCAAAATATGGATCAAAATCATTTTTACAAAGCGAATGGGAACACCATCATCTCCAATCGCATTTGACTTCATAGAACGTATGTAATTAACAACATCAATTTCAGATACAACCTCAAAGTCGAAAACTGATAACGGTTCAAAACAGAGCTGATCGTTAGGAGTAAATGATGTACCACTTACTGGGTTAGTCAGGAAAGCGTTATTTAATTCATCTGCATCAGGCATGGTGATTAAAACATCTTTTTTACCAACTCCAACCGAACGCAAGTTACTCCAAAGTTTTTTTCCACTTTGTTCTGTTCCCAGCTTGGACAGAAAATATCTTTTTTTAGCACTCCTCGTAATGAAAGTTGACTGGTTACGTGCACGACAAAAAATTTCCCAATTATGAATTGTTGAACTTTGCTTCCACCTTGAATACATTTTCCTGCGAACTTTCATAGCTCTATGAACATCGGATGTAAACCATGGACAGCTGCTGTTACGGACTTGAACCGTCTTTAAAGGAACGTGTTTGTCAAATAAATAGAGTAACAGCGATTGCAGGTGATGAACTTTGTCATTAACATTTGATGCATAGTAACAACTGTGCCAAGGAAGTATACTCGCATCATAATGCAAGGCAATGATATCCACCGATGAAAAATCCCTAAACTGAAAAGTTGATGGTGTGGCAGAACGAGTCAAATCAATATTATATGTGCAATAAATTAAATCATGGTCAGTCACACCTTCTAACGATAACTGGTCTTGTAGCAGTACATTAGACCGATCAGATACCAGGAAAAGATCCAGGAGACTAGGGGAGGCATTAGGAGCGTAACGAGTCGGATATGAATTTACTACGGCTAACCCTGCAGATGCAACAAGTTCCAAAAGTTCATTAGATCTGCAGTCATTTTTGAGAAGATCAGCATTAAAATCACCACAGACAAGTATGTGTTCATAAAGAGGGGTGAATTCCTGGATTGCGGAAAATAATGGTTTTGGAGGGCAACTTCGGTTGGGGCTGTAAACTACGCCTATAACACACTTACTATTACCATCAGATACTTCCAGAAACAAGTACTCATTGGTACTCCCATCCGATTTAACAATAACTTTGCAGTTTAAAGAACTATTACAGTACACAGCCACTCCACCACCAGTTGTGTTCGTGACCCTATCATTCCGAAAAAGTTTATATCCATTAATATTGAACAAACTATCCCCAATGTCAGCCTTAAGCCAGGTCTCAGTGATACATATTATATTAGTCACGAAATGCTTGCTGCATCCCAGGTGGGCGCTAAATACCGATCGGTATTGCTCGCAAAGGATATGTGCTTGTCCTGCGAGTCGTTCACGGGATTCACATATTTGTTAAACACTCCCCACTTTTGTAAACTCGACCCTGAACTTAAAAGCGTCGAACCAGTCCAGTACCATAATATTAGAGGCTTTAGCATTGGCCACAACCAACATTGGAAATTGCTAACGGTCACCTTTCCACCGCACAGACACCTCAGCCACTTCAACCATGCCTTTTATGCTCGTGTACATCACCATACACTTACAGGGCTCTAGAAGTGGTGCATAGGCGTGGTCCTTTAAGTTCACCTGTATCAACTTGAAAAGTCATTGGATGTTGACTGAATTCTAACCTCACAACTATTTTGCGGTCTCCTCTTTTGGCTTCCCAACTCGATGAAACTTCCTCTTGAATTGAGAGTAGATGTTCTCCTTCCACTTGTGCGACTGATGGTTTCTCCTCCACTTGATTTATAAAGTAGGCCGCCTCATCGCCTTTGCCTCTACTGCCGGCGCTGGGTTGAGCGCTTGTTTTCCCCGATATCTTGATTGCCTAAAACGCTGGTTCTTCTTTCGAAAAACTATTCCGCCTTTCGCTCTCTTTTCGGACATGCATACGCTTTTGATATGCCCTTTATTGTTAAAAGAGGTAAGTTTTCGGCTATTCAAAGCCAACCCATTTGAGGAAAGCCGTAAAAAGTTTAAACGAGCCAGAAATGACTGCAATGCCCACATTAATCGTGTCAAATTCTCCTATGACCAAAAGTTGAGGCAAAAAATACTTCAAAGTCCCACTGGTAGTAAAAACTTTTGGTCATTTGTTAAAAATATCAAGAATTCGTCCTCGTCATCTATCCCGACACTCATTTACAACGACATTCCAGCTGTCAGCTCTACAGATAAGGCCAATCTGCTTGCTGCTCACTTTTCAGTCAGCTCAACGCTCCCAGATTGTGCTTTGTCTCCCCCTGTACTCGAGCGCGTAGAATTCTCTATGGGACCAATCCACTTTCGCACTCGTACAGTGGCTAGAGTACTTCAAGATCTTGACGTTCACAAATCCGCTGGTCCAGATGGTATTTCCCCTATCGTTCTGAAGAGGTGTTCTTCTTCGCTGGCAAAACCGCTGCGTAAGCTTTTCCATCTGTCCTATTCTTCAGGACTCTTCCCGGGAAGTTGGAAAACAGCATTTGTCCAGCCTGTACCAAAAAAAGGCGAATCTTCTTCTCCCTCCTCCTACCGACCAATTGCACTTACGTCCCTTCTTTCTAAGGTCATGGAAACGCTGATAAACCGTCAGCTAATGAAATATCTTGAATCGCGAAAACTTCTTAATGACCGGCAGTATGGTTTTCGCAGCAACAGGTCCACTGGTGATTTGATGACATATCTAACCGAAAAGTGGAACCAATCTCTTCACCAAGGTGGTGAAAGTAAGATCGTTGCGCTTGATATTTCAAAAGCATTTGACAGAGTTTGGCACCAAGCTCTCTTGTCGAAAATGCGTGCATTGGGAATCGATGATACTCTTCTTCAATGGATTAGAAATTACCTTTCGGATTCATCGTTCAATTCAAGTTGTTTTGGACGGCTTCAAGTCTGCAACTCACCAAATAAATGCTGGTGTCCCCCAAGGCTCTGTTCTGTCCCCGACTCTCTTTCTCATTTTTATAAATGATCTACTGTCTGTTACTTCTAATCCAATCCATTCCTTTGCTGATGACAGTACCCTCAGCTTCTCATATTCGTTTCTTGGGTCACGCCACTCATCTTCGGGTGTGGAACTGGAACGGCAACGTATGTTAAGCTCATTAAATTCCGAACTTAACAGCATAACTCAGTGGGGTAAAACCAATAGAGTGGAATTTAATGCTTCCAAAACTCAGTGCTGTCTCCTGTCATTAAAGCAAAACCCACACACACTGCCATTATCTATGAATGGCACTTACATCGCTGAAACCGAAGGTCTTTCCATTCTCGGTATGTGTGTTAATGACAACCTTCGTTGGAATGACCACATATTCGATGTCGCCAAGAACGCCGCGAAATGTCTAGGCTTCCTTAAGCGTTGTAAGAAATATTTCACCCCTTCTGATCTGGCTACAATTTATAAGGCGTTTATTCGCCCGAAACTCGAGTACAACGCTCATATCTGGTCCGGTGCACCAATAATTTATTTGGAGCTACTTGACAGGATCCAAAAACGCGCGATAAAACTCATTGGCGACCGAGACATCGCGAGATCGATTGACTCTCTTAGTCATCGTCGTAATGTCTCCTGCCTGTCGTTATTTTATCGTTATTTCCACCATAAGTGCTCAAACGAAATAGCCAGTTCCATTCCTCCCCTTGAACATTTCAACCGCAATACCCGCCATGCAGGGAATGCTCATCAGTTCACCCTCAAGCCTGTGTTCGGACGTACAGTGAAGTTCAAAGAATCTTTTCTCAGCCGTACAACACGAATGTGGAATGCTCTTCCCCGCCCCATTTTTCCTACACATTATAACCTACAGACATTCAAAACCAACGTGCATCGGCATCTCTCCTTTTCCTCTCACCCTAATTTCCTTAACGCCCGCGCTGTGTAGCTAATACATTATAAGGGTCCCAACAAATCCCTTTAGTGCGCGCTTATTATAAAAAAAAAAAAAAAAAATTGTTGCACCCGTCACATACTGGTTCAAAATGCCGACATGATGTATGTTGCATTCGGGACAAGACTTTTTTACTTGGCTCTTGTTCGACTTCCTTACATTTCTAGTGAAATGTACAGCATTCGCCTCAGTCGGAAAAGGATTTGCGATACCTTTAAGGATATAGCGATATCCTCGGGCCCATTCATAAATGCAAGGTTTGCAAAGCACACGTACTGCAAAGCAGGAAACACCGCGCAAATTGAAACGAAAGTTTCCTGCAAAGCATGCGCTTGCAAATCATATAATAGATGTTTATGAACAAACAACTGCGAAAAAATGGAATTTACGTCGACCGCTGTCATTTTAATAAATAATCTGATAGATTGTTCTGAAAACTAAACTAAACTTACTTATCTGTTGTATTTTCACCCATTTTAAAAATTAAATTACAGCGCAATGACAACAACAAAAAGAAATTAAAAAGCAATACGATTCTGAAATCTGCGCGATTGCGCTCAAAATTGCGCAATAAATAAAACTCTACTACATTTATGAATTCTCTGCTTAGCAGTGATGAAAATTTATGCATTTGTGAATTCTCTGCTTAGCACATCTTGCGCAATATTGCATTTATGAATGGGCCCCTCGTTTTCCTCTAAACTTGGATTTTTCCGTTGGGTGGCTGCATTGCGTACTGCATCGTGAGAAGTATAGAACACCAGCATTTCACGAATCATCATATCAGTGTACGACTGGCCACAACCTTCCTTGGTGCATACGAAAACGCAGCCTCTTGCTAATCCCTTTAAATCTGCCATCCATTCTGCATACAATAGATTCGGTTTCATCTTTGTGCGAAGAAATTTGCGTAGTAACGCCAACATGTGTAAATGTGTTTGTACTAACGTTTTCAGTTTCAAATAGTTTCCTCAGCCATTCGTTAATCCCCGGTCCACACTCTGACAGAAAATTTGCCTTCCGTAGGTTATCGTCCTCCAGTGAGTTAGCAGACTAATTTTGTTACATTTGGAACAGGTAGTTATCCCAGCTTTCCTTCTCTGCTTCAAATTTTTTAAAAGATGGAATTAATGGTGTAATAGTCTCCTTTTCCGAAATCTTCTCGATCAATTCCTTGTTGGATGCAATTATTTGCGACATCCATCTTTTCTGTAGATTTAGCAATTGCTTCACTGCAACGTCGCCACAATGTTGAATTTAAGGTCGAATGAAACAAATGATTAAACTCAATAATTATAAATTCATTTATTTACAATCTTAAACTTTTTATGTGGTTAATGCTGCGGTGAAAGTCTTAAAGCCACGAGGGCGGAAAAAGCAGTCATAGTTGACTTTTTAGCGAATACCGTTCATGTCATACTAAATGAACGAAAATAAGTTGATCTAACTAATGGACTTCCTGTCAGTGTTGCCAGAGATGCAACACTTTTCTTCTATTACCGGTTGTATTGGCCTAATCAATATTCCCTCTAACACTTTGGAAGAAGCGAAGTTGCGAAGTTGGTCTTTAAGACGATTTTTCATTCGGTGGTTTTCCTAGCTCTACAACCATTATGACTGCAGCAATTTTCCATTGACTGGGAACATATTCTAGTCTAAGCGCGGCGTTTATAATAAACCGAGGCTTAATTGAAGCTTTTCTAGGTAAAGCGTTCAGGATATTTCCCGTGATTAGGTCGTACCCAGGAGCTTTCTTAGGCTTAAGTTTCCTTATTTCTTTCTTCAGTTCGGTTAGTGTTGCATGTCTTATTGGACTATTGACCATATACGACGTGTTTATATTTTGAATAAGATGTTGCCCATCAAACGGTTAAAAAGTTTCTTCTAGGTGCTTTATCATGCCTTTCCCATTCATCTTAATTTTTCCTAATTGTTGTGGCTGAATTTGAAGTCTTTTAATACCTTTTAAGGCCTTACAAAGCGAGTAATTAGAACCCTTTTCTACCGTTAAACTTTTAAGATAAGTTTTTATTTCATTATTTTTAAGGTATTTAAGAGATCTTTTTAGTGAGTTGCACAAACGGTTAAGATGTGCTTTATGTTCCGGAGCCCAAGTTTGTTGGCATTTTTACGCGCTATTCTCTTCTCCTTAATCATCTCTTTTATTTCCTGTGAATTGGTTTGAATCTAATTAACCGAGGTTTTCTTGGTGTTGGTTCGTATTCCTCCACGCGGTATACTGTAAGATTTCAACGAATCGATCAACTGATACGTTCAGCTCAATATTTGTTTCAATATCTTTTTTGAAGCCATCCCAATTAGTTTTCGCGCAGGTTAATCTGGCCGGCCCTACTTTTTTAATCAGAGCTTCGCTTATCATCATAATGATTGGAGAATGATTTTATACAGCCACCAGATATTCCTTTGACAAAAAGGAAGTCGATCACGTCTGGGATCTTATTTTTATCAGTCGGCCATTATGTTGGTTTACCCGTCCAGTTAAAATTACAACTGTATTACATACCCCCATTATAAAGCTTTCTCCCTTCCCGAGACGCATGCCTTGAACCCCAGAATGGGTGTTTAGCGTTAAAATCGCCACCAATATTAAAATTTGGTTTAAGAAAGGTGAGGATGTTTGTGAAATCACTTTCTTCAAGTTTACATCGCAGTGGACAATATATAGACGAAATGTTGAAATCATAATGTCTATTTCTAACGCATACCGTGCTTACTTGCATCGCTTCTAACTCAATCTTTATTTCTGCAGAGGATTCGATACATTCTTTTATAAATAAAGATGATGGTGGAAGGCTTGATACGCGCTATATCCACTTATGTTAACTTTCGATTGTTTTGTCAACTATTCTCTCAAAAATAAGTTTGTTTGTTTTGCACTGCTCTTTAAGTTTCAAAAGAATCAGAGGAAAGGTGTGGGATACAGGATCCTGTGTACCTCTATCACTGACAGAATGGGAGTACCCTCAAACGACGTTGAAGAGGACTAAACCATCACATACTCAGTGTGCAACTGCCCCGCAGTAGCCAACTCAAGGTAACAAATTCTTGGCGACTATTTCTTGGAAGATCTAAGCGATCTAAGAACAAAATAAAAAAAAAATATTAACGGCCCATACAGGACCTAAAACCTAGATTCTCCAACCACTTTCTTGTGCAAGTGGAAGGGACCTAACAATTTTAAGCCGAATCCGAACGGTATATTTGAGAAGATTCTCATGACAATTGATACTCTTGGATGTTTGTCGGACGTTCGCAAGAGGTGGGGCAGTGGAAAAAACTCTAAATGCTACTTGGCCCCGGCGAGATTAGAACCGGGGACCTTTCGATTAGTAGTCCGACACACTAACCATTGAGCCACTGCGCCCAACAAGATCTTAGCGATCTCAGCAGGACAAAACGTTTGCTGCATCCGCAAATTCATCACAAAATACAAGTGGTTGAACTAATCTTGGGGATGTTTGACTATAGCAAGAACCCCTCCCAGCTTGTGGTTTGTATAGAAACAGTCACTAGAAGCTGCACTCCCTACGCGGTGCGCGTAGCACTCAGAGTTCGAGTGCTTTAGTCACTCGCTCAAGAAAAGTTTGAAATATACTACTCGACTGTGCAGTCGATACACCCCGATGTCCCTCCATGGTACTCGGGATTCGATTGTATCAGTCTTATCCTTTAAAGGCAATGTAATTTTCTATGATGGGATTTCTACGTAATTTGACCCAGGCTTTATCTTTGTCTTCACGAATGTTTGCAATTTCTTGTGTAAACCGCATTGGCTGTTTTTATACCCTATTCTAAGGGTATATTAATTTTGACGCATAGTTTGTAACATACCTTAATATTGCCCGTAGACCCCTAAAAGTTACTATATTTATGATCAGCATCGATAGTAATGTCGATCTAGCCATGTCCGTCCGTCCGTCCGTCCGTCCGTCCGTCCGTCTGTAGCCAAAAATTAGGCCTTTAAACTGGACCTAGAGAGCCGAAATTTTAACCATATACTCTCTAGGGTCCCGAAATAATCAAGTTTACGAATTTTTGAAATCCGCCGACAGACACGCCCACAAAATCAAAAAAAACCAAATTTTGGAAAAAATCGAATTTCGAGCTAGAAAGCCGAAATTTTTTATATATGATCTATGACTCCTAAAACTGCTCAGGATAAAAAAATTTCAAAATCCGCCTACTGACACGCCCACAAATAAATAAAATAATTTTTTTATACCCTATTCTAAGGGTATATTAATTTTTGAAAATCCAAAGTTTCAGCTAGGGAGCTGAAATTTATAGTATATACTCTCTATGGGCCCTTTATGCTCATGTGTAAATATTTTCAAATTCCGCCCACTGACACGCCCACAATTTTTTTTTTTTTTAAAGTTCAAAGTTTGAGCTAGGGAGCTGAAATTTATAATATATACTCTCTATGGGCCCTTTATTCTCATGTGTTAATTTTTTTTAAATCCGCCTACTGACACGTCCACAATTAAATAAAACAATTTTATTGAAACACCCAAGTTTGAGCTAGGGAGCGTTTTTTTTTTTTGATAAAATCCTTTAAATGTTATATAACAAAATATGTAGAGCGTTCTTAACAATTCAACCATACTTAGACTTTTGTCACGTCCACTTATGAGGGATAGGAATAAGAATAGGGTATCCAACAGTTCGCCCAAGCGAACTATAGCCCGTCCCTATGTTTTTAACATTATTTATTTCCGTTGTTGGGATGCAGTTAGCTGCGGTGGCGCTAATGATTCTGTTTATCTTAGCAGCTTCCTGGTTGATGTTAAAAGACACCGTTATTTTAGAAGATAAGTTAAGCGATATTGATTTAAATAAAAACCAGTTTTCTAACTCCTCCTTAAACCTTGGGTTTAGTTTTTTTTACGACTTGTTCCTGGTGTTCGGATTACTATAGGCATGTGATCTATACCCGTATCCACTACTTCCCATTGCAGAAAAGGTGCAATATCTTCGGATGCAAAGGTAACATCAATAGCAGTAAAAGTATTTCTAATGCTGAAATAGTGTAGCCAAACCATCATTGAGGATTACTAGACTTCTATCATTCGCGAATTCTTCAAAAGTGTTCCCTAGAGAGTTCGTTGCATTAGAACCCCAAAGAATATTATTAGCATTTAAGTCCCCCAATATGATGTGGTGGCTATTATTAATTAAAGGAATGTCATTGAGAATTTCTCGGGGTTACTGAAACTAAATGTTCCCTATAAATATTTGTAATGAGTAAAGGCTTTTTTGTTTTAATTGTTACTGTTTGGTAGAGTAGATTAGAGGTGGATGTAGTGTGGGAAATTACGGGAATGTTATTCTTTAAAAGTATACCTATACGCTATACCAGACTTGGAATAGTGATAAGATTTGTTGTAATGAAAGCTCTGGTAGTTTTTCATATTGAAGTATTTTAGGTTTTTTGCGATAATATGTTGTGTTGCTTGTAGTGCTATAATATCGGGGTTGTGCTTTGTAATTAAAAGTTCAAGGGCATGTTTGTTGTTTGAATATCCTTGGAGGTTTCATTTTAGGATTGAAATATCCATTTCCAACTGATCCATTATTATAGTGTTTTGTTTTATTTGGAGTGACTTGGAAAAGGATTTTTATATAGTTTGAGTGGTTCTAAATGAGTGAGGGTTTGTGTGTTTGAGAGGTTTTGTTGTTGTTTATTTTCATTTATGGTAGAAGAGAGTGAGCGGGTGCTCACAGTTTCTAAATCCATAGATGTTGTTTCTAAAGATGTTGATGGTTTGAGTTCGACTTCGATTTTTTCTTTGACCGTTGCTGCTTGTTGGTTGTTATCATTGTTTTCTTGTGGTGAGGTGTTTTAACAATAATTATTCATTCAGAATTTTACCTGTTAACCAAAAACCAATCTGCACTCAGTATTGTTTTGACAGTGAACCCAGAACAGAAAGTATAGTTTGTTAAGATTGAAAACCAGATGGCGCTGTATATAATAAGAATAATTAGATTAGATTTAGATTAGATTAGATTTTATTCATTCCATTGAAATATAATACATTATTTATTACAATTTATTAAATATGTAAAAGTAACGCTTAAAGATACAAAATTAAATAAAAAAAAAAAAAAATAATAACAAGTACTTCAAAGAATAAGTAAATTGTAAGTGTTTTTCATCAGGAAATGAATAGTTAGATACATTCTATAGTTATATAATAATTGGAAGTGTAGGGACATGAAAATATAATTGATTAAATTTCTTTGTAAAGGCTTTAATTACACTATCAGCTCTGGGTCGTGGAATGCTTAAAGCAAGCAACTATCACGAACAGAAATTTGCCGGCACTCACAGGCTCATCATTCTACATTCAGAAAGTAATTGAAAAAGTGAAGCTCACACACATACGCAGCTGCCTCCTGGTATTCAAAAACTAACCCAAAAAGCTATTTTTTGACATCCGAAAGCTCTGCAAAAACATAAATACAGCAAACAATTGTACTTATTATTAATAAGAGGAAGTAAGCAAAAAGTGTTTCAAGTGCAACAAAATGTATTCAACTCCATCACATCACCATTCAGGCGCGAGTAAATAGCTAGTGGAACCCAATTCTTATTGTACAAGAAAAACTACAGTATAATTTTAGGGTTGTTCGTTTCGATATTTCTTGCATCAGACCCATCTTACCATTAAATCATGAACTTACAAGCTATTTTGTATTAGTGTATTAGTTTGTTCTGAGCTTTGAAAAAGTGTGTTACTTGAAAGTTAGAGGCATACCTAACTTGAAAGTAAGTTACTTTTTGAAAAGTTGACAGAAAGCTACAGATCCCAAATGGTGTGAAAAGAGAAAAAAAACATTTTCGTGCACACACTTTACTTTTTGCCGAATGTAGTTAAGGCTTAACTTGACATCAAGTAACAGTCACATTCTCAAATTGGCCTTCGCCCTTCGGTAACGGTAAAAATCTACATAATATGTATTTCATAATTTCCTCCAACTTATAACTAACGGTGACGCATTTCCTATATAAGCTGCGTGCGCAACTTTAGTAACGTTATGATGACTCATTTCCATTACATGCTGCGTGTGCAATCCCCGACAGTGAATATTAATCCCTCAATGCGACAAAAGATGTAGACTTCAAAATGTTATTTGTATGGGAAATTCCACATTATGTATATAAATATTCACAAAAAAACTTACGTCAAACAATACTCAAACATGCTTACTTTACTGGTTTACTTAGGATTGGCTTGAGAAATTAATTTTTTTTTATAATTTGCGTGCGCAATGTGACAGTAGGTTCCCTTATAGTGTGAGAAACACAGCGCAGGCATTTTTTGTTGCTGGAAGCAGCACCTTAGCAAATGGTTCATTGCCAGATTTTAGGTGCAATGGAAAAGCAATATTTGGAAAGCACACGCAAACACATAATGCTGCATTTATAGTTCAAAAAGTTCAATTTGGCGAATAGGTTCTCCTACATCAAATCTCGAAATCTCGGACAACGATTTTGTCCGTTTTTATATCCTATTCTAGGGGTATATTAATTTTGACGCATAGTTTGTAACATACGTTAATATTGCCCGTAGACCCCTAAAAGTTACTATATTTATGATCAGCATCGATAGTAATGTCGATCTAGCCATGTCCGTCCGTCCGTCCGTCCGTCCGTCCGTCGGCAAAAATTAGGCCTTTAAACTGGACCTAGAGAGCTGAAATTTTAACCATATACTCTCTAGGGTCCCGAAATAATCAAGTTTAAGAATTTTTGAAATCCGCCCACAGACACGCCCACAAACTAAAAAAAACAAAATTTTGGAAAAAATCGAATTTTGAGCTAGAGAGCTGAAATTTTTTATATATGATCTATGGCCCATAAAACTGATTGGGACATAAAATTTTCAAAATCCGCCCACTGACACGCCCACAATAAAATAAAACAAATTTTGGGAAAAATTGAATTTTGAGCTAGAAAACTGAAATTTTTTATATATGATCTTTGGCCCATAAAACTGCTTGGGACATAAAATTTTCAAAATCCGCCCACTGACACGCCCACAATTAAATAAAATATTTTTTTTGAAAAACCAAAATTTGAGCTAGGGAGCTGAAATTTTTAATATATACTCTCTAGGGGCCCTTAATGCTCATGTGTAAATATTTTCAAAATCCGCCTACTGACACGCCCACAGTTATTTTTTTTTATTTTTGAAAGTCCAAAGTTTGAGCTAGGGAGCTGAAATTTATAGTATATACTCTCTAGGTGCCCTTTATGCTCATACTTAAATTTTTTTTAAATCCGCCTACTGACACGCCCACAATTAAATAAAACAATTTTATTGAAAAACCAAAGTTTGAGCTAGGGAGCGTTTTTATTTACAAAAGCTTAGTTTTTTCGATAAAATCCTTTAAATTTTTGTCACGCCCACTTATGAGATATAGGAATAAGAATAGGGTATCCAACAGTTCGCCCAAGCGGACTGTAGCCCGCCCCTATGTTTTTAAATAATTTTAATTCAATTAAATTTCTTTTTTTAAGTTTGCGGAGCACGTATTTCGGACTTTTGATGCCAATGGTGATGGAACGATTGACTTTCGCGAATTCCTATGTGCACTGAGTGTAACATCAAGGGGCAAATTGGAACAAAAGTTAAAGTGGGCATTTTCAATGTACGATTTGGATGGAAATGGCTACATATCCCGACAAGAAATGTTGGAAATTGTAACGGTAAGTTATTAAACAAATATTTAGATTTTGATGCATGAAATGCCTACGAGTCGTAGGTATATGAATAACGCTTTTCATGTTTTATCGGATTTATAAAAAAAAAATCTTTTTCAAACCATAAATAAATTGCCCTTTATTAGCTATACCCTATTCTAAGGGTATATATGGATTTTAACTCATAGTTTGTATCATACGTTATTATTGCCCGTAATCGAGTAATCGAGTAAAGTCGATCTAACCATATCCGTCGGCAAAAATTATGCCTTTAAACGTGAAATCTTAACCATACACTCGCTAGAGGCCCAAAATAATCAAGTCTAAGAATTTTTAAAATCCGCCCACTGACACGCCCGCAATCTCAAAATAAACAACAAATTTATGGAAGAAATCGAATTTTGAGCTAGAAAGCTGAAATTTTTAATGTATTGTCTGTCCAAAATGCTCGGGAGTAATATCAGCCTGTGGTATTGCACTCATTGCAACCGACCCGGTAGTACCAATACAGGCGATTCTTTGGGCTCTAGTCATAATCTTAAGGTTAGATACCTTGTACAACCCCTGCAACCAGACTAAATTACCATATGTGAATATAGGTCTTGCCACTGCAGTATAGAGCCGTATGATAATTTTGGGACTAGGACCCCAGGTTTTGCCGAAAATTCTGTTGCAAGGATGTAAGGCTATCATTGCCTTCTTTGCTCTTTCTTTTATATTGAAACCCCAGTTTAATTTTCTATCTAGAATCACGTCAAGATACTTCGCGTATTCCGATGTTTGTAGTGGAGTACCCTCAATTGTTGACCGATTAAATTACGGTATAATCATTTTATTGGTGAAGAGGTCCAGTTCTGTCTTCTTTGGGTTAAACGCAAGTGCGCAGTTCCTGGTCCAGGTATCAACCATAGATAAGGCGTTCTGTATTTGTTCGTTTAGAGTGGATGGGAATTTCCATGTCGCCAGCAGTGATAGGTCGTCTGCATATGCTACTGCCTTGACTCCAGTAAGCCTTAGTTCAATCAGAATCTCGTTTAAAACGATTACCCAGGGGTGATAGGACTCCGCCTGGAGGAATTCCTCTAGATGCTGACACCTTAATTATTTCACCACCTAACTCTGAGTTGATGCATCTGTTTTTAAGCATGCACATTATCCATTTAGTAATGGTATTCTCCACATTAAAGTTTACTAGGGCTCTTTCTACCGCTTCCGCTTGGAAATTGTTAAAGGCACCTTCAATATCCAGGAATGCGGCTAGAGTATATTCCTTATCCCTCTATGGTGCTGACGACGCTATAGAGTGCCGTCTCTACACCTTCGCCTTTCGTATACACATACTGAGCCGGAGATAAAACATGAGTCCAGAAGACTCAGTTTACTTCGAATATAGATGTAAATCAGTCTCTCAAAAGTTTTTAAAACAAATTAAGTTAAGCCAATTGGCTTGGAATCTGTAGCGGTAGTGTGACTGGGTTTTTCAGCTTTGGGTATAAAGACCACTTTAACTTCTCGCCATACTTTTGGTACATATCCCCATTTTGGACTGCTTAGGAATATGTTTCTCAGATGTGGGGTTATTTATTCTTCACATCCTTGTAGCATCATAGGAAAAATGCCATCAATACCTGGAGATTTATACGGAGAGAAGGAGTTAATGGCCCATCTTATCCTTTCTTCCGTTATAATTTCCGCTGATGCTGTATGCTCCGTGTAGTGCTTCTCTTCCGCATTTTTGGGCTCATTGGTGCATCCCAAGGAGGAGCTTAAGCGTTTCATTGCAGGATTCTGTCCAGTTGCCGTTGGGATCGTTAAGAGATTCCAAGACTACTGGTTCCTTAGTAAGTACTTTTCTGAGCCTAGCTGATTTCGTAGTTTTTTCACCTTCACTGCAAAAGGATTTCCACGAAGATCGCTTTGCTGGTTGTGTTTCTGTTTTGAATTTTCTTTGACTGGACTTGTAAATTTCCCAGTCTGTCCATTCTTGTACGTTTTGCTACATTGAAAAGTTTTCTTGTTTCTTGTCGTAATATCGTGAACTAGAAGGTGGATTAGGTCTGACAGTTGTCCTTCCTTTGCATCATAGGGCATATAGCATGATGTTGGAATCAGCGGAGGGAGCCCGTTATGCTCAAGTTTTACTGTAAAAGAAAGAGGTTAATCTGCTTCCTAGCTACTATACAAGTACTGGTCTTACTATTTTGATCTATCTGCGCTGTTTTAACAGAACAAGTCCCTTCAGGTTTAAGCCCCTTGTTATGCCTCCTGCTACCCAGGGTTCTTGAATAAAGGTCAGGTCTATTCGTATATCCTCCATGAGGTAGATCAAGCTGGCGCTGGGTGCCTTACTGTGATGAAGGTTTATTTGAGCTATCATCATCACGGTTTTTTGACGTCCCACCCTTACTGTTTTTATTGGCCCAGTTGGCATTAAGCCCAAGCTTGCATCGGTCTATGCCGACGCGAATTTTTTTTTTTTTTGTGTTGGGAATTCGCTGGAAGAAAAAATCATCGAAAGACATTGCAGAGCTAGTACGCGAGGGATGCTTCTGCAATAGTGAGAAACTTTAACCCATCAAAAAAAAAACTCCCGGGGGACTGACATTCGCCTCCCGAATAAGATTGCACCTAGTCGACGACTAATCGGCAATTTGTTTTTGAACTACATATTTGTTGAATTTAAGAGATAAATCCGCCGTTTGTCGGATTTCTACACTTTTTTCTTGTTTGAAATTAATACCTGATTTCTTAGCCCTAGCTAACTCTTATAGATGAAGAGGTTTTACCCGTCTCAATCTCCTGATTGCATTGTCATTATTTAAAAGTTCTGTTATTTCTATGTTCACGTGGTTGAGAAGCCTACTTCTATGCCTTTGAGCAACTTTCTTAACTTCATCTTCAACCATTTCAACATTTAGATCTTTATGCAGATCGGCATTGCGTTTGTACCAAGGTGCATTAACTGTGTTCCTTAGTACTTTATTTTGGAAAAACTGAATTGTTTGTAAATTTGTTTGGCATGTGCATGCCCACAACTGGAACCCGTAGGTCCGTACTGGTTGAACTTGCGTGTATAGCAATAACTTGTTGTAGTTAGACAGGGATGAGAATCTCCCAATAAGCCAATACATTTTACTGTATCGCATGTTCAACTCATCTTTTTTTTCTTTACGTGCGCTTTCTAACGCAGTTTAGCGTCTAGAGTCATGCCTAGATATTTGGCTGTGTTTGAATATTCCACTACATTGTTGTTAATGTAGACTGGAATGTGTGGTACATTTTTATACGTACGGGACGGGCTACAGTCCGCTTGGGCGAACTGTTGGATACCCTATTCTTATTCCTATCCCTCATAAGTTTGCGTGACAAAAGTCTAAGTATGGTTGAATTGTTAAGAACGCTCTACATATTTTGTTATATAACATTTAAAGGATTTTATCAAAAAAAACGCTCCCTAGCTCAAACTTGGGTGTTTCAATAAAATTGTTTTATTTAATTGTGGGGGTGTCAGTAGGCGGATTTTAAAAAAATTAACACATGAGAATAAAGGGCCCCTAGAGAGTATATATTATAAATTTCAGCTCCCTAGCTCAAACTTTGGATTTTCAAAAATTAATATACCTACCCTTAGAATAGGGTATAAAAAAATATTTTATTTATTTGTGGGCGTGTCAGTGGGCGGATTTTGAAAAATTTTTATCCCGAGCAGTTTTCAGCTTTCTAGCTCAAAATTCGATTTTTCCCAAAATTTTGTTTTTTTTTGAGTTTGTGGGCGTGTCTGTGGGCGGATTTCAAAAATTCGTAAACTTGATTATTTCGGGACCCTAGAGAGTATATGGTTAAAATTTCAGCTCTCTAGGTCCAGTTTAAAGGCCTAATTTTTGCCGACAGACGGACGGACGGACGGACGGACATAGATCGATGCTGATCATAAATATAGTAACTTTTAGGGGTCTACGGGCAATATTAAGGTATGTTACAAACTATGCGTCAAAATTAATATACCCTTAGAATAGGGTATAATTAATATGGACTGACTTAAGGTCATTTAATCTAATCTGCCATTTCTTAGTCCATTCTGAAATATTGTTTATTGCTGTTTGAAGTTTTTTGTTGCTATTTCGACAGTTGCTCCCACAGCAAGGACAGCTGTGTCATCTGCAAAAGTAGCTATGGTGGTTTCTTCACTTTCACGAAGATCGCTAGTGAAAAGTAGGTATAGAACTGGACCTAGCACACTGCCTTGTGGTACACCAGCTTTAATCTCTCTTAATGTTGAGTACTCTGCCTCTTGTTTAATTCTGAAGAATTTATCTCATATATAAGACTCTAGCATACTGCTTCGGCAGTTGCTTTTGTAGTTTGTGTATCAGTCCTTTGTGTCAGACTTTATCGAAAGCTTGTGCTATATTAAGAAATACTGTAGAGCACACATCTTTCTCTTCAAATGCTTTTTCGATTCTATCTGTGATTCTATGCACCTGATCAATTGTAGAGTGCTTATTTCTAAATCCAAATTGGTGAATTGGGACTAACGATTTTTCATCTATTATTTTTTGTAGACATTGGTAGAATAGATATTGGGCGATATGAGGTAACTTCGTTAGGTGGTTTGCCTGGTTTAGGTATCATTATTACCTCCGCGACTATCCACATGCTTGGCACATATCTTAATTTAAATGCAGCATTAATAATATGGAAATTGCTTCAAAATTTCTCCTGTAATTAAATCAAACCCTGGGCCTTTTTTATATATATGCTTTCTTTAATTTCTTTGGCAAGTTCTTTAGCTGTCTTCGCATCTTATTTCGAGTCCTTGATAACCTTTATCTTCATAAGGTTTGAATACGTCTTCAAGATACTCAGCGAAAGTGTTTGCTTTCTCTTGGTTGCTTTTCGCCCAGTTACCTTCTCTGGTTTTTACTGGCGGAATGTGTTCATTTTCTTCGTTGCCTTCCAAAGCGAGTAGTCGGTACATATATCTATCTGGTGTATGTCAAGAGTCACTTGCATCTCGTACTTGCGACTCTCGATACCATTAGCATTCCATTGAAGAATTTTTATTTTATTCATCATGTCTGTCTTTTGGTAACACCTCTTTTGTTGCTGTTTTGTCTCTCTAACAACAATATTCTATCTAATATCGTTTTATTCGATTTTTCCGTGGAGCCAATCCTGTTTAGGATTTGTTTCATGAGGTTTTTCATGCCAGTGTTTGGCTCTAATTTGCGTTTTACCGTTTTATCTGCTGGTATTTGAGTATTTATTGATGCTGCCTGAGCATATGTCATTTTTGGACCAGCCGTCTTTTGTCTCGGGACCTTTTTGATTATCGCTTGGTCTTTAGGCTTTTCTTTCTGTGGGCTCTTTTGCAAGTCCTTTTTAACTGTTTGCTCATCCTTATTTGAGTTTTTTGTGTTTTCTTTTGCTTTTTGTCCCTTGCAAGTTGGATTTCTTTTGCAACTAAACAACCTCTGTAGCTAGCAGGATGGTTTTCATTGCAGTTTGCACATTTAGGATGTTCATCCTCTTTCTTCTTACATTCTTTAGTGACTTCCTGCACATTTAACACATCTTGGATTTGAGTTGCAGTATCTATGTGTATGCCCATATCTTTGGCAATTTTTGCATTGGGGCACTTGTTTCGATTTACGTAGGGTATGAATCTCAACTTGCATCCCAAGTATGTTTTTTATTTCATATATTTTTTTTCTTATCTTCGTCATGCTCGCAGCTGAGTGTAAAAATTGGTAGCGGTACTTTGCTTTTAAATTTAAGCATATTTACAACTTCCAAGATTTTAAAGCCTCTGTCTTTTAACTCTTTTTTTATGCTTTCGGGTGAGCATGAGTAATGCAGTCTTTTCACTACCACCTTCATTGGTCTGGTTTGCTCATTTTCATAAGAATACCATTGTACCTTTTTCTGGTTTAGTATTTTAGTGAGGCTTCTGTATCCCTCTTCTTCAACCACATTGATTTTGATGTCATTTTTGTTTATTATCGTTGTACTGGCTTTAATTTTATTTTCCTCCCATACTTTGGCCAAGCTTTCGTACTTATTTACTTGCAGCGCGATAATTGGTGGGGGCTTGGTTGGATTTTGTGTTTTATTCTCTTTGTTTGAAGCATATACAGAGACTGTGCAGCTTTCTTTTGTTGGTGAGATTTTTGGGGACGCACTCATTTTGCGTTTTTTATTCTTATTCCCCTTGTATTGATGTCCTTCTGTCTCTTTTCTTAGTTCTTCCTCGTCTGTTGAGAACTCGGAAGGTTGGACATTTACTTTTTTCTGGTTGTTGACCTCTTCTTTCAACAATTGCAACTATTGCTTCAGATTATTTATCTCCTTAAGCAGTGTCTCATTGAGTTGCTTAAACCCATCTCTTTCATCGCAGGCTTTTAAATATTTAGCCTTCAATGTTTCATTTTGTTCTTCTTTTTTAGATGGGGGTGTTCTCTCTACCCTTTTACTTCTCCCAAATGGGTCGTTGCGTAGCAATAAATGCCCCCCCCCCCCCCCCAGAATCCATGGAACCGACCTCCGAAGACAATGGATTTGCCAGGGTAACTGGCCTACCACCTGGGGTTATAATATCATTTGTTTTGTTCATTGCATATATTTTTTTTAAACTTTTGCGAAAAGTTTAAACACAGCCGCTCATGGAGAACAGACGCTGACCAGGGAGCCGCCCAATATGGGTCAGACGCTTCTGGATTTTTGTGACTAGGGTCCGCAGGGTCGTTAAGCCTGTTACCTCTCTCCAGCAAAGTACCCTTGCGGGTGACTAGAGTCCGCGGGGTCTTTACGCCCGTTACCTCTCTCCAGAGAAATACCCTTGCGAGTAACAACGCGAACTTTAAAGTCGATCTTTTTCAGCAATGGAATGAATTTTTGACTGAGCAACACTACCACTTCCGTGCCTGATTCCTTATATTCTCTCATCTCGTTCACTTACCAAGCGTGGCTCAGTCGATCGGTATTCAAAGATAGTAAGAGTCTTTCTATACGATCCTTTGGGATACTGTGGCCCCCGTACAACAAGTTTAGCTTTTGGTCTTGTTAGGTGTACGATCTCCTTCCTGTTGATCAGGCGAAGGTCGGCGGTTGGCCAAAGAGCTTTCGTCCTAGCCTTTGAGGTCATAACTTTGAACCCTTGGATGGTATTGAGGGTGCCACAGAGCGGAAGGGGTTCCGTGTTCTTAAGGATAGCCTCATTCACCCCATCAAGGATTCAAAGCTCGATTAGTCGCCAATGGTCCTCTGTCAATTTCCGTGCAGGATTGCCATAATCTACTCCCAACTGCGGTTGGTAGAAAGACTCTGACTTTCTTTCGAGTATTTGTTTGTGGGGAAATTGGGGAAAGCTTGTCATTTTGCCTGACTGTTTAGGACGTACTCGCAAACGGATCGAGATTGGATTGAGCGTACGCACTCGTTCCAAGTACGCGTTTCCTGAGTCTGGCTGCTATTCGGGTCGAGAGCAAAGTACTATCCTTCCCCTTCCCAGGCAGTCTTTTGGGATTTTGTCAAACGCTTACTATTAACCATTTGGTTCTCGGGTATTTTCCTAAGTCGTTCTTTAGCCTTGTCGAGAGATTGCTCTTCCTTCTCCATCCTTCTCTCCATAAGACTGACGTTTGCGGTCAGTCTCGGTCAGTTCGTCCCATCTTTTCGTACCTAGTCTTTTTATTGTTGTCCTGTAGTTTCCTATTCTTTTCCGTCTGGAGGTGGTAGACAATATAGAGAGGTTGGAGCTGGCGACGGAACAGCTGTCGCTGACATCAAGATTCATGTTCTCCATGCCAGCAACATCCGTTCCAACGCTATCCCCATCCCATTCTCCAAGATTGGCGAAAGGGTTCAGGAGAAGATTTTCTTCTTCTTCCGTCAGTCGGTTTAGGGATCGGTGTTTATAGAGTCAGTGATGTCTGATCCTTGCACCTTAGTCTCTTTTGTTTTATTTTGTTAGTTTGTTTTATTCGTTTTATTCATTTCAACAAGAGGCCAATAAATGCGCTAAACATTTCTCCCAAACATCGGAAAAAGTTTTGCATAAATGCAGAATAGTGACAGCAAACCATACCAACACCATCGCAGAGAACACGCTCTTTCTAGAAGAAGCAACCGAAACTGAAGTAATGGCGATATTAAATACACTAAATGTAAAAAAAGCTGCCGGCTGTGATAACATCAGAGCTTTAGACCTTTAGACAAATTCCGACGTTTTTGCTCCTATACTTACGAAACTGATAAATCTTAGTCTTAAACAAGGAATAATACCGGACACCTTAAAAACCGCCATAATAAGGCCTATATATAAAGGTGGGATAAAAGATCGCATCGAGAACTATAGACCAATATCAATCTTACCGGTGATAGAAAAATGCCTCGAAGAAGTAGTAGTAAACCGAATGAGAAAATTTATTTATTTTGCTCGGGATTATCGTCCTCTAAGGATGGGAAGGTCAGTGGTGCACTAGAATCAGACACAGTAGTATCGGAGCGATGATGCGGTCGCTTATCAGCGTCCAATTCGCTCTTCTTGTAAACTCTCAGCGTGATATTTTTCCACCCAACCAAATGACACCTGCAGTCGCTGCCAGAGGAGCAACGGATTCCTGGTTGATGACAATGACAGCGCATCGGTGGGAACCTTTGTATTCTTCTAGATTCGCGACCTTCCAGTTGTGAGTCGGAAGGGAGGGGTTGCTGAGTCTTATGACTTCCATTATCCTCTGCGGAAGTGGGGTTAACTGGAATACAGGCGCGCGATCTCAGTCGGCAAGATATGTCTTCCCTCGCAACAACATCGAGCTTAGCACCTGGCCATATGGCCATAGCTCACCAAGCTTGTTTATCGCAAGCTTATTGAGATCCCGTGATCTTTGATCGCTGCAATCGATAAGTTTGACGCGGTCTTGATGCCAGCCGCCATCGTGAGTTAGTTTTTTTTTTTTTTTTTTTTTTTTTTTTTTTTTTTAAATGATTTTTATGCGCACTATCTCTACATAAGGTAGGATACAATTCACCTGCCCGGAAGGGGATAGGCTCTGACGTACAAGCAGGTTATAACCTATACAAATAAAATAATAAAAAAATACATATTATTATTAAAATAAAATATTATTACAAATTGCCCGCAAAACCAGTAGGTTTGTCTGCAGGCGGTTATTTATAAAATCGAAATGTACAAAATTATGCTGTAGCTTATTTTAATAAATACTATTTGCACTTATTCATTTCCCGGTACTTAACAAAACATATTAAAATCGAACATCAGAAGAAGATGTGTGCTCTCCATTAATAAAGGATAAATTGGTGTAATGATTTTTTAGTTTTTTTTTACGCTTTTTGAAGTTAACAATATATTTTAGCTCATGTGGTAAGTTATTGATAACTTCCGGAACTGCATATTGTAGTTGCCTTCTGCCGTAGATGTTGTTGAAAGGAGGTATATGAAGTAAGCCTCGTGCCTGTCTTCGTGTGTTAACGTTATGCTTAATTGGAACATTAAAGCGAGCATCTTGATAATACTCCAACGCCAGCGTCATCCGAAAGATATTTTCCACTGAAAGAACATTGAAATTTGTATCGCCTCGCCGTCCACTTCCCATTATAATCCGTACTATTGAGTTTTGTATTCTCTGCAGCTTTTCAAGATGCGTTTTCGCTGCGTTTCCCCAAGCAACAATCCCATAACGAAGTTTAGATTCTACCAGTGCGTAATATACCTGTCTAAGCACCTGGAAGTTAGAGTTTCGTTTGAGGTAGACAATGGCAAACATTGCCTTTTTTAATTCGCTTCTGACTTTATCAACGTGCTTGTTCCATTTTAAGTGGCAGTCAATTACTACTCTTTTAAAATATGTTTTGAAAATCAGGCATGCCCCGGAAGCTTGAAACGAGAAATTGAACTGGTAAAAGAGTTTAAATATTTGGGGGTAGTAATTGACTGCCACTTAAAATGGAACAAGCACGTTGATAAAGTCAGAAGCGAATTAAAAAAGGCAATGTTTGCCATTGTCTACCTCAAACGAAACTCTAACTTCCAGGTGCTTAGACAGGTATATTACGCACTGGTAGAATCTAAACTTCGTTATGGGATTGTTGCTTGGGGAAACGCAGCGAAAACGCATCTTGAAAAGCTGCAGAGAATACAAAACTCAATAGTACGGATTATAATGGGAAGTGGACGGCGAGGCGATACAAATTTCAATATTTAAACTCTTTTAAAACATTGAAATTTGTATCGCCTCGCCGTCCACTTCCCATTATAATCCGTACTATTGAGTTTTGTATTCTCTGCAGCTTTTCAAGATGCGTTTTCGCTGCGTTTCCCCAAGCAACAATCCCATAACGAAGTTTAGATTCTACCAGTGCGTAATATACCTGTCTAAGCACCTGGAAGTTAGAGTTTCGTTTGAGGTAGACAATGGCAAACATTGCCTTTTTTAATTCGCTTCTGACTTTATCAACGTGCTTGTTCCATTTTAAGTGGCAGTCAATTACTACCCCCAAATATTTAAACTCTTTTACCAGTTCAATTTCTCGTTTCAAGCTTCCGGGGCATGCCTGATTTTCAAAACATATTTTAATCTCCGTATCTTGGTAACAGGGTTGACGTATGTGCATGACTTTTGTTTTTTCGGCATTTATTATTAGCCCCATATCATGGCACCATTGAACTGTTTTATTAAATTCTGCTTGCATTTTCTGTATTGCAATTTGTAAGCTTTGGTCAGACACTGTAAGGGCAGTATCGTCAGCAAATGCAAAAGTAGAGTTGTTCTCAAAAGCTCTCAAAAGTTCGTTTGTATATATGATATACGGAAGTGGCCCAAGCTTTGATCCCTGTGGTACACCGCAACGCACTTCTTCTTTATTGCTTAGATTATTATTTATCTTCACAAGGAATTTTCTGTCGCTGATATAATTTCTAAGCCATCTTGCAATTGGTCCCCTCATTCCAGCTCGATCTAAGGTCTCCATTAATCTGTCGTGGTTCAGGGTATCGAATGCCTTACTAAAGTCGATAAAAAGCACCAGCACATGATGGTTTTTATTTAAACTGCTATTCACTGTATTCGTAAACTCTCCTAATAGCTTGTTTGTGCTTTTACCTTTTTGAAATCCGTATTGATTTTTATGTATAAGATCGTATTTGTTAATAAATTTTCTCATTCGGTTTACTACTACTTCTTCGAGGCATTTTTCTATCACCGGTAAGATTGATATTGGTCTATAGTTCTCGATGCGATCTTTTATCCCACCTTTATATATAGGCCTTATTATGGCGGTTTTTAAGGTGTCCGGTATTATTCCTTGTTTAAGACTAAGATTTATCAGTTTCGTAAGTATAGGAGCAAAAACGTCGGAATTTGTCTAAAGGTCTAAAGCTCTGATGTTATCACAGCCGGCAGCTTTTTTTACATTTAGTGTATTTAATATCGCCATTACTTCAGTTTCGGTTGCTTCTTCTAGAAAGAGCGTGTTCTCTGCGATGGTGTTGGTATGGTTTGCTGTCACTATTCTGCATTTATGCAAAACTTTTTCCGATGTTTCGGAGAAATGTTTAGCGCATTTATTGGCCTCTTGTTTCATATCTTTTTCTTGTACAAAGTTCTTCATTATCGTGTCATCAATAGACTGTTTCTTTCTCCCCATGACCTCATTTATTAATCCCCAAGTTTTTCTGCTGTCTTTTCTCGCTTCGTTGAACTGCTTCTGATAATAAATTGACTTTTTGAGTTCTAATTCTTTACTTAGTTGATTGCGATAGCTTTTATATTGTTTTTCTAGGGAAATGCTGGATCTATTATTTTTCCATTTGCGGAATACTTCATCTCTTTTTTTACATTTCCTTACTAATTCAGTAGATATCCATGTTTTTCGGGGTTGTTTTGCCCTAAATGTTATTTCTTCTGATGCTTTGCTGTATATAAGATCCATTTTATTTTTAAGTTTGTTATAGAGCGTGCTGACTTCCTCTTCTTCGGCTACCTCAGTCCAATCTGTTGCTCTGATCATCCTACCAACTATGCTGTTTCGTAAAAATTGTCCACTTATTGTACTTACTTCTGCCTTGGTGTCAATGAACATCGTACCATAAATAGTTGCAAAATGATCTGAAATATCAGTCTCTACAACCGCTGAATACATTTGATCTCTCGGGATGCTTATTAGTACGTGGTCAATAAGCGTCTTGCTACCGATTTTGAGGTCAACACGTGTATTTTCCTTTATAACATTATACAATCCTTTTGATGTTAACATTTCCAAATAATTGTTGACGTGTGATCCATCTGTGTTTTGTAAGTTGATGTTTATATCTCCGGTTATTACAATGTCGCTACCTTTAGTAAAATTTTCGATTTTATCACTTAGTTCGTTTATGAATTCATCAACATTTAGATTAGGAGGTCTATATATTGCGCATATATGCTTCTGCTTGTTGCTTTTAATCTTTATCGATATGCTCTCATATGAAGACGTGATATTGTTTATCCTTTCATAAATATTATTATTTCTTATGAACATTGCAATGCCTCCTCCTCTTCGTTGTGACCTGTTTATAAATTCTGTATTGAAACCATCCAAATTATAAAAAAACGTTTTCCTCATTTTTAATGTGTGTTTCCACCAATACTATAATTTTGAAATGATCTTTGATGTTTTGTATATTTGCGCAAAAGTTATTCCAATTTTTTCGTAATGATCTTATATTCAGGCTTAGACATGAACAATTTAAATCCTTAATTTCATTTATGTTAATCGCGCTAAAGCCATGTATTACCCTATATTTTATATCTAGCTGCACTGTATCGTTTTCTTCGTTTTCGCTGTCCATTATTTACAATCAAAAATGTATGCTTCTCCGTCGCTCTCACATCACAGCTTTTATATGCGGGTAATTTTGCTGACGTCCGCTTCGGTGCAGATGTGCAATGTTTTTGCATTCTCACTGTGGCGGTGGTCCGGCGATATCCCTGTAAAACTCTGCAAGATGTTCACACAAAGTTAGCAAAATGAGATCCCACCGTTCAGCTGAGATCGTGCCGTCGGCGTGGCTACGGTCTATGACTGCGACCACAATACTGTTTTTAAGGACATCACTCAAAGACCTATGCGATTTGACGGTGGACGCACTGGGAGGATTGCTGGTGTTATGCATCCTCAGGCGCGTGGAGACCGAAACGGCCTCCTCCAACGCTGGTCTTGTCCTTGCCTAGTATGATATTTTGAGCCCAGGTCAATTTACCAGTTTGGGCCGGGGTTCTATCCAACTCAGGGATGGAGCCGATAGAGCCAATGATGCGATTGGCATTGCGTTTGTCCTTCTAGTGCGAAGTTGGGTGATTGCAGTAACGTCCCTCTACTACCAGACGTGCTAGTGGAAGCCGGACCATGTTGCACAGTCCCACTTCCACTAGGGGGGTGTTTGTACTTAAATGCACCCCTGCATTTGTTGCCATTGGAAGGGCAATGGGTTTCCACAGTCCTTCTGTTGATCAGTGTTACAGGAGCATTAACCATGTTGCACAGTCCCACCTTTACTGGAAAGATTTTTAAAATATGTTTGTTCGTTACCACTGACGGAGGATGACTGTGGATACTCGTCCACAGTTCCGCCGCCAGGTGCCACAGGAGCATTAACAGTAGACAGCTTTACCGCTTTACCAGCCGTATAAGTTTGTTTGGTTTTGTTTTTGTTTATTTATGTTTTGTTCACGAGTAGCGGATAAAGGAAGGTCCATCTTCACAGAGATCCGCATTGCGCAGATAAGGCTAGCCGATCCGGAGGTCGCCAGGTATCCGGATATTAAATTTGCGACTAAGCTATTTGTTAAAATGGGCCCTCTGACACCTTAAGTCCAGTACAGGGGATAATAAAAAAGGAGAATAAGGAAGCGAGAGAGGAAGGAAGTGAGGAGAGGGAGAGGACGGAGAGAGAGTGGGATCAGGATTGAATGTCCTGTAGGCAGTTCTTTATGCGCTGAATATTGCCCTCATGAAAGGTAGAATTGCAAAAGGATTCAAAGTCTTCAACTCAATAGACGACATAACGACATATAGCATAGACGACTTTTCAAAAGAATTGAAGTATAGATAAGAAGTAGCGTTAAAAAGAGCTAGACGCTCGAGCGAGGAAAATTAAAACAAAAATATCTCTACAGAGTAGAGAGATACTGTTACAAATAGGTGACCTAGTACTTTGAAATAAACGAAGAGGAGTCAAATTAGAAAATAGACACTTAGGACCCTTTACGGTAATAGAAATAAGAAATAATAATAATGTTAAAATACAAAACAATAAGAAAAAAGCAACAAACTGTGCACAGATATTGGTTAAAATGTAAGAATAAAAAGAAAAAAGAGGTCTGGGTGCGACCCGCAAGGTCCACACAACTATATTCCCAGTGGGATCGATATGATGTATGCGATTAGTGGACAAATTTGAAATAAAAAATGCTCTTTAATATTGTTCATGGAAATTAAATATTGTTAATAACAGCGAAGTGTGATATATATTAATATAACCATTGTTATCAACACGGAGACCTATAAATTTACATGTATACGAAATAACGGAACACAATGTAATAATGATTTGCTCAATGACAAATGACAATAAATAGTACAAATAAAGACAAATTATTTTAGTTATTTATTTACTAACAAAAAACCAATATCCCAATGCCAATTTCGCTGAAAACTTAATCAGTTCTGAGTTACGTAATTACTCTTCGAATAAACCCGGTCCATGTCAATATCATCGTTGGTTATCGAGATAATCGTGGCGAAAAATAATTCCGAACGCACATACGTCCATACACACGGACAGACATCTATAAAAAAACGTTGAATTTGGATTCTGGTGACCTTGAAACGTGGAGATATGTCAAAATCCGCAATTCACAAAATTGGCCCCATTACAAGAACTTCCACTGGGAAGTTAAAAATAAATAAATATAATTTGGCATATCTACCGACTAAGAATAATTACATCCTTTGAGCTAATAATAAATAATAAATAAGAACAAAATAATAAAGATTATTTAGCATAGAAATGCATCTTAAAGACCTTAAGGAAGTGCAAGCAAAGCTACAAAAAGTCAGGGTCGACGGCGATACTGAGAGCTGCTTCAAATTCAAGACTTTCCGTAAGTAAAATCAAGGCAAAACTGGAGTTGAAGCAGATAAATTTTCAAATGCGCAGTCCTTTTTTGAAAAATTCAGTTGGAATGCCGTCTATAGCTGGTGCATATCTTTCTAAATTCCGTTTCCAGTTCATACATCCACATTCGAGTATCCAGCTCACTAACAGCAAAACTAGGCATAATCAAAAGCATAAAGTTTCTCATCTGCCGACAGAAGACTTTTAAAATGAGCTCCCAGTGTCTCAGCTTCTAGAATGGTCCCATAAGTTGATTCCGTCCATCCAGTTCTCGATTTCTGATGTAGTCATTCTTTTTAACTAGACATAAGTACTTATACATCTAAAAAGATTGTAATCTGATTGATGAAATATTAATAAACTAAACTAAACTAAACTAAACTGTTATTATAGGACATAATGTACATTCACCAAATGTTTAATTGATAACTGCCATGCCTTTGGATATGTGGGCGCATTTGCTTTGGTTGGTGCGCTTGGCTACTGAGCGATTGATTCGAAGCTGACTCAGGAACACCTAAAAAGTGTGTTCACTGCTTCACCTCTTTTGAATATCTTGCAAATATCAAAGGGTATAATTTGCATACATTTCATTCCTTCGTGCCGAAAATTCGCACACGCGAATCTCTGGAGGAGCTTGGCTTGAGGCCCTAAATAGGCCGTTAACGACAAAACAGTACTGCATAATACAATATAATTTTGGACAAACTTTTATTGGGAGAAATTGGCTAAAAATCAAGCCTTTTAACGGCAACGGTTGTACCGAAAGATGCGCTCTGTCCGTTAATCCAACAAAGACTGAGCTGGTCCTGCTCAAACGAAGACATAAACTCACTGAGGTCACTCCACCAAAGATAAGAAGCACTCCTCTGGCACTCTCAATAGCGCTAGCTATTTAGGCCTGAAGCTTGATCGCAAGCTACTTTGGAGGGAAAATGTAGTCGAACGTGCTAGGAAATCCTTAGCTTCTCTTTATATATGCAAAAAGGCGGTAGGCTCCACCTGGAAAATACAACCAAAAATTATGCACTTTATATACATGTCGGTAGTTAAACCGATTCTTCTCTATGGAGTACTGGTCTGCTGGCTCGCGTTGGAGAAGAAGTCCAACCTAACCTTGTGGGACAAAACTCAACGAGTTGCATGCCTCAGCATCACCGGTGCACTGAGAACCTCTCCCACTGCGTCGCTCCAAACTATGTTCCACCTTCTCCCGACTGACATCGTCGGCAAACAGTTGGCTGCCAGCTCAGCCATAAGACTGAGAAGCTCCAGACAATGGAAAGAGCAACACACTGGACATGTCAATATACTATCGATGTATCGACATCTTCTTAAGGTCACCGACCACCTGCCCACTGAATACAATTTCAACCTGGGCTACCAACATCTAATCCCAGACAGAACCGAGGGGACACAACGTCAAGTCCTATACCACGAATCGCTGTGAATTTTTACGGATGGGTCCAAAACGGAGGACGGAGTCGGTGCCGGAGTTTTCTGCGAACACCTGGACATTCACCTCTCCTTTAACCTTCCAGAACACTGCAGCGTTTTTCAGGCAAGTCACCGCCGTCCGCCAAGCCGCTCACTGACTGTCAGTTAATACGATATCGAAATCAGATATTGTAATATACATCGACAGTCAGGTGCCCATCAAATCCCTTGCATCCAGCACTACGAGATCCAAGGCAGTGAAAGACTGCCGCGCATCTTTTAACGAGATAGCCGGTCAGTCTAGGTCACTGTGATATACCAGGGAATTGTGAAGCTCATGAACTGGCCTCTGACAAGGAGGAAGAGGAGACTGTCAGTCATTTCCTTTGCACGTGTCCTGCACTCGCCCACATTAGCAAGGCTGCACTGGGTGAATACCTTTTCAATAATCTAAACGATCTCAACAACGCCTGCACAGCAAAGATTAGCTCATTCGTTTAGAGGAGCAAATGGTTCCCTGAGTAAGAGGGTGACTTACCCGTTTTACACATCGGCAGCACAATGGATCTACCTCTGATCTAAGTGCATCCTCATAGAGGGCCGGTTCCAACCAACCAACCAACGGCACCCTTGGCTATGAGATAAGGATACATTATAATAACAAAAATATATTTTAAATAATATATATATTAATTTTTTTTACAGGCTATTTACAAAATGGTTGGATCAGTAATGAAGATGCCAGAAGACGAAAGCACCCCAGAGAAACGAACTGATAAAATTTTCCGACAAATGGATCGTAACAAAGACGGCAAGCTTAGTCTTGAAGAATTTATAGAGGGCGCAAAAAATGATCCGTCAATCGTTCGCCTTTTGCAATGTGATCCACAAGCACAGTAAAACAAGATTATTTATAAGTGTACCTAACATAAAAGTTGAATTTAATATATTGCCTGTGCGGGCATTAGTAAATCATATTGTTAAAATAAAGAGAAAGCCGCATGATAATAAGAAGAATAACGACATTTATAATAATATTTACACATGTTTGAGTAGATATGTACACTGTTTTTCGAAATATTATAGCGTTTTTCTTTTTAAATATAAATGATATATAATCGATTCATCGTACGAATTAAAAGCGATTATTATAACAAAATCTTAACAAAACAATAAACAAAAATGTCTCTATTAAATACTCAAATTTATTTAATTTACAATTTTCAGTTTATTTTTAGTCTAGATATCAAAATGAGTTTATTTAGTGTTAACCTTTTACTCGAAACAACTTTCTCTATTGTGAGATCCATTCCAAAAGGATTCATTGTCAGTTGACTGTTTGTATCGAGGGACAGCAGTCGGTGGCATTTGTTTGCTACGGGATTTACTACAGTATGGCTGGAGAACGGTGTGTGTAGATGCTTCGTATGCCGTTAATATTCTGTTGTTTACTGTCTTGTTAGTTTTCTCGTATTTTATAAGGAAAGTGACGATAATATGCCGAGGAGTAGATTCGACTAGAAGTGTTCCATTGGAGTCGTTTAGTAGGATTATTCCAGGTGATATTTCATCGATCTCGGGGATGTGCTGACTATTTACTAGATCGCACTTGGTTACCGATAATCAACTTCCACGCTGAGCCTATGAAGTTTAGTGATCTTCTCACTTTTTTTGTGGTTTGAGGTTATGGATAAGGTCTTGTATTTGTTGGTATTCATGGGATAGGTAAGGGAACAGAGGATAGTTTTTCGTTGAATTAATTTAAAGCGTCGTAGCAATGTTGGTCAGAAATTGGTCGTACTGGTCGATGTCGATTTCGTGTATCAGTTTAAAGTTTCCGTTCTATATTTTCATCTGATCTGTGTGTATGGAAATGAATTGTGCGTTGGAGAAATACAATATTTGGATTTCCGATTTTGAGACACATAATGCATGTCTGTAAAGAGGAAAGTTACAATTTTTAATCAGTTCCTAATTTGGCTTTTATGGATAGTTTTGCCTGCTTCGGTTATAACAACTGTATTTTTGTTTTCCTTCATTACTTCCTTTTTAAATAGGTCAGTAAGTTTGGATCAATTCCTAATTTGGCTTTTATTGATAGTTTTGAATGCTTCGGTTATAACAACTGTATTTTTGTTTTCCTTTATTACTTCCTTTTTAAATCGGACAGTTTTTTTTTTTTTTTTTTTTTTTTAAATAAAAAAGGAAATCCAAATCCCAGAGCACTCAGACTCGGTATCGGTCCATTGTACTACCAGGCAGAAATCCTCCTTTTGGTGTAAAGGCATCTGAATGGGTGGCGTATGTTGTTGTTCCCCATGGGGATTGAACCTGCACCGCACGGGTCACAAGCCAACACACTAACCTCTGCACCGTCGCCACCCACTCAAACGTAAGTTTGGAACCAATCCTCTTGTTGTGTTCTACGTAAACAACCTCTTCAGGCGTGTATGTTTTGCATGGCTTCCTGATTTTCTTATGCTACTTAAAATTTTATCGATATTCTTCTGTCTATTCCTATCAAGCTCGTCACGGGTTGTTTGAGGGGATTGGCCAAAGAAGAGTTCGACCGGTTTTTTCCAGTAGTGGAATGAATTGTAAAGTTATACTCATTTGTGGCTCTTTCAAGCAGCTCCTTGAAAGATCTGGAAACTTTGTCGGCTTTGAGGCATCTCATGATGTCGGAGAGAGTGGAGTGAAACCGCTCGGTCTGCCCGTTTACTTCACTTCTGTAGGAAGGTGTTTTATAGATACGTAAGCCCAATTCATCTTCCATCATCGACGATATATATATTGAATGAAGAGCCCTTTCGTTCGTGAAGACATTTTCGCGAATGCAAAATGAGAATAAGATTTCTCGAAGCGGTTGCCTAAGGTCTGTTACGGCTCTTGAATTGATAATTTTTGTTTTTGCAAACTTATTGAGTTTACATATTGCGGTTAACACTAGTTTTTTCTCTGTTGAATAAATATCTAACTGCAGTGTGTGGCCATGATAATTATATATTGGGGTTGGTTCGAGAATGGGTTTTTTCGGATGTCTATCATATTTTTTCTCTGCAGGTTCTACAGTTTTTTAACAATCTCTTAATTTTTGATGCCATCTTTGTAAAATAAAAATGCTCAAGTAGTTGTTCACGGATTGCTTCTGAGTAACGATGTGCTCTACGATGAATGCTTAACATTTTTTCTTCTCGTTCTGTTTCATTAGACAAATCTTCGACCATCGCTTGAGGGTAACTGTTGTATATGTAAGCCCATGTAAATATTTGTACAAATAAAGAGGCAGTCGCATAAAGAACTTCAATGGAATAACACATGGCGCAGTCGGAACTGAACTTAAAATTAAATGGTAAAAACTAGGAGTAAAACAGATATTTAAAAAGAGGATTCAGAAGAAGAAGAAAATATGGCTGTCAATGGAAGTAATTTTGATGTGCGAAGGCCAGAAACATTAAAAATAGACGGTAATGCGGCGGAAAACTGGAGAGTATTTAAACAAAATTTTGATATTTTTGCTATTGCAATTGGATTAGAAGATAGGAGAGATCCGCAAAAGGCTGGTATATTTCTAAATGCTTGTGACCCTGAAACAATCGAAATCTTCAACACACTGGGACTGACCGAGGAAGATAGGAAGAACTATAGCAGTGTTCAAAGAGCCATTCAAGATTATTGCACGTCGAAAAAAATGAGGCATATGGAGCATTCAAGTTTAACTCCAGGAAACAAGAAAAAGGAGAGGCGTTTGACTCGTACTTGCTGGATTTGCGGAAACTGGTAAAAAGCTGTGGATATGCGGATGCTGAACGTATGATACGTGACAACATTGTCATAGGTACAAGTTCTAACAAACTGCGAAGAAAATTGCTTGAAACAGAAGCCTTAAATTTAAATAAAACCATTGAACTGGTAGAAAAGCATGTAGACGACATGCAACAAGACAGTAAGCATACAACAGTAGATATAGTAAACTCTAAACCACGGTACATGGTTAACGGAAGTACCGCAAATTAAAATGCTTATACAACAATGGACGACGAGTAAGAAACAAAAAACGAAAGAAAGATTAGCTGCACATTTTGTAAAGGCATAGGTACACGAAAATCAAAATGCCCTGCATTTGCCAAGCGTTGCAATCAACCCTATCGAGGTATCCATTCGGAAGAAATTCTGAAACGAAAGGCAAATCCAATCGGAACTCAGATTGCGATCGAGGTATCCGTTTCGGAACAGGACAAATAAAGCATACAAACGCATTTATTTGACAGCGAATCAGCTGCTTTAAATCCATTACAGTGTGAAATACTTTGTGATAAATCTAAAACAGTTTCAAAGTGATCGCTAATGCGGCTCGAGTTGACCACTAAACATCAAAAATTATATTATTTAATTTTATTCCGTCCAATTTTTACCACTTTTCCATTTTACTTAAAATAATCCACAGCATTTTCTTGTCGGAGAGTTTCGAAAGAAATTTGCTGTGTATCTGTCAAAAGTAAGTGACATAAACGCGGTACAACACAATGCGACAATGTGCGCTATATGTCATCGGAGAATTTTGATGAAATTTCCGTTCTGAACGGATACCTCGATAGGGCCGAATATGTCAGTGTTGCTTGTTTTGCATCGAAGATTCGCGAAATAAGAGAGTGTGATATAGCACCAAAAGATGATGAAATATGTTTACACAATATTGATGAGAGAGCTGTAGATCGCAAGAGGAGATATGGGAAAATACGTGGTAACAATTGTTTAATCAATTTTAAATTAGATACGGGCGCCGACACCAGTGTTTTACTATATCGGTTTCTTAAACACATGCACAATATTGTTATAGAAAAAGGTGGTATACTATCATAAAGCTATTATGGAACAGATTTCGACTACAAATTAATTGGTGAATGTGTTGTAATGTGTCGAAATGAGATAGCTATGTTAAAATTTATTGTCATCGATACAGTGTATTGGGGTCGAAGCATTTGAAGGATTGATTCTAATAAAACGGATTGATTCAGTCAAGGAATCGTCAAAGACAAAATTCATAAAACAAAATCTTGACATATTTGAAGGTTTGGGCTGTTTTGTAAAAAAATTTAAATATTTGTTTTAGTCACAAGAAGTTTTTGTCATCTAAAGATCTCTTACCGCTGGAGGTTGAAAATCAGTAGTGAAATTATGAACAACTCTCTTGTGTGGTTCAAAAACGAATCAGCTAGTTTATTTAAATCTATCTTCTTAAATACTAAAATTATGCCTACTAAACAGAATTTACAGATTAAATATAATATGAAAGTGGTGCAGTCACCAAATGTGCAATATGATACAATTGTTTTTCTGGTTCAAAGTTTTAATGTGGGATTTGCTAGGCACAGATAAAATAATAATAAGAGTAATTGCTGTTGTCATCACAACAATATTAAAGTTAGAGAAGTGGTAAAACCGGCACAACGAATTCCTCTGTCGTTGGTTGATCGCGTTAAAAAAGAGCTCCAACTGATGGTCGAGCGAGACGTAATTGAACGAGTTGATGGACCAGTAGAACGTGTAATGGGCAGAAATTCGTTTCCCGGTATTTCGACCAGTGCGGAGTTATGTCGTAACTTGCTAGTAACATACTGCATACTTTCGGACAATAAATGTTCATATTCACCAAAATTGGTTACCTCCTCTGCCTCTGTGGTTACCATAAATTCAATTTCGCCACTCTATGAAAATGCCCAGAATGACAATGACTCTCTCTCTAGCAAAGTTAGTAGAAACACCTATTCACCAACCCAAGTGCCTGGAAATTAAATGTTTTTAAAAGCCGAATTTCATTGGCTGCTCAACAGTGGGGAATCGAGACCCAATCTCATTAGCTAAAACAATGCATGGCAGAGACCCCTGAACTCACCATTTCTATGAGCGGGCAAGAAAAAAAAATTAATAGCAAGAGAGGCGAAGCCACGCCTCCACACCAAGAAAGTTGTCTCTCCATATTCAGCTTACGAATGAAGTGCGCATGTACCAAGCACGGCTTGAGTGCACTCGCCATCTGGTGTATAAGCTTAACTGATAGTATGGAGGGGGAATGAATAGTGGATGGTCGGTAGATTTAGGGATTAGCGAGTGTAAAACATAGGGCATGCGGGATTAAGTCGGTACTTTGTTTATGAACTAATTTTGTTCGTAAACAAAGTTTGCTCGAAAATAACTTTGGTTCGTAAACAAAGTACCGAATTATACGACGAGGCTAGGGATATAAAAAGGGTGATGCGCGTCGGTTGGAGACAAGTTTGGAATTTAACAATGGCCGAGGACGTTCAATTAAGAAGTTTTAATTTTAAAGTGCTGGAGGAAAATGTAGTGGAAAAAAATATAAATTTACGATGGCTAGTGCCAAAATAGTTATTAAGTTTTTTTTTTGATCACCACGAAGAAAAAAAAAAGTTGAATTTTTCAAGTGACCGAAGAAAGTATTATTGGAAGTAAGAAATATTGGATAATAGTTTAGTTGGCAAGTGCCAAAATAGTGACCCATAAAAATAAATTTAGAATAAAAAGTGACGAGTTATAAGAATAAAATAAACTAAAACTAGCGCTATAAAACACTAAGTGAAACTAAAGTGGGTGCAAAACGTACCAAGTTGGCATAATAATATACGTTCTTCAAAATCGATCGATACAGCGTACGTGTAGGCCTCAAGACACGGGCTTACGTGTGGGTGCCGTTATTTGAAGGGCCGCGGGACCCAATAGAGGAATATCATCTCAGGCATGAGGACTATTTAGAAGCCCAGGATTTCCTCAACGCTCCGCGAAAAATTAAAAAAAAAAAAAAAAAAAAAATAATATATAGGCAGCTAGACATCTATACCCGAACCAGCAGCAGCAGGAGCAGAAGCAATCCGGAGCCGCCTTAAGTACCTTAAATTAAGTTTTCTTTTGTATTAGTATATTTAAGAAGTGCTAGTACCTTAAAATTACATTTACCTATGAAATATACATATACCCTTAAATTTAATCACATTTTAATTACTTACCTACGTTTAATTTAAGTAACAATAAATTACTTGCCTTTAATTTTGAATACCTTCAATTTAGTTACCGTTAATTTTAGTGAAAAAAAAATATATAATATTTACCTTTAAATTAAGTGACTTAGGATTAATTACCTTTAAATTAGTTAGCTTTAATTTTAGTTACATTGAAAATGTCCTAGCTTTAATCTAAGACATATAAATTAACTACCTTTAGAATTAAGAACTTAACATTTAATTAAAATAAATCTCCATTAATTCTCGCTTAATTGAATTACTCTAAATTAAGTCCGTTTTTATTGGTCGCACCTATATATATATATACAAAACATATTTTTTTTGGTTGAGGGTGGTGTCTCGAAACCATCCCAGCGTCCGGGGATTACCCGCATTCGTGTGGGGGAAATAGCTTTTTTTTTTCTTCCAGATTGTCTCAACGAAAATAGATCTATCATTGCTGGAGTCTAGCACGGTAAGCTCCGGCACATGCCGGTCGAACGTAAGATACCGTCAAAGAGTGACCACAAGTTGTTTTATATATATATACCGCGACTAATAGTAGAGATAAGTTTATGTAAGTAAGCATACATAGTAACTTCAAATTTGCAAAATTATGACCCAAGAAAGGGAAAATATTTCAAAGGAAAAAGAAATTTTTGTTTGAACAACTGTAATTATGACTATTAATTAAAGTTAAATTGTTTTGTTTAACGACCTCGAATTGTAATAAATAATGTTTGTTTAACGGGCTGTAGGTCTTAATTTAAAAATACTCTTTTTTTGTATATTAAATTATATATTTTGTCCAATATTTCGACTTTCTTCGAAAGTCATCTTCAGGGACTGTCAAGAAAAAGTATTATGACAATAAAAAGAACAATTTACATTTACATTGTGAAACTTACACAACTTATTGTACAACATAAATAATTACATTTCACAAAAAATTGTTTGGTATGACGAACACAAAACATAAAGTTATGATGCCGGCTGAGTTATAACTATTTTCGTCTTCCGTTGTTTGTTTATAAGATGTCTGTAGATGTGTGCGCATTTTTCGGTGTCCGTTTTATAGTTAAGTCGTTTTTGTATTGGTACATTTATTATATGTAACATTTCCGTTGTGTACCTCCTCATATAATTTGATTCTTCTTGTAGTATGTCAACGTTTTCGAAGTCAGGATAATGTCCGAATTTAATGCAGTGGGCAGCTAATGCAGTTTTTTGTTCTATAGGTGTCGAGAGAGCTTTTTGGTCCGATTTATGTGAGGCTATTCTTGTCCTTAGTTTATTTTTTGTTGTCCCAACGTATGTTTTATTGCATACATTGGACCCGTCTCCATTACAAGATATTTTGTAAATCAGATTCGATTTGTCAAGTTTGTCTATTTTTGTTTTTGTATTGCTGTATAGTTGTCGTAGAGTATTATTTGTCTTAAGTGCGATTTGATATTTATCTTTGTCATATATGTCCGATTTAGTCAATCTCTCCGAGAAGTCAGTAATATACGTCATTGATTTAAATATTATGTTTGGCTTTTCTTTCAGCTCAATGTTGTCCATTTTATAATAATTATCGATTAAGTCCCTCGTTGTCTTCTTTGGAAATCCATTTTTAGCTAGTATTGTCCTTAACTTGTTGATGTTGTCGTGGTGAAATTGTTTGTCACTTATATTTAGTACTCTTCTAATAAAATTATTCGCGGTATTTATTATTACTCTTTTCGGATGTTTGGAGTAGAAGTTGATGAGTCGTCCTGTGGCCATAGGTTTCTGATACCAGTCGATTTTCAATTTGTTTCCTTTGCGTATGATTAATGTGTCCAAGTACGGTAATCTTCCATTTTGTTCCTCCTCTTTTGTGAATTTAATGTTTCTATGGAACGCGTTCAATGTATTTAATGTCTCATTTATTTTGTCCATTTTTATAATCGCGAATAGGTCGTCTACGTATTTAGTTACTAATCTCGGTTTTGTTTCTAATAAGTCCATTGATTTGTGTAAAAGTTCTTCCATAATTATGTCCGCTATAACTGGTGATGCTGGAGATCCCATAGGCATTCCTCTTTGTTGTGAATAAATCACGTCCTTGTATTTGAAATACCTGTTATCCTTTATGCAGAAGCTTCAAATTCTCATGAACAGATTTGCATCCATTTTGGTGTAATTCTTAATTGTTGACCATCTATTTTGAATGACACTTAACGCTAAATTTACGGGAATGCTGGGAAATAATGAGACTACGTCAAATGAGATGATCATTTCATCGTCATATATATAGGTGTCATTAATGCGGGTCTTAAACTCTAATCCATTCTTAATATTGTACTTGGAATCTTTTGTCAAGTTATTTAAGATGTTTATGACATATTGGCATAATCCGTATGACGGGGAATTGATTGATGAGCAAATAGGTCTCAATGGCATGTATTCTTTATGGATCTTGGGTAGTCCATAAATACGAGGTGCTGTCGCTATCTTCGTGGTCAATCTTCTCTTTTCTTGTATTGTTATAACATCACGTTTAAATAATGTGTCTACAAGTTCATTGTTCTTTTGTTGTAATGTTGATGTCGGATCTCGTTTTATTTGTTTATATGTCATAATGTCTCGTAGAATTGTTCGCATTCTTTTTTCATAGTCCATTTTGTTCATTGCGACTGTAGCGTTTCCTTTGTCAGCGTTTAATATCAAAATGTTTTCATTCTGTTTGAGAAACTTTTTTGTTGCCTCTACTGTTTCCAATATGTTTTTGTCCATTTCATTTATTTTCATCATGTGTCCGTCAATCAGTGTTGTAAATTTGTTTCTTGCTATTTCTCTATCTTCGTTTGTTGTTATTGTATGTAGCAGGTCTTCTCCCTCAGCTATGCAGTTGAACATTGGAAATAGAGCTGTGTCAATCGTGATTGATTCGATCTTTTTGACCCGATCACAATAAAGTATTGGTGATTGCAATCACAATGCCCGAAGTCAATCGTTCATCGAGTCAATACTTTTGTTCTGTTCTGACTACTTCATTTCTTTATTATGCCCCTATTGTATAACACAACTCAATACAACTCAGCTTTCACACAACCAAACTATTTTTTCGTATTATGCAAGAGCAAGACAACCTTTTTCAGTTGCAATCGTGAAGCGTTGCATATGCATACACACAGACAAACACCGCCATCTTGGTAGTCTGCTGACAGTCAACTTTTCGCTTAAGGTTGTGTTTGGCAATACCGAATTTTGAATTACAACCGAGAGACAACTCAACTGTTTTACACAATAGGGGCATTACTGATTACTGATTTCTTATCTACTGAACCAATAAATGTGTTAATATATCAAAATATTTTTATTTATTTCGGCTTATTTCGTTTTACCAACACATATTTGTTCTACAAAAATATCGCTTCTGTTCAATAATCTCCATTTCCTAATTATTTGTTGCAGTTGCAGTTTGTTGTTATTGAGTGTATTCACTCTTACAATCCATTCGAAATTCGAATGTATCTGTCTCTATCGAAACTAAATTGAACGAATGATGATTGGTGTTTTTGATTGTATTGAAATTGAATGGAGCAATACAATACTCCCATGTCCCATCTGTCATTGATTGATTGAATGATTGATTGAAATGACCGAATCATTTTTTCAACCAATACTTGAACGATTCGATCATTAAATTTGAACGATTGACACAGCTCTAATTGGAAATTGTTTTCGTGTTGTCGGCAGTGCATGCTTAGGTCCGAGAGAAAATAACCACTGTATGTCATTTGGTATTGTTATGTCAGTTGTATTAATGAACCGTTCTGTGTTTTGAATGTTAGGTCCGTTCGCGTACTTTATGTGTAGAAAAATGAATAGTGTCAAATCTCCAAAATCGAGAGAGAATCCTCTCATTTCTAAGAAAAGTACGCGAACGCTTTTGCGTAAAAACTTCTTCGTTTGGCTTGAAAAGAAGCAACAGCTGTTTTTTTTTGCTGGCAAACTCATAGGATTTCATCATTTGACAGTTTTCATTTTCTTACCAGCTGAAATTCTGTGTGAAGAAAAATGAACGAAAGTACATTTTTCTTTCGTTCATCTTTTTTACATTTTCTCAGTACGCGAACGCGTTTGTGTAGTTTTGCACGAAAGTTTATATAAATTTACGTTTGCATATTAGTTCGCGAACTATATTTATTTTTTTATTATTTTTATTTTTAAGCTCCGCTCTATGTGTTTCTTTTAGTTTGTTATATTTATTAAATTGTTTGTTTTTAATGCGTGTAATAAGTTTGTCATATATAATTGTTTCGCTTGCGAAAAGAAGAGTGGATTCTTCTTTGGTTAATTTGTTTTCAATCATTGTTGTTATTGTTTTTAATTCCTTTTCATTTTGTTTTAATGTGTTATGTTTTTGTTGTGAAAGTAAATTTAGTATTTTTGCTTGGAATGTTTTTATATACTTTGTGAGCATCTTTTCTGTGTATTCTGGTAGTTTATTGTCAATCTTGAATATGCTGCTTACCTTAGCTGTTGTGTGCGTTATAAAATTCGGCATTATTCCTGTCTTTCTGCATTGTAGTAGAAAATGTATAGTTGATTTTAAGTTTGCATTCGTCCGGCTCTTGTTTCTACGTCTGTGAATGATTATGTTGATTTTGGTGTCATATTTTTCTTTTAATTCTCTGTAGAGCTTCATTTTAAAGCTTTTGTTGCGGCGTGCCCTCCGTTTGATTAAATTGTTTTGTTTAACGACCTCGAATTGTAATAAATAATGTTTGTTTAACGGGCTGTAGGTCTTAATTTAAAAATACTCTTTTTTTGTATTTTAAATTATATATTTTGTCCAATATTTCGACTTTCTTCGAAAGTCATCTTCAGGGACTGTCAAGAAAAAGTATTATGACAATAAAAAGAACAATTTACATTTACATTGTGAAACTTACACAACTTATTGTACAACATAAATAATTACATTTCACAAAAATTTGTTTGGTATGACGAACACAAAACATAAAGTTATGATGCCGGCTGAGTTATAACTATTTTCGTCTTCCGTTGTTTGTTTATAAGATGTCTGTAGATGTGTGCGCATTTTTCGGTGTCCGTTTTATAGTTAAGTCGTTTTTGTATTGGTACATTTATTATATGTAACATTTCCGTTGTGTACCTCCTCATATAATTTGATTCTTCTTGTAGTATGTCAACGTTTTCGAAGTCAGGATAATGTCCGAATTTAATGCAGTGGGCAGCTAATGCAGTTTTTTGTTCTATAGGTGTCGAGAGAGCTTTTTGGTCCGATTTATGTGAGGCTATTCTTGTCCTTAGTTTATTTTTTGTTGTCCCAACGTATGTTTTATTGCATACATTGGACCCGTCTCCATTACAAGATATTTTGTAAATCAGATTCGATTTGTCAAGTTTGTCTATTTTTGTTTTTGTATTGCTGTATAGTTGTCGTAGAGTATTATTTGTCTTAAGTGCGATTTGATATTTATCTTTGTCATATATGTCCGATTTAGTCAATCTCTCCGAGAAGTCAGTAATATACGTCATTGATTTAAATATTATGTTTGGCTTTAATTTCAGCTCAATGTTGCCCATTTTATAATAATTATTGATTAAGTTCCTCGTTGTCTTCTTTGGAAATCCATTTTTAGCTAGTATTGTCCTTATTTTGTTGATGTTGTCGTGGTGAAATTGTTTGTCACTTATATTTAGTACTCTTCTAATAAAATTATTCGCGGTATTTATTATTACTCTTTTCGGATGTTTGGAGTAGAAGTTGATGAGTCGTCCTGTGGCCATAGGTTTCTGATACCAGTCGATTTTCAATTTGTTTCCTTTGCGTATGATTAATGTGTCCAAGTACGGTAATCTTCCATTTTGTTCCTCCTCTTTTGTGAATTTAATGTTTCTATGGAACGCGTTCAATGTATTTAATGTCTCATTTATTTTGTCCATTTTTATAATCGCGAATAGGTCGTCTACGTATTTAGTTACTAATCTCGGTTTTGTTTCTAATAAGTCCATTGATTTGTGTAAAAGTTCTTCCATAATTATGTCCGCTATAACTGGTGATGCTGGAGATCCCATAGGCATTCCTCTTTGTTGTGAATAAATCACGTCCTTGTATTTGAAATACCTGTTATCCTTTATGCAGAAGCTTCAAATTCTCATGAACAGATTTGCATCCATTTTGGTGTAATTCTTAATTGTTGACCATCTATTTTGAATGACACTTAACGCTAAATTTACGGGAATGCTGGGAAATAATGAGACTACGTCAAATGAGATGATCATTTCATCGTCATATATATAGGTGTCATTAATGCGGGTCTTAAACTCTAATCCATTCTTAATATTGTACTTGGAATCTTTTGTCAAGTTATTTAAGATGTTTATGACATATTGGCATAATCCGTATGACGGGGAATTGATTGATGAGCAAATAGGTCTCAATGGCATGTATTCTTTATGGATCTTGGGTAGTCCATAAATACGAGGTGCTGTCGCTATCTTCGTGGTCAATCTTCTCTTTTCTTGTATTGTTATAACATCACGTTTAAATAATGTGTCTACAAGTTCATTGTTCTTTTGTTGTAATGTTGATGTCGGATCTCGTTTTATTTGTTTATATGTCATAATGTCTCGTAGAATTGTTCGCATTCTTTTTTCATAGTCCATTTTGTTCATTGCGACTGTAGCGTTTCCTTTGTCAGCGTTTAATATCAAAATGTTTTCATTCTGTTTGAGAAACTTTTTTGTTGCCTCTACTGTTTCCAATATGTTTTTGTCCATTTCATTTATTTTCATCATGTGTCCGTCAATCAGTGTTGTAAATTTGTTTCTTGCTATTTCTCTATCTTCGTTTGTTGTTATTGTATGTAGCAGGTCTTCTCCCTCAGCTATGCAGTTGAACATTGGAAATAGAGCTGTGTCAATCGTGATTGATTCGATCTTTTTGACCCGATCACAATAAAGTATTGGTGATTGCAATCACAATGCCCGAAGTCAATCGTTCATCGAGTCAATACTTTTGTTCTGTTCTGACTACTTCATTTCTTTATTATGCCCCTATTGTATAACACAACTCAATACAACTCAGCTTTCACACAACCAAACTATTTTTTCGTATTATGCAAGAGCAAGACAACCTTTTTCAGTTGCAATCGTGAAGCGTTGCATATGCATACACACAGACAAACACCGCCATCTTGGTAGTCTGCTGACAGTCAACTTTTCGCTTAAGGTTGTGTTTGGCAATACCGAATTTTGAATTACAACCGAGAGACAACTCAACTGTTTTACACAATAGGGGCATTACTGATTACTGATTTCTTATCTACTGAACCAATAAATGTGTTAATATATCAAAATATTTTTATTTATTTCGGCTTATTTCGTTTTACCAACACATATTTGTTCTACAAAAATATCGCTTCTGTTCAATAATCTCCATTTCCTAATTATTTGTTGCAGTTGCAGTTTGTTGTTATTGAGTGTATTCACTCTTACAATCCATTCGAAATTCGAATGTATCTGTCTCTATCGAAACTAAATTGAACGAATGATGATTGGTGTTTTTGATTGTATTGAAATTGAATGGAGCAATACAATACTCCCATGTCCCATCTGTCATTGATTGATTGAATGATTGATTGAAATGACCGAATCATTTTTTCAACCAATACTTGAACGATTCGATCATTAAATTTGAACGATTGACACAGCTCTAATTGGAAATTGTTTTCGTGTTGTCGGCAGTGCATGCTTAGGTCCGAGAGAAAATAACCACTGTATGTCATTTGGTATTGTTATGTCAGTTGTATTAATGAACCGTTCTGTGTTTTGAATGTTAGGTCCGTTCGCGTACTTTATGTGTAGAAAAATGAATAGTGTCAAATCTCCAAAATCGAGAGAGAATCCTCTCATTTCTAAGAAAAGTACGCGAACGCTTTTGCGTAAAAACTTCTTCGTTTGGCTTGAAAAGAAGCAACAGCTGTTTTTTTTTGCTGGCAAACTCATAGGATTTCATCATTTGACAGTTTTCATTTTCTTACCAGCTGAAATTCTGTGTGAAGAAAAATGAACGAAAGTACATTTTTCTTTCGTTCATCTTTTTTACATTTTCTCAGTACGCGAACGCGTTTGTGTAGTTTTGCACGAAAGTTTATATAAATTTACGTTTGCATATTAGTTCGCGAACTATATTTATTTTTTTATTATTTTTATTTTTAAGCTCCGCTCTATGTGTTTCTTTTAGTTTGTTATATTTATTAAATTGTTTGTTTTTAATGCGTGTAATAAGTTTGTCATATATAATTGTTTCGCTTGCGAAAAGAAGAGTGGATTCTTCTTTGGTTAATTTGTTTTCAATCATTGTTGTTATTGTTTTTAATTCCTTTTCATTTTGTTTTAATGTGTTATGTTTTTGTTGTGAAAGTAAATTTAGTATTTTTGCTTGGAATGTTTTTATATACTTTGTGAGCATCTTTTCTGTGTATTCTGGTAGTTTATTGTCAATCTTGAATATGCTGCTTACCTTAGCTGTTGTGTGCGTTATAAAATTCGGCATTATTCCTGTCTTTCTGCATTGTAGTAGAAAATGTATAGTTGATTTTAAGTTTGCATTCGTCCGGCTCTTGTTTCTACGTCTGTGAATGATTATGTTGATTTTGGTGTCATATTTTTCTTTTAATTCTCTGTAGAGCTTCATTTTAAAGCTTTTGTTGCGGCGTGCCCTCCGTTTGATTAAATTGTTTTGTTTAACGACCTCGAATTGTAATAAATAATGTTTGTTTAACGGGCTGTAGGTCTTAATTTAAAAATACTCTTTTTTTGTATTTTAAATTATATATTTTGTCCAATATTTCGACTTTCTTCGAAAGTCATCTTCAGGGACTGTCAAGAAAAAGTATTATGACAATAAAAAGAACAATTTACATTTACATTGTGAAACTTACACAACTTATTGTACAACATAAATAATTACATTTCACAAAAATTTGTTTGGTATGACGAACACAAAACATAAAGTTATGATGCCGGCTGAGTTATAACTATTTTCGTCTTCCGTTGTTTGTTTATAAGATGTCTGTAGATGTGTGCGCATTTTTCGGTGTCCGTTTTATAGTTAAGTCGTTTTTGTATTGGTACATTTATTATATGTAACATTTCCGTTGTGTACCTCCTCATATAATTTGATTCTTCTTGTAGTATGTCAACGTTTTCGAAGTCAGGATAATGTCCGAATTTAATGCAGTGGGCAGCTAATGCAGTTTTTTGTTCTATAGGTGTCGAGAGAGCTTTTTGGTCCGATTTATGTGAGGCTATTCTTGTCCTTAGTTTATTTTTTGTTGTCCCAACGTATGTTTTATTGCATACATTGGACCCGTCTCCATTACAAGATATTTTGTAAATCAGATTCGATTTGTCAAGTTTGTCTATTTTTGTTTTTGTATTGCTGTATAGTTGTCGTAGAGTATTATTTGTCTTAAGTGCGATTTGATATTTATCTTTGTCATATATGTCCGATTTAGTCAATCTCTCCGAGAAGTCAGTAATATACGTCATTGATTTAAATATTATGTTTGGCTTTAATTTCAGCTCAATGTTGCCCATTTTATAATAATTATTGATTAAGTTCCTCGTTGTCTTCTTTGGAAATCCATTTTTAGCTAGTATTGTCCTTATTTTGTTGATGTTGTCGTGGTGAAATTGTTTGTCACTTATATTTAGTACTCTTCTAATAAAATTATTCGCGGTATTTATTATTACTCTTTTCGGATGTTTGGAGTAGAAGTTGATGAGTCGTCCTGTGGCCATAGGTTTCTGATACCAGTCGATTTTCAATTTGTTTCCTTTGCGTATGATTAATGTGTCCAAGTACGGTAATCTTCCATTTTGTTCCTCCTCTTTTGTGAATTTAATGTTTCTATGGAACGCGTTCAATGTATTTAATGTCTCATTTATTTTGTCCATTTTTATAATCGCGAATAGGTCGTCTACGTATTTAGTTACTAATCTCGGTTTTGTTTCTAATAAGTCCATTGATTTGTGTAAAAGTTCTTCCATAATTATGTCCGCTATAACTGGTGATGCTGGAGATCCCATAGGCATTCCTCTTTGTTGTGAATAAATCACGTCCTTGTATTTGAAATACCTGTTATCCTTTATGCAGAAGCTTCAAATTCTCATGAACAGATTTGCATCCATTTTGGTGTAATTCTTAATTGTTGACCATCTATTTTGAATGACACTTAACGCTAAATTTACGGGAATGCTGGGAAATAATGAGACTACGTCAAATGAGATGATCATTTCATCGTCATATATATAGGTGTCATTAATGCGGGTCTTAAACTCTAATCCATTCTTAATATTGTACTTGGAATCTTTTGTCAAGTTATTTAAGATGTTTATGACATATTGGCATAATCCGTATGACGGGGAATTGATTGATGAGCAAATAGGTCTCAATGGCATGTATTCTTTATGGATCTTGGGTAGTCCATAAATACGAGGTGCTGTCGCTATCTTCGTGGTCAATCTTCTCTTTTCTTGTATTGTTATAACATCACGTTTAAATAATGTGTCTACAAGTTCATTGTTCTTTTGTTGTAATGTTGATGTCGGATCTCGTTTTATTTGTTTATATGTCATAATGTCTCGTAGAATTGTTCGCATTCTTTTTTCATAGTCCATTTTGTTCATTGCGACTGTAGCGTTTCCTTTGTCAGCGTTTAATATCAAAATGTTTTCATTCTGTTTGAGAAACTTTTTTGTTGCCTCTACTGTTTCCAATATGTTTTTGTCCATTTCATTTATTTTCATCATGTGTCCGTCAATCAGTGTTGTAAATTTGTTTCTTGCTATTTCTCTATCTTCGTTTGTTGTTATTGTATGTAGCAGGTCTTCTCCCTCAGCTATGCAGTTGAACATTGGAAATAGAGCTGTGTCAATCGTGATTGATTCGATCTTTTTGACCCGATCACAATAAAGTATTGGTGATTGCAATCACAATGCCCGAAGTCAATCGTTCATCGAGTCAATACTTTTGTTCTGTTCTGACTACTTCATTTCTTTATTATGCCCCTATTGTATAACACAACTCAATACAACTCAGCTTTCACACAACCAAACTATTTTTTCGTATTATGCAAGAGCAAGACAACCTTTTTCAGTTGCAATCGTGAAGCGTTGCATATGCATACACACAGACAAACACCGCCATCTTGGTAGTCTGCTGACAGTCAACTTTTCGCTTAAGGTTGTGTTTGGCAATACCGAATTTTGAATTACAACCGAGAGACAACTCAACTGTTTTACACAATAGGGGCATTACTGATTACTGATTTCTTATCTACTGAACCAATAAATGTGTTAATATATCAAAATATTTTTATTTATTTCGGCTTATTTCGTTTTACCAACACATATTTGTTCTACAAAAATATCGCTTCTGTTCAATAATCTCCATTTCCTAATTATTTGTTGCAGTTGCAGTTTGTTGTTATTGAGTGTATTCACTCTTACAATCCATTCGAAATTCGAATGTATCTGTCTCTATCGAAACTAAATTGAACGAATGATGATTGGTGTTTTTGATTGTATTGAAATTGAATGGAGCAATACAATACTCCCATGTCCCATCTGTCATTGATTGATTGAATGATTGATTGAAATGACCGAATCATTTTTTCAACCAATACTTGAACGATTCGATCATTAAATTTGAACGATTGACACAGCTCTAATTGGAAATTGTTTTCGTGTTGTCGGCAGTGCATGCTTAGGTCCGAGAGAAAATAACCACTGTATGTCATTTGGTATTGTTATGTCAGTTGTATTAATGAACCGTTCTGTGTTTTGAATGTTAGGTCCGTTCGCGTACTTTATGTGTAGAAAAATGAATAGTGTCAAATCTCCAAAATCGAGAGAGAATCCTCTCATTTCTAAGAAAAGTACGCGAACGCTTTTGCGTAAAAACTTCTTCGTTTGGCTTGAAAAGAAGCAACAGCTGTTTTTTTTTGCTGGCAAACTCATAGGATTTCATCATTTGACAGTTTTCATTTTCTTACCAGCTGAAATTCTGTGTGAAGAAAAATGAACGAAAGTACATTTTTCTTTCGTTCATCTTTTTTACATTTTCTCAGTACGCGAACGCGTTTGTGTAGTTTTGCACGAAAGTTTATATAAATTTACGTTTGCATATTAGTTCGCGAACTATATTTATTTTTTTATTATTTTTATTTTTAAGCTCCGCTCTATGTGTTTCTTTTAGTTTGTTATATTTATTAAATTGTTTGTTTTTAATGCGTGTAATAAGTTTGTCATATATAATTGTTTCGCTTGCGAAAAGAAGAGTGGATTCTTCTTTGGTTAATTTGTTTTCAATCATTGTTGTTATTGTTTTTAATTCCTTTTCATTTTGTTTTAATGTGTTATGTTTTTGTTGTGAAAGTAAATTTAGTATTTTTGCTTGGAATGTTTTTATATACTTTGTGAGCATCTTTTCTGTGTATTCTGGTAGTTTATTGTCAATCTTGAATATGCTGCTTACCTTAGCTGTTGTGTGCGTTATAAAATTCGGCATTATTCCTGTCTTTCTGCATTGTAGTAGAAAATGTATAGTTGATTTTAAGTTTGCATTCGTCCGGCTCTTGTTTCTACGTCTGTGAATGATTATGTTGATTTTGGTGTCATATTTTTCTTTTAATTCTCTGTAGAGCTTCATTTTAAAGCTTTTGTTGCGGCGTGCCCTCCGTTTGATTAAATTGTTTTGTTTAACGACCTCGAATTGTAATAAATAATGTTTGTTTAACGGGCTGTAGGTCTTAATTTAAAAATACTCTTTTTTTGTATTTTAAATTATATATTTTGTCCAATATTTCGACTTTCTTCGAAAGTCATCTTCAGGGACTGTCAAGAAAAAGTATTATGACAATAAAAAGAACAATTTACATTTACATTGTGAAACTTACACAACTTATTGTACAACATAAATAATTACATTTCACAAAAATTTGTTTGGTATGACGAACACAAAACATAAAGTTATGATGCCGGCTGAGTTATAACTATTTTCGTCTTCCGTTGTTTGTTTATAAGATGTCTGTAGATGTGTGCGCATTTTTCGGTGTCCGTTTTATAGTTAAGTCGTTTTTGTATTGGTACATTTATTATATGTAACATTTCCGTTGTGTACCTCCTCATATAATTTGATTCTTCTTGTAGTATGTCAACGTTTTCGAAGTCAGGATAATGTCCGAATTTAATGCAGTGGGCAGCTAATGCAGTTTTTTGTTCTATAGGTGTCGAGAGAGCTTTTTGGTCCGATTTATGTGAGGCTATTCTTGTCCTTAGTTTATTTTTTGTTGTCCCAACGTATGTTTTATTGCATACATTGGACCCGTCTCCATTACAAGATATTTTGTAAATCAGATTCGATTTGTCAAGTTTGTCTATTTTTGTTTTTGTATTGCTGTATAGTTGTCGTAGAGTATTATTTGTCTTAAGTGCGATTTGATATTTATCTTTGTCATATATGTCCGATTTAGTCAATCTCTCCGAGAAGTCAGTAATATACGTCATTGATTTAAATATTATGTTTGGCTTTAATTTCAGCTCAATGTTGCCCATTTTATAATAATTATTGATTAAGTTCCTCGTTGTCTTCTTTGGAAATCCATTTTTAGCTAGTATTGTCCTTATTTTGTTGATGTTGTCGTGGTGAAATTGTTTGTCACTTATATTTAGTACTCTTCTAATAAAATTATTCGCGGTAGTTATTATTACTCTTTTCGGATGTTTGGAGTAGAAGTTGATGAGTCGTCCTGTGGCCATAGGTTTCTGATACCAGTCGATTTTCAATTTGTTTCCTTTGCGTATGATTAATGTGTCCAAGTACGGTAATCTTCCATTTTGTTCCTTCTCTTTTGTGAATTTAATGTTTCTATGGAACGCGTTCAATGTATTTAATGTCTCATTTATTTTGTCCATTTTTATAATCGCGAATAGGTCGTCTACGTATTTAGTTACTAATCTCGGTTTTGTTTCTAATAAGTCCATTGATTTGTCTAAAAGTTCTTCCATAATTATGTCCGCTATAACTGGTGATGCTGGAGATCCCATAGGCATTCCTCTTTGTTGTGAATAAATCACGTCCTTGTATTTGAAATACCTGTTATCCTTTATGCAGAAGCTTCAAATTCTCATGAACAGATTTGCATCCATTTTGGTGTAATTCTTAATTGTTGACCATCTATTTTGAATGACACTTAACGCTAAATTTACGGGGATTCTGGGAAATAATGAGAATACGTCAAATGAGATGATCATTTCATCGTCATATATATAGGTGTCATTAATGCGGGTCTTAAACTCTAATCCATTCTTAGTATTGTACTTGGAATCTTTTGTCAAGTTATTTAAGATGTTTATGACATATTGGCATAATCCGTATGACGGGGAAACAAAACCGAGATTAGTAACTAAATACGTAGACGACCTATTCGCGATTATAAAAATGGACAAAATAAATGAGACATTAAATACATTGAACGCGTTCCATAGAAACATTAAATTCACAAGAGAGAAGGAACAAAATGGAAGATTACCGTACTTGGACACATTAATCATACGCAAAGGAAACAAATTGAAAATCGACTTGTATCAGAAACCTATGGCCACAGGACGACTCATCAACTTCTACTCCAAACATCCGAAAAGAGTAATAATAAATACCGCGAATAATTTTATTAGAAGAGTACTAAATATAAGTGACAAACAATTTCACCACGACAACATCAACAAGTTAAGGACAATACTAGCTAAAAATGGATTTCCAAAGAAGACAACGAGGGACTTAATCAATAATTATTATAAAATGGACAACATTGAGCTGAAAGAAAAGCCAAACATAATATTTAAATCAATGACGTATATTACTGACTTCTCGGAGAGTTTGACTAAATCGGAAATATATGACAAAGATAAATATCAAATCGCACTTAAGACAAATAATGCTCTACGACAACTTTACAGCAATACAAAAACAAACATAAAGTTTTAATATTTTTTTTGAATGAAGGTAACAATAATAAAAAACATAGGGACGGGCTACAGTCCGCTTGGGCGAACTGTTGGATACCCTATTCTTATTCCTATCCCTCATAAGTGGGTGTGACAAAAGTCTAAGTATGGTTGAATTGTTAAGAACGCTCTACATATTTTGTTATATAACATTTAAAGGATTTTATCAAAAAAAACGCTCCCTAGCTCAAACTTAGGTGTTTCAATAAAATTGTTTTATTTAATTGTGGGCGTGTCAGTAGGCGGATTTTAAAAAAAAAATAACACATGAGAATAAAGGGCCCCTAGAGAGTATATATTATAAATTTCAGTTCCCTAGCTCAAACTTTGGATTTTCAAAAATTAATATACCCTTAGAATAGGGTATAAAAAAATTGTTTTATTTATTTGTGGGCGTGTCAGTGGGTGGATTTTGAAATTTTTTTATTCCGAGCAGGTTTAGGAGTCATAGATCATATATACAAAATTTCAGCTTTCTAGCTCAAAATTCGATTTTTTCCAAAATTTTGTTTTTTTGAGTCTGTGGGCGTGTCTGTGGGCGGATTTCAAAAATTCGTAAACTTGATTATTTCGGGACCCTAGAGAGTATATGGTTAAAATTTCAGCTCTCTAGGTCCAGTTTAAAGGCCTTATTTATTTTTGGCTACAGACGGACGGACATGGCTAGATCGACATTACTATCGATGCTGATCATAAATATAGTAACTTTTAGGGGTCTACGGGCAATATTAAGGTATGTTACAAACTATGCGTCAAAATTAATATACCCTTAGAATAGGGTATAATAAAAGCTTACGGCAAGTTTGTATAAAAACCCACACATTTTATGATACTTGGGAAAACATGGAACAGGTAATATTTAAAAAAGGGATTTTTTACAGGATTACAGATTTTCTCCATGCAGGACATCAGAAATTGTATGTCTGGAAACATTGAATTGCAAAGCTAAGCATCTGATGCTGATTGATGGCTCATTTGTAACAGCTTCCAGTATTCTCTGATCAATCGAAGTTCTTCTTACTTGTGGAGCTCCCGCGTTAGGTCGTGTATTTGAAACTGATCCCGTTTCTCGAAGCCTTCGATATGTATTTCCAAATACATTTCTACTAGGAAGTCGTCGGTTTGGATAAAGTTCATGGTATCTTTGTCGCGCACTATTTGAAATTCCATTGTTTGTAAATGAAGACATTTTAAAAAAAACTTTTTTATCAACTAACGGCTTGCCTTGGCGTTTAGGATTAAACTGATGAATTAATTTTGATTTTAAATCTTTTATACCATTTTTTTTAGGTAAGTCCTGACAGGTTCTCTAATAAACCAACGGAAAACCGCTCTTATTGTCAACTGTTGTTAGAAATGTAGGTACAAAATCAGAAACCCCTTTTTTACCTGTTGCAGGATTTCCTTAGTATCATAAAATCTAAGGATAACGGTAAACCAAAAATTACCTAAACCGTAAAAAATTCGTTTTTATTCTTAACTTTTGTTAACCTTTTTTTCCTATTTTTACCAGTTCCATGTTTTCCCAAGTATCATAAAATCAATGGGTTTTTCTACAAACTTGTCGTAAGCTTTTATTTTTATTATTGCTACCTTCATTCAAATAAATATTAAAACGTTATGTTTATTACGCATTTTCTGGAGAAAATTGAACCGAAAGTCAAAAAAATTAGCATGGACAGGAAAAATGGAACAGGTTAAAAATTGGATATAAAATTTATTTAAATGCATTACAAAGGCTAATATTTCTTCTAAAAATAGAGGCCTAAACGAAATTTCTATCATTAGTACTAACAGCGCAATTACCGTTAACATGGGTCAGGGTACACCCAGCCTTTTCTTAAATCCTCAATAAATGATATAAAAATTAGAGATAGACCCTTGCTGTAAAACAATTTTTTCCATAGAATATGCCCATAAATCATGCCCTAAAATATTGCCAACGAATTAAGGGACACCCTGTATATAATTTTGAGCCTTGTGCTATAAAGTTGGTATCGTCATACTTAACTCACAGATTTCAAGCCATAGAAGATAATCAATCCCTTTCAAACCCCCTGCCTATCATAAGTGGTGTCCCTCAGGGATCCATACTAGGGCCTTTGTTTTTCTCCCTATATGTCAACGATCTTTCTAATGTCATCAAAAACAGCTCAATTCATTTGTATGCTGATGATGCTCAGCTCGTATGAAGCTGTCCTCTGGGTTTAATAGAGCACACCGCGCAATCGATTATCAATGATCTTGCCGATATAGTGCAGTGGTCTCAACAAAATGGACTGATATTAAATCGCGATAAAACTAAGTGCATCGTGATTTCGCGAAAGCCCCTAGATGTGGCTTATTTTCCTATCCTCACACTCCGAGATGCCCATTGAGTATGTAGAATCCGTCAAGAACCTTGGGGTGACCTTTAATCGATTCTTAACTTGGGACAACCACATTAATCTTGGAGTCGGCAAGTCTTATGGAGTTATCCGAACGTTGTGGGCGACCCAATCTTTTACACGCTTTAAAACACGAGCCTTACTTGCTAAAATTCTAGCCATGCCAGTCTTAACATATGCTTGTGAAACAGGAACCACAGCCTTAAAGATTGGTTCACGTTAGCTGAATAAGAATAACGCTGAATGAACATCACTTTCGATTGCATTGCCGCGGTCGACAACAATGTCTTTAAGTTGTGTTTGGGCAGCTAGAAAGAGTCCTCTAGTAGATCCGTTTACAGGCATCTGAAACTTTCCTTGGGATCCGGTATTATTTTTGGATATTTACTTCAACAACAAGTTTACGGTTCTGGCGCAATGAGTGTGATTTTTAAAATTTGTACTAAAATGTTGTAATTGAACTTCAGACCTCATAGAATGGACTTTAACCCCAGGTGTTCACTTTGAACGTTTTTCACTCCCTGGCATAATGCCCAATTTTACAGGAAAATCGACCGACTTTACTTCCGCAAGAGCTTTTAATTATTTCAAGAATGAAAATCTTAATTGGGTGTAGTTGGAGAACGCTTATTCGATTTACCGTACATGCCATGATTAATCGAAAATAATTTGCAGCATTCTAAGTAAATTCTCTTGTTTTTTTTGCTTTCTTTGTTTTAGCTAAACTAAAGGCCTAGATCTTTTATATTCCGATTTTCTCATTTTGTTTTAGCAAAACTTAAGTCATTAATTAATACAAATCCGTGCTCCCAATCTCGTTTTTTTTTTATTGTTTTAGCTAAACTAAAAACGCATTGATTTATTATAAATTCAATGGATCTACTAGCTTCAACTCTAGTTTTTGCGGGAAAGTCTTGAATTTGAAGCACCTGCTAGAATCGACCCCTTCCTTTCCAGTTTTTTCCATAGTTCTCAGGGTCTTTAAGACAGCTATGAATAACAGTTGGTCCTCTTCCAATCTTACCAGGTGTTAATTCTAATTTTGGCCCTTTAATGAAATAATTATGACTTTATTTTGCACCTTTATTTTCTTATTATCTATTTAATACAACCGTTCACTCGTACTGCCGAAAGTCAATTTAATTTAATTTTTTACAAACACATGGCCCGTGGCCTATCGTATCGCTGAGCGCGGGAATTCAATCCATATCTTTCTTCAATTCTTATTCGTACGAATGAAAACCCTTTTCATAGGCTAACGCAACTCATGTTTCGGCGCGAAGTATGGACTAGAAGTTTTGGGTTCCCACACTCGTCGCAACTTAAGATCGTCGCAGGTGGCAATGGTGCGATGGTTGTGTATTCACTAAGTGATTGGCAGGTCGTGCGTTCGAATCCCGACCAGGGCCATGATTTTTATAAATTGAATACACCCAACAAAAACAGATCTCCCTAAAGCAATCTAGGCGCCACCTGTGGAGAAAAAAAATCCCATCGCACCAAACTACTTTCCTATCCTTCTATTCTTTCAAGCAGTAAGTAGCACCCAAAAATAGGCAATTAATAATTTGCTGAGAGCTACAAGGTGGCGCAAAAGTTGTCATCTGTTTACTTCACAAATGTCAAAGTAAAATTGACATTTGCCGCTAATTGCAAATATTATAGCATCTTCCGATAGGGTTTTCAGCCCTTGGTTGTGCCTTAGGCAATTCTGGTGCCAATGTTCTAAATGATCCACGACGTTTGACATCTATCCTATGTAGTTTTCAGTCGGATTGGTGAACGCCACTGGGTGATGACTTTTGCCCCACCTTGTACTTACAGCAACAAACAAAAATGCCTGCGCTGTGGTTTCCTCTATAAGGGGACTGTGTCACTACAGAAAAAAAGAAATCCCTTTAGCGCACGCAAATTATAAAAAAAACATAGGGACGGGCTACAGTCCGCTTGGGCGAACTGTTGGATACCCTATTCTTATTCCTATCCCTCATAAGTGGGCGTGACAAAAGTCTAAGTATGGTTGAATTGTTAAGAACGCTCTACATATTTTGTTATATAACATTTAAAGGATTTTATCAAAAAAAACGCTCCCTAGCTCAAACTTAGGTGTTTCAATAAAATTGTTTTATTTAATTGTGGGCGTGTCAGTAGGCGGATTTAAGAAAAATTAACACATGAGAATAAAGGGCTACTAGAGAGTATATATTATAAATTTCAGCTCCCTAGCTCAAACTCTGAATTTTCAAAAAAAAATAAAAAATAATTGTGGGCGTGTCAGTGGGCGGATTTTGAAAATATTTACACATGAGCATAAAGGGCCCATAGAGAGTATATACTACAAATTTCAGCTCCCTAGCTCAAACTTTGGACTTTCAAAAATAAAAAAAAAAATTGTGGGCGTGTCAGTAGGCGGATTTTGAAAATATTTACACATGAGCATAAAGGGCCCCTAGAGAGTATATATTAAAAATTTCAGCTCCCTAACTCAAATTTTGGTTTTTCAAAAAAAATATTTTATTTAATTGTGGGCGTGTCAGTGGGCGGATTTTGAAAATTTTATGTCCAAAGCAGTTTTATGGGCCAAAGATCATATATAAAAAATTTCAGCTTTCTAGCTCAAAATTCAATTTTTCCCAAAATTTGTTTTATTTAATTGTGGGCGTGTCAGTGGGCGGATTTTGAAAATTTTATGTCCCAAGCAGTTTTATGGGCCAAAGATCATATATAAAAAATTTCAGCTCTCTAGCTCAAAATTCGATTTTTTCCAAAATTTTGTTTTTTTGAGTTTGTGGGCGTGTCTGTGGGCGGATTTCAAAAATTCTTAAACTTGATTATTTCGGGACCCTAGAGAGTATATGGTTAAAATTTCAGCTCTCTAGGTCCAGTTTAAAGGCCTAATTTTTGCCGACGGACGGACGGACGGACGGACATGGCTAGATCGACATTACTATCGATGCTGATCATAAATATAGTAACTTTTAGGGGTCTACGGGCAATATTAAGGTATGTTACAAACTATGCGTCAAAATTAATATACCCCTAGAATAGGGTATAAATATGACACCAAAATCAACATAATCATTCACAGACGTAGAAACAAGAGCCGGACGAATGCAAACTTAAAATCAACTATACATTTTCTACTACAATGCAGAAAGACAGGAATAATGCCGAATTTTATAACGCACACAACAGCTAAGGTAAGCAGCATATTCAAGATTGACAATAAACTACCAGAATACACAGAAAAGATGCTCACAAAGTATATAAAAACATTCCAAGCAAAAATACTAAATTTACTTTCACAACAAAAACATAACACATTAAAACAAAATGAAAAGGAATTAAAAACATAGGGACGGGCTACAGTCCGCTTGGGCGAACTGTTGGATACCCTATTCTTATTCCTATCCCTCATAAGTGGGCGTGACAAAAGTCTAAGTATGGTTAAATTGTTAAGAACGCTCTACATATTTTGTTATATAACATTTAAAGGATTTTATCAAAAAAAACGCTCCCTAGCTCAAACTTGGGTGTTTCAATAAAATTGTTTTATTTAATTGTGGGCGTGTCAGTAGGCGGATTTAAAAAAAAATTAACACATGAGCATAAAGGGCCCCTAGAGAGTATATATTATAAATTTCAGCTCCCTAGCTCAAACTTTGGATTTTCAAAAAAATTGTTTTATTTATTTGTGGGCGTGTCAGTGGGCGGATTTTGAAAATATTTATACATGAGCTTAAAGGGCCCCTAGAGAGTATATATTATAAATTTCAGCTCCCTAGCTCAAACTTTGGATTTTCAAAAAATTGTTTTATTTATTTGTGGGCGTGTCAGTGGGCGGATTTTGAAAATATTTATACATGAGCTTAAAAGGCCCCTAGAGAGTATATATTATAAATTTCAGCTCCCTAGCTCAAACTTTGGATTTTCAAAAAAATTGTTTTATTTATTTGTGGGCGTGTCAGTGGGCGGATTTTGAAAATATTTATACATGAGCTTAAAGGGCCCCTAGAGAGTATATATTAAAAATTTCAGCTCCCTAGCTCAAATTTTGGTTTTTCAATAAAATTATTTTATTTTTTTGTGGGCGTGGCAGTGGGCGGATTTTGAAAATTTTATATCCCGAGCAGTTTTAGGAGTCATAGATCATATATAAAAAATTTCAGCTTCCTAGCTCAAAATTCGATTTTTTCCAAAAGTTTGTGGGCGTGTCTGTGGGCGGATTTCAAAAATTCGTAAACTTGATTATTTCGGGACCCTAGAGAGTATATGGTTAAAATTTCAGCTCTCTAGGTCCAGTTTAAAGGCCTAATTTTTGCCGACGGACGGACGGACGGACGGACATGGCTAGATCGACATTACTATCGATGCTGATCATAAATATAGTAACTTTTAGGGGTCTACGGGCAATATTAAGGTATGTTACAAACTATGCGTCAAAATTAATATACCCCTAGAATAGGGTATAAACAATAACAACAATGATTGAAAACAAATTAACCAAAGAAGAATCCACTCTTCTTTTCGCAAGCGAAACAATTATATATGACAAACTTATTACACGCATTAAAAACAAACAATTTAATAAATATAACAAACTAAAAGAAACACATAGAGCGGAGCTTAAAAATAAAAATAATAAAAAAATAAATATAGTTCGCGAACTAATATGCAAACGTAAATTTATATAAACTTTCGTGCAAAACTACACAAACGCGTTCGCGTACTGAGAAAATGTAAAAAAGATGAACGAAAGAAAAATGTACTTTCGTTCATTTTTCTTCACACAGAATTTCAGCTGGTAAGAAAATGAAAACTGTCAAATGATGAAATCCTATGAGTTTGCCAGCAAAAAAAAACAGCTGTTGCTTCTTTTCAAGCCAAACGAAGAAGTTTTTACGCAAAAGCGTTCGCGTACTTTTCTTAGAAATGAGAGGATTCTCTCTCGATTTTGGAGATTTGACACTATTCATTTTTCTACACATAAAGTACGCGAACGGACCTAACATTCAAAACACAGAACGGTTCATTAATACAACTGACATAACAATACCAAATGACATACAGTGGTTATTTTCTCTCGGACCTAAGCATGCACTGCCGACAACACGAAAACAATTTCCAATTAGAGCTGTGTCAATCGTTCAAATTTAATGATCGAATCGTTCAAGTATTGGTTGAAAAAATGATTCGGTCATTTCAATCAATCATTCAATCAATCAATGACAGATGGGACATGGGAGTATTGTATTGCTCCATTCAATTTCAATACAATCAAAAACACCAATCATCATTCGTTCAATTTAGTTTCGATAGAGACAGATACATTCGAATTTCGAATGGATTGTAAGAGTGAATACACTCAATAACAACAAACTGCAACTGCAACAAATAATTAGGAAATGGAGATTATTGAACAGAAGCGATATTTTTGTAGAACAAATATGTGTTGGTAAAACGAAATAAGCCGAAATAAATAAAAATATTTTGATATATTAACACATTTATTGGTTCAGTAGATAAGAAATCAGTAATCAGTAATGCCCCTATTGTGTAAAACAGTTGAGTTGTCTCTTGGTTGTAATTCAAAATTCGGTATTGCCAAACACAACCTTAAGCGAAAAGTTGACTGTCAGCAGACTACCAAGATGGCGGTGTTTGTCTGTGTGTATGCATATGCAACGCTTCACGATTGCAACTGAAAAAGGTTGTCTTGCTCTTGCATAATACGAAAAAATAGTTTGGTTGTGTGAAAGCTGAGTTGTATTGAGTTGTGTTATACAATAGGGGCATAATAAAGAAATGAAGTAGTCAGAACAGAACAAAAGTATTGACTCGATGAACGATTGACTTCGGGCATTGTGATTGCAATCACCAATACTTTATTGTGATCGGGTCAAAAAGATCGAATCAATCACGATTGACACAGCTCTATTTCCAATGTTCAACTGCATAGCTGAGGGAGAAGACCTGCTACATACAATAACAACAAACGAAGATAGAGAAATAGCAAGAAACAAATTTACAACACTGATTGACGGACACATGATGAAAATAAATGAAATGGACAAAAACATATTGGAAACAGTAGAGGCAACAAAAAAGTTTCTCAAACAGAATGAAAACATTTTGATATTAAACGCTGACAAAGGAAACGCTACAGTCGCAATGAACAAAATGGACTATGAAAAAAGAATGCGAACAATTCTACGAGACATTATGACATATAAACAAATAAAACGAGATCCGACATCAACATTACAACAAAAGAACAATGAACTTGTAGACACATTATTTAAACGTGATGTTATAACAATACAAGAAAAGAGAAGATTGACCACGAAGATAGCGACAGCACCTCGTATTTATGGACTACCCAAGATCCATAAAGAATACATGCCATTGAGACCTATTTGCTCATCAATCAATTCCCCGTCATACGGATTATGCCAATATGTCATAAACATCTTAAATAACTTGACAAAAGATTCCAAGTACAATATTAAGAATGGATTAGAGTTTAAGACCCGCATTAATGACACCTATATATATGACGATGAAATGATCATCTCATTTGACGTAGTCTCATTATTTCCCAGCATTCCCGTAAATTTAGCGTTAAGTGTCATTCAAAATAGATGGTCAACAATTAAGAATTACACCAAAATGGATGCAAATCTGTTCATGAGAATTTTAAGCTTCTGCATAAAGGATAACAGGTATTTCAAATACAAGGACGTGATTTATTCACAACAAAGAGGAATGCCTATGGGATCTCCAGCATCACCAGTTATAGCGGACATAATTATGGAAGAACTTTTAGACAAATCAATGGACTTATTAGAAACAAAACCGAGATTAGTAACTAAATACGTAGACGACCTATTCGCGATTATAAAAATGGACAAAATAAATGAGACATTAAATACATTGAACGCGTTCCATAGAAACATTAAATTCACAAAAGAGGAGGAACAAAATGGAAGATTACCGTACTTGGACACATTAATCATACGCAAAGGAAACAAATTGAAAATCGACTGGTATCAGAAACCTATGGCCACAGGACGACTCATCAACTTCTACTCCAAACATCCGAAAAGAGTAATAATAAATACCGCGAATAATTTTATTAGAAGAGTACTAAATATAAGTGACAAACAATTTCACCACGACAACATCAACAAGTTAAGGACAATACTAGCTAAAAATGGATTTCCAAAGAAGACAACGAGGGACTTAATCAATAATTATTATAAAATGGACAACATTGAGCTGAAAGAAAAGCCAAACATAATATTTAAATCAATGACGTATATTACTGACTTCTCGGAGAGTTTGACTAAATCGGACATATATGACAAAGATAAATATCAAATCGCACTTAAGACAAATAATGCTCTACGACAACTATACAGCAATACAAAAACAAAAATAGACAAACTTGACAAATCGAATCTGATTTACAAAATATCTTGTAATGGAGACGGGTCCAATGTATGCAATAAAACATACGTTGGGACAACAAAAAATAAACTAAGGACAAGAATAGCCTCACATAAATCGGACCAAAAAGCTCTCTCGACACCTATAGAACAAAAAACTGCATTAGCTGCCCACTGCATTAAATTCGGACATTATCCTGACTTCGAAAACGTTGACATACTACTTTTTCTTGACAGTCCCTGAAGATGACTTTCGAAGAAAGTCGAAATATTGGACAAAATATATAATTCAAAATACAAAAAAAGAGTATTTTTAAATTAAGACCTACAGCCCGTTAAACAAACATTATTTATTAATTAAAATTTTATAATGGTGACTTAAACGTAAATGGTGTGGTGTTCTTAATGGTTGGTGGGACGACCCATATAAATATGGAATGTGGTCGTCAAAGGTTGGGAGGGCAAGGGAATCATCCATCTGATTCCCCAGCAAATGTGTGTGGTTGGTTTTCTTTTCCTCTTTCTTTCTCTTTTCTTTAACTTTTCTTACAGATCTCACTTCTTTCTATTCTTTCTTTTGCACGATAAAGTTTGTGTGTGTCAAGATGCTAAAAGAACCCCCCGGACTGAAGCAGCTGGAGAATAAATATCGTGCGCATCTCGACTATGGTGCCTAACATCCTGCCATAAACCAGGGCAGCGAAACGTACAAAATGGCGCCCAACGTGGGGCCTGAAGTAGGAGAGCTTGCTCTTTTTGCTTTGGGGTTCTCAACCATGGAAACCTCGTGATTGGAATTGCGGAACATAAATATTTTAAATTTTTTTGTTACGACCAGCACTTGTGGTTCTCTACACAAAAATTTTCTTGGTCCCGAATGTATTTGGAATTGCGAACTATAGAACTTCAATGTCTATTTTTCGACCAGTACGTTTGGTTCCACACCATATATAATACATTTTTTGGAAGACCAATAGTCGTATTGGAATTGCGAAGTCATTCTTGTAAATCGAGATGATTTTCGACCGACACTTTTGTTTCTTCACCTATAATAATATTTTTATTTTTACTTCACTTGCGAAACAGTAGCAGTAATGGAATTGCGAATTCATTCTTGTGAATCAAGATGAAGTTCGACCGACTCTATTGTTTCACAACCCACATTTCCAGTATAGTTGGAATTATGACGATCTTTCCATGTATAGAAACCGTCATCCACCGTACCAGCAAATAAAATTCTTTTTCCCTCTTTTCGATTTCACTTTCCTATCTTTTCTTTTACCCAACCACACCCTTGCCCAACCAAGGGAACCCCATCACCATTTAACAACCAAGTTGCCATTGATCATATTACTTATACAAACAAATACTTTCTCTTTTTTTTTTTATTCCCTTGCAAAAGATATTTTCTTTGTGAGGAAAACTCTATTATATTTTTTAAATATTATATTTATATATTATTATAACTTTATTATAACCATATTATATTTTCTTTATACATAAAACTATTATAACCATTCAATGTTTTTTTATATTAAAAGACATCATATTATAACATCATATAAAATCGCCTCAAGACAGATTTTCTATATTTTAGGAAATAGCAATTTCTATAGTTGAAATATTAAAATTATCGTTATTAAATATTTCGTCACCTTGGTAAATAGCGTAGGATCTAGATTTTCGCTTTTAAATTCCTTTTAACTTTTGCTTGACCAATCTCATCACACTTCCATCTATGTTTTTATTTTTTACAACTTTGAGATTGAACATCATCGGAGACGCAAAGCGTAGTGCCCGATGTTCTCTCTCAAAGGTGTAAATGAGAATGTCATTTCCTCAATTGACGTAGACTTCCCCGAAATCGATGTTCACTCGGCCCTACCAGATATGTTTTTTTTTGTTTACAACTTTGAGATTGAACATCATCGGGGTACGCAAAGCATAGTTCCCGATGTTCTCTCTCAAAGGTGTAACTGAGCATGTCCTTTCCTCAATCGACACAGACTTCCCCGAAAGCGACGTACAATCGACCCCATTGACTCGTCAGAGTACCAAGATCTTCGTGAACGTGTGCTTGAAAACCAATCTACTCTACCAAGTCTGAAAAGTGGCGTACTGCAGCACTGACTGAGTATTTGGAGGATAGTGTGTTCACCATCTTTGGAGTACCCGAAGATGTTCACATGGATATCGGTCCACCGTTCAAGAGCGACGCTTTTAAAACGTAGTTGAACAAGACCGAAATCCACCACACCCTTACAGCTGTGTACAAAGCCTACCTCATCAGTGCGAAGCGCTATTACACCCGTACCTCAAGAACATCCTTCAAGCCTGGCCAAGTTGTTTACCGGCGAAATTTCTCGTTGAGTAATGCTCCCATGCAATATAACGCCAAGTTATCTCCAAAGTTTATGAAAGCGATTGTCGTTAGAAAAATTGGTAATAACAATTATGAGCTGGAAGAGGAAAACGGAAGGAAAGCTGCATATAATGCTAAAGACATACGGGCTTAAGTTCTCAGCTTGCTTGTGTCCCTTGGTACAAGGCTCCTCACCCAACCTGTTTTGTAATGGGCAGAAATTCGTTTCCCGGTATTTCGACCAGTGCGGAGTTATGTCGTAACTTGCTAGTAACATACTGCATACTTTCGGGCAATAAATGTTCATATTCACCAAAATTGGTTACCTCCTCTGCCTCTGTGGTCACCATAAATTCAATTTCGCCACTCTATTAAAATGCCCAGAGTGACAATGGCTCTCTCTCTAGCAAAGTTAGTAGAAACACCTATTCACCAACCCAAGTGCCTGGAAATTAAATGTTTTTAAAAGCCGAATTTCATTGGCTGCTCAACAGTGGGGAATCGAGACCCAATCTCATTAGCTAAAACAATGCATGGCAGAGACCCCTGAACTCACCACTTCTGTGAGCGGGCAAGAAAAAAAAAATTAATAGCAAGAGCGGCGAAGCCACGCCTCCACACCAAGAAAGTTGTCTCTCCATATTCACCTTACGAATGAAGTGCGCATGTGCACTCGCCATCTGGTGTATAAGCTTAACTGATAGTATGGAGGGGGAGGGGACGAATGAATAGTGGATGGTCGGTAGATTTAGGGATTAGCGAGTGTAAAACATAGGGCATGCGGGATTAAGTCGGTACTTTGTTTATGAACTAATTTTGTTCGTAAACAAAGTTTGCTCGAAAATAACTTTGGTTCGTAAACAAAGTACCGAATTATACGACGAGGCTAGGGATATAAAAAGGGTGATGCGCGTCGATTGGAGACAAGTTTGGAATTTAACAATGGCCGAGGACGTTCAATTAAGAAGTTTTAATTTTAAAGTGCTGGAGGAAAATGTAGTGGAAAAAAATATAAATTTACGATGGCTAGTGCCAAAATAGTTATTAAGTTTTTTTTTGATCACCACGAAGAAAAAAAAAGTTGAATTTTTCAAGTGACCGAAGAAAGTATTATTGGAAGTAAGAAATATTGGATAATAGTTTAGTTGGCAAGTGCCATATAATAATTTAAAATAGTGACCCATAAAAATAAACTTAGAATAAAAAGTGACGAGTTATAAGAATAAAATAAACTAAAACTAGCGCTATAAAACACTAAGTGAAACTAAAGTGGGTGCAAAACGTACCAAGTTGGCATAATAATATACGTTCTTCAAAATTGATCGATACAGCGTACGTGTAGGCCTCAAGACACGGGCTTACGTGAGGGTGCGGGTATTTGAAGGGCCGCGGGACCCAATAGAGGAATATCATCTCAGGCACGAGGACTATTTAGAAGCCCAGGATTTCCTCAACGCTCCGCGAAAAATTAAAAAGAAAAAAAAAATAATATAGGCAGCTAGACATCTATACCCGAACCAGCAGCAGCAGGAGCAGAAGCAATCCGGAGCCGCCTTAAGTACCCTAAATTAAGTTTTCTTTTGTATTAGTATATTTAAGAAGTGCTAGTACCTACCTTAAAATTACATTTACCTATGAAATATACATATACCCTTAAATTTAATCACATTTAAATTACTTACCTACCTTTAATTTAAGTAACAATAAATTACTTGCCTTTAATTTTAAATACCTTCAATTTAGTTACCGTTAATTTTAGTGAAAAAAAAAATACAATATGTACCTTTAAATTAAGTGACTTAGGATTAATTACCTTTAAATTTAAATACCTTTAAATTAGTTAGCTTTAATTTTAGTTACATTGAAAATGTCCTAGCTTTAATCTAAGACATATAAATTAACTATCTTTAGAATTAAGAACTTAACATTTAATTAAAATAAATCTCCATTAATTCTCGCTTAATTGAATTACTCTAAATTAAGTCCGTTTTTATTGGTCGCACCTATATATATATATACAAAACATATTTTTTTTGGTTGAGGGTGGTGTCTCGAAACCATCCCAGCGTCCGGGGATTACCCGCATTCGTGTGGGGGAAATAGCTTTTTTTTTTCTTCCAGATTGCCTCAACGAAGATAGATCTATCATTGCTGGAGTCTAGCACGGTAAGCTCCGGCACATGCCGGTCGAACGTAAGATACCGTCAAAGAGTGACCACAAGTTGTTTTATATATATATACCGCGACTAATAGTAGAGATAAGTTTATGTAAGTAAGCATACATAGTAACTTCAAATTTGCAAAATTATGACCCAAGAAAGGGAAAATATTTCAAAGGAAAAAGAAATTTTTGTTTGAACAACTGTAATTATGACTACTAATTAAAATTTTATAATGGTGACTTAAACGTAAATGGTGTGGTGTTCTTAATGGTTGGTGGGACGACCCATATAAATATGGAATGTGGTCGTCAAAGGTTGGGAGGGCAAGGGAATCGTCCATCTGATTCCCCAGCAAGTGTGTGTGGTTGGTTTTCTTTTCCTCTTTCTTTCTCTTTTCTTTAACTTTTCTTATAGATCTCACTTCTTTCTATTCTTTCTTTTGCACGATAAAGTTTGTGTGTGTCAAGATGCTAAAAGAACCCCCCCGGACTGAAGCAGCTGGAGAATAAATATCGTGCGCATCTCGACTATGGTCCCTAACATCCTGCCATAAACCAGGGCAGCGAAACGTACAAAATGGCGCCCGTTTAAAGGCAACATTCTGTACGACAAAATCCTCGTCAGGACACAAGTCGCACACGACACATTACAAACGTGCGTCAAACTTGGTAATTGTGGGGAAGAAATCCGGGTAGCTACGTTTATGCATCGATCCACAAGATGTTACCGCTTATATTTTGCTAGAAAACCATGTGATTCCTTCATTTCAATCAATATCGGCACGCATTGCCAACAAAAATTATTTTACGGTACTAGATCTTAAAGAAGGTTTTTGGCAAGTTGGTTTGAACCAAAAAGTAACTGAATTGTGTACGCTTAATACACCATTCGGTTGCTTTCGTTTTAAGCGTTTACCACACGGTATCAAAATTGGTCCAGACGTATTTCAAAAATACAATGAGCGAAATTTCGAGGACATTCCAAATGTAATCGTTTTTATTGATGATATTTTAATTGCAACTGACACGATCGAAGAGCATGATTCCATTTTACAACGCGTTATAGCTCAAGCAAGAGAACTAAACATTAAATTCAACGTCGACAAAATACAGTACAGGGTCAGAGAAGTAAAATATTTGGGAAAGATTATATCCCACGATGGTATCAGTTTTGATTCAGATAGAGAGAGACTATTTTGAAGGTCGAAAAACCGAAGGACAAAAAAGATTTGCAAAAACTTCTTGGAATGGTTAATTCATAAGGGAATACGAGGGCGGGTCAATAAGTCCGTGACTTTTTGAATTTCTGACCTCTTTACTGAAACGGCAACACTGCTCCTGTCAACAGGCATCTGTCAGTTGACTCCTGTCAAAATTTAAACTTGCTGCGTCAGTTAGTTTGTGTTTGACAACTATTTTTATCAGACTACTCACTAATTTGAGGAGAAAATGGAAAAAAGTGAATTTCGTGTGCTTATTTCTTGCGAAAAAAAACCATTACCGAGACCAAGGCTAAGCTTGAAAAATACTATGGGGACTCTGCACCATCGATTTCAATGGTAAAAAAGTGGTTTACTGAATTTCGTTGTGGCCGTACAAGCACTGAAGATGCCGAACGTCCTGGACGCCCAGTTGAGGTCTCTACACCCGAAACAATCGAAAAAATTCACGATATGGTGTTGGCTGACCGAAGATTGAAAGTGCGAGAGATTGTGGAAGCCGTAGGGATCTCGCATGGCTCAGTGGTTTCAATTTTGAATGATCACTTTGGCATGAGAAAGCTTTCCGCAAGATGGGTGCCGCGTTTGCTCACAGTCGACCACAAACGCAATCGTGTAACAACTTCACAGGAAGGTTTGGCGTTGTTTAATCGCAATATGGAGGAGTTTTTGCGCCGTTTTGTAACCATGGACGAAACATGGATCCATCACAACACACCAGAGACCAAACAACAGTCAAAACAGTGGGTTTCTAAGGGTGAATCGGCGCCAAAGAAGGCCAAGGTGGGTTTGTCAGCCAATAAAGTTATGGCGACTGTTTTTTGGGATGCACGCGGGATAATCCACATTGACTACCTTCAAAAGGGAAGAACAATCAATGGGGAATATTATGCCAACTTATTGGACCGATTCAATGATGATTTGAAAAAAAAACCGACCTCATTTGGCCAAGAAAAAAGTTCTTTTCCACCAAGACAATGCAAGGGTGCACCACACATGTGCAGTTGCCATGGCAAAAAACCATGAATTGGGCTATGAATTGCTCCCTCATTCACCCTATTCTCCAGATTTGACTCCGAGCGACTACTTCTTGTTCCCAAACCTGAAGAAATGGCTTGGTGGAAAAAGATTTGACTCCAATGATGAAGTCATCTCGCAAATAAAGGCCTATTTTGAGGACCTCGACAAATCATTTTTTTTGGAAGGGATACAAAAATTGGAGAAGCGTTGGACAAAGTTTATAGAGCTCAAGGGAGACTACGTTGAAAAATAAAATTTTTTTTTTATCAAAAAATCTGTGTTTTATTCCAAAAGTCACGGACTTATTGACCCGCCCTCGTATATTCCAAATTTGGCAGCAATTTCAAAACCAATCAGGGAATTGTTGAAGCAGGATATTGTAAACGAATGGCAAGCTGTACATGAAAATTGTTTAGAGCGGATAAAAAAAAATGATTGCTAACGCACCGACTCTACAAACATTTGACCAGATCCAGGAAATAACTATAGAAACAGATGCATCAAAGTTTGGTATTAGTTGTTGAGTTATGCAGAAAGGTAAGCCTATAGCATTTGCGTCAAGGAGCCTCACGGATGCTGAAATAAACTACGCACAAGTGGAAAAAGAGTTCTTAGCTGTTGTATGTGCATGCATGTCGAAAATTCATTACATTGGTATATGGTCGCAAAGTGACAGTTAAGAGTGATCACAAGCCGCTCGTTGCAATAATGAAAAAAGATTTTTGAAAGATTCCATCCGCAAGGCTTCAACGAATGAAATTGAATTTGCTGAAATATGAATTAAATTTAATCCATGTATTGTATGTACCTGGAAAATATCTTTACATTGCAGATTTCCTGTCTCGTTAAGAAATCGAAGACTTAAATGAATTTGTGCATTCGATAAACATCGCAGATGACCGCCTTGAAAGTTTCCGAAGAGCACTGAAAAATGATAAGTGCCTACTAGAATTACAAAACGTCTTACTCAATGGATGGCCGGTTGACAAACGAAGTATATGTGAAGAAATAAAGTTGTATTGGAAACATCGTCAAGATTTATCACTTGAAAATGGAATTATATTTCTGAGCGGCAGAGTCATTGTCCCGGTAAATCTACGTTAGTTAATATTACAACAATTACATGCATCGCATTTTGGAATAGAAAAGACCAAAAAGAGGGCTCGCGGCTTAGTCTACTGGCCTAAAATAGACGACGATATCGAAAAGATGATAGCGAAGTGATGATATGCCAGAAAAATCGCTCATCAAATGTGAAAGAGCCAATGTTATCGCATGCTGTGCCGGAACTACCATATAACAAGCTAGGTATAGATATTTGTGAGTATGCATCCAAAACATATTTGATTGTTTCAGATTTCTACTCCCGCTACTTGGGATATAATTTCTATGCGATCAAAAATGGCTAGTGAATGCATAAGTAAGCTAAAAATATGTTTTTCAAACCATGGAATTCCAATCGAAATTGTCTCGGACAATATGCCTTTTGGCTCGCACGAATTTACTACATTTTGCCAACAAATCGGAGTGAAGTTAACAACATCCAGTCTTGGTTATTCATAGGCCAATGGATTTGCCGAAAGATCTGTGGGCATCACAAAAAGTTTAATCAAAAAGACACTTGAATGCAAAGAAGAACGTTGGCTTTCGTTACTTCAATACACCATTAAAAGAGGATGACGCATCACCCGTTTAGTTATTGATGAGCAAAAATACCAGAACCAGTTATACCAAACATCAAGAAAAACATCGAATTGAAGAATAAAATCTCTAAAAGGTATTATGATCGCACCGATGAGGTGAATCAGCCTTTTTTTGAGGGAGCACAAATATGGTACCAACGTAATCGTAAGTGATGGACACACATGAGAGACCAAGGTCATATTGGATACAGCTTGAAGATGAAACTGTTTTACGACGTAATTCGGTTACGTAAATTACTATAGCTAGTTTGCACCGATATATTTTAATTAAAATTACATTTATTACTTTTCAAGCATATTTTATTTAACATTGTGAATTATAAATTTTGAATTTATTATCTTGAAAAGGAAGATGTTGTATAACTATATTGAATGAAAATATGTCGCTGAGAAGTTAGGGCCTAGTTTCATCTCCAATTTTAAGAATCAACTAGTTTCGAAAGACATTAATAGGTATCTCTAATGCTGGTATTAAGTTATGCGAAAACTCTTATCAACAGTGATGTGTCATTGTCATTGAATTTATTAGTGTTTTTTGTGGAAGTCGAGATAAAGCATCGGCGACTACATTTTCTTTTCCTGGTTTGTATTTGAGTTTAAATTTGTACTCTTCTAGGATTGCCTTCCATCGCTTCATTTTGTAGTTCGTATTACGATTGCTCAGCGCATATGTTAAAGGCTGTTGCTCCGTATAAATTTTCTTATCGAGTTTTAAGCCCAGATGATAGCGAGCATCTCTTTCTCGTTAGTAGCAGAGCTTTCTGCAGTTTTCGTTAGTGTTCTTGAAAGGAGTGTACTGGGTTTGCTGTCCTGAGACAGCACAGCGCCAATTGCATAGTCGGAGGATTCGTTTCCCAACTGAATCTTCATATTGGCGCGTTCTAGTCTCAAAAACGGTTTCAAAATTCTTAAAATGTTCGGCTTTGTCCTTACCAAAGATGATAATGTCATCGATGTAAACATAACACCGATTTCCAATGTGTTCTCTTAAGATATCACCAAGAGCTCTTTGGAAAATTGCCGGCATTCATTAAACCGAAGAGAAGGCGAGTAAATTCGTACTTTCCGTTATTTATGGAGAACGCCGTCTTCTCGATATCGGTATCTCTAAGCTGTATTTGGTGAAATCCACTCTTGAGGTTTACAACAGTATACCATTTATTTTCGCCGAGGTTGGCTAAGACCTCATTGATTTCCGGAATGGGGTATCTATAGGCGATGATGGCCGAGTTTAGTTTCGATAATTAATCACCAATCGATACTTTTTTTCACCTGAAGCATCCATTTTTTTTTGGCGAGGATCCAGACTGGCGAATTATATGGAGATTTTGATGGTCTAATAATATTATTGTTGAGAAGTTGGTTGATTTGTTTTTCAACTTCCTCTGTAAGTCCTCTTGGCTATGGGTAGACTGGTTCGTTATTTATTTTTCAGATTTCTCCTTTTACAGTTGCCGAGTACGTAAGCTTATTGTCGGGGTCAGAGAAGAGGTTTGGAAAGGAATCAACAATTTTAGTGAACATTTTTTTTTTTTTCTTTTTTTTAATTTCTGGCTCGCCAAGGCGATTTATAAGGGGGGGTACTTCGACCTAAAAGATCTTTTGTACCGTATGGGCCAGAAAAGTTTAAACTAGTAGAACCTCCACTTTCCGTGTAAAGCGGACAATTTTACCAGTAGAAGAATTCTTTATCTCCTCGGGGCTCATTTGCTCCCTGAAAAAGATCTTCTTTCTAATTCCATTAAGGGCTGGACATTCACATAAAATGTTTTCAGCTGACTCGTCCTCTTCAAGACAGAGTCGGCACTCAGGAGAGTCTGATATTCTCATTTTGTGTAGATGATATCTTAAACCATGGTGACCAGTAAGGTAACCTACTAGGTTTTTGATATCGTGCCTGCTTAGGTTTAGACATTTGCTGGCATTTTTATTGAAGGGCCGAATGGCTCGTTTGACCTGTCTTAGACCTGGGATGCTTTCCCAAAGATAGATACATTTTCTATGTTCCCAGCTTTTAATTGCTGCCGTTGCTGCTGATCTAGGAGTGCAGCAGAAAGGTTCGGGACCTATGAAAGGTGTTTCTGAACCTTTTCTGGCCAGTTCGTCGGCCTTTTCGTTACCTTCTACCCCGATATGACCCGGAACCCACCATAATTTGGTCTTTTTTCTTGTTCCGAGTGTTTGTAGGGTATTGAAGCAGTACATGACTGATTTGGAGCCAATGGTATACGAGCTAAGGGCGTTTATAGCTGCTTGACTATCCGTGAAAATATGGATGGTTGCACCTTTTATGCCAGATAAAATAATATGGCTGGCGCATTCTTGAATGGCGTGGAGCTCTGCTTGAAATACGCTGGGACTTTTTCCCATGGGTATCGTAAAGCGTTTGTGTGGTCCGTATATTCCCGCTCCTACCCCCGTTTCCATTTTTGAACCATCCGTATACCACTTTATGCCGTTGTGGCTGTTTGGTGGGTTATTACTAACCCATGCTTCTCTCTTGGGGATCTCCGTGGAGAACCGTTTGTTGAAGCATAGTGTTTTTTGAATGCGGTCTGTGACCGCGCAGTTCATGTTAAGTTCTGGTAGTTCATCGAGAAGGGTCTTTAGATCCGGGTGATCATTAAGACTTATCTCGTTTAACTGTATTAGACTTATTGCACTGCGGATCGCCACTTTTTGAATGTATATGTGGAGAGGTGCGATTCCTGTTATTGCCTCTATGGCAGCTGTTGGACAGGTTCGCATGGCTCCGGAGATACCAAGGCACGCAAGCCGTTGTACCTTTTTGAGCTTCTCTATTGCGACCTTTTTTGTGGATTTTGTCCACCATACTATGGAGGCGTATGTTATAATGGGTCTTATCATCACTGTGTAGATCCAGTGGACGATCTTTGGAGATATTCCCCAGGTTCTGCCATATGTGGGACAACAGGCCCATAAAGCTCTATTAGCTTTAGTGATTTTGTTATTTATGTGAGAGTTCCAGTTAAGTCTCTTGTCTAGGATTACTCCAAAATACTTGACTTCGTCGGAGTACTCTACGACCGTGTCGTTTATTGTGATTAGGCCTAGGTCTAATTTCCTCCTTTTAGTGAAAGGAACGATGACGGCTTTACTGGGATTTATGGAAAGATTTTCCTTGATGAACCAGTCTATGGCTGTCTTTAGAGCATTTTTCATTTTTGATGTGACTCCAATTGAGTCTTTGCCCCTAACTATGATGACAATATCATCGGCGTACCCAATTGTAGTGTAGCCCAAATTGCCCATCTTGTGTAGCAGGTCATCGATGACCAATGACCACAAAAGGGGTGAAAGTACTCCCCCTTGTGGGCAGCCCCTTACGGCTATTACTGATACTGAGGTCGTTCCTGACGAGGCAGTTATTTTGCGACTTTCCAGCATCGCTTTGATCCATTTAATAGTTGGTTTGTCTATGTTTCTATGGTACAAAGCATTTGATATGGATTCATATCCAGTATTGTCAAAAGCACCCTCTATGTCCAGAACGGCACAAAGTGCGATCTCTTTGCAACGGTAGGCGTTTTTTATCTCTGTAGTTAGTCTTAACAGAGCGCCTTCCGTGGATTTACCCTTCTGGTACGCATATTGGTGAGGGTGCAGAGGCATGCTTTTTGATATGCATTCTCTAATGTGGACGTCAGTAATCCTTTCCATTGTTTTCAGGAAAAACGATGTCAAGCTTATCGGATGATATGATTTAGGTAATTCGCTCGGCTTGTTTCCCGGTTTGGGTATAAATACTACGTTTACCTCCCTCCAGGTAACTGGTATATACCCCCAGTTGAAGCTGAACCTAAATAAGGCAATCATGGATGGTAATAAAAATTCTATTCCATTTTGAATGAGGGCTGGAAAAATACCATCTGTTCCTGATGCCTTGAATGGTTTAAATGAGTTAATTGCCCATTTAACCTTATCCGGAGTAAAAAGTGTTCCGGATAAACTATTAATTCTGCTGAGGTTTCTTGGAATTGAGACCTCCGCTATATGGTCATCTGTAATGACCATCGTGTGAGACCCTGAGAAGTGAGCCTGAAGCAAAGTTTTCAGCGTTTCTTCCCGATCGCGTGTGATTGGACCATCTGATTTGATTAACAATCCCATGCTTTTTGATTGATCCTTTGACAGAGCCCTTTGGAGGCGTGCCACCTCTGGAAGTTTTTCGATCTTCTCATAGTTTGCACGCCATGAGGCTCTTTTGGATCTGCGCAACTCTAAGTTGTATATGGTCAGCATGGATTTATATTGTTCCCATGTGCCGGTGCGTTTGGCTTTGTTAAAAAGCTTTCTCATTCTCATTCGAATAGACTCAAGGTTATCATTCCACCATGGTACGCACCTTTTAACCACGGTTCTTTTAAACTTGCAACTACTTTTGAATGAGGCAAGAATAATATCATTTATTTGACATTGCGCAGCATCTGCATCATTTGTTGTGGATGGTGCTTCTGGCAGCATGTCAGATCTGACAGCTAGATTTTCGCGGTAAGTTCTCCAATTAGTCAGTCTGTTGTCATAACGGACTGACGCGTGTTCGGCATTGCATCTTATCTCGAATCGGATGTGCATATGATCCGATAGAGATGCCTCGCCAGACACATGCCACCCCTCTATGATATCTTTCATAAAAGGAGATAAGATAGTAAGGTCTAGGACCTCTTCTCTTATAGAATTTCTAAAAGTGGGACTATTTCCCTTGTTTAGAAAAACGAGGTTGTTGCTATATAAAAATTCTAATAACGACTCACCTCTATTGTTAGTATCTCGGCTGCCCCAAATCGTGTTATGTGAGTTTGCATCGCAGCCGATTATGATGTGTACTTTTTGGTCCTCACAGTACCGGACCAGTACAGGAACTGGTAGGGGAGGAACTACATCAGTGTCTCCAGCAAAGTACGCCGATGCACACACAAATTTGTGTAGCTGTCGGCCTTTGTGGCGTTCTATTAGAACTGCCACCAGGTCCCTAGTTGTGAAACCTGGAATGAGAGAAAATTTTATATCTTTCTTAATAGAAATGGCCGCCCGTGGTCTGAAAGGACGTATGGCGAAAATGATCTCTCTATTTTTACAGTTTAATCCAGATATCTTACCATTGTTTGCCCATGGTTCCTGGATTAGACCAATAGCGATGTTCCCTTCGGCACATCGCTGGCTAAAGGTGTCCGAGGCACCCATAGCCCTGTGCAGGTTAGCCTGCAGCACGCTTAGACGGGATGTCATTATTTCCGTGCGAATTCAGGGTTACGTACTCTGTTAGGCTTATTGTCACCTCTCCTTCGTACGACACCCTGTTGAGGGAGACCACTTTGTCTACCTCTCGGACTTTTGTTTTTGTGTGCGTCTTGCGCCCATGCCTTCTTACGATCCATACCTAGTTTAGGCCTGAACCGTTGTTGGCTTTCTTTGGCGGTGCTGTGCGCACTATTGGCCTTTTCGGCTGCGCTTGGTCTTGCGCTTGTGGCTTCTCTTTCTAGCACTGGTGTTGCCATGCTGGAAGCTGCTGGCTTCGCGGCAGTGCTGGTACTGGTCCCAATTGGATCAGTTACGGTGCTGCCGTGAGCTTTGGTAATGTGCTTTTGAGGATCTTTCAGGCCCTGATTGGCCGTCTTATCAGCACTTTTTAATATGAGTTTGGTCTGTCCAAATCGGAACGAGACCATCCCCTTTAGCTCCACAAGTCTCCTCATAGAGCTGTCATTGATTGCAAGACCATATGAGCGATGTCTCTCTCATCCGATCTTTGCAGAATTCTCCACGTTCTCGTGTTTAGTTCTCTGTTTTGGCCATCTAATAAAGCCAGGATCCTTTCGCTAGCTACCCCGGTACTCTGCGGGAAGAACCCTCTGATGACATGTGGTTTTGGAAAATGTTCCTCTCCCACAAGCATCACCTCTAACCCGCATTTCTCCTTAAGCTTCGCGAAGGTTGTCTCCATCCACTTTGCAGTAATGGCGTCCGCACATACTATCATAAGCCATCCGGCTTTGAAAGTAGTACCGCGGAATGCTGGTTTGACCTCCTCGTCACGTTTTTCAATCGTGATGTTCATAATCCTCTCTTGTATCAAACCCATTTGTTCGTTGGAGAGAGGATTACGATCGATGTCCACTGGTACAACCCCCAGTCTGACATAGCTCGTTATATTGCTATACGAGACTTTGTCGACGGTTGTCTTCCCAGTGCGACTTCGCTTCGCTTCGGATTGAGGCGGGGTATTATCCTCGGATCGCGTTCGCTTCACCTCGGGACCCTTGTTGACCATCGTTTGTTTCGCATAGATTCGGGACTGCTCAATGGTGCTCCCCTTCTTCTGCGCGCGCCTAAATCTGCGCTGTTCCGATGGTGTGAATCTGACGTACTCAGACTCAGTCCGTGCCACATTGCCGACTGTCTTAGTTACGTCCTCTGTATCGGGATGTCTTTCATCCGATAATATGCTGTTGCATATGGTGCTAGATTCTGAAATAGAGTCACTGAGTTGAGACAAGTTCTCTTCAGGTTCCCCCATTTCAGAGTCGATGATTACAGACTCTATCCCATTGACAGATGTCGTGTCGTCATCGACAGGGTGTTCTAAAACATCCCTAGTTGATGATGCAATCTTAGAGGCATCATTCTCTATTTGGTTTTTTGGTTTTGGATCAATTTTGATTCCCACGAGTATTCGGGATATTGTGTCGCCCGTGGTCTACCCGTCTAACCACAGGAAGGCTATCTTAAAATCGGAGGTCGCCTGGTATCCGAAGTTTGCAAACTAACGACTAAGCACCCCCTTAGCCATGCATCTCTCGGCGCTTGCTACCTTTAGATTAGGGGTTTGTTGGGGAAGTAGGATTTAGGGATTTGAGGGAGGGGATACGGGGTAATTGGGGAGAAAGAGAAAGTGGAGAAGGGGTGAAGGGGGGCGGACGTGGAGTCCTGGTCAGTTCTTAGTTGACGCTCATCAGATGGCCTGTCCCTTACCAGAATAGCCCGATGACTCTTTACGCCGTAAGCTTCCGCACCGGCACCATCGAATTTGCGTTCCATGATGGTGCACACGTCAAGGTGACTGACCCCGCAAGGAGGATTTTAGTGAGATAGCTAGATTCTTTGTCATTCAGATTTTAAGTTCGAATAATTACGCTATTTACGGTTTCAGTTAAATGCTGTTTGAGTTCGATAAAAGTGTTCTGATGAAATCGCATATAATTATCTTTAATATGAATAACCGCATTCAAATTTCCAAAGGTGTCATCACCTACTATGCCATCGAATGTTATGACTTATAAGGGTAGGACGTATGGAAAATTTTAAATAGCCTATCTCGGTACCAAAAAGACGAATAAAGCTATGGTGGGTTATTTTAATATTTCCCTTCACGGATTAAGCGTATATAAGGATTTTGTATATGGCGTGGCTGAATGTAGTTCCTGTTTGAGCCCGTATCTATCAAAAAATTATAAACCTTCTTGAATTTAATCTTGGTAGTGAACGGACCTGTTTTTTGAGTGGCTCTCTAGTGTCTTTAAAAGTTATAAGTTTCTGTCATCAAAAGAACCTGAAATCTCTGAAATACCTTTTTTAAATAAAACAAAGGTAAGAAATTTCGTTCCTTTTTATTTGGGACTTTTACGTAAAAACATACAAGCTTATACAAGATGTTGCGTTGTGGTCATTGTGAAGAGGATCTGCATGCTGACGGGGACTACTTCAACTGTAATCTCTGCTCAAGGCTTCACTTTGAATGCACTACAATTACCTATAGGACATACAAAGGGATGACCACAAGGCAAAAGGAAGCATGTGGGAAACGAATTCCAGTTCCGGTTCTGGTCGAAGTTAACGTTCTCCTAAAAGTAGACTATGTTTTATAGGATAATAAGTCTAAGAATCGACCAGGCGAAATTAGAGGGATTTTCTTTCCCAAGTAGCTAAACTTCGAACCTGTTGCTGAACTTCGCCGAAGAAGGGAAATTTTCTCAACAAGAAGAGAGCAGGTCAGAAGACTACGCATCTCAGATTTCGAAAGATTAGAAGGGGATAGCTTGAGGAAGTAGGATGCAGCTAGGGTATTCGCATGCTTTTATTTACTTTAAATTTTTTTGCCATTATGGCGTGATGGACAGAGCAAAAGGAAGAAAGAAGAACGGTGAGGTGGTATGACTAAAAAAAAAACCGCAAGGGAGACACACAGCGAGCCTATAAAGACGAGTCGCGCTCGTCTTTGAGCTGTCAGTTGGTAGATTTTTTTGATGTTGTTGAAACTACATACATAAGGCTAGTAAAGCGTGATTGTTTTTTCTTAAAGCGAAAAATTTAAAGAAAAGACGGTTCTAAGACTGGTAAAGAAAAAGAAAATTTGTCAAGTTGTGCGAAGAAAACGTTGGATACCAACCCATTTGGTCACACGGATTTTCGACGACAAAGCCCGGACTCTGAAGTCCTCTGGTGCCTGACAGTGCCACAGAAACCAGTTCATCAGAAAAATAGCTTCCTGCAATTCTCTGCTAGTGGTTTTAGTGGATCCTCAACTCGGCTTAAAGTAATCGCGGAAAGGGTAGGAAATACGGCACGAAGATCTAAGGTGAACACCAGTGGAAGTGAAAAAGTGTAAAAAGTGTGGCCTTTACAAAAGATACCCACACAAACTGCTTCCCAGCCATATGACACCAAAAGATTGTTCCACAATCCCTCCCCAGCCCTTCCTCATCTCATCACCACAAACACAAAAATAACCACTAGCATGTCGAACGCATACCTGGTGTAATTGAACTTTTCGCTCACGTCACGCTCATAAACATCGCCGGCCGCAGAACCACCAACGATTTCAATCGCTTGGCCACCGTGTGGCTTACACCAGCCGAACCACAAACCATTGTGATCGCTTGGCCACCTTGTGACTTATATCAGCAACGAACTGGAGCAGCGTCCAGCATCCTCCTCCGGAGCAGCAGTCGCGGATTAGGTTAAGAATTCCCTTCGCCTGATATTCCCTCCCTAAAGCTAAGTATAGTTTAAGTTTATTTTGTTTAACGTAATGTAAGGTTCGCTTATACATATATATACTTTTATTATCCATATTTAGGCAAGACACTCCAACAATAGGGTATAGATATCATACATTGAAACACGTTAAATACTCCGTAGGCGGCGAATATGTGCACATCTTCTACCTCACCCCTGGACCAGTATTCATATTGACCAAATCACTAAATTATATCTCGGTAAGTGAGAAAAGTCTAATTTTTTTTTATATACATATATGAAGCGAACTATGGAAATTTCTTAAGTTAAGCGATTATAAGAGTAGACCGTTTCTGGTTGGAGAGGCATTTAGGTGTGTATGCATTGCATATACAATTATACAATATAGAATGTCATTTGGTTTGTGCAAGTATTAATCGCAGGGAAATTATGAAGATACAAGTGTAGCCTGTTGGAGAAAAAAAATACATAATTATAATGCGTATACGCCCTCCAGCTACAAAATTACTTTCAAAAATAAATAATTTTTAAGTTTAATATTTCCTCAATGTATACAAAACTTCTTCTTCTTTTTTTTGACAATTAGTTAGCACATATCTCTTGTATATTTCCTTTTAGGTTTATATATATTTTTTATCTGGTTTCCTGTATGCATATTGAATTTCTCTGCATATCTTATTAGATGGATGTATTAGGATAGATTTAGTTTACAAAAAAGAATAAAATTTGTTTTTCTAATCGATTTGAAGAAATCTTGGGTTCTCATTAGCCGAAAGGTTGCCGGATAGAGTGAACTGTCGCTGTTTTCCTTGTCGGTCGCTCCGCTTGTGCATGTACCTTTGTTGGTTTCAGGTCCTAATTTTTTTCTTAGCTTCGTAAACTTGAACATGCAAGCGTGTTAATCCCTGCTATTTGGTGGATGTGACGATGTTCTGGGACGCCCACGAGCAGTTCCCTTTTGATACGCGCCTCTTTTTTTTAATAATTTTTCAAGGAATCCCATCTTCCTAAAGGCATGAAATACGTAACAACCGTCTACATCACCCTGGCAAGAACCCCCCCATCCGACGAGCTGGCTAGTGCCTAATAGCATGCCTACGCCTTGATGATGTGGACACCCTTCCTTCTTTGCTGCCCGGACTGGCCCAGGGAGTCCTGTGGCCTTGGGTCATATGGGTGGATATCGAGATGGAAGGATGTAGACTTTGCCGTGTAAATTTTTGTTTAAGACCTTTTTAGTTACGTACACGGCAGAGGACGGGATAGTGACATGCCTTTGTCGGAGGGTCAACCCTCCCTCCTTGCATGTGGGCTGTCCCGCCTCCTTTTAATTCGTTACAGGTGGCGCCCAAAGTGGGGCGAAATGTCTTCATTTTCGCAAGAAGGGTTCTTGTTATCTTCTTGGAAATAGTGTGTCATCGTAGTACAGATAAATTTTGGGAGTTTGTTTTATTGCCTTGCTTTACTTTCGTGGTACAAGTCCATGTAGTCGTTACAGATCGGCCGGTAGATAGATTTTGAAAAGTCATGTCTACGTCTGTTGCGATTCTGATTTTCGAAAACGAGTGCGGTGTTCACAGAGTTAGTTGAACGTTACTAAGTCCGTTTGAACTTCAACCAGTCATAATGTTGAGTTAGAACGTTTGTTGGTACTTTCCCGGTAGTTGGATAGATATCCAACTAAGTTGTTGCAAGCCCCCAGAAATAAGTCCTTATTTCAACGCTTAGCTAACTAGCTCAGAAGTTCGCGCGAGAACTCTCCCCTCGGACGTGCCCCATGGCATGCTCAAAGAGGAAACGCAAAGTTGCCTCGTCTGAGACTCTCATATTACGTGGCTAAGTTAAGTGCTGTACGTACGTAGGAGTTACCACCTATAACACACTGTTCCATTCTATGAGCGACCATTATATCTTCGAAGAAGGATGTCGGTACTAGTCAAAATTAAACCAAGGGATCCTCAATGAATCCGTCACATCCACTAAGCAAGTTAAAAGACCATCGTAAGGATTTTCGAATTTAATATTCATTGCATGTTTCTCAATCGTAGATACCTGCGTAAAGAAGTTAAGGGTTTTTCACCTTGATCAGCATTTTGAAATAAAGAATATAAATAGACGTAAAAACAACAAAAAAAAAATTCCTTTGAATTTAATTTTTAATATTAACCTAATTGAGTTTGGTAGTCATATAAGTCATTATAGATAGATAGATGTTTTATTTCGTATATAAATATTTTTTTACAGAATTTTGTTATTGCACATTTTACAGAGATTTGATAATAAATTTTATCTTTCTACTGAAACATTATTTACAATTTGGATTAAGAATACATACAGAAAAAATTAGTTTAACTTGAAGGAAAATACGAAAAAAACCTTCAATATATATAAGTCATTGAATTATATTTTATTCTTTATTTTTTCTTCAGATATATTATTGATATTGAATTTTAAGTTAAGTATCTATACGTATCCCTTCTCCTAGTTGGTGTTAGTAGAGTTTCAATTTTATAAGTCCTTCATAACTTTAAAACGGGCGTTAATAATGTCGCAACAGCCACAAAAATCCAAACAGCCGAAAGGTCTCTTCAGTACTAACCAGCGAAGGTATCTACTGCGCAGCCTCGGGAACGCCTCACTTTTTGGGGAAAATTCCAAACTTACTATGCCTAACCTTCGGACTGATAACCAACACCAAGGTAGATCAAGCGTCGGGCGGGGAAAACCGTGCAAACGACTCCCAAATGGGAGATATTTCTAACTGTCCGCAGAATAGGGGTCAAATCTCAAACCGCTATAGCGTTGAAGATGCAAGTGATGAGGAACAGCTTACGGTGTATATCCGAGATATGGTAATAGCGACGGTAGGGTTGAGTAGAGCCGAAGATTTTCGAGTTATCAGAGGGGAAATGGAAAGAGATCGTTCCCGACTTCGAAATGAAGTTGCCTCTATTGTCCGGGAAACCTTGGCCGCAGTTACACCAGAGACTAGGCCTAATCTAGAGGAACGTAGGCAAGGCCAAGGCTCCCTCCCCAGGTATTCACCACCACCTCCTCCGTACCATGCGCAAAATCCTCCCTTAGCTTCACCACCCCTCGGGCGCAGTGACCGTGCGGATGATTTTATCAACCGTCGCGACAATATGCATCTTGATGATGCCTCCACTGGTCCACGCGTACTGCGTCAGACCCGGTCTCTCCCGAGAGCGCATGATTTCCATAAATGGGGCATCACCTTCGATAACCGTAATATGACGGTAGATGATTTCCTCTTTAGGTTAGGCCGCCTGAAGGTGTGCCACGAGGCCACTTGGGAGGACATCTCAATGAACTTCTATCAATTTATCAAAGGGCAAGTTGAGAGTTGGTATTGGGTATACCTCAAGACGAATCCAGCAGTTAACTGGGCCACCCTGCGTTTGGCTCTGATAGAGCAATTTCGAAGCCTTGAGAGTGATTCCGAATTATCTCGAAAGATGTACGACAGGCATCAGCTGCCCTCTGAATCTTTCGATGATTTCTACACCGCTATTCAGCAGTTAAATAGTCGACTTCGAGTGCCCAAGCCAGATAGAGAGATTGTTGAACTGATCAAGCAAAATGTTCGGACTCGTATAGGGGAATTGCTCTTAACATTTCAGACAAGCAGCTTGGCAGAGATGGTTTATGTATGCAGGAACACAGAAAAATATCTTAGCGATCATGACCATCGGAAACGCCATAACGCGTTTGTTCCTCCATTAAGGAGGAACGCTGTCTCCGAAGTAGATGTAGATCAACCCCAGATAGCCGTCGATCCCTTCTCCAACACAGAGGCTTTTCAGCATAGAAAGGAGACGCGCAGATTTATCTGTTGGAATTGAAAATCCACCGGCCACTCTTTCTATGACTGTCCGGATCCTCAAAGGCATTTGTTTTGCTACAAGTGTGGGCAGGAGGAGACCACCACACCCCAGTGCCTCAATGTCAGGGAAATGAAAGGAACTCGGGGGAACTGCTCTCAGAACCGGAACCCGGACCTCAAATAAAATTAAATCCAGCTAATCATTTACCTTTCGCGACGACCGGTGACAGCTGGCCGAACAGTCCTATAGGAGGTGTTCTGCCACCGGTAAACATTTTAAGACGATCCAATACCAATGCACTAATACATACCACCACGACAGTGCTGAAGTCCAAAGTTGTTCCCAAACAACCCCCGAAAACCTTACATGAACGTATAACTAATTATTATCAGATTAGAAATAGAATTTTTGGCAATCCGACTAAACCAGTTTCCAGGAGAATCGAGAAGTTGAGAAAAAGGTTTAAGGCCAAACGAAGAATGTACAAGGCAATAGAATCCACCACTGTATGTAGCCTGGATGATCCTCGTCCATATGCGCGAGTCTCTCTTATGGGAGAATCGATGTTAGGACTGCTCGATAGCGGTGCCAGCATTAGTTGCTTGGGGGAGGGTGGATTGGATTTCTTGCACAGGCATAACATTTATCCTTTAACATTTTCTTCGGAAATTAAAACAGCTGATGGAAATTCACAGCCGATAGTTGGCAAACTCACGGCTGAAATATCATATAAGGGCGAAACTAAACACATAGAACTACTAATAGTACCATCCTTACAACAACGTGTCTCTATCTAGGGGTACATTTCTGAAAGGAATTTAAAATAGCACCCTTACTAATCTCGGAGCTATCACCTGACTTAGGGTTACAAGAGCAGGATAAGTGTGAACACGAGTTAACAGTGGAGGAGTCCAGACAACTAAAACAAGCCGTTAGCCTATTTCCTTCGTTTGCCACTATTGGTCTCGGAAAAACTCATCTCGAAGAACATATCATCGACACGGGAGAAGCGGAGCCGATTAAACAACGTCACTACCCTGTTTCCCCAGCGGTGCAGAAACTTCCGTATGACGAATTGGACCGCATGCTGGAAATGGGTGTGATCGAGAAAAGTATAAGCGCATGGAACTCCCTGTCGTTCTTATTCGCAAACCCGGTGAGAATCGGTTGTGCTTGGACTATCGGAAAGATAATAGTGTAACCAAGAAAGATGCGTATCCTCTTCCTCATATAGAGGGATTGCTAGGACGTCTATCAGAGACACACTTCATTTCGAGTGTGGATCTGAAAGACGCCTTTTGGCAGATCCCGCTGGAAAAAGGATCCAGGCAAAAGACAGCGGTTTACGGTTCCCGGCAGGCCCTTATACCAGTTCAACGTTATGCCCTTTGGCCTTTGCAATGCGCCACAACGCATGTGCAGATTGATGGACAAAGTGGTCCGGCATGAGATGAGAGAAAATGTATTCGTTTATTTGGACGACTTATAGATAATTTCGCGTACATTTGCGGAACATCTCGAACTGCTTAGTGTCGTAGCAAGAAACCTTAGGGCCGCAGGTCTCTCGATTAATTTGCAGAAACCGAATTTCTGTTTTAAGGAACTTAAGAATCTTGGATACATCGTAGGCGAAGGATGCTCAAAAACGGATCCATCGAAAATATCCGCCATAAACGATTTTCCTGTTCCTTCCTCCGCTCGACAAGTTAGGAGATTTTTAGGACTAGCGGGATGGTACAGGAGGTTCGTAAAAGATTTCTCCTCATTAGCATCGCCTCTTACTGACACCCTTAAAAAGGGAAAGAAATTTTGTTTTGATGATAGGGCTATTCGGGCCTTCAACTCTATAAAAACAACCTTGACGTCGGCACCCATTGTAACGCATCCAGACTTCGGAAAAGAGTTCATTATTCTCTGTGATGCCTCAGCATCGGGCATCGGATGTGTGTTGTGCCAGGAAGATGGGGATGGGACAGAGCGTCCAATCTATTATTACTCCCATAAACTAAATACTGCTCAACGAAATTATAGCGTAACAGAGCGGGAGTGTTTGGTAGCCGTTATGGGGGTGGCGAAATTTAGGCCATACGTGGAAGGTACCAGGTTCAAGGTTGTTACAGATCATGCGAGGTTGAGATGGCTTATGTGCCAGAAAGATCTCAGTGGTCGTTTAGCCCGATGGAGCCTTAAGCTACAAGGGTACGATTTCAGCATTGAGCATCGGAAATGTTCACAGAATATCGTGCCGGATGCGCTTTCTCGCAAGTACGAGATAGATTCTCTGCAATACGATGACTCAACGCTGAAACATCCCTCCGATGTGTTGCATATTGACTTGGAAGAGCCTAGTTTTAAATCTGGGAAATATCTCAAGATCATTGACACCATCGAACAACAAAAAGATCAGCTACCGGACCTTCGAGTCTCGAATAATTTCGTGTATAAGAAGGTAAAATCTAGCACAGATAATCCCTTGGAAGATGACCTCGCTTGGAAACTATGGGTTCCTGAGGCGCTGACGGAGCACTTGATCTCGTTGCCTCATCGACCACCTCGAGCTTCGCATGGGGGAATAGCCAAGACTTTGTACCGACTACGACAACGGTTCTTTTGGCCCAATATGGCATCGCAAGTCAAATCATTCGTCAATGCTTGTGACATTTGCAAAACCTCAAAGGCCCCGAATACCATACTAAGACCACAGATGGGGAAGGCGTTTTTGGCGGAAAGATGTAGGGGGACAAATGGAAGGAAAGAAATTTTAATAAAAGAAAAACGAATTCCGAATCAGTAATTATACTCATCCCAAAGGAATACGCAATTCATGGACATAGCCGTGAAATAAAAATGCAACATACTCTCTGACAGGTAGTACCAAAATTGAAAAAAGGGAACAGAACGAAAGTACACCGGATACCAATGTACGACATATGTATGTACCTAAATATAATCGGTCGGCATCATTGTTGAATCCTTTTTTACTGATGGCCGCCGTCGAGAACACATCTTCGTAAATCATTCACTACCACAAGGAATTATATAGAAATCATTTGGTAAGAAAATTAGCTTCAAATAATTGGAATTTTAGTTAGCTCTCATCAAGTATTAAAAATTAGGTGAATAAAATAAAATACTATTATTATATTCTATCTTAGGAGGCAGACAAGGTATTCGTCCATAAAGCAAGCGCCTATAACACAAAAAGCAGTGAGCGCATCTGCAACAAAGGACGCCAATAAAGACGGCGGCCATCTAACAAGGGAAAACACAATAAAATCATAACACCTTCCACAGGGAAAACAACACCATCAAACAGGAAAAAATATACCTGAAAAAGCAACAAACATGTCCAGCATGAAGCATCATCATCAGAACAATAAGGAAAAGCAACCACCATTTTCTGTATCGCAGTAACAGCAGAAACAAAAACAACAATGATCCCAGAAAATAAAAACTACAATCGAGTAATCCACCGATCGAGATTATAACCCACATGTGCGTATCATCAGCATCAACCCTTAAATCAAGGAATTCCACAAATTATGCACATGGGAGAAATAATCCATCATCAAGTAAACGACAGACACACATATGTGTAAAGTAATATACTGAAAATTCAGCATCTCGACATGCAGAACTAGGACTTAAAGAGAGTTACAGTCAAATCAGCAAGGAGGATCCACTAATCTACAAATCAACAAGTGAACATCATCATCATACATATATGTATGCTCAGCAAGACTCATCATAGCAGAGCCAGGACACCGAGGAGAACCGTGAGCTAGATAATAAGTTATTTATCGTATTTTAGGTATATCTAAGTGAGGTACAGTCATTACCAGACCCGAGACTCTCCCAGGCTTTTCATTTATATAATGAGATACGTAGTTTGAAAAGGAAAGGGCAAAAATATAGCTAATGTTTGAAGATCGTTCAAACACTACAATTTAAAGATTTCTTAATTAACCTTTGTCCAAGTGTAGCTGAAGCCGTCAACCATAATGCTGTGCACACCAATATGGAACGAGAAACCAGCGTCGAAAGCATCGTAAGTCGACAGATAAGTTCGGTGAGTCGTCATATATATGTATATATATATATACTTGTGTGTAAATCAAAGTGATTGAACGTTTCTAGAAAGTTTTCTTTATCCTTGAATTAATCTGTTGTCTGAATAATAAGTATATCTCGAAATTCTTATGAGATTTAGTAACCACGCCACCTAGGCGAAAATAGCAAAGTTAAAAGTGTTTCTCATTGTCGTCAAGTTTTATTCCACAATAGCAACCCCCATCACCGACACATTAAAGAAATGCAAAATTTTTACATTTGGTACTGAAGCTATAGAAGCTTTCGAGCAACTTAAAACCGCCCTTACAACGGCACCAGTTCTAATAAACCCGGACTTTAACAAACCATTTGTGATATTATGCGACGCATGAACAACTGGAATAGGTTGTGTGCTGTGTCAGAAAGATGAAGATAACGTTGAAAAGCCGATTTCGTATTACTCATACAAATTGAATTCAGCCCAACGCAATTATAGTGTGACTGAATTAGAATGTTTAGCTGCAGTAATGGGAGTCGAAAGATTTCGCTCATATGTCGAAGGACAAGAGTTTACAATCGTAACAGATCACGCAAGCCTGAAGTCGCTAATGAGCCAAAAAGACTTGAGTGGACGTTTAGCTCGATGGAGTCTAAGATTACAAAAATGCACGTTCAATATTGAGCACCGAAAGGGATCGCTCAATGTTGTACCAGACGCTCTGTCAAGGGTATACGCCGTCGATAGTATCGGTTCTGACAACCCAAATGGCAGGAAACCATCCGACGTCTTGCATATTGATCTTACACATCCGTCATTTAAAGCGAAAGAATATCTTGAGTTGGTATCGACAATCGAGAGAAATAAAGACCAGCTCCCTGACCTACTTGTCTCAGATAGCTTTGTATACAAGAAAGTCAAATTTAGTACAGGAAACCCCGGAGACGAAGACTCAGTCTGGAAACTATGGATTCCCGAACCTTTAATTGAAACTCTAGTCTCAATGGCACACGAGCCACCCAGAGCCTCTCACGGAGGCATAGAAAAAACTTTATATCGATTGAGAGAGCGTTTCTATTGGCCTAATATGGCAGCGGAAGTGAAAACCTTCATCGATAGTTGTGAAATCTGTAAATCCTCTAAAGCGCCAAATAAGACATTAAGACCTCCAATGGGTCAAGCTTTCATAGTGGACAGACCATTTTAACATATATACATTGATTTTATAGGACCATATCCCAGATCGAAAAATGGAAACACTTATGCAATCATTTGTGTTGACCAATTAACCAAGTTCGTAACTGTTACGCCCTAACGAAAAGCTAACGGCGAAGCCGCGATCAAATTCTTAGAAGAAACCGTTTTTCTAACATACGGAGTACCAGAGTCAGTCTTATCTGATAATGGGAAACAATTCACATGTAAAGAATTCGCCAAATTCCTTAGCAATTACGGGGTTAAACACGTAAAGACAGCGTTTTACTCACCGCAAGCCAACGCGAGTGAGAGAGTAAATCGATCAATACTAGCTGCAATTCGATCCTATATAAGCAATAAACAAGACACTTGGGATAAATATCTTCCACAAATAACTAGCGCCCTTAGAACAACTAAACATACAGCCATAGGTATATCACCCCATGAAGCATTATTTGGACAGCCAAAAATTGAACACAGTTCAGATTACATCCTATTAAAGAAATTAAAGAGCCTCAACACCTCTGAATTCGATATCATACCGAAAGCTCCAAAAATGAATATCATTCACCATCGTATCAAGGAATCTTTAGCCAAAGCTCATGACACATACGAGCGAGTATATAATACAACGAGCAGAGATACGAAACTGAAGGTAGGACAAACAGTTTTAAAACGAAATTTTATTCTTAGCGACAGTAGCAAGAAACGCAACGCCAAACTATGCCCGAAATTTACGCAGGCAAAAATAAAATCAGTAGTCGGCAATAATATCTACAAATTACAAGACCTAAAAGGCAATGATCTTGGTGTTTTCCACGCCAAAGACATTCGAGTATGAAACACAACCATCATACAAATACATACCTGACATTCATATATTTAAAGGTGCAAATCCTCAACTTTGTCCCATTCCATCCACTTGTGTGAGCTTGCGCTGAACACAAATGAATTGGTTTGTAGGGGGACAAATGGAAGGAAAGAAATTTTAATAAAAGAAAAACGAATTCCGAATCAGTAATTATACTCATCCCAAAGGAATACGCAATTCATGGACATAGCCGTGAAATAAAAATGCAACATACTCTCTGACAGGTAGTATCAAAATTGAAAAGAGAAAACAAAACGAAAGTACACCGGATACCAATGTACGACATATGTATGTACCTATATATAATCGGTCGGCATCATTGTTGAATCCTTTTTCACTGATGGCCGCCGTCGAGAACACATCTTCGTAAATCATTCACTACCACAAGGAATTATATAGAAATCATTTGGTAAGAAAATTAGCTTCAAATAATTGGAATTTTAGTTAGCTCTCATCAAGTATTAAAAATTAGGTGAATAAAATAAAATACTATTATTATATTCTATCTTAGGAGGCAGACAAGGTATTCGTCCATAAATCAAGCGCCTATAACACAAAAAGCAGTGAGCGCATCTGCAACAAAGGACGCCAATAAAGACGGCGGCCATCTAACAAGGGAAAACACAATAAAATCATAACACCTTCCACAGGGAAAACAACACCATCAAACAGGAAAAAATATACCTGAAAAAGCAACAAACATGTCCAGCATGAAGCATCATCATCAGAACAATAAGGAAAAGCAACCACCATTTTCTGTATCGCAGTAACAGCAGAAACAAAAACAACAATGATCCCAGAAAATAAAAACTACAATCGAGTAATCCACCGATCGAGATTATAACCCACATGTGCGTATCATCAGCATCAACCCTTAAATCAAGGAATTCCACAAATTATGCACATGGGAGAAATAATCCATCATCAAGTAAACGACAGACACACATATGTGTAAAGTAATATACTGAAAATTCAGCATCTCGACATGCAGAACTAGGACTTAAAGAGAGTTACAGTCAAATCAGCAAGGAGGATCCACTAATCTACAAATCAACAAGTGAACATCATCATCATACATATATGTATGCTCAGCAAGACTCATCATAGCAGAGCCAGGACACCGAGGAGAACCGTGAGCTAGATAATAAGTTATTTATCGTATTTTAGGTATATCTAAGTGAGGTACAGTCATTACCAGACCCGAGACTCTCCCAGGCTTTTCATTTATATAATGAGATACGTAGTTTGAAAAGGAAAGGGCAAAAATATAGCTAATGTTTGAAGATCGTTCAAACACTACAATTTAAAGATTTCTTAATTAACCTTTGTCCAAGTGTAGCTGAAGCCGTCAACCATAATGCTGTGCACACCAATATGGAACGAGAAACCAGCGTCGAAAGCATCGTAAGTCGACAGATAAGTTCGGTGAGTCGTCATATATATGTATATATATATATACTTGTGTGTAAATCAAAGTGATTGAACGTTTCTAGAAAGTTTTCTTTATCCTTGAATTAATCTGTTGTCTGAATAATAAGTATATCTCGAAATTCTTATGAGATTTAGTAACCACGCCACCTAGGCGAAAATAGCAAAGTTAAAAGTGTTTCTCATTGTCGTCAAGTTTTATTCCACAATAGCAACCCCCATCACCGACACATTAAAGAAATGCAAAATTTTTACATTTGGTACTGAAGCTATAGAAGCTTTCGAGCAACTTAAAACCGCCCTTACAACGGCACCAGTTCTAATAAACCCGGACTTTAACAAACCATTTGTGATATTATGCGACGCATGAACAACTGGAATAGGTTGTGTGCTGTGTCAGAAAGATGAAGATAACGTTGAAAAGCCGATTTCGTATTACTCATACAAATTGAATTCAGCCCAACGCAATTATAGTGTGACTGAATTAGAATGTTTAGCTGCAGTAATGGGAGTCGAAAGATTTCGCTCATATGTCGAAGGACAAGAGTTTACAATCGTAACAGATCACGCAAGCCTGAAGTCGCTAATGAGCCAAAAAGACTTGAGTGGACGTTTAGCTCGATGGAGTCTAAGATTACAAAAATGCACGTTCAATATTGAGCACCGAAAGGGATCGCTCAATGTTGTACCAGACGCTCTGTCAAGGGTATACGCCGTCGATAGTATCGGTTCTGACAACCCAAATGGCAGGAAACCATCCGACGTCTTGCATATTGATCTTACACATCCGTCATTTAAAGCGAAAGAATATCTTGAGTTGGTATCGACAATCGAGAGAAATAAAGACCAGCTCCCTGACCTACTTGTCTCAGATAGCTTTGTATACAAGAAAGTCAAATTTAGTACAGGAAACCCCGGAGACGAAGACTCAGTCTGGAAACTATGGATTCCCGAACCTTTAATTGAAACTCTAGTCTCAATGGCACACGAGCCACCCAGAGCCTCTCACGGAGGCATAGAAAAAACTTTATATCGATTGAGAGAGCGTTTCTATTGGCCTAATATGGCAGCGGAAGTGAAAACCTTCATCGATAGTTGTGAAATCTGTAAATCCTCTAAAGCGCCAAATAAGACATTAAGACCTCCAATGGGTCAAGCTTTCATAGTGGACAGACCATTTTAACATATATACATTGATTTTATAGGACCATATCCCAGATCGAAAAATGGAAACACTTATGCAATCATTTGTGTTGACCAATTAACCAAGTTCGTAACTGTTACGCCCTTACGAAAAGCTAACGGCGAAGCCGCGATCAAATTCTTAGAAGAAACCGTTTTTCTAACATACGGAGTACCAGAGTCAGTCTTATCTGATAATGGGAAACAATTCACATGTAAAGAATTCGCCAAATTCCTTAGCAATTACGGGGTTAAACACGTAAAGACAGCGTTTTACTCACCGCAAGCCAACGCGAGTGAGAGAGTAAATCGATCAATACTAGCTGCAATTCGATCCTATATAGGCAATAAACAAGACACTTGGGATAAATATCTTCCACAAATAACTAGCGCCCTTAGAACAACTAAACATACAGCCATAGGTATATCACCCCATGAAGCATTATTTGGACAGCCAAAAATTGAACACAGTTCAGATTACATCCTATTAAAGAAATTAAAGAGCCTCAACACCTCTGAATTCGATATCATACCGAAAGCTCCAAAAATCAATATCATTCACCATCGTATCAAGGAATCTTTAGCCAAAGCTCATGACACATACGAGCGAGTATATAATACAACGAGCAGAGATACGAAACTGAAGGTAGGACAAACAGTTTTAAAACGAAATTTTATTCTTAGCGACAGTAGCAAGAAACGCAACGCCAAACTATGCCCGAAATTTACGCAGGCAAAAATAAAATCAGTAGTCGGCAATAATATCTACAAATTACAAGACCTAAAAGGCAATGATCTTGGTGTTTTCCACGCCAAAGACATTCGAGTATGAAACACAACCATCATACAAATACATACCTGACATTCATATATTTAAAGGTGCAAATCCTCAACTTTGTCCCATTCCATCCACTTGTGTGAGCTTGCGCTGAACACAAATGAATTGGTTTGTAGGGGGACAAATGGAAGGAAAGAAATTTTAATAAAAGAAAAACGAATTCCGAATCAGTAATTATACTCATCCCAAAGGAATACGCAATTCATGGACATAGCCGTGAAATAAAAATGCAACATACTCTCTGACAGGTAGTATCAAAATTGAAAAGAGAAAACAGAACGAAAGTACACCGGATACCAATGTACGACATATGTATGTACCTATATATAATCGGTCGGCATCATTGTTGAATCCTTTTTCACTGATGGCCGCCGTCGAGAACACATCTTCGCAAATCATTCACTACCACAAGGAATTATATAGAAATCATTTGGTAAGAAAATTAGCTTCAAATAATTGGAATTTTAGTTAGCTCTCATCAAGTATTAAATATTAGGTGAATAAAATAAAATACTATTATTATATTCTATCTTAGGAGGCAGACAAGGTATTCGTCCATAAAGCAAGCGCCTATAACACAAAAAGCAGTGAGCGCATCTGCAACAAAGGACGCCAATAAAGACGGCGGCCATCTAACAAGGGAAAACACAATAAAATCATAACACCTTCCACAGGGAAAACAACACCATCAAACAGGAAAAAAAATACCTGAAAAAGCAACAAACATGTCCAGCATGAAGCATCATCATCAGAACAAGAAAAAGCAACCATCGGAACATTGCCAATAAGGAAAAGCAACCACCATTTTCTGTATCGCAGTAACAGCAGAAACAAAAACAACAATGATCCCAGAAAATAAAAACTACAATCGAGTAATCCTCCGATCGAGATTATAACCCACATGTGCGTATCATCAGCATCAACCCTTAAATCAAGGAATTCCACAAATTATGCACATGGGAAAAATAATCCATCATCAAGTAAACGACAGACACACATATGTGTAAAGTAATATACTGAAAATTCAGCATCTCGACATGCAGAACTAGGACGATAAGTCTTAAACAGAGTTACAGTCCAATCAGCAAGGAGGATCCACTAATCTACAAATCAACAAGTGAACATCATCATCTTACATATATGTATGCTCAGCAAGACTCATCATAGCAGAGCCAGGACACCGAGGAGAACCGTGAGCTAGATAATAAGTTTTTTATCGTATTTTAGGTATATCTAAGTGAGGTACAGTCATAACCAGACCCGAGACTCTCCCAGGCTTTTCATTTATATAATGAGATACGTAGTTTGAAAAGGAAAGGGCAAAAATATAGCTAATGTGTGAAGATCGTTCAAACACTACAATTTAAAGATTTCTTAATTAACCTTTGTCCAAGTGTAGCTGAAGCCGTCAACCATAATGCTGTGCACACCAATATGGAACGAGAAACCAGCGTCGAAAGCATCGTAAGTCGACAGATAAGTTCGGTGAGTCGTCATATATATGTATATATATATATACTTGTGTGTAAATCAAAGTGATTGAACGTTTCTAGAAAGTTTTCTTTATCCTTGAATTAATCTGTTGTCTGAAACATAGGGGCGGGCTACAGTCCGCTTGGGCGAACTGTTGGATACCCTATTCTTATTCCTATATCTCATAAGTGGGCGTGACAAAAATTTAAAGGATTTTATCGAAAAAACTAAGCTTTTGTAAATAAAAACGCTCCCTAGCTCAAACTTTGGTTTTTCAATAAAATTGTTTTATTTAATTGTGGGCGTGTCAGTAGGCGGATTTAAAACAAATTTAAGTATGAGCATAAAGGGCACCTAGAGAGTATATACTATAAATTTCAGCTCCCTAGCTCAAACTTTAGACTTTCAAAAATAAAAAATAAAAAATTGTGGGCGTGTCAGTGGGCGGATTTTGAAAATATTTACACATGAGCATAAAGGGCCCCTAGAGAGTATATATTAAAAATTTCAGCTCCCTAGCTCAAATTTTGGTTTTTCAAAAAAAATATTTAATTTAATTGTGGGCGTGTCAGTGGGCGGATTTTGAAAATTTTATGTCCCAAGCAGTTTTATGGGCCAAAGATCATATATAAAAAATTTCAGCTTTCTAGCTCAAAATTCAAATTTTCCCAAAATTTGTTTTATTTAATTGTGGGCGTGTCAGTGGGCGGATTTTGAAAATTTTATGTCCCAATCAGTTTTATGGGCCATAGATCATATATAAAAAATTTCAGCTCTCTAGCTCAAAATTCGATTTTTTCCAAAATTTTGTTTTTTTGAGTTTGTGGGCGTGTCTGTGGGCGGATTTCAAAAATTCTTAAACTTGATTATTTCGGGACCCTAGAGAGTATATGGTTAAAATTTCAGCTCTCTAGGTCCAGTTTAAAGGCCTAATTTTTGCCGACGGACGGACGGACGGACATGGCTAGATCGACATTACTATCGATGCTGATCATAAATATAGTAACTTTTAGGGGTCTACGGGCAATATTAAGGTATGTTACAAACTATGCGTCAAAATTAATATACCCCTAGAATAGGGTATAAAAATAAGTATATCTCGAAATTCTTATGAGATTTAGTAACCACGCCACCTAGGTGAAAATAGAAAAGTTAAAAGTGTTTCTCATTGTGAGTTTAGTAAATGTGCGAACCGAAATACGCGATTTCACATCGTATATTTCTGGTGTATTTGGTAAATTAACCTTGGAATTGATGCGATTGTCACGCACGCCAACGGTTGTGAAAGTAAACTAAAATTTAGGTAAATGTTAATGATGAGGATAGATCCATTGATAGGAAATTAAAATAATCCGGACAACTCCACCTTTAAAATCCGTTTACCCGACTGTGTATTAGGTTATGATTTAGATTAAGTTTTGTTTATATTCAATAAATTTATGAAATTTTCTATACTTACATATATATATATATATTTACTTGTAGTTAGGCACATTTCAGATATGTCTGTTTAATTTGTTTTTCGTGCATATGGGGAAGCTACTCTTTTCATAGGTTACAGGAACGTGCCAATAATGTGAGCTTGATTTAAGTTCACATATCTGATTAGGGGTCACTACCAACATAGGGTAGAGTGGTGACCATGGAGTCTCTCTATCTCTTTAGGGAGAGGCGACTACGGGGAGGGCAATACCCAAGGGAACCAACATCCATCTCAAGGTTTTCCCAAATTCGCTAACTTGTTTTGTGGCCAGTCAATAGAAACTCAGTAAATACTTTTACAGATAATCAGCATATACAATTACCCGATACTACCAACAACCAGGCATGAAATAAATGTAATAACCGTTCAGAGGTATGTGCAAGTACCCCCCCAATCCGGCGATCTAGCTCGTGCAACCGCAAGCATGCCTACCGCACTTCTCCGTCTGAACAACCTTTCTGAATACTCACTGGGGTACTGAAGGAGTCTGTGATCCTCTGGTACAGTGGTGAGGTAGTTAAGACATCTTTATACTCTCAGTTATTCAACTATAACTGACTAACGTTCACGAGTCTGTTGTATCTTCTGATTCAGGAGAATAACTAGGCGCTTTAGGAGTATGAACTGAATAAAACAAAGATGAACGATTTTCCACTAGTCTTAACTAGACATTTATTTGGAAAGGGGACACCTAATTTATTAACGTCGCAGTGGCGCCCAGCAAGCAAACGATGCTCGTGGAGCATCCTTAACTGAGGACAACATCTCTCGGTTGGGATTTCATACAACCACTTTATTTCCATCCATCTAACCACTACGAATTGACACCCCTGTACGGCCTTTTGTTATTGGCGTACAATGGTGACTCGAGAGCCTAATATATTCCTCTACTGGCGATGTCTTTCGTTGGTATTCGTTTATAAGGAATATCCTTTTATATGTGTTAAATTAATATAGTGTGGTGTTCCATTGGTAATTTATTATAAAGTGGCGTTGGAAAGACGAACAGGTGTACTTTTATTATAAAAGTGGCGCCGTATTTGGTGTTCATTCATTACAAATGTGGCCATATAAACATTTATTACCAAAGTGGCATTACAAAGGTGTTCCGCGGTTATATCATTACAAAAAGTGGTTTATTACAAAAAGTGATTCATAATAAAAGGTCCTTTTTTATTACAAAAAAGTGGCGCCCAACGTGGGGCCCAATAATTTAAAATGTCCACAGGGGAGGACACAAGAAATAGTGTAAAACTAATTACGATTCCTAATACCATCTTTGGATTCGGAACATTCCAGTTCCAAGAGACGAATTTGACTTGTTAGTCATAACAAAATTATTTAAAATAACGTAACTCAATTGTCGATATTCGATATCACCAATCTGATTATGTCTCAATTCCATCTTTGACTCAAATTCAAATCGTTTACACATTTTCATTGAGTTGACTTTAATTGAATATGCTTAAATCCTTTTGATTCAGTATCGTTGAGCGACCAAGACTATCAGTTCGTTGAAACCATTGTCCGTTCGAAGCGTTCAAGAATTGTTTCATAAGTCCAGTAAATGACTGATAACATCAACCAGATTTTTTTTTTGTAGGAACACGCCTTATGGTGGTTCAGTTCGACAAGCGACCAGGACTATCGGTTCGTAGAAATCACTGTCAGCTTGCTGCGTTTGAAGACTGTTTCATCAAAGATGTTAGTACACTCATGAAAAATTTTCACAAGCTTTTATAAGAAGTCATACGATTTTCTAATGTTTTATTATGTCCGCCAGGAATCGGTTAAGTAAACCAAGTTCTGGGTCTGTTGCGAATAAAATCCGATTCTTAAGAAAGATAAAGCAAGTTTCTAGACCACAATGCGAATTAGCAAAAATTTTACGACACTGTAACTGTTTAACTGTTAAAGATTTAGTTTTCCCATACACAATTTTATGACATTTATTTTGATATTTTGATTTATTTTTCTAGTACATATCGAGGAGTAGTCCTGATATATTTATTTTGATATTTTGATTTATTTTTCTAGTACATATCGAGGAAACGTCCTGATATATTTATTTTGATTTTTGATATTTTTGATTTTGATTTATTTTGTTCTTATATGATAATTATATAACATTCTTTATACTTCTAGTATAGTATAATCTTAGTTACTATTTTAATTTAGTTTTATAATTCTAAACCAGAAAATTTATAGTTTTAGTTTATCTGAAATATAAGTATTTCAGAATAACATCATTTTGGTGCAGGACCACCACAGTCTGATTCTGACTTAAACCCAAATCCAAACCTTTAATTCATTTGACAATATTTGTGAATTTATTTGAAATTTTGAAAAACCCTTTATTACATTTAATTTTAAGATTTAACTAGCTGCAATATGCCAGCCAAACCCAATACCAGGGGCAATAGACCCTTGGGAACCCAATTAAATCGTTCGACGCGAAGAGCACCACGTGACAGTACAGATGTTTTAGCAACAAGTACTTTGATCACACAGCCTCGCGAGAATGATGTTTATGTAACTGATTGCAACCGTTTGCAAATGTTCAGTGCAATAGTGCAAATGCCGGACATCGGAACTCCATAGATGACTCCGCGCGCATTCAAACTGTTCCCAGCACTAACCATTCTGTACTTGCAGACAGGAGCCTAGCTCGATATATTGAAGATGTTGTTACTGCTTCTCTAGGGCTAACTAGAACCGAGGAACTTCGAACCTTAAGAGAAGAATTAGAAAGAGAACGACAGGTCATGCGTGAGCAAGTTGCCGAAACAGTACGAGCGACTTTGAATGCACCTACACCTCCGCGTATACCCCAAGAGGATAATGTCCATAGAGTAGACGTCAATGAGCCTAGGATACCGTTGGAAATTCCAACTAATCTTAGCGAAGACGCACGAGATTTTCTAAGGCGACTCAATGTCTTAAACTTGAACTCAGACTCTCCTCCGGAAAGGAATATACCGACCTGCAATTCTCAGAGAACAGTGGAATTTCGAAAATGGGGCTTGAAATTTGATAATCAAACTATCACAGTAAATGAATTTCTATTTCGGCTAGAACGGCTGAAAGAAGGCTACGGAAGTTCGTGGGAAGAAATCTTCCTACACTTTCATCTATTTGTAGCAGGACCAGTTGAAAGTTGGTACTGGGTCTACCTCAAAACCAGTCCCAATACAGACTGGAACAATCTCCGACTAGCCCTGATTGATCAATATCAAACTCTTGAGACAGATTCCGAGCGTTCGCGACGCATGTTTGATAGACGTCAAGGTCGGAATGAGAGTTTTGATGACTTTTACAACATCATTACTCACATGAATACCAGACTCTGTCGCCCAAAACCACCCAGGGAAATAATTGAACTGATCAAACAAAACGTAAAACGTTTGGTGAACTATTAATCACTTATAGTGCCAGAACTTTGCCAGAAATGGTATACATCTGTAGAACAATCGAAAAATACGTCAATACCAGCGACGGCATTAAAGCACGACAGTTCAACCCAACCCATGCGCGAAGACCGATAAGTGAGCTCGAATTACTCGAAGAAGAAAGAACCCAACACGAAATAGATGAGGTCACACTGTTCTCCAATAAACGAGATACCAGCAAGTACACCTGCTGGAACTGTAGAATCAAAGGCCATTCGTTTGTCCAATGTCCCAATCCGCAAAGGAATCTATTCTGTTATAGGTGCGGATTAGCAAACACAACGACACCAAACTGTGTAAAGTGTTCGAAAAACCGAGCACAGGGCAATCCGACAACCGGGCAGTTTTGCCCTCCAACAAGGAACCCGGAAATTCCTCAGTAAACAGCAGTAACGTAGCCATTACAAAACCACCCATAGGCAAAATTACACCTGACCATCAAGTTACACCAGACATTCAACCCATACCAGACTTACCCCAAACACAGAAATCTGAAATTTTACCAGAAACCTGTGACCCGGACTTGAAAATTTCGTCACAATCCCAAGAGACGATCACACCTGTGATACAAACAAGAAATTATCCCTCACTCCATGAACGTTTGATAAATTATTATCAAGTTCGCAGCCGAATCTTTAAACGAGATTTACCGCAGGGAATCGTGAAGTTGAGAGAACGATTCAGGAATAAAAGACATACTTACAAAGCAATTTCAGCCACTACACTTGTAGATACAAGAGACCATAGACCGTACGCCAACGTCACAGTCTTCGGCCAGCAAATGCTAGGTCTACTAGACAGCGGTGCGAGCATCAGTTGTCTTGGAAAAGGATGCTTAGAAACCCTGAAGAATGCTAACGTAGTATCAAAACCCGTCACCTCATGTATTAAAACTGCATGCGGACAGCAACAACCGATCGTGGGAGTGATAAAAACGAACATGACTTGCAAAGATATCTCCAAAGAAATAACTTTATACTTAATACCCAATTTAGACCAACAGTTGTATCTGGGGGTTAATTTTTGGAAATCCTTTGGAATCGCTCCAGAGCTGATCTCTGAAATCTCCTCCAGTACACTGACCAATTCGTGCGACTCAAACGTGCATGAATTATCAAGAGTTCAATCAATGCAATTAGAAAATGTTAAAAGTTTATTTCCGTCTTATGCCAAACTTGGGCTTGGAAGGACTAAACTAGAAGAACACCACATCAATACAGGAGATGCTGAACCAATCAAACAAAGACATTATCCCGTGTCTCCAGCGGTTCAAGCTCTGATGTATGAGGAGCTCGATAGGATGATCCAAATGGACGTCATCGAAGTAAGCGAGAGCGCCTGGAATTCCCCAGTAGTTCTGGTGCAAAAACCCGGAAAGGTTCGCCTTTGCCTAGACTCTCGAAAAGTTAACCAGGTGACTAAAAAGGACGCCTACCCGCTTCCTCATATTGAGGGTTTGCTAGGACGTCTTTCAGAAACTCACTACATATCTAGCGTGGATCTGAAAGATGCCTTTTGGCAAATACCATTGGAAAAGACATCTCGGGAGAAGACTGCGTTTACAGTGCCCGGCAGACCCCTGTATCAATTCAAGGTAATGCCCTTTGGTCTTTGCAATGCAGCCCAGCGCATGTGCAGACTCATGGACAAAGTGGTGCCTCATGAATTGAAACAAAATATATTTGTGTATTTGGATGATCTCTTGATAATTTCACGCACATTTGAAGAACATCTAGAACTGTTAAAACTCGTAGCAAATCGACTAGCACTGGCAGGTTTAACAATAAATCTGTCCAAATCAAAATTCTGCTTTAAGAAACTAAAGTACTTAGGCTATATTGTCGGAGGTGGATGTCTCAAAACTGATCCCGACAAGATTTCAGCGATTGAAACATTCCCGATACCAAAAACCACGCGACAAGTCCGAAGATTTTTAGGCTTATCAGGTTGGTATAGGAGATTCGTCAAGTTTTATTCCACAATAGCAACCCCCATCACCGACACATTAAAGAAATGCAAAATTTTTACATTTGGTACTGAAGCTATAGAAGCTTTCGAGCAACTTAAAACCGCCCTTACAACGGCACCAGTTCTAATAAACCCGGACTTTAACAAACCATTTGTGATATTATGCGACGCATGAACAACTGGAATAGGTTGTGTGCTGTGTCAGAAAGATGAAGATAACGTTGAAAAGCCGATTTCGTATTACTCATACAAATTGAATTCAGCCCAACGCAATTATAGTGTGACTGAATTAGAATGTTTAGCTGCAGTAATGGGAGTCGAAAGATTTCGCTCATATGTCGAAGGACAAGAGTTTACAATCGTAACAGATCACGCAAGCCTGAAGTCGCTAATGAGCCAAAAAGACTTGAGTGGACGTTTAGCTCGATGGAGTCTAAGATTACAAAAATGCACGTTCAATATTGAGCACCGAAAGGGATCGCTCAATGTTGTACCAGACGCTCTGTCAAGGGTATACGCCGTCGATAGTATCGGTTCTGACAACCCAAATGGCAGGAAACCATCCGACGTCTTGCATATTGATCTTACACATCCGTCATTTAAAGCGAAAGAATATCTTGAGTTGGTATCGACAATCGAGAGAAATAAAGACCAGCTCCCTGACCTACTTGTCTCAGATAGCTTTGTATACAAGAAAGTCAAATTTAGTACAGGAAACCCCGGAGACGAAGACTCAGTCTGGAAACTATGGATTCCCGAACCTTTAATTGAAACTCTAGTCTCAATGGCACACGAGCCACCCAGAGCCTCTCACGGAGGCATAGAAAAAACTTTATATCGATTGAGAGAGCGTTTCTATTGGCCTAATATGGCAGCGGAAGTGAAAACCTTCATCGATAGTTGTGAAATCTGTAAATCCTCTGAAGCGCCAAATAAGACATTAAGACCTCCAATGGGTCAAGCTTTCATAGTGGACAGACCATTTTAACATATATACATTGATTTTATAGGACCATATCCCAGATCGAAAAATGGAAACACTTATGCAATCATTTGTGTTGACCAATTAACCAAGTTCGTAACTGTTACGCCCTTACGAAAAGCTAACGGCGAAGCCGCGATCAAATTCTTAGAAGAAACCGTTTTTCTAACATACGGAGTACCAGAGTCAGTCTTATCTGATAATGGGAAACAATTCACATGTAAAGAATTCGCCAAATTCCTTAGCAATTACGGGGTTAAACACGTAAAGACAGCGTTTTACTCACCGCAAGCCAACGCGAGTGAGAGAGTAAATCGATCAATACTAGCTGCAATTCGATCCTATATAGGCAATAAACAAGACACTTGGGATAAATATCTTCCACAAATAACTAGCGCCCTTAGAACAACTAAACATACAGCCATAGGTATATCACCCCATGAAGCATTATTTGGACAGCCAAAAATTGAACACAGTTCAGATTACATCCTATTAAAGAAATTAAAGAGCCTCAACACCTCTGAATTCGATATCATACCGAAAGCTCCAAAAATGAATATCATTCACCATCGTATCAAGGAATCTTTAGCCAAAGCTCATGACACATACGAGCGAGTATATAATACAACGAGCAGAGATACGAAACTGAAGGTAGGACAAACAGTTTTAAAACGAAATTTTATTCTTAGCGACAGTAGCAAGAAACGCAACGCCAAACTATGCCCGAAATTTACGCAGGCAAAAATAAAATCAGTAGTCGGCAATAATATCTACAAATTACAAGACCTAAAAGGCAATGATCTTGGTGTTTTCCACGCCAAAGACATTCGAGTATGAAACACAACCATCATACAAATACATACCTGACATTCATATATTTAAAGGTGCAAATCCTCAACTTTGTCCCATTCCATCCACTTGTGTGAGCTTGCGCTGAACACAAATGAATTGGTTTGTAGGGGGACAAATGGAAGGAAAGAAATTTTAATAAAAGAAAAACGAATTCCGAATCAGTAATTATACTCATCCCAAAGGAATACGCAATTCATGGACATAGCCGTGAAATAAAAATGCAACATACTCTCTGACAGGTAGTATCAAAATTGAAAAGAGAAAACAGAACGAAAGTACACCGGATACCAATGTACGACATATGTATGTACCTATATATAATCGGTCGGCATCATTGTTGAATCCTTTTTCACTGATGGCCGCCGTCGAGAACACATCTTCGTAAATCATTCACTACCACATGGAATTATATAGAAATCATTTGGTAAGAAAATTAGCTTCAAATAATTGGAATTTTAGTTAGCTCTCATCAAGTATTAAAAATTAGGTGAATAAAATAAAATACTATTATTATATTCTATCTTAGGAGGCAGACAAGGTATTCGTCCATAAAGCAAGCGCCTATAACACAAAAAGCAGTGAGCGCATCTGCAACAAAGGACGCCAATAAAGACGGCGGCCATCTAACAAGGGAAAACACAATAAAATCATAACACCTTCCACAGGGAAAACAACACCATCAAACAGGAAAAAATATACCTGAAAAAGCAACAAACATGTCCAGCATGAAGCATCATCATCAGAACAATAAGGAAAAGCAACCACCATTTTCTGTATCGCAGTAACAGCAGAAACAAAAACAACAATGATCCCAGAAAATAAAAACTACAATCGAGTAATCCACCGATCGAGATTATAACCCACATGTGCGTATCATCAGCATCAACCCTTAAATCAAGGAATTCCACAAATTATGCACATGGGAGAAATAATCCATCATCAAGTAAACGACAGACACACATATGTGTAAAGTAATATACTGAAAATTCAGCATCTCGACATGCAGAACTAGGACTTAAAGAGAGTTACAGTCAAATCAGCAAGGAGGATCCACTAATCTACAAATCAACAAGTGAACATCATCATCATACATATATGTATGCTCAGCAAGACTCATCATAGCAGAGCCAGGACACCGAGGAGAACCGTGAGCTAGATAATAAGTTATTTATCGTATTTTAGGTATATCTAAGTGAGGTACAGTCATTACCAGACCCGAGACTCTCCCAGGCTTTTCATTTATATAATGAGATACGTAGTTTGAAAAGGAAAGGGCAAAAATATAGCTAATGTTTGAAGATCGTTCAAACACTACAATTTAAAGATTTCTTAATTAACCTTTGTCCAAGTGTAGCTGAAGCCGTCAACCATAATGCTGTGCACACCAATATGGAACGAGAAACCAGCGTCGAAAGCATCGTAAGTCGACAGATAAGTTCGGTGAGTCGTCATATATATGTATATATATATATACTTGTGTGTAAATCAAAGTGATTGAACGTTTCTAGAAAGTTTTCTTTATCCTTGAATTAATCTGTTGTCTGAATAATAAGTATATCTCGAAATTCTTATGAGATTTAGTAACCACGCCACCTAGGCGAAAATAGCAAAGTTAAAAGTGTTTCTCATTGTGAGTTTAGTAAATGTGCGAACCGAAATACGCGATTTCACATCGTATATTTCTGGTGTATTTGGTAAATTAACCTTGGAATTGTTGCGATTGTCACGCACGCCAACGGTTGTGAAAGTAAACTAAAATTTAGGTAAATTTCTCCGCTGCATAAAAGAGCAGTGACCTTGGATTGCTAACCAATTATTGGTATTTAGCTAAAAAGGTGTGTTAATGATGAGGACAGTTACATTGATAGGAAATTAAAATAATCCGGACAACTCCACCTTTAAAATCCGTTTACCCGACTGTGTATTAGGTTATGATTTAGATTAAGTTTTGTTTATATTCAATAAATTTATGAAATTTTGTATACTTACATATATATATATTTTTACTTGTAGTTAGACACATTTCAGATATGTCTGTTTCATTTGTTTTTCGTGCATATGGGGAAGCTACTCTTTTCATAGGTTACAGGAACGTGCCATTAATGTGAGCTTGATTTAAGTTCACATATCTGATTAGGGGTCACTACCAACATAGGGTAGAGTGGTGACCATGGAGTCTCTCTATCTCTTTAGGGATAGGCGACTACGGGGAGGGCAATACCCAAGGGAACCAACATCCATCTCAAGGTTTTCCCAAATTCGCTAACTTGTTTTGTGGCCAGTCAATAGAAACTCAGTGAATACTTTTACAGATAATCAGCATATACAATTACCCGATACTACCAACAACCAGGCATGAAATAAATGTAATAACCGTTCAGAGGTATGTGCAAGTACCCCCCCAATCCGGCGATCTAGCTCGTGCAACCGCAAGCATGCCTACCGCACAACCTTTCTGAATACTCACTGGGGTACTGAAGGAGTCTGTGATCCTCTGGTACAGTGGTGAGGTAGTTAAGACATCTTTATACTCTCAGTTATTCAACTATAACTGACTAACGTTCACGAGTCTGTTGTATCTTCTGATTCAGGACAATAACTAGGCGCTTTAGGAGTATGAACTGAATAAAACAAAGATGAACGATTTTCCACCAGTCTTAACTAGACATTTATTTGGAAAGGGGACACCTAATTTATTAACGTCGCAGTGGCGCCCAGCGAGCAAACGATGCTCGTGGAGCATCCTTAACTGAGGACAACATCTCTCGGTTGGGATTTCATACAACCACTTTATTTCCATCCATCTAACCACAACGAATTGACACCCCTGTACGGCCTTTTGTTATTGGCGTACAATGGTGACTCGAGAGCCTTCTATATTCCTCTACTGGCGATGTCTTTCGTTGGTATTCGTTTATAAGGAATATCCTTTTATAGGTGTTAAATTAATATAGAGTGGTGTTCCATTGGTAATTTATTATAAAGTGGCGTTGGAAAGACGAACAGGTGTACTTTTATTATAAAAGTGGCGCCGTATTTGGTGTTCATTCATTACAAAAGTGGCCATATAAACATTTATTACCAAAGTGGCATTACAAAGGTGTTCCGCGGTTATATCATTACAAAAAGTGGTTTATTACAAAAAGTGATTCATAACTAAAGGTCCTTTTTTATTACAAAGACCTTTTCAAATGATTTATATTGATTTTCTTGGTCCCTATCCGCGCTCTAAGTCCGGCAAGCCGCACATCATCATTGCATTAGATCAGCTTACGAAATTTGTCCTAATCCAACCGCTTGTGAAAGCGACATCGGATACTACCTAAAAGTTCCTTCAGGAGCAAATCTTTTCTGTTTTTGGGGTGCCAGAAACAATTTTGTCCGACAATGGTCGGCAGTTTACCAGCAACGAGTTTTCCAAGACTATGCAGGCGTATGGCATAAGCTACGTGAAGACAGCCTCCTATTCAGCGCAAGCCAATGCGAGTGAGAGAATGAACCGTTCAATTCTAGCAGCAATTCGATCCTATATTGACCCAGACCAACGAAATTGGGATGTTTTACTTCCGTCCATAGCATGTGAACTTCGCACAACTATCCACTCCGCCATAGGTTTATCTCCCTATGAAGCTCTATTTGGGCAGCAGATGGTCGAACACGGTTCGGACTATAAGCTATTAGCCGACCTAGGATGTCTAAACAATTCTGACACCAGGCTGCTCTCAAAAGCAGAGAAAATGAACATCCTTCACTCTTACATTAAGCAATCATTGGAAAAATCACATTTAAGTTACGAAAGCGCTTACAATACTCGATCCAAAAATGTAAAGTATGCGGTGGGAGACCTGGTTTTCCGAAGGAATTTTGTACTCAGCGATGCTTCAAAGAAAATAAATGCGAAGCTCAGCCCAAAATTCGTTAAAATGAGGGTGCGTAGGATTATCGTAAATAACCTATATGAGTTGGAAGATCTGCAAGGTAAACGTATAGGGATGTATCAGTGCAAGGATCTGAGGAAATAAAGTTCTTGACGTTCGAATATTTTCTTATTGGTTACCCTTTCTTTGCGAGTTCCAAATTTTTTTTTATTTTATTTTTTTTGCTTTGCTAGCTCGTCTGTGCATGAGACCATTTTTTTTCTGCGGGCGTGGGTTGTATTTCTACTTCCCTCGTTTCTTTTTATACCCTATTCTAGGGGTATATTAATTTTGACGCATAGTTTGTAACATACCTTAATATTACCCGTAGACCCCTAAAAGTTACTATATTTATGATCAGCATCGATAGTAATGTCGATCTAGCCATGTCCGTCCGTCCGTCCGTCCGTCCGTCAGTAGGCAAAAATTAGGCCTTTAAACTGGACCTAGAGAGCTGAAATTTTAACCATATACTCTCTAGGGTCCCGAAATAATCAAGTTTACGAATTTTTGAAATCCGCCGACAGACGCCCACAAACTCAAAAAAACAAAATTTTGGAAAAAATCGAATTTTGAGCTAGAAAGCTGAAATTTTTTATATATGATCTATGACTCCTAAAACATCATCATTGCATTAGATCAACTTACGAAATTTGTCCTAATCCAACCGCTTGTGAAAGCGACATCGGATACTACCTAAAAGTTCCTTTACCAGCAACGAGTTTTCCAAGACTATGCAGGCGTATGGCATAAGCTACGTGAAGACAGCCTCCTATTCAGCGCCAGACCAACGAAATTGGGATGTTTTACTTCCGTCTATAGCATGTGCCCTTCGCACAACTATCCACTCCGCCATTGGTTTATCTCCCTATGAAGCTCTATTTGGGCAGCAGATGGTCGAACACGGTTCGGACTATAAGCTATTAGCCGACCTAGGATGTCTAAACAATTCTGACACCAGGCTGCTCTCAAAAGCAGAGAAAATGAACATCCTTCACTCTTACATTAAGCAATCATTGGAAAAAGCACATTTAAGTTACGAAAGCGCTTACAATACTCGATCCAAAAATGTAAAGTATGCGGTGGGAGACCTGGTTTTCCGAAGGAATTTTGTACTCAGCGATGCTTCAAAGAAAATAAATGCGAAGCTCAGCCCAAAATTCGTTAAAATGAGGGTGCGTAGGATTATCGTAAATAACCTATATGAGTTGGAAGATCTACAAGGTAAACGTATAGGGATGTATCAGTGCAAGGAGCTAAGGAAATAAAGTTCTTGACGTTCGAATATTTTCTTATTGGTTACCCTTTCTTTGCGAGTTCCAAATTTTTTTTTTTTTGCTTTGCTAGCTCGTCTGTGCATGAGACCATTTTTTTTCTGTGGGCGTGGGTTGTATTTCTACTTCCCTCGTTTCTTTTTATACCCTATTCTAGGGGTATATTAATTTTGACGCATAGTTTGTAACATACCTTAATATTGCCCGTAGACCCCTAAAAGTTACTATATCTATGATTAGCATCGATAGTAATGTCGATCTAGCCATGTCCGTCCGTCCGTCCGTCGGCAAAAAGTAGGCCTTTAAACTGAACCTAGAGAGCTGAAATGTTAACCATATACTCTCTAGGGTCCCGAAATAATCAAGTTTACGAATTTTTGAAATCCGCCCACAGACGCCCACAAACTCAAAAAAACAAAATTTTGGAAAAAATCGAATTTTGAGCTAGAAAGCTGAAATTTTTTTTTATATGATCTATGACACCTAAAACTGCTCGGGATAAAAAAAAATTTAAAATCCGCCCACTGACACGCCCACAAATAAATAAAACAATTTTTTTGAAAATCCAAAGTTTGAGCTAGGGAGCTGAAATTTATAATATATACTCTCTATGGGCCCTTTATGCTCATGTGCAAATATTTTCAAAATCCGCCCACTGGCACGCCCACAATTATTATTTTATTTTTTTTAAATTCAAAGTGAGCTAGGGAGCTGAAATTTATAATATATACTTTCTAGGGGCCCTTTATGCTCATGTGTTAATTTTTTTTGAATCCGCCTATTGACACGCCCCAATTTTATTGAAACACCCAAGTTTGAGCTAGGGAGCGTTTTTTTTTATAAAATCCTTTAAATGTTATATAACAAAATATGTAGAGCGTTCTTAACAATTCAACCATACTTAGACTTTTGCCACGCCCACTTATGAGGAATAGGAATAAGAATAGGGTATCCAACAGTTCGCTCAAGCGGACTGTAGCCCGTCCCTATGTTTTCTTCTTCATTTAGCTCCCTGGAGACCTCGCAAAACGAATAAAGTTTGTGGGAAACGAATTCCAGTTCCGGTTCTGGTCGAAGTTAACGTTCTCCTAAAAGTAGACTATGTTTTATAGGATAATAAGTCTAGGAATCGACCAGGCGAAATTAGAGGGATTTTCTTTCCCAAGTAGCTAAGCTTCGAACCTGTTGCTGAACTTCGCCGAAGAAGGGAAATTTTCTCAACAAGAAGAGAGCAGGTCAGAAGACTACGCATCTCAGATTTCGAAAGATTAGAAGGGGATAGCTGGAGGAAGTAGGATGCAGCTAGGGTATTCGCATGCTTTTATTTACTTTAATTTTGTTTGCCATTATGGCGTGATGGACAGAGCAAAAGGAAGAAAGAAGAACGGTGAGGTGGTATGACTAAAAAGAAAAACTCTCAAGGGAGACACACAGCGAGCCTATAAAGACGAGTCGCGCTCGTCTTTGAGCTGTCAGTTGGTAGATTTTTTTGATGTTGTTGAAACTACATACATAAGGCTAGTAAAGCGTGATTGTTTTTTTTTGAAAGCGAAAAGTTTAAAGAAAAGACGGTTCTAAGACTGGTAAAGAAAGAGAAAATTTTTCAAGTTGTGTGAAGAAAACGTTGGATAGGTCACACGGATTTTCGACGACAAAGCCCGGACTCTGAAGTCCCCTGGTGCCTGACAGTACCACAGAAACCAGTTCAACAGAAAAATCGCTTCCTGAAATTATCTGCTAGTGGTTTTAGTGGATCCTCAACTAGGCTTAAAGTAATCGCGGAAAGGGTAGGAAACACGGCACGAAGATCTAAGGTGAACACCAGTGGAAGTGAAAAAGTGTAAAAAGTGTGGCCTTTACACAAGATACCCACACAAACTGCTTCCCAGCCATATCATACCAAAAGATTGTTCCACAATCCCTCCCCAGCCCTTCCTCATCTCATCACCACAACCACAAAAATAACCACTAGCATGTCGAACGCATACCTGGTGTAATTGAACTTTTCGCTCACGTCACGCTCATAAACATCGCCGGCCGCAGAACCACCAACGATTTCAATCGCTTGGCCACCGTGTGGCTTACACCAGCCGAACCACAAACCATTGTGATCGCTTGGCCACCTTGTGGCTTATATCAGCAACGAACTGGAGCAGCGTCCAGCATCCTCCTCCGGAGCAGCAGTCGCGGATTAGGTTAAGAATTCCCTTCGTCTGATATTCCCTCCCTAAAGCTAAGTATAGTTTAAGTTTATTTTGTTTAACGTAATGTAAGGTTCGCTTATACATATATATACTTTTATTATCCTTATTTAGGCAAGACACTCCAACAATAGGGTATAGATATCATACATTGAAACACGCTAAATACTCCGTGGGCGGCGAATATGTGCACATCTTCTACCTCACCCCTGGACCAGTATTCATATTAACCAAATCAATAAATTATATCTCGGTAAGTGAGAAAAGTCTAATTTTTTTTTATATATATGAAGCGAACTATGGAAATTTCTTAAGTTAAGCGATTATAAGAGTAGACCGTTTCTGGTTGGAGAGGCATTTAGGTGTGTATGCATTGCATATACAATTATACAATATAGAATGTCATTTGGTTTGTGCAAGTATTAATCGCAGGGAAATTATGAAGATACAAGTGTAGCCTGTTGGAGAAAAAAAAAATACATAATTATAATGCGTATACGCCCTCCAGCTACAAAATTACTTTCAAAAATAAATAATTTTTAAGTTTAATATTTCCTCAATGTATACAAAACTTCTTCTACTTTTTTTTTGACAATTAGTTAGCACATATCTCTTGTATATTTCCTTTTAGGTTTATATATATTTTTTATCTGGTTTCCTGTATGCATATTGAATTTCTCTGAATATCTTATTAGATGGATGTATTAGGATAGATTTAGTTTACAAAAAAGAATAAAATTTGTTTATCTAATCGATTTGAAGAAATCTTGGGTTCTCATTAGCCGAAAGGTTGCCGGATGGAGTGAACTGTCGCTGTTTTCCTTGTCGGTCGCTCCACTTGTGCATGTACCTTTGTTGGTTTCAGGTCTTAATTTTTTTCTTAGCTTCGTAAACTTGAACATGCAAGCGTGTTAATCCTTGCTATTTGGTGGATGTGACGATGTTCGGGGACGCCCACGAGCAGTTCCCTTTTGATACGTGAGTACCGACCGATGTCAATATAGGGGCGAATATGAAGCTAAGGTGACATATTCGCAATGGACGCATAGCCATGCCTAGTTATGAAGCTATGCAGGGGTGGGTATACAAAGGGGCTGGATATCGAGATGGAAGGATGTAGACTTTGCCGTGTAAATTTTTGTCTAAGACCTTTGTAGTTACGTACACGGCAGAGGACGGGATAGTGACATGCCTTTGTCGGAGGGTCAAACCTCCCTCCTTGCATGTGGGCTGTCCCGAGTCCTTTTAATTCGTTACAAGCATGTAAATGCCAATTCTGTCGGAAGTCTAAAGACTCTCAAGTGTCAACGGATCTGCAAGACCGTGCTAGGTTAGGTTAGGTTAGGTTGACGTGGCTGTCAGCAAGGCCGACACACTTAGACCAGGATTAGGTCCATTGTGGTACCACACAGATCTGGGGATTCCCTCACTGCTCGTTGAACCAATGAGAGCTTCTTATGAAGCGCGAAAGACTTCTGACGCCAGTGTTGGCTAAGTCGTTTGTGTCGTTAAACAAGAAGTCCCCTAGATGGAGATTTCTTTTGTGTGAGAGTGCAGGGCATGTGCAGAGAAGGTGAAGTACAGTCTCCTCCTCCTCCTCGTCCATGCAGCTTCTGCAGAAGTCGTTTGAGTGCACGCCAAGTCTGGAGGCGTGCCTGCCTATTAAGCAGTGTCCTGTGATAACACCTATGGTCGAGCTAATATGCAGTCGGTTTAATGAGATTAGACACTTAGAGCGTCGCAGATCCAGCTTTGGCCAGATTCGCTTAGTCGCTAGACAAGTATTGCTACATGTCCACCTAAGGTTTGTTCTCTCGATTGCTGATAGCTTGAACAAGAGTTTGCATGTAGCGATTGGTATTCCTAAAGAACCTTTATCAGGTAAAAGAGGTAAAGTTGTTCCTTTTTTGGCGAGATCGTCTGCCTTACAGTTACCTGGAATGTCTCTATGTCCCGGCACCCAACAGAGGTGAATGTTGAACTGCTCTGCCATCTCCGAGAGAGATGAGCGGCAATCTTGAGCTACGATGGAATTTGAAGAGACTGAGTCCAGGGACTTAATCGCTGCCTGACTATCCGAGAAGATACGGATATCCTTTGAGGATATCACATTCCTCTTCAGCCACGACAGGGCTTCTTTTATCGCTAAAATTTCCGCCTGGAACACGCTACAGTAATCTGGAAGACGGAAAGAGAGGCTAAGATTTAGCTTTTCTGAGAAAACGCCCCCACCTACCCCATCGCTGGTTTTAGATCCGTCGGTGTAGAAGTGGATCGATTTATCTTCTGCAAATGCATCATCATCCCAGAATGATCTGGAAGGAATGGTGATTTGGAAGTTTTTTCCGAACTGCAGATGGGGTATGGTGTAGTCTATGTTTCTGGGTAGAGACTTAAAGGAGTCCAAAATGATGGAGTGGCCAATCTTCTTGTTGGTCCACTGTGAGGTAGCTTTTAAGCGGACAGCGGAGCAAGCCGCTGTTTGCATGCTGAAAATGTCAAGGGGTATCAGGTGCAACAGAATGTCCAGTGCAGCGGAGGGGGTAGTACGGAGTGCTCCGCTAATGCACAGACACGCTGATCGCTGGACTTTGCCCAGTTTGTCGCGGTTTATAGCTTTATCCAGGGCAGTCCACCAGACGACCACCCCGTAAGTAAGAATTGGTCTAACCACCGCTGTATATAGCCAATGCGTATTACGGGGTTGTATACCCCACTTATTGCCAATGGCTTTTTTGCAAGAGAAAAGTGCTACTGTAGCTTTCTTGACTCTTTCTTGTATATTGGGTTTCCAACTTAACTTCCTATCGAAGATTAGACCCAAAAATTTTGCTTCCTCAGAGAAGGTTAAGCTTGTACCGCTAATAGAGGGAGGGTCAATATATGGGATTTTATATTTCCTGGAAAAGAGGACCAACTCGGTTTTGTGGGGGTTAACGCACAGTCCACACCGATTAGCCCATCTTGTTAGCTTGTTAAGAGCGTTTTGCAGGAGTTCCCTAATGGTATTGAGGTGTTTTCCTGAGACGGCTATAGCAACGTCATCCGCATAGGCAATCACCCTGCAGCCCTCCCCTTCCAGGTTTATCAGTAGTTTATTCACCACCAAATTCCAGAGAAAGGGAGAAAGAACACCGCCTTGTGGCGTGCCTCTACTGACAGACCTCCTAGCAGAAGCAACGGCCAGTTTTGAATTAATAATCCGACTTTCAAGCAGTAGATTAATCAATTCACTAAGCGAGCTATCCACCTTCAGTTCTGTCAGTGCATTTGCGATTGCAGATGTGTTGACGTTGTTAAAGGCGCCTTCTATGTCAAGGAAGGCCACCATGGTATACTCTTTGTGATGAAGAGAGTATTCGATAGTGCGTACTAAGGAGTGAAGAGCGGTTTCCACCGACTTTCCCTTACAGTATGCATGCTGAGCCGCAGACAATAATTGCGGATTTATGTTCGTGCGAAGATGGATATCAATCAATCGCTCCAGCGTTTTGAGGAGGAATGAAGATAGACTAATGGGTCTGAGGTCCTTTGGACTGACGTGGGAATATTTGCCAGCCTTGGGTATGAAAACCACTTTAACTTCTCTCCAAGCCCGGGGGATATGAACCAGGTCTAGACAGCTTTTCAGGATCATCTCCAGCACAGGCAGGATGATATCCGCTGACATTTGTAGTTCGGCAGGTATTATGCCGTCTGGTCCTGCAGACTTGAAGGGTTTGAAGCTATGTAGCGCCCAAGTAAGCTTTTCCCTAGTAATCAGACCGTGAGAGTAAGTTACCTGTGCAAATGACCTGCGAGGGCGTAAATTGCCGGTAATATTAGAGCTGCCTGGGAAATGAGTGTCAAGTAGCAGATTGAGCGATTCCTCGCTAGATGTCGTCCAAGAGCCGTCTGCCTTCTTAAGGCAGCTAGGCATAATTGGATTAGAAGAGAGGATTTTTCTTAGCCTTGATGCCTCAGATGATTCTTCTATTTTGCCACAGAAGAGTCTCCATGAGGATCTTTTGGCTTTCCTTAGTTATTTTTTGTATAGTATGAGGGATTCCTTATAGGAGTCCCAATCGGTTATTGCTTTTGAGCTTTTAGCACGATTGAAGAGTCTTCTGCACTCCTTTCTGAGTGGTCCTAGCTCAGGGGTCCACCAGTGAGGCTTCTTCTTACCCCTGGGTTGTACGAGCGGGCAGGATTCCGCCATTGCTTCGTTAAGGGCCAGGGTGAGTTCATCGACTTTATTGTCGAGCTCATTGGAGTCGCAGGGTGGACTTAAGTGTACAGATTTAATACGATTTTGTAATGTGTCTCTGTATAAGGGCCAATTGGTTTTCCGAGGATTTCGGAAAATGGGTTGACATGGAGGCTCAACGCTTAGGTTGAAAAGAAGATAGCGGTGATCCGAAAAAGAGTGATCAGCCGAAACCTTCCAACCCGTAATCATGTCGTTGATGGTATCGGAGACAAGAGTGATGTCAAGGACTTCTTGTCGGTTTTTGGTAATGAAGGTGGGTTCATTACCTGAGTTACAAACAATGAGGTTAGTACGTAAGAGATATTCAAAAAGTGACTCACCTCTGTTATTGATGTCTGTGCTGCCCCATACGGTGTGATGAGCGTTGGCATCACACCCCAATATGAGGTCAGCTTTCTGCCTCCTTGCTTCTTCGATCAACCTCTCTAGGTTATCACCAGGGAGAGGTCCCACTTGATCGTGGGCGAGATACGCTGATACTAGCCAGAATGATCTACTACCGGTCTCTATTCTTGCCACAGTTGTATCTCGATCGCTGAAATTAGGGAGTAAATAAGCATTAATATTACTTTTCACTAGTATGCACGATCTAGGTTTACCTTTATCGGTCACATACAGTAAGTAGTATCCAGGAGTCCTGAGTCCTCGAACCAGGTTGTTGACAATCCAAGGTTCTTGTATCAGGACGATGTCTTCTGCGCCTTTGGTAAGACGAAGAATAAGTGCGGCCGAAGCCTTTATGGAGTGTTGGAGGTTAATCTGAACTAACTGCAGCATTTTCGCTACAATCAGGCAGAGATGCCTCCACCACGGTGTTATTCAGGCCTTCCAATTCCGAGGACGAGTTGAGAAGCTCGTCTTCACTCAGAAGAGCCTTATCCTGATCTTGATCATCAGTCTCCATATCTGACAAAGCGTCGGTTATGGATGGTGATTCGTTGGTTAGCGAGGGTACATCGTCCTCTAAAGAGGGGAAGGAGATTGAAGCCCCAGGATCTGAGACTACGATCGTAGAGTCAGAGGGAGGAGGAGGAGGAGGGGGAAGTTTACCCGCATCCATTTCATCCTTTTTGTAGACCCGCATTTTGACGTCGTCCCATGCGAATCTTATGATGTAGTCGTTCTTGGCCAGAGGAGCCAGGGTTTCTTGGTTGAGTACAACCACGACACATCTGTAGTCGCCATTCAGCTCTTCCAGTTTGGCAACCTTCCAGTTGTGGGTCGGAAGTGAAGGGTTGCTGAATTTCAGGACTTCCAGGATGTCCTCAGGGGTGGATGGATCCGCAGTGATCCAAATACGAGATCTTGGTCGGCAGGGGATGTCCTCCCTTGCAACAACCTCGAGCTTAGCATCGGGCCACACCTCTCCAAGCCTACTTATTGCAAGCTTGTAGAGATCGGCCGATCTTTGATCATCACACGCGACCAATTTGATGTGGCCTTGATGCCACCCTCCTTCATGTGTAAGCGGAGGAGGTCCGGGATGGTTTTTTATGAAGGAGAAGAAGGAGCGCGAAAGCGCTCTCTTGACCATATCCCACTTCTCATGGGTTATAGACCCATCGATGTCATTGCGGTCGATGACTGCGACCACAATTTTGTCTTTCAAGATGTCACTGAAAGATCTGTGAGGTGTGACAGTGGGAGAGATGCCGGTGTTATGCACTCTCTGCCTCTTAGGAACCGAGCTGGTTCCTTCCACTGACCTCTGACGTTTGATTGACGGGTCGCAGGCCTTAAGGATCTGCTGAGCCCAGTCCAGTTTGGCGATTTGTGCTGGCGTCCTATCCTTCTCCGCGATGGTGCCACACATACGCTGGATTCGGATGGCGTTACGTCGGTGTTTGTATGACGCCGTGGACGGATTATGGTGACGCTTTGTGTTGGTGGAGGGACCATGATGCACAGTCCCACCACCTTCAGGTTTCTTAGGGGCAGCTCTTATGCCGACAGTGGAGGGACCATGATGCACAGTCCCACCACCATCAGGTTTTTTGGGGGCAGCGCTTTTGCCAACCGTGGGGGGACCATGATGCACAGTCCCACCACCAACAGGTTTTTTGGGGGCAACGCTATTGCCGACCGTAGAAGGACCATGAGTTGCCACAGTCCGTTCTGCAGACAGCGTATTAGCAATGAGCGAAGTTGTTGACTTGGTGGGGCCGGCAGAGGGGGGACCATGATTCACAGTCCTCTCTCTGTCGGAAAAGGATTTTTTTTAGCTCGCAACCACTAGTGGAGGGACCATGAATGTCCACAGTTCCAACACTATCTGGTGCCATAAGAGCTAAGCCGGTAGACAGCTTGGTCGCCGTACTACCGCCCGGTTTGAAAAGGGAACCGGCCATAAATTTTTTTGTTTTTGTTTGTTTGTGTTTTTTTGAATTCATGTTGAGATCCCACGAGTCGCGGAGAAAAAAGGTCCATCTGCACAGAGATCCGCATTGTGCAGATAAGGCTGGTTAATCCGGAGGTCGCCAGGTATCCGGATACTCCGTACACGACTGAGCTATTTGATAGACTGGGCCCTCAGCCAGGTTGACTCTCGGCACGGGTCGTATGACACCTTACGTCCAGCCCAGGGGATAAGGAGGGGGAGAGGGAAAAGAACGGGCTGTCCTGTAGAGGCCGCAAAGTAGTACATGTACCACACTTACGTCTCAAGAAAGAGAAGGGGGAGAGAGGGGACGTAAAGTCCTGGTCAGTACTTGGTAAACGCTCGTCAACAGCCTGTCTGTCATGGGTGGCCCTTAGACAACATAGACCGTTGAACCTACGCCTCAAGCCTTCGCACCGGCACCATCGAATGCAATGATGGTACGCACGTCAAGGTGACTGACCCACGCGAAGGAAGACCGTGCTAACGGAGAGCTGCTTCCACTTCGTCTGCTGATACAAAAAATTAAGACCTGGAAAGTGACGTGAAGGAAATTAAAAAGATGTTAAAGGAATATTCCAACAGCATAGTTTATTTGCAGTAAGTACGACAATCTTAGCATGGTCTAATACCGAAATGTTGAAAAAACTAACCGACGAAATTACGGATTTGAAAGGTCAATGCGAGTGTAAAGATGCAACTAGTGTCCGACCGAACATTCGGCTTCGGCTTCGGCCACCTTCGGCTAAAAATATCACCTTCGGCAAAACATTCGGCTTCGGCCAAATGAGACCCAAGTTTTGGCCGAAGCCGAAGGTTTAGTTTATGGATGTCGTGCGTCGTGGTAGGAGCCGAAAAAAATCAATTTCGTTTTTCGCAGAACCGTTATGAATGCACAAGAGCCGGACAGCTGTGGTCGCATCATTAGTGCACAACAAAATCTAAAGATAAGTTCGTGCGCGTATTTGTTCGACCTTGTTTTTTTTTTAGTATATGCATTATTCGGCCATAGCGAGGTATCCGTTGGAACGGAAAATTCCCCGATCTGATTAGAATCGAAGGATTTAGGCTTCGAATACCTGTTCGGAAAAATACCTTGAAGCAAAAATCCTCCGATTCTTATCAGATCGGAGAATATTCCGTTCCAACGGATACCTCGCTAGGGCCGATTATCTAGCTACAATCGTGATCTTTTTATTGTTTTCGTTATCCTTGTACTTGTAGAAGACGCTTAAAAAATAGAAATAAAACCCAAGTAAGGACATATTCGTATTGTTAGTATATATATGATATTTTCAAAAATTATCTGCGATGGATCGCAATACCACTTCCTATCGCCACGAACTCACAAGATCGAATGCGATAGCAGACTCCTTTTTTCTCCATCCTTCCTTACAACGAGGTACGGACGAATTCACGTTCCTTCGCAGAGAGTGAATAGTGCAGAAATACTTCGATCCTTTGTTACACTGAATTCTCCAACACGGCCATCCTGCAAGTTCATCACTCTTGATGAATTAAAAGCTTTACCAGTAACAAACATAATTGAAGTATTTATTGTATTCAAAGATAAGACAATTAATAACCCACATATTGATTATTTTCTCATTTCATTGCATTTCTCAACTCAATCCTCTGCTTATTCCTCCTTCTCGTTGCATTTCTGACTTTCTCTGTCTATAAGGTCATTCATCCGATATTTCAGAACCCTGTAAAAAATTGAGCTTATTAGCTTTAATCATCCCAGTCATATGTAGGTACTAACTACAAACAGTTACGATGTAGACTTAATCAATCTTGAAAAATATCATAGCTCATAGGCAATCTTGAGCCTATCTATGATCTTAGAACAAAGTAGCTACATAGCTCCGAGGCAATGTTTAGCTTGTCTATAATTTAAAACAAAAGTAACTATATAGCTCAGAGGCAATTTTTAGCTTGTCTATAGTTTAAAACAAAAGTTACTACACAGCTCAGAGGCAATTTTTAGCTTGTCCATGATTGAAAATAAAAGTTACTACATAGCTCAGAGGCAATTTTTTCTTGCTTGTCTATAATTCAAAACAAAAGTTACTACATAGCTCAGAGGCAATTTTTCTTGCTTGTCTATAATTCAAAACAAAAGTTACTACATAGCTCAGAGGCAATTTTTAGCTTGTCTATAATTTAAAACAAAAGTTACTACATAGCTCAGAGGCAATTTGTTCTTGCTTGTCTATAATTCAAAACAAAAGTTACTACATAGCTCAGAGGCAATTTTTAGCTTGTCCATGATTGAAAACAAAAGTTACTACATAGCTCAGAGGCAATTTTTCTTGCTTGTCTATAATTCAAAACTTAAATATTTTTTTTTTTTTTAAATATTAACCTGTTTCACTTTTAGCTGACATATCCTCTTCCAGCGAAATAGGGCGAATTAACTCCCTGGCAGCAACGACGACAGTTCTACCTCCACTTTTTTTTATCTTGTACCGATCGTTCCCCAATATTCCGACAATTTCATACGGTCCTCGAAAATGTACCTCTAACTTGGACTTACGTATCTGAGGACTTTTGTAAACTACCTGGGTTCCAATTTCCAAACGCGTTGGAAAGCATTTGCCCTTGTCAAATCTCGTTTTAATTCTCAAAGCATTTTCTTGGATGCGATCATCCGAAAGAGCACGTATGGAACTGATGTCTTCATATTCAGGCTCTATATTTAATTGAGCAAGCATAGCACTGACTTCCGGCGTTCTTCCATCAACACCTGTCAAAATCTTTAATGGTGACAACCCAGTAGTTTTATTAACAGTCGTATTTAATGCGAGTTGAACACGGCTGACATAACTCGTCCACTCAATGTTGACTTCTATGTTCGTTCGCAACAAATTGGCAATGGTATCCACATAACGCTCCACTTGCCCATTGGCTCGACTTGTCCCAGGAGCAATGGTATGGTGTTCAATACCATACGATTTACAAAGGTTGCTAAAATCAATGCTCGTGAAATTTGTTCCCTTATCACTAATAATTCTGCATGGTTCCCCGAATAGCATTATGAAGTCAGCCAAATGACGAACAGTTTCTTCTGCTTTTAAGGATTTACATGGCAAAAGCAGTAAGAATTTTGTAAACGCATCCACTATAACCAAGAGATACCGACCATCGCTCTTGTCCTTTCCATGAAATGGTCCCATACAGTCAGCATGAATTGTATGAAAAGGAACTGGCTTCTTATCAATTGGGTGCAACTCGCACTGTTTTTTTCCTGATGGTCTTTTGGCTACTAAACAAATCACAAAAGATTCCACAAATTTACGAACGTTTCTAGTCATTGATGGCATCCAGAAATGTGTTTTATCCCATCCTATATGACAATTGCCGCATTAAAGCCAATCGACATCGCTTTGGAACAAAAAGCTTTTCTCCATCTTTTGTTATTCGATATAGTAAATTGTTTTTCATCATGTAGTTGAATGTTGTATTTCCATCATTTTCCTTTAATCTATCGATGATTTCGGCAATATCAGGATCAAAAGACTGTTCAATTTGTAACCAGTTCTCCGACAGGCTATTTAGATGGTTGCAAGTCCTGACTGGAATATTTCTGCTAAAGTAATCTGCGTGCTGCATAGAATTTCCTTTTCTGTACAATATGGTAAAACTTAAGTCTTATAAATAAATCCACCACCTAGCAATTCGTGGTAATAGATCCTTTTTATCCTTGGTGGCTTTAAGAGCATTACAGTCTGTGACAAGGGTGAATTGAATTCCAAGTAAGTAGGTTCGGAAATGCTTTATTGCATTTACCACAGCAAGCGTTTCCAGTTCATAGCTATGATACTTGGCTGCATATGGTTTTGTTGCTTGGCTGTAGTATGCAACTACATGAAGCTCAGTATCTATTCGTTGGAAGAGAATAGCTCCATATCCAATCGCACTTGCATCGGTATGTAGTTCGGTGGGCAAATCCGGGTTAAAAATGACAAGCAGTGGTCTCTTTATTAGCTGATTTATTATATGCTGTCTGGCTTCTTCACATTCTTTTGTCCATTCAAATTTTATTTCATTTTTAGTTAGTGCAGTAATGCATTTTGTTTTGGCTGCAAATTCTGGTACAAACTTTCTGAAATAACTACCGAGCCCCATGAACTGTCGACTTCTTTTATGGTCTGGGGTATAGGTGACTTTTCCAGGGAGCTGATTTTCGATTTGCCAGGCCGTATACCTTCGGCTGAAATTTCTCGTCTGCAGGAACATACATTTACTCAAGTTCAAAGAAAACCCACTTTCTGTTAATGCAAATAGGACTTTATCTAACCGACTGATTCCTTCTTGAACATTTTTTGAAGGAATGAGTATATCGTCCAAGTACACCAAAGCAATCGTGTCCTTCAGAGAGCCTAGTGCCTTGTTAATAGCGCGCTGAAACACTGAAGGAGCGTTAGCCAGTCCGAAAGGCATACGCAAATATTCAAACTGCCCATCCGGGGTAACAAAAGCTGTTTTATGTATCGAGTTGCTTTCTATGGGGATTTGATGGAAGCCGGAAGCCATATCCAACGATGTAAAAAATTTATTTTGAGAAAGTTGATCAAGCTGATCCTCAATTCTCGGCAAAGGATATCTATCTTTTATAGTGATTCGGTTGAGGGCTGGATAGTCAACGCACATCCTGTGCTGTCCATTTTTCTTAGATATCAAAACAATTGGACTAGCAAACGAAGAGTTACTGTCTCTAATAATGTAAATTATTCGCCGTATATTTTGGAATTTTCTTTCTCAAAAGGGAAGAACCGTCAATATCCATTCGTATTTCTAGCGAAGGATCATTAAGAATATCTCGTCCAATCACAATTTCACTCTTAAGATAGGAGTGATCAATTATGTGAAATGATACGCTGACTTCCACCGTCGCGAAAGATACAAGCAAAACTACTTTTTCGGTTAATATTACTGGATTTTTAGCGATTCCCTGAACAGCAATATGGTGTTGGATTTTGTTTGCAGCTATTGCATTTGCGATATCCACCCTCATTAAAGGACAGTCAGAACCTGTATCCAAAATACAGCGATAGCATTTTCCATAAATGGTAACCGAGGTTGTATTATTCGGTTTAGCAGTATCACTGCACAAACCAACTTTCTTATGGTCTAACCTTTGCTTTGCCCAACAAATTTCTTCCCGGTGTCCAAGTTTTCCGCAAAATGAGCACTTTGATACTATCTTTTTTCTTTGCCCAGACTCAGTTGAAGTTTGTATGCTGTGCTGGTAGAGGGAGAGTTAAATTTTGAGCAGTTTGCCCTTAAGTGCCCCGCTAACCCTCAGCCGAAACATCGTTTGTCATTTTCGAGACGAGGACGTTTGGAAGGGATAAAGACGTTATTAGAACTTCTCCCCGAGTCAACGCTTCGAAATTTTTTTTTTTTGACATTCACGAATTGATGACAAGTGTTCAGTTAGATCCTGAGTAGTTTTGGGCATGACAAAGGTTAGTGAATTTCTCAAGCTTATGTCGGAGATACATCCTACAATAATCCGCACTATTTTGTCCTCTGGTATATTGAAAGGCAGTCGATTAATTTGTCCCACTTTATCCATTACAAAATCAGCATATGATGAACACGCTTCGCTTTCAATATTCGTAACGTTACGTAGCTGCTCAACTATGTTCGATCCACTCGAGAACGTATGAACTAAAGACGCTTTAAGGTCCGCCCAGGAGTAAATTTGGTAGCCATGTTTTTCATACCATTCTTTTCCCCTACCTAATAATGCAGCTCTAATTCTTGGGATTATGGCATAGTCGTGTAGGCTATCTCGAATGACCTTGGCCTGAATATCCTTGCACCACCTATCTACATCCACTCTTGAATGGTCAGGATCAAAGCAAGGGAACCCAACCGAATCTTCTTTTGTTTGTTGCTGTGACGCCTTCAAGATTTTATTTATGGCGTCACCTGCTATTATTAACTGCTCCTCTTTAGCAGCACCAGTTTGTCCATCTGCACCATCAACACTTGTCCCGTGCAGCATTGTTATCACAAAATGGCAAATGATACAAAAAGGAAAAGTAAATAACTCACCCAAAGAATACGACAGCTATGCAGTTAAAATAAGTTTCAGACTTGACCCTTTTGTTTCCGTTGTACTCACACGGACACTATAGTTTTAAATCAAAAAAAAAATCAACAGTGAAAAGGGTCAGATTATTCAGCCTTCGGTTGCACAGCACTCTCACACAATAACAAGAATGTGAATCCAGAGAAATATAACAGGACTGATGTGACGCCAAACACTTTGTTTTTTTTTCTTTTTGTATACTCGAAAAATAAAATTTCAAGACTCTTATCGACACATACGGTATGGTGGTTTTCTCCCGAAGGACACACACGCGCACTCCACAGAAAAACAAGCGCAGGTCAAATGGACCTTTTTTCGATTTAAGGATCTTTCAACGTCGCGCAGGACAGGAAATTATTGTTTTGTTTTCTTGAATTTTCATTTCCTTGTACTCGAACAATTAAATCACGAGACTGTTGTCGACACAAAGGGTATGGTGGTTTTACCGCCAAAAACACACACGCGCACTCCACAGCAAAACAAGCGCAGGTCAAATGGACCTTTTTTTCCAATTTAGGGATCTTTCAACGTTGCGCAGGACAGGATATTATTGTTTTGTTTTCTTGAATTTAACTTTGTTGTTTGGACATTGGGCTAATCCCACTTCTGATGATATTTTCAAAAATTATCTGCGGTGGATCGCAATACCACTTCCTATCGCCAAGAACTCGCAAGATCGAATGCGATCGCAGACTCATTTTTTCTCCATCCTTCCTTACAACGAGGTACGGACGAATTCACTTTCCTTCGCAGAGAGTGAATAGTGCAGAAATACTTCGATCCTTTGTTACACTGAATTCTCTAACATATATATAGACATATGTATCTACCTACAAGTTACTGTTTATCCGCTTTTAAATCGAGTGCAAGATATAGTTTAGTTTTGGCGATTTTTGTATTTTAATTTTATTTTTATTTTAGGTAGGTTCATTATGACATCGGCTGAGTTCGTAATTGTAAAACTTCCGCAGTACTTACTGCCAAAATTGCGTTCATAAAAATGTAAATAAACAGCATAAGCTCTGCGTGAGCATGGCAACACTTGTGTTCATAAAAGTAAAACGACAGTCAATGTGCGGTCAACTTGGCATTTGTTTTTATTCTGTTGCTGAATTTGCACGAAAATGGCAGAGGAGCAAATGTGAGTATTTTTTAATTAAATTTATTTATAATTGTAATATTATTTTGTTTTCTTAGCTTTTAATATGAAATTAATTATCTTTCTTTCACAGGACTGTAAATGAGTCCAAACTGTGGTCTGATGCTAACGCCAAACTAGTCATTTCTATTGGGTTAGGAATGGAATCGGAATTTGTAGCTGGGCGGAAGAAGAAAAGCGTTCTTTAGGCAAGAAATAAGAAATAGTTTGCCCACGTTTGCTTATGATAGGGAGGATATCATAAGAAAGTTCCAAAATCTAAAAATTCAAAACTATCCATTAGGTTTAGTTGATCTTCTGTTCAATCTGGCAATTTAATATATTTTTTTTCTTAGCTTAAACAACAATCTGGTTGTATGAATAAAGTATTTCAAAGTTGAGCCTTTAGCAATATTGAATTAACAGCTTATTTCTTTAAGAGAGCAATTATTTGCAAGCTTCCAAATAGTGAGGTAGACTGCCGGCCTCATATCTATTTTCGGCCCTCCGCAATTTGAGTTTTTCCAAAATGGCTTAAGTTCGTTCAAAACAAACTGTTGGAAGTTCTGTGTAATTTCTGTAAGAAACTGTTATGAATACAAAGGGGCTTACTTGAAATGTAGACCTGGTCATCCGAAAATGGTTTTGAAAAATGTCATCCGGAAATTCCTTGATGGTTTTTAAGGAAATTTTTATTTAGGTATTCGAATATGCCTTATTAACATCGTTCTAAAGGTTTTGATATTCAAAAACATTATTCTTCTTCGGTTTTTTAATTTTCTTATTTCTGCCAATTTTTGTCCCATGTTTTCAAAAACGGTTTCTTCCGCAAAGCTTAGAACAATAAGTAAACATTTTTTTGTTGATAGCCATTTTTTTAAATGTATGTACTACAAATCAAATCAAAAGTTTCTAACAAATAATTTATATTTCTCAGTAAGATGACTGCACACATGCAGTTGTAATTTTGTTCATAAACCTATTTGAGCATATTTTAGGCGGGGCATAGGCAACACAGCCTGCAATTACGAACTCAGCCATCTTTGGGACAAAGGCCTCTCTGGGAATATTTTTCTAAAAACAATGATAAAAACTTCCAAAAAAATTATTATTTTTTTTCACTTTTAGTCAATCTTAAACGGAAATTCTTTAAGATATTAAAGCTTCGGCTTCGGCTTCGGCTTTGGCCGAAGGTTGTTGTTTAGCCGAACATTCGGATTCGGCTTCGGCTAGAAACCGACCTTCGGTCGGTCACTAGATGCAACGATAACAAACATGCAAATGAAAATCAACCAGCTTGAACAGCAGTTAATTTAAAATAGCATTGAAATTAAAATTGTTCCGTTTCAACCGAACGAAGATTTAGTTGAAATAATCAAAAACATAGGCGAAACAATTGACTCCAGTTATGGAGACCGCTATAAATAACATTTACCGCACAAACACCAAAATCGAACAAAATGAGTCAAAAATAATTGTTTCCTTTACAAACAAATACTGCAAAAATAGCATATTAATGAAATTACGCGCACGAGGTCCTCTAAAATTGCACGAAATATTTAAAACCGAAAAACAAACAATTTACATAAACAATCAACTTACTTCCACAAATCGGCACATAATATGGCTGTCAAAAAATCAAGCGAAGGTTGCTGGGTGGAAGCATTGTATATAAACTCTATGGTACTATAATGAAGACCATCGACGGGGTCGCCATCTGGTGGTCTAACATGGCATGTTACCTTCCACATGCCAATGCACAAACCATTATATGGATTGCAAAACTGTATCGCATTCATGTTCATCCAATTCCCCAAAAAGAATGAAGATGAATGTTTATTTACATTTGGAAATGGTTCGGTGGCTCTGGCTTTGTCGTTAGAAAAGGATGGATAATAATAGGTTTTTATATAGCAAGAAAGACACCAGTTTCGTGTTTTGTTTTCATAAATACATGATTGCAGGTGTGTGTTTGTAGTGACTATGCATTGCAAATTGTTCACCTATGTGTGTAAAAATAAAATTAAATTTCGGTGTTGGATGGGAAATTGTTCAAGTAAATTACTTTTTCTTGTTATTTCGTGTTTGCGCTTTTTTGAAGGTGAAGGAATTATTATCGGGTAGACTTATGCCATATTATTTGTTTGCTCTCATGGAAGTTTGGGGTAGGTTATGTTTTCTGGTATTTAATGCAATTGGTAATTGGTATGTATGTACATGGTCGTTGAATGAGAGTCGCATTTCATCGGTGAGGATTCTAAAATGATTTTTTTTATAATTCATATTTCCAAGTGCAAAATGGGTGCTGCGGGTATTCATGAACAACTGAAATTGGTTTATTTATTGACCTTGTAAAAGGACATGCAAATTTGGGAGTAGGCATGCTCAAGGCTACATTGCGAACGAGCCTTAAGGGTTTCCACTTTAAAAAGAAAATCGTTTGTTGACTTATTGGTGGTGCTTGTCTGCGTTGGGGTGGATCTTGCCCCCACACTCAACCAAACCTACCACAAAACACATATCATGCCAAAAAGGTGCTTACTGTTTTACCAAAATCGGACGGACGTCCACCACACTGAAAGGCGCTACTGATGACGATGCAGCGTAGCCATTACCCTCCCAACCTGGAAATCCGGTGGCCAGACAATGGATTTCCCCAAAGATGACTGCTACTCAACCATCAGACCATTCCCACCGAATGATCTTTAGCACACCCTATCGCACCCCCTGAAAAATAATTTACCAACCTACCATGATCCTTCTGATCATAGCAAACATAAAGAAATAATACGCTCAGAAATTATCATTCAACTTAAGTAAATACATTTATTAATTGTACGTATATATATATATATATGCAAGTATGACTTAGATACAAAAGAACAAAAAAAAACTATTCAAAAAAACTAAATCCTGTTTTCTTTGCCCGTCTGATTATGGAAAGATAACCATTTATTCATCTCTATGCAATTTACTCCACTTTCCCTACCTAGTTAGAGCTCTTCATGGATTTTTGCCATGGCGACTGCACATGTGTGCACCCTTGCATTTCTTGGCCAAATGAGGTCGGTTTTTTTTCAAATCGTCATTGAATCGGTCCAATAAGTTGGCATAATATTCCCCATTGATTGTTCTTCCCTTTTGAAGGTAGTCAATGTGGATTATCCCGCGTGCATCCCAAAAAACAGTCGCCATAACTTTATTGGCTGACAAACCCACCTTGGCCTTCTTTGGCGCCGATTCACCCTTAGAAACCCACTGTTTTGACTGTTGTTTGGTCTCTGGTGTGTTGTGATGGATCCATGTTTCGTCCACGGTTACAAAACGGCGCAAAAACTCCTCCATATTGCGATTAAACAACGCCAAACCTTCCTGTGAAGTTGTTACACGATTGCGTTTGTGGTCGACTGTGAGCAAACGCGGCACCCATCTTGCGGAAAGCTTTCTCATGCCCAAGTGATCATTCAAAATTGAAACCACTGAGCCATGCGAGATCCCTACGGCTTCCACAATCTCTCGCACTTTCAATCTTCGGTCGGCCAACACCATATCGTGAATTTTTTGATTGTTTCGGGTGTAGAGACCTCAACTGGGCGTCCAGGACGTTCGGCATCTTCAGTGCTTGTACGGCCACAACGAAATTCAGTAAACCACTTTTTTACCAATGAAATCGATGGTGCAGAGTCCCCATAGTATTTTTCAAGCTTAGCCTTGGTCTCGGTAATGGTTTTTTTCCCAAGAAATAATGCTTAATAAGCACACGAAATTCACTTTTTTCCATTTTCTCCTCAAATTAGTGAGTAGTCTGATAAAAATAGCTGTCAAACACAAACTAACTGACGCAGCAAGTTTAAATTTTGACGGGAATCAACTGACAGATGCCTGTTGAGAGGAGCAGTGTTGCCGTTTCAGTAAAGAGGTCAGAAATTCAAAAAGTCACGGACTTATTGACCCGCCCTCGTACCTACATTATGTACAAACATAAAATGAACACTTAGCTATCTTTTCTGAAACACGTGAATTCCTTGATTTTTCTTTGGTTTCCTTTTTTTGTCGTTTATGTGTGGCTTTGGTGTATCCCAATTTGGACTAGACACTTAAATAATTCGCTGTCTGGGATTAAGGATTCCCATGCGCCCGAGAAATGTGTCTGGACGAGGATTGCAGAAACAGCAAAAAGGGCGAGTTGGATGAGTCGTTTATTTTTCGGCGGTCACGATCACATTAATTATCGGTGACCGCCAATTGACATTCAAAATTGTATTGTCCCCTTCTTCTATTTCTTTATTATTTATTTTGGATTTTAGGTTTTTACTTCCACTGCCTTGTTTTAAGGGCTTTATTAAAAAAAATCAAACTATACTCTACTCGCACTAACATTTAAATAAGGGCGAAACTACTTAGCTAGTTGTGAAAACGTATATACCTACATATGTACAAACATAAATTGAATAGCTATCTTTTCTGATACACGTGAATTCCTTGATTTTTCTTTTGTTTCCTTTTTTTTTGTCGTTTATGTGTGGCTTAGGTGTATCCGAATTTGGACTAGACACTTAAATAATTCGCTGTCTGGGATCAAGGATTCCCATGCGCCCGAGAAATGTGTCTGGACGAGGATTGCAGAAACAGCAAAAAGGGCAAGTTGGATGAGTCGTTTTCGTACAGGTTTATTCCATCTAGGTACATATGTCCTATGCGCATTGTTTAGCGGCGTCAAATTTATTTTTCAGCGGTCACGATCACATTAATTATCGGTGACCGCCAATTGACATTCAAAATTGTATTGTCCCCTTCTTCTTTTTCTTTATTATTTATTTACTTGAACTGTCTTGTTTTAAGGGCTTTATTTAAAAAAAATCAAACTATACTCTACTCGCACTACTGTGTCTTACGGATAAACTACACCTCGAATGTGCCTCGGGTGAGTTTCTTATTTTAATTAATCCACTTCTGTCCCGTATCCAACACATCGTTCGATTTGCTATGTACTATAGGTAGCCGCTATTTTAATGTGAATGGTGGATTCACAATTCCCTTCTATTCATACGGTTTGTGTACTTACTACATAAATAAATTCGGACTAGTTAAGACAAAAATACATGGGCAAATTGGAACGGATTGACAGGTACACTGCAAAACACAGAGTGACAGATCACAAAAAGGATTGAGATTAGAATGGGTTTGTATTTTGTAATCTTGTTTTATTATTAAATTTAAACGTTTTCAGGTGACCATAACAGCCTCGAGTATTCGTTGAAATGCTGACGTTATAACTCTAATGTCTGTGGCCTCTTCTTGAACAGGTGGACGTTATCTACCAGTGGTGGTAAAATCTTATCCTGGCTTAAGCCTACACTAGGCCCAGGTGGAGTACGACTAACTATTGGCCTGGATTCCATTGCTCTTGAACGGGGAGTTATTTTTCGAAAAGTGGACGAATTTCTCAAATTACTCGGTCTTCCTCTAAAACGTGTATAATAGGAAATTTCAGATTTTAAATACAACTTCAAAAGTTTTTAACTTTCAATATCTTTTAATAAATCTGTATTAAAAAAAATACATGCATAATTTGGGGTCAGCGCGGCCGGTGCTAAATTCGATATCAAATAAGATATTAAATTTGTTAAGATTAGATACAATATGCTTAAGAGCAAGATATTTATCTTGGTAAACAGACGGACTGTGCAAATCAATGCACACAATACAAACAAGACTGTATATAATTGGCAACTATAGGTAACATAGTAGCAGCATAGTCCAGTGTAATAACTACCAGACAATGGACTATACTTTAAAAGAATTAGGATTTATATATTATAAAAATGTTCATATGCACAGTTTATCCTTTCACGAATAAAATTAGACCAATATGAATACAAAAAGCAGTTCAACTCTTTCCGATATCCAAGAGTTGCAACGCGGATTACAATTAAAACTATGAATATACTCGGACTATACTAATGAAAGTCATACTCAACTTGAACCGCCAAGAGACACAATAGATCACTCTACAATTGCTGGAGCTTAGCTTAAAGATCTAGAGTTAGCCAGCATAATCTTTGTAGTGATGTTCTGAATGCCTCGAATTATATCTAATGTTAGAACATGTTTAATGCAAAAGAGAAACAAGCAAGCAGCCTCCACCTTTAAGCAAAAAATACCATCAAGTGACCTTCTTCAATGCTTCATTGAAAATGTACATGGACTTTAAAATATATACATACCAACATTTTCACATGTAGATTAAAGATAAATAAACTTGCGCAATACTCCTATAAAATATGTCGTTCATCGAATTTAGCAATTTAGCTCTACACAAAACAACACAAATTCTTACTATCAATTTAAATATTCATCGTATAGGTACAATACTGACACAAAATAAATTACTTCATTATTTTATAAATTAGATCGAATATTTCTAAATCAATAACAAAAAAAAATTATAGAAATCGATACCTTTTGTGACAAGATATAGCCGAAACAGTGGGAGTCTAAAATGCGATAAACTCATAATACCTATCTCATTTGATGAAAAATACCGAAATCAAATTTTATTAAATTTTTCCTTTCAATCGAATTGCCTCTTCCATCATACATTCTACTCGCAGACGAAGAAGCCAGATTTCTTATATTTCCATCATCTCCCTCTCATCAAGCATACTACTTGCCGAAGCGAAGGCAACATTGCAAATCATCAAAAGTATTCGGCTGTTAGACAGAAAAATAAAAAAAGGTGTGAGCCACGCTGCACTCACGGTATATATTTTTTTTTTTTTTTTTTTTTTTTTTTAAATCCCAAGTGTTTATTTTTATACATCTGTCTAAAGCGACACTAAGTACATATAAGTAAGTAAGTAAGTAAGTAAGTAAGAAATTCATTTATTTAATATTTTCTTATTACATAAGTTACAAGATAGAATGAATTTTAAAGCTATGGCTTAGCCGTCAGCTTGGTTAGCAAAATGCTTATACATGTACCTACATTTGTTACTTTAACAATATAGTTATTTTTTTAATAAACTTAATCAATCATAATACTCTGTTATTAATAGCGACCTGTATTTGTAGATGGATTTAATATAATAAAATAACTTTTTCCAATCACACTCGTTCAGAATTTGTATTGTCTCCTGCATGGTAAGGAATTTTTTTCCGAAGTAAGCTAGTCTCTGTGGTTTGTAGATTGGACAAACACTAATAATGTGAAAGCAGTCTTCTTTCGCTTTTAAGTTGCAAATATTACAAAACTGGTTGAAGCTTCCATTATATGGGCTGCCATTTAAACCAATCAACTCACACCTTGTTTTGAAAATAAGAGATATTTCACTATAGTTGAGTGAGTCATTGAAATAGTTCTTATCCTTTAGATTGAAGTTCAGGTGAGAATACAATACTCTGCTATCTGATTCACGAGCTTTCTCTATAAATCGCACACGAATAGCATCTTCATTTTTATTTATTATTCGATAAAGTTGGTTCTTTAAGTTGTCCAGGTTGTTTAGATCGAATGAAATAGTTTCTCCACACGCGTTTCCAATTCTTAACCATCTTAACGCCCACCAGTCCTTGTTTCTTAATTCATAAGATAGCATTTTTTTGGTTATTCGGGAGTCTGGATACGAACCTATTTTAATGATTTAATCCGCTTGCGATTTGAGAGTGCTTGTAAAAAGCATTGGAAGACCCGTTTCCAAATAGATTGTGTAGTTCGGCGATTTCATTGGTAAGTTGAATAATTTTTTCAAGAAGTTCCTGTGGAATTTCTCGATTACTTCGTACTCGTCTGATCCCCAAACTTGAGAGGCGTAACAAAGAGTTGATTTAACAACTGAATCAAATATTCTGTATTTCGTTGAGAGGAGAATCCGCTTGTTTGCAAAAACATTTTTCCATGATAGATTCACTAAGCTTTGGGAAGACTTGGCTTTATCCGTTAGATGTTTACCAAATTCTAGGGTTGGGTTCAGTTTCACTCCTAAATATTTGAGTTCCTTCACAATCTCTAATCGGCTTCCATTATAAAACCATCTATTTCCACTTTGCACTCGTGGTGAACGGGAAAAGACCATAATTTTAGATTTTTCGGTGTTGATGGTTAGTCCCCATTTATTGCAGTAACTGGCTAGTCGATTTATCATCAATTGGAGATTTTCAGGAGATTCAGAGAGTAGAACAAGATCATCGGCATATAACAAGACATTGACCACGGTATTAGCAATTCGTACTCCACCAGGCAAATCTTTTTCTATGTCGTTTATAAATAGAGAAAACAATAAGGCACTAAGAGGACATCCTTGCTTTACACCAGTCTGTGTTTTAAACCATTCTGAGAAATCCTTTCCATCCCAGACTGCTGCACTTGTTTCGGCATACATTTTTTTAATGGTCTTAAGAAATTTTGTAGAGATACCCAACTGAGACAGTTTATAGAAGAGTGCACTTCGGCTAACAAGATCAAAAGCTGCCTTGAAATCTACAAAAAAGCTATACATTTTCTTGTTTCTGGCTTGAAAGGCTCTTATAATCGCAGATAATGTGAATATTTGGTCAACGGTTGAAAAGTTTTTTCTGAATCCAGCTTGACGCTCTGTCAGAATATTTTTTTCATCTACCCATTTTTCTAATCGTCCTACAAGTATGCCACAAAATATCTTGGCTGACACATTCATGAATGAGATTCCCCTGTAGTTTTCTACGTTTTCCAGCGAACCCTTTTTGTGGATGGGGAATATTACAGACTTCTTAAACGATGAAGGGATGTCTGCACTCGAGAACACACTGTTGAAGAGAACTTTCAAATAGTTGATTAAGGTTGGACTAGCATTTTTGTAGAATTCGTACGGAATCCCATCTTCGCCTGGCGCCTTTCCATTTTTGGATTTCATGATAACAGCATTAATTTCGTCAGTTGTTACCTCCCATCTAGGGAATCGTCGAAAATGAGGGGGTCCGCATACGAGAAAGAAAGGTTTGAGTTATCCAGTAGAAGATGTTTAAAATATATGGATAGATCATCAGCAGATACTCCTGTACCTATTTGATAAACTGTACCTTTAATCTCCCTTGCTATTCTCCAGAAGTCCTTTGAAGACTTGGTTTTACTAAGTAAGAGAGCTTGCTGATTATCGAAGTCAGTTTTCTTAGCTAGGCATAGATTTTTGTAGTGGGTATTCACTTGGTTATACCACTTTTTAACATCAGGGTCATTACAAGTTCTCCAGACACGCAAAAGGGCAAATGATTTCTTCCTAGCATTTATGCATTCTCTATGAAACCATTTTTGTTTAAATATAAAGTACATATATTTTAAGGACGTGTTTAGGGATGTGACATATATTTGATTTGTGACCAAATCATTCGAATGACTAGGAAGTTAGTATTATTACAATTTCTAATACATATATAGATACTTAAATACAATTTGGTGTTTTTATTTTTTATATGGTCAAATCAATAGGTCTTGTTCTTTTCAGCCGTCTTCTGTTTAGCATTTCTTGTGTTGGGAGGGTGTTGACATCGCTGTTTGAGTTTGAATTTAATCTTGCTAAGTGCCGTTTACTCGTTTTGGATACTTCTTGGGCTACCGTGAGAATTTGAAGATCTTCATGAATATCGTTGTTTGTAATATACCATTCAGCATCAACTATTGTTCGTAGTATTTTAGATTGTTGTCGTTGGATTATGTTTGTGTTTGATTTTTTTGCTGTTCCCCAGATTTGAGCTCCATATGTCCAGATTGGTTTAATGATTGCCTTATATAATAGGATTTTGTTGTTTATGGATAATCGTGAGTCTCGTTTAAGTAGCCACTATAGTTGTCTGAATTTATTTTTCATTTGGTTCCGCTTCTGTTGTATGTGGTGCTTCCAAATTAGCTTGCTGTCTAAATAGATTCCTAGATATTTGGCTACCGTGTCAATACAGATGTCTTTGTTGTTGATTTTTAGTGGTTGGGGTGTGAATTTCGTTTTTGTAGTAAATATAACTTGGACTGTTTTGTCTTCATTTATTTTAATGCGCCAGTCATCAAACCATTTGAAAGTGTCGTCTAGAATTGTTTGTAGTCGCCTGTTTGCTGTTTGTAAGCATTTGTGGGAGTAAAGCAGTATGGTGTCATCAGCAAAAGTGGCGATCATCGATGTTGTCTGTGTTGGAAGAGGAATGTCTCTGGTGTAGAGATTATACAATAGTGGGCCTAGTACACTGCCTTGTGGGACCCCAGCTCGTGTTTTGTATAGTTTTGAGTGATCGTCTTTATACTTGACATAGAAATGTCTATCAGTTAAGTAACTTTTAATCATTAGATAGAAGTCCGATGGCAGAAGATTTTCTAGTTTTAGCAGTAGGCCAACGTGCCATACGGTGTCAAACGCTTTAGCGACGTCAAGGAATACTCCTACACAGAATCTTTTTTCCTCCAAGTCAGTTGAGATTTTGTTAGTCACTGTGGGTATTTGCTGGATTGTCGAGTGTTGTCTTCGAAATCCGAACTGATGGTTGGGTATTGCATTTAGCCTGTTCAATATGGGTGCCATACGGTCAGATAATAGTCTCTCAAAGATTTTAGACAGGACAGGAAGCAGGCTGATTGGTCTGTATGATGTTGTTTTAGTTGCATCTTTTCCAGGTTTCGGTATAGCTATTATTTCGGCAACTTTCCATACTTTTGGAAAATGCTTCAGGTTAATCATTACGTTATATATGTTTCGCAGATGTTGCAATGCTTTTATAGGTAGTTTGTTGAGTAATTCTCCTGTTATGAGGTCATATCCGGGTGCTTTTTTGTTGTCAACTTTGTATCTTATGCATCGTTTTATTTCACTTATTGTTACGTTTTTAATTTTTAGGTTATTAGTCCTGTGGGGTTGTAGTTGTGGAATTTTAGTGCCGTCATCATTGGAGAATGTTTTCCAGAAGTGTTCCGCTAGGGTGTTTGCTTTCTCATGATTTCCTCTGGCCCAGTTTCCATCTGTTTTCCTCAGAGGTGGATAGTGAATTGTTTGGTTTTTAATTTGTTTTGTTGTTTTCCAGAGTGAGTAGTTTGTTTCAGAAGTTGGAGTCAGGTTTTTTAAGTATTTTGTCAAGTTATTATTTTGGTTTCTCTTTAGGGTTTCCTTTAGATTTTTGATTGCTTTGTTTAGTTTTTGTTTGTCTGCCGGTGCTCTTGTAAGCTGCCATCTTTTCCTAAGTTTCCTTTTTTCTTTTATTATTGTCTTAATATGGTCTGGGGTAAAATTTGCGTTTGTTTTCGGTTTATTTTTTGGTGTTGTCCGGTACGCAGATTCGTTAATCATGTCATTGAAATAAATGATTGATCTTTCAATGTCTATGTGTGATTTCAGAGGTATATTGGTTTCTAAATTTAAGTCCAAGAATTTTTGGAATGCATCCCAGTCGGTTTTGTTGTTATAGAGTTGAGGATTTTCAATGGTGGGTGTGATGTTGCATGAATAATCTAGTATAACAGGCGAATGGTCGGATGAGAGTTCGAAACAGGATGTTATTTTTAGTTTGGAAAGACTGACGTTTTTTATTACACAGAAGTCAAGTAAGTCTGGTTTTTTCTTTGGGTCAGTTGGCCAGTATGTTGGTTAACCAGTGCTAATAAATTTGCAGTTGTTAGTTTTGAGGGCGCCTAACAGATTTATCAATTTCTTGTTTGTTTATCTGGATCCCCAATCCGTATGTTTGGCAATAAAGTCGCCTGCTAGTCTTTAAGTAGGTGTCAAATTTGTTCGTGCTGATCGTGTGTTTGGGTGGGCAGTAGAGTGCGGAAAATCGTATTGGACCATTGTCGTCCTCCAGTTGTATTGTTGTGGATTGAATGTGCTCCGTCTTGTATTGATCAAGTTCATTCAGTTTTATTCGGCCTCTGATGATAATCGCCGACCCTCCGTGCGCTGTACCGTCAGGGTGGTTTGTTGAGTAGATGCTGAAGCCAGGGATTTTTAAGTAGCTTTTGTCTGTAAAATGAGTCTCTGATATTAGTAACATGTCAAAATTATTGTCCTTGACAAATTGTTTAAGTTCTATTTGGTGTTGATATTACGATCTTAATTAAATTGTGTTTGTGGTCCATTGAGTTTCGATACTAACAGGGTAATGATGTTCATTATATTAGTCATCTGGCTAATTAATTGTTTCATCATCTCTTTTAGTTCTGTCATATCGTTTATTTGGTCTGACTTTTGTTGAGATTGGGAGTTGGAATTAATAATTGGTCCTGGTTTTGGTTCGGTAGTTCTTTTATGCGTAGTTGTGGAAAACGTTGTATTCTTAGAGTTTTGTAGATTTCACACCCTTTGTAGTTCGCGGTATGGTTTCCTCCGCAGAGTGCACATTTTATGTTGTCCACATTTGTATCCATACGGCAGTCAAGAGTTTTATGTCTGCCTGCACACTTGATGCATACTGGGTCCTTTGAGCAGTAATTCTTTGTATGACCATATTGTTGGCAGTTGGTTCAATGAGAGATGATTCTTTTGTGATGGGGGTTCTCAAAGGATACTTTGCAGTTTAGTAGTTTTGTTATGCTGTATATGTTTTTATTGTCTGCGTTGTTCTCTATCTCTATGAAAAATAATGGGAGGGGTTTCCTTGTTTGTTTATGCTGCATATTGTGTATGTTTAATATTTTGTGGCCCATATCTTCGAGTTCCTGTTTGATGTCTTCTGGGTCCGCGGAGTGGTGCATGTTACGCAACACTACCTTTAAGCCTCTTTCTTCCTTGGGCTTGTAAGTGCAACATTTTGTATTTTTTTGGCGTAGGATTTTTATGATTGTCCTATAGATTGTGGAATCAGATGGTTGAATTCTTATTTCGTTGTTTTTGAGAACTTTTAGTTCATAGCTTTTATTTACAACTGCATCTAGAGCACTGGATAGGATCTTGATGCATTCTACTCCTTGAACATAGATTGGAGGGGGTTTGTTGAATTTGTGTGGTTCTGTTTCTTCGTTGTTACATTGCACATGTTTTGTTTCTTGTCTGTTGTCAGTTTCATTGTCTAAAGATAATATTTCGAATCTGTTGTGTGAATTTTCTTTGGGTTTGCTTAACCAGTATGAGTCGAGTATTGTTTGGTTTTTAGTTTTTGATTTTTTGGATGCATTGGGACTTATATTATTTTTGCTAGGGGGTGTTCTGATTCTTATTTGTACAGTAGTGGTTGGATTCTCTTTTTTTGTGGTGTAATGTTTTCCGGCTTTTTTTAGATCAGTTTGCATATTTTGGGCGGTGTTGCACGCTAGAGGGTTTGATAGTGATGGGGTTGTAATAGTGGGAGATGTTATTGTGCTGGATACTACTACTGTCCTGGTGTTATTGGTTCCTGCAACGGTTGTAATAGCAGAAGAGGAAGTCGCAGCTGTAATGTTGGACGACGAGACGACGCTTTTGAAATTTACGTTCTCAGATGAAAATATGGTATTGTTTCGCCCCAATCTGTAGTTTGTGATAAAAATTATGCAGTTTGTTCTTAGGCGTTTTTTATTGCAGAGCTTAATTGGAGAGTTTGGCGGGAGGTTTGTGCATATGATGAGTTTGGAGCTTTAAAGCTCGTCTCACGTAACACTTTTACCCCAGATCCACGATTTCCACAATAATTTCGCGCCAGAGATCAGGAGCTTTTTTTATATGTATATAAAATTGTATAAAAATAAAGAAGAATATTGCGATTCACCTGTTAAAACTTCCAGTATATCCGTGATGAGAACTCCAATTTGATGACGAGCAGGAGAGGAAGCTCTTTTCAGCGGTGTATAGTGGTTATTTTACGTGTGGTTCGCTTTTGAGAATTTATTTGTTTATTTTTCACTGGATGTGAGACACTACTTGTCACTTGAACAGTGTTGCACTCCTCTCACTCACGGTAAAGTTGATGTGTAAACATGTAGGCTCGTCAGCGTTGCATTAATTTAAATTGTGGGTGTGTTATGCAATAGCTTAATTATAAGTATTTAAAATATTTACACATGGGCATCAAGGGCCACTGGAGAGTCTATATTATAAATTTTAGCTCCCTAGCTCAAACAAAGGTTTTTTACCGTCCGACCTGAAAATCTGACGATGACTGTGACGCTCGATATTACGAACTAGCCCCTACCGAGAGCAAAGATGTTTACATATATATAAAAAAAAAACAACGACACACGGTTGTTCTCAAACGGTCACCCATCTACGTACTAACCGCGCCCAACGTCGCTTAATTAAGGTGATCTGACGAGAACCGATTAACTCACGTGGTAAGAAAATCTGACGGTGACGGACAATCTGACGATGACGGTGACGCTCGATATTTCCAACTAGCCCCTACCGAGAAAAAAGATATTTACATATCAACGAGAGCAAAGATGTTTACACATCAATAAATACTAACACTTCCATAAGAATGAAAATCATATGGCATGACCAGAGAGTCGATATGGCGAAATCCATTATCCATACAAATTAACTTACTTTAATTCCATCATAAACCTCTGCTTCTTGCAAATCCTACATTCTTTTTTTTTTTTTTTTTTTTTTTTATACACTATCAGCTCAGTGTCGTGGAGTGCTTAAAGCAAGCAACTATCACGAGCAGAAATTGCCGGCACTAAAAGTGCTCTCACTGGCTCATCATTTAGTGCAGGTGTTAGTAAGGACAAAACAATTAAAAATACAATAATTATGTACCTATAAAATACGAGTACTAACACAGACACAAAATAATGCAAACAATTAAAACATTAAAGCATTATTACGCAAAATATTTTTTAGCTTAATTTTACTAACATGCAAGTCAATCACATGATCATTTAGATTATAGATTCTACTCATGCGACTAATAGGCTCATGCCTTCCATAATTCGTTCTATGATGGGGGCTGAACAATAATTCAACACTGCGTAAATTATGGGCACCACCACGAAAATTAAAGCCAATAGACGACAGCAAGTCAGGTGCATCTATTTGACCGGATATAAGCTGCTGTAAAAAAATGATATCGCTATTAAGCCTTCGTTGAGAAAGGGGTAACATTTGAAGAAGCTTGATACGTTGACTGTAGGGAGGAAGGTTAAATGGATCATCCCATGGAAGTCCTCTAAGTGCAAATCGAATAAATTTACGTTGAATGGCCTCTATTCGATTTGAATGAATGTTGTAGAACGGTGTCCAAACTTGAGAGGCATACTCTAGAATCGGACGGACAAAACAATTGTACAATGACATAGAAACATAAGGGTCATTAAATTCTTTGGCCCACCGTTTTACGAAGCCCAACATAGAATTAGATTTATTAATAATAGAATTAATATGCTTAGCAAAATCCAGTTTGGGGTCGAAATAAACCCCAAGATCCTTAAAATTATCAACACTACAAAGAATATGTTGAGACAGAGAGTATTGAAAGGTGGAAGGGATATTCTTTCTAGAGAATGTCATATGTTGACATTTAGTTGGGTTCAGGGATAAACCGTTTTTATCACACCAATTGGCGAAGCTATTAATGTCAGATTGAAGAAACATTCTGTCTTGCTGACTAGTGATAGATTTATATATTTTCATATCATCAGCGTAGATCAGGATATTACTGTGATTTATACATGCCTTAACATCATTAATGGCAAGTATAAATAATATTGGTCCGAGGTGACTTCCTTGGGGAACTCCAGACTGCGCTGTGAAAGATACGGATAGCGATCCTCTAAATTTCACTTGATAAACCCTTGATCTAAGGTATGAATTAACCCATTTTATGAAACTTGGTGGGAAGCCAAAAGCCCTGAGCTTAAACTCGATTATTTCATGGGACAGCTGGTCGAAAGCTTTAGAGAAGTCAGTGTATATGCAATCCATTTCGTCCTTATTCTCTAAGGTATTAGAACAATCATGCAAGAAACTTAACAGATTAGTGACAGTGGATCTGTTTCTTACAAATCCATGCTGTTCATTACAAATTAAATTGCGACAAAGAAATATTAACTTTTCGCAAACAATTTGTTCAAAAAGCTTAGGGATACACGAAAGCTTTGAAATAGGCCTATAATTAGTGATATCACCACGTTCGCCTTTTTTAAATACAGGTGTGATAAAAGCACTTTTCCATAGATTAGGGAATTTACCAGTACTGATGGACAATTCAAACAGATACTTAAGATATGGAGCAATTGCATGACTACATTTTTTAAGAACGATCGGTGCAATGCCATCAGGACCTGATGAATAATCATTCTTCAGAGAAGAAATAAATTTTAAAATTGTTTCCAAGTCAAATGAGAAGCTGCTAAAACTTATTTGGGAACAGCTAGTTAGATAACTAAAATATTGATCATCAATGTGAAGAGGGGTCCCCCTAAATACAGATAAATAAGTTGTTCAGGAGGAAAGATCACAATGATATTCCTTGTGTTCGAATCTCCCAGACAGCAGAGAACAGACAGACAATACTGACTGCTGGAATAAGTCCAGAAAGTGTCGCTTCAAACGACGATTTTTTCGTGGTCGAGGACCCACAGGAGAAAGTGGATTTGCTGGGCGCTTGTTTCGAGGCCGTGTATACGGTGAACAATCCTGTTCGCCGTAACCACGACATTGAGAATAGGGCTCTGGTGAGCCACTTCTATCTCCGCACCGAACTTGAGAATTGGCGATCTGAGAATAACGGATTCACCGTGTTCACTGATGAAAACCATGCTAATGCAGTTGTCGCCAATGGCCGAGATGCATCGCACTTGTTCGTGTCGAAGGATGATCTTCTGTGCATCTTCGAGTCACTAAAGAATAAAAAGTCGGCGGGGATGGATGGTGTCCCAAACGTCGTATTGAGACACCTGCCTTTGGAGGCTGTAGATATTTTCACCACGCTGTTTAACAATGCGCTGAATAATGCACATTATCCGGCGCATTGGAAGGTAGCTGTGGTACACCCTATCCCGAAAAAATGTAAAGATAGGACGAACCCTGCCAATCTCCGGTCAATTAGCTTGCTTCCGAATATTAGCAAGGTCTTTGAAAAGGTTGTAAATAGAGCCCTGTTAAAGTGGGTCGAGGACAATAACATAATCCCGGACAACCAGTTTGGTTTCAGGGCGAGGCATGACACTATTCATGCCGCGTCGAAACTGGTTTCCGACATTCAGTGGAATAAATGCAAAAACCAATGCACGGGTGCTTGTCTGGTTGATTTTGAGAAGGCTTTCGACACCGTATGGTTAGAGGGACTTTTCTACAAGTTGACCAGGCGGGGGATGCACAAACCTTTGCTATATATAATTTATAATATGCTTATGGGAAAGAAGTTCGTTGTCAAATGTGGCAACGTGACTTCGAGCAGAGTCTTTGAAATTAAAAACGGTTTACAGCAGGGGGCGGTCAATTCTCCGATCCTGTTTAACATTTACACGAGTGATCTGGTGGGTTCACTCAGACATGCTATAGCGTATGCCGACGATTTGGTGGCATACAGATCAGGTCCGAAAATCGAGGTCATTAATATCCTTTTGCAGCGTGACTTCGATCAAATTAAGCGATATTGCGACGACTGGAAGTTGAAAATCAACTTTCAGAAGACGGAAACAATCTTGTTCAGAACTCCATTGGCTGGGGCCTCTAGGGATACCAGAAAAAACTGGAAGAAATTGGCCATTATTGGACAAAATGGGCAGCCATTGGCGGTGAGAAGCGTAGTTAGATATCTGGGTATCTGGCTTGACCAGTATCTGTATTTCGATAGACATATAGTTGCTTGTCTTGCTGGGGCCAAGAAGGCTTATGCTCTGACAAGGAGACTGTTTCATAGCAGTCAACTTGACTCTAGGGTGAAGGTCATTTGCTACGTGGCCCTTATAAGGCCGATCATCGCTTATGGTTGTCCATTGTGGTTTAATATAGCGCCTAGTTATATGGAAAAGATTCGGGTTTTGGAGAGACAATGTCTTAGGACCTGTCTCCGGTTGTTCCGAACGCCCGAATCCAACTATATAAAATACTATCCCAACAAGGTCCTATACGATGGGGCTCAGTTGAATAGGATTGACAATTTCCTCATTAAGGTCACTCGAAGGCACGTTGCAAGGGCGATGGCCAGCGACAATAGTCTGATATTTGGGGCTTACTACCCCAATGAAATGTACATAGAGAGTACGCTCCGGTCTGGCTTTATCCCGCCAGAGGCATTTATCCATATTGATTCAAAAGGGCTGGTACAGACGAGGGATGGTATCCCGGTCTTATACCATCGCTACCGCAGCGCGAGAGATAAGCGGCTCCGCCATGACGGGGACGTCGCCAATGCTCATGAGCTCCTCCGTTTTAGTACCGCAATATCGGAGAGGGATATATTCGACACGGAAAAGCAATTCGCCGAATTTTGGTGGCTTGTTGAGGGGGGAGGGGTCAACATGCCCTCCCAGGACGGTGCGTTACTCTAGGTAACATCCTCTTAGCTTATAAGTTAGATTAAGTCAGCTAGGGCGTTTTTGGGAGAGGCCGGGCTCGCCAACGTGTGGTGGTGCTTCCGGGAGTTGACTGACGCTGTAAGGCTTCAGTCAGCTCACGGCGGCGCGTGTGCACGTTGACGACTGCCAGGCGCTCGGAAAGCAATTGGGATTTTGACCACTTGTTGCGCCAGGCAACGAGTGCTCAGAATCCTAATTATAGTTAGAATATGCTAAGTAGTTTAAGTAAGTAGAGTAGGTAGTTTGTAATTTGTTTTTTTTATATAAAAATATAAAATTTGATAAAGATTCCGAGTTTTCTTAACAATTTTCTCGATGAAAACATAATTATGTAAGATTAGTTCGTAAAATAGTTTTTAGGCCGAAAGGCAATAATTATAAGATAGAGTTAAGTTTAGGGCGTCCGCATAAGGATCAATAATCTAGAATAAGTATCCTGTTAATTTTAAGTTAGATTTAATCATTTTTGTCTAGTATTTAAGTTGATATAAGCTAATAATTAATAAAAATGAATTTAAAAGTAAAAGTAAAGGGTCCCCCTAAATGATTTACTGAAATGATCTGCAAACATATTGCTTGCATCTACTGAATCAGCAGTTGTAGAACTATTGTAAGTAAGCTTCGATGGATAACCATCAGTTTTTTTCTTAGAATTGACAAAACCCCAAAAAAGTTTGGGGTTCGATTTTAAAGAGCATTCCATTTTACTTATATAGTCAATATATAAGTTGCAGGATAAAGATTTGAATTCATTGAATAATGTGAAATAGAGTTCAAGATCTGAATGGCAGAGACTTTTTAAATAGTTCTTCCAAGCCCTATTACGTCTGTTTCGTATCGATTTTAGCTCTTTAGTGTACCAGGGATGGGACGTTTTCAGATTCCTAGAGGATTTCACAGGAATCACTTTTTTCATGCAGTTATCCATCAGAGAATAAAAAGAACCTACTGCATCTTCAATATTAGATAAGGCAGTAAGGTTAAAATTAAAGCTGTTAATTTCATCAGAAAGCCTTTGAAAATTTGCTTTCCGAAAGTCAAAAGATTGCGAACGGTCATACGAATTACTGTTTTCGTACAGATGTGCGCCCAGTTCAATAAATACATCCAAGGGTGGATGATTGTCATCTATGTTAGTTATACTGAGATGGGATTCCAGAACCACAGTACTAACAGAGTCAGAAGAGAAAACAAGATCGAGAGTTCGATTTCTGAAATTTTTTATACAGCTTGTTTGCTGTAAGTCAAAAGACAAAATGTTGTCAAGTAAAACGAGCTCTTGTTGGGCAGAGTCAAAGGATGGAATGAAATGAGAGTCATCCTCAGAAGGTACCCATCCAATATGTGGCAGATTGAAGTCGCCTATAAGTAAGACAGTGCTGTCACAACAAGATATGTCAAAAATATGGTCTAGTGCCATAGAGAGTTCCGAATACAAAGAACATAGACGAGACGATGGAATGTACGCATTAACAACATATAAATGTTTGTTCTTAAGTGTAATTTTTACACAGATAACTTCGACATTAAGTTGAAATGGAAAGTCAATCTTGCGTGACTCAAGGTTGGAACGAACAGCGATCAGAACACCTCCTCCAAGCGCTTTCAGGTCATTGTTATGACGGTCGTTTCTGAATACGGAGAACTCATGATTGAAGAGTTCCGTGTCTAGAATTCCGGCATTTAGCCATGTTTCCGTCAAGGAGAAGATATCATGAGAGAGGGCTTGCGAGTTTATATATAATTCAGCGGTTTTTGTGCGGAGTCCCCTTACATTTTGATAGTAGAGGGACAGCCTACTTGGTTTTTTAACTTGGACGGACAATCTTTCCTGCGACTTTTTGTCGAACGGGGTGTAAATTCTTTAACTAACGTATTTTCAGGCCATGCAGTGCTATTGCACAGCTTTTCGAAATATACTGAAGGGGCGACAATTTTGAAAGACGCAACAAACCCTTCAGCCTTGCTGATTTTGGTGCATTTGATTGAGTCATCTTTTGGGATCAAGTTTCTCGAGACCAAATGGTTCAAGACATCGTCTGAAGAAGTGTTTGGTTTTAGTCGAGAAATGAAAATAGATTTCGGCCTGGGAATCGATTCAATAGTTCCAGATTCTGTACCTAAGGAATGATTTATATATGTGGGGCTAACATTAAGAGTGGGCGCCTCGTTAGAGTTTTTTCGCTGACTCCTAAGGTTAAATCGCTTTGCCTTTGGATTCAACGCAGAGGAAGTTATATCACGTTTTCGTTTGCCTGCGGGTAGATTAGATGAGGGCGATGCTAAATTAACAATGGGCTCAGGGGTAGCTTCAACAGTTGGGGAACCTGTTGTGTCAAATGAAGTCAATGTATCCATGGCCCGTTGGGTACACTGCTTTACTTCAGTAATCGGCAACTCAAGGTCAGTAGACGTTGAGGCGTCTGCCGAAACATGAAGATCAGAGAATGTTGATACGTTGAGGACGGTGGTATTAAAAATGTCGAATAAGTCTTTAAACCCCTTAGATAATTTCAGCATGTCAGCCTTGACTACTGACATTTTGAAAGCAAGGGTAGACAGTGACAATTTTCGACATGGGGAGCAATACCATAAGGCGATCTCTGAAGCTTTAACTTTATCCATAAATGCATTGGTTGAACCAACACATTTGGCATGGAACATCATGCCACAAGGGCCATAACAAGCAAAGAGTGGATTGGAGGAATTTTTAGATTCCAAACATTTATAAGCGCTGCAATCCATTTTTAAAACGGGGATTTTAGACAGGAAAAAAAAGAAAAACAATGGAAACAGAAAAAAAGACAAAAAATTGCTGATATGTTATAACCAGTATTGAACTCGCAACACTATAAATTACATGCACGACACGTTAGCTTTTTACTTTACTTTTAAATTCATTTTTATTAATTATTAGCTTATATCAACTTACATACTAGACAAAAATGATTAAATCTAACTTAAAATTAACAGGATACTTATTCTAGATTATTGATCCTTATGCGGACGCCCTAAACTTAACTCTATCTTATAATTATTGCCTTTCGGCCTAAAAACTATTTTACAAACTAATCTTACATATTATGTTTTCATCGAGAAAATTTTAAAGAAAACTCGGCATCTTTATCAAATTTTATATTTTTATATAAAAAAACAAATTAAAAACTACCTACTCTACTTACTAAAGCTACTTATAATATTCTAACTATAATTCTAACTACAATTATAATTAGGATTCTGATCACTCGTTGCATTACGAAACAAGTGATCAAAATCCCAATTGCTTTCCGAGCACCTGGCAGTCGTCAACGTGCACACGCGCTGCCGTGAGCTGACTGATGCCTTACAGAACCAATCACCTCCCGGAAGCACCACCACAAGTTGGCGAGCCCGGCCTCTCCCAGAAACGCCCTAGCTAACTTAGTCTAACTTATAAACTAAGAGGATGTTACCTAGAGTAACGCACCGTCTTGGGAAGGCATGTTGACCCCTCCCCCCTCAAAAAGCCACCAAAATTCGGCGAATTGTTTTGCCGTGTCGAATTTATCCCTCTCCGCTATTGCGGTACTAAAACGGAGGAGCTCATGAGCATTATCGACGTCCTCGCCGCGTATGAGCCGCTTATCTCTCGCGCCGCGGTAGCGGTGGTATAATACCGGGATACCATCCCTCGTCTGTACCAGCCCTTTTGCATCACTATGGATAAATGCCTCCGGCGGGACAAAGCCAGACAGGAGCGTACTCTCTATGTACATTTCATTGGGGTAGTAAGCCCCAAAGATCAGGCTATTGTCGCTGGCCATCGCCCTTGCAACGTGTCTTCGAGTCACCTTAATAAGGAAATTGTCAATCCTATTCAACTGAGCCCTATCGTATAGGACCTTGTTGGGATAGTATTTTATATAGTTGGATTCAGGCGTTCGGAACAACCGGAGACAGGTCCTAAGACATTGTCTCTCCAAAACCCGAATCTTTTCCATATAACTAGGCGCTATATTAAACCACAATGGACAACCATAAGCGATGATCGGCCTTATAAGGGCCACGTAGCAAATGACCTTCACTCTGGAGTCAAGTTGACTGCTATGAAACAGTCTCCTTGTCAGAGCATAAGCCTTCTTGGCCCCAGCAACACAAGCAACTATATGTCTATCGAAATATAGATACTGGTCAAGCCAGATACCCAGATATCTAACTACGCTTCTCACCGCCAATGGCTGCCCATTTTGTCCAATAATGGCCAATTTCTTCCAGTTTTTTCTGGTATCCCTAGAGGCCCCAGCCAATGGAGTTCTGAACAAGATTGTTTCCGTCTTCTGAAAGTTGATTTTCAACTTCCAGTCGTCGCAATATCGCTTAATTTGATCGAAGTCACGCTGCAAAAGGATATTAATGACCTCGATTTTAGGACCTGATCTGTATGCCACCAAGTCATCGGCATACGCTATAGCATGTCTGAGTGAACCCACCAGATCACTGGTGTAAATGTTAAACAGGATCGGAGAATTGACCGCCCCCTGCTGTAAACCGTTTTTAATTTCAAAGACTCTGCTCGAAGTCACGTTGCCACATTTGACAACGAACTTCTTTCCCATAAGCATATTATAAATTACATATAGCAAAGGTTTGTGCATCCCCCGCCTGGTCAACTTGTAGAAAAGTCCCTCTAACCATACGGTGTCGAAAGCCTTCTCAAAATCAACCAGACAAGCACCCGTGCATTGGTTCTTGCATTTATTCCACTGAATGTCGGAAACCAGTTTCGACGCGGCATGAATAGTGTCATGCCTCGCCCTGAAACCAAACTGGTTGTCCGGAATTATGTTATTGTCCTCGACCCACTTTAACAGGGCTCTATTGACAACCTTTTCAAAGACCTTGCTAATATTCGGAAGCAAACTAATTGACCGCAGATTGGCAGGGTTCGTCCTATCTTTACCTTTTTTCGGGATAGGGTGTACCACAGCTACCTTCCAATGCGCCGGATAATGTGCATTATTCAGCGCATTGTTAAACAGCGTGGTGAAAATATCAACAGCCTCCAGAGGCAGGTGTCTCAATACGACGTTTGGGACACCATCCATCCCCGTCGACTTTTTATTTTTTAGTGACTCGAAGATGCACAGAAGATCATCCTTCGACACGAACAAGTGCGATGCATCTCGGCCATTGGCGACAACTGCATTAGCATGGTTTTCATCAGTGAATACGGTGAATCCGTTATTCTCAGATCGCCAATTCTCAAGTTCGGTGCGTAGATAGAAGTGGCTCACCAGAGCCCTATTCTCAATGTCGTGGTTACGGCGAACAGGATTGTTCACCGTATACACGGCCTCGAAACAAGCGCCCAGCAAATCAACTTTCTCCTGTGGGTCCTCGACCACGAAAAAATCGTCGTTTGAAACGACACTTTCTGGGCTTATTCCAGCAGTCAGTACTGTCTGTCTGTTCTCTGCTGTCTGGGAGATTCGAACACAAGGAATATCATTGTGATCTTTCCTCCTGAACAACTTATTTATCTGTGGGAACATATTCGGACTACAGGTTTTAATAGCCCGAATTTTATTGCCCCAATACAGACTTACAGATTTTCTGTAATTTTCTTTTATCAGCTGTTTCAGGATTCGGATCTCTGAATTCAGCCTCCTTACCTCCGGGTCGTTGCGATCAGTAAATTGCCTGTACAGCCGTTTAAGCCTCGAGAGCAGTCTACTTTTCTGTCGGTATAGTGCGTCGATTGTAGGGTTTCGGTACTTTTCTGTCTGGTCGTCGTCGGAACGTCCTACCCGAGGAATAGTTCGTTCCATAGTTCGTTTGATGGCGTCGTTCATTTGCAATAAATGCCGATCAATGTCATCATTTGTCATGTTACTGTTTGTCGGTGGGTCGATCCCACTCGAACGTATATCTCGCTTTAACAATCTGGAGAAGCGCGACCATTGTGCCCTTCGATAATCGAATGAACACACTGCTTCGTACTCCTCCAGCAGCGTTTGCTCGTTCGGGATCCGTATTGCGGCGGCGAGTCCGTAGTGGTCACTATCGTACTCAAACGCACGCAAACAGTTCCGCGTATTTTGATCTATGTTCGTCAGTTGAAGTCTTGAGTCCGTTAAGGACAAGTCCAGGAAAGCACCGCTTCTTGGGAAAGAAGGGATATCCGTCGCGTACAACTCGAGTTTGTACTCAATCATATTGAGGCGCCACCAGTCGTGAAACTGGTTGCCCCTGGGATTTGCAGTAACATTTCCCCACGCCGCATGTTTGGCATTAATATCTCCGGCCAAGAAGTAATAATTCTCCTCCGAGTTCAGCTGCAGACTACGAAAAAGTGTCTCGAGCTCTATTATAAATTGGTTTGGTGGAGGTGCTGCAGGTGCGTAAAGCGACACCACATACATTCTCCTCTGGCTATGGAGAGGAATGCATATGATGCATGCTTCCAACAACTGGAACCTACGCACGTCCCCGCTATATATAACCCTATGGCGCAGGCCTTTTCGAATTAAGATTCCAACCCCACCTCCTTGAGTGGAGTGAGGCCGGTCTCTTCTTACTACATGATAGTTTTTGTATCCCAATTTGTGCTTCTGATTTAGCTTAGTTTCGCTAACCAAAAGCACATCCGGGTTTTCGGTTTTCAACAAGTTGGCAAGTGACGTTCTCTTCTCGATCCTGACTAGTGAATTAACATTCACAGCAAGGATCTTTAAGTTTCCCTCATCCAGCGTAGCCATTTGATTTATGGCACACCAGACCCTACAAACAACTCCGAATAGATAAAGTCAATTCGGGCCGCTTGTTCATTTAACTGTTTCTGGAACTTATCGATCTTTCCATGCAGGGACAGAAGGATCGATTTCAAGTCCAGATCCACCTCTGGTGCCTTTTGGGCTGCCTTTGGCGGGTTTAATGTTATTTGGGCTTGACCCGGTCCAGCTGCCATTTGGGCAAAGGACACGTTGGGTGCCACAAAATTAGAGAACGAACGACTCTTTTGACGCCTATCGTCTTCAGGCTGCTGCTTGCGGGCCTGGACTCGCTTTTTCAGCTCCTGGTACTTTGGACAACCCCTGAAGTTGGCGGGATGCCCAGAGTTCCTGCAGAGCACACAAGAGAGGACACTCCGGTCTTCAACTCTGTCCTTACCAAGAGGACATTCACCATGTTTGTGGTCCTTATCGCACTTCACGCATCTAAACTGCATGTTGCAGTCAGCTGCGGCGTGCCCGAACCTTTGGCAGCGCATACATTGAAGTATGCGATCTGACCTCTTTATTTTCTCCCACCTTACAGCATGGTAGTACAGGAAGCGGATATTTCGCAGCCTGTCGATTTTGCTATCGGGAGTTAGCTGGACCAGGAAGAATGGTAAGTGACGGTTACCACCCCTTGCCACAGCCGAGGAAAACGGCTTGACCCCCACAAACTTGAGGTCGTCGCTTTCAAAGTTCTTTAGCTCTCTTTCGAGCTCCTCCGTTTTAATTGAGGGATCAATTCCCTTCAACACTACGGTCTTCAATTTTTGCTCCCTTGGGGTGTACGTGAAGTACTCAGTTTTGACCTCTCCCAAGGCGTCGCGCACCCTCTGGTACTCCTCTAATTTTTCACATATGATTATGTGCTTATTGGCAGAAAGCCTTTTTACATGAAAGTTTTTGGTAATCAGCCTACACAATCTGATACTATCACTTATTTCAAAATTACTTACATTGATAGGCGGGATTTTTACCTTCTTTGGCTGTTGCTTCTGCTGCGTCTCGGCTTGCTGCTGTTGCTGCTGTTGTTGTTGTCGTTCCTGCTGTTGTTGTTTTTGCTGCTCTTTCCGTTGATGCTGTTTCGCTTTATATTGCTGCTGAACTTGATCCCGCAGCACTTTTTGTTGTTGCTGTTGTTGCATTTTCTTCTGCCTCAACTGCTCACGCTTTTCAAGGAGCTCTTTTATGAGTTGGTCAAGCTCAGCCTCCTCATCGTCTTCTTCTCCTGCCTCCATTTGGATGGCATTGTCATCTTCGACCGGTAGGACTCTGAAGGAGTTTCCCTCTCCAACGTACCGGCCCGCTCCCACTTCAGCCTCGTAAGAGCTGGAGTTATCAGCCTCATCATCGGTTCCAGCAATCGATGATGCCTCACTAGGGCCTGCCAGATTTGCCCTTCTCTTGGCAGAGAGATTCGGCTTCGGATTAAGCTTCCGCCGCCTCTTCTCTACCTTCCGGAACTCCTCATTTACTGTAGCTACTGCTGACCCAGCTGTAGCGGTAGCTTTTACGGCTGCTTCCTTGGCATTATTTACAGCCTCTATTTTTGCTGTAACAAATGTTGTTGTTGTTTTTGTTGTTGCTGGAATTCCCTGTGAGAACGGCCGGCCCGTTGTTATTATTGTTGCCATTTTAGGTATATTTGCCCTTGGCAAACACTTGGCTGCTGCTGCTGATGTTGCTGCTGCTACTGTTGTTGCTGCTGATGTTATTGTTGCTGCTACTGTTGTTGTTAATGTTGCTGCTGTTGTTTTTCTAGCCGGCACTCCAACACCCGTACGCGGCACCACCGATTTTCCGGGGTCCATCGCCACACCGTACGGCACTTTTTTTTGTTTTTTTTTTATTTTTACTCTTCTTTTTACACTTTTTTATACTTTGTTTCTAATGTCACTATGAAAAATGTTTTCTTTCTTTTTTGTTTTTTTTTTGTTTTTTTGTTCTTTTTTTTAAATAAATTCAAAAAGGGAAGCAAACCTGAGCCTCCGGTGCCTGAGCCAGACTAAACTAAACTAACTTACAAATTATAAAATTTCTTGCTAATCACCACTCTTTAGCACTTTTTCGCTTTCGATCACAAACAAGCCGACCTGTCTCTATAAGAGTTGCGGAACGACTGACGAGCAGCTATTAACTCACGTGGTTATGAAAATTAACGGGAAAATCTGACGATGACGGTGACGCTAGATATTTCCAACTAGCCCCTACCGAGAAAAAATATATTTACACACCAACGAGAGCAAAAATATTTTTGACACGACACGTTAGCCACCTGCACCAAGGAGGTCAGTAATAACTGCGAACAAAATTTAGAAATAAGTATGTACAAAAAAATAAACTGCACATATATACATATTATTGAAGAGGTAGAGAAAAAAAGAACAGTAACAACCGCTTACCAAAAATACAAAGAGATAACTTTTATTACACAAAAAGCCAACCAAAATAAACAATTAAAATAAACTAAATGATCAGATATTAAAAATGTTTAGAACACTACACTAAAACACTAAATTTTTCACAGAAAAGAAGCTAAATAAAAGAAATAAAACGTGCACAAAACAAAACAACGTCAAGCTATGACAGTCTATGACTTTCTACCTGTGCTTCGAAACAACAAAAACACAAAGAAAAAAAAAGTACATGCAAACATGGGAATGTAACTGTGAAAAGGCATACAACGAAAACAAATTTCTTCATTCGACATGACCTATCTCACTTTAAATTTAATATAAGTTAAAAGAATCAAAAACATATATTTGCTTCTTCTTTACATTCAGAGGATAATTTTTCTTTCAAAATGTGAGAAAATCCAAATAAATTTATCCTTTATTTCATTTTACGTGAAATCATACTTCTGGTCTCATTCCCTCCTACACAATAAATTCATTCTTACTGCTGTCATATCAAAACCAAGAACCAATCCAAATTCATTACCCAAGCTAAATCGAAATCGTAACAGCGATGCATGCGCCAGACGATGGGGCTTGCTAACACAAAAAAAGGCTTTATGATAGTACTATACAGTTTATATACGAGGGCGGGTCAATAAGTCCGTGACTTTTTGAATTTCTGACCTCTTTACAGAAACGGCAACACTGCTCCTGTCAACAGGCATCTGTCAGTTGACTCCTGTCAAAATTTAAACTTGCTGCGTCAGTTAGTTTGTGTTTGACGGCTATTTTTATCGACTACTCACTAATTTGAGGAGAAAATGGAAAAAAGTGAATTTCGTGTGCTTATTAAGCATTATTTCTTGCGAAAAAAAACCATTACCGAGACCAAGGCTAAGCTTGAAAAATACTATGCGGACTCTGCACCATCGATTTCAATGGTAAAAAAGTGGTTTACTGAATTTCGTTGTGGCCGTACAAGCACTGAAGATGCCGAACGTCCTGGACGCCCAGTTGAGGTCTCTACACCCGAAACAATCGAAAAAATTCACGATATGGTGTTGGCCGACCGAAGATTGAAAGTGTGAGAGATTGTGAAAGCCGTAGGGATCTCGCATGGCTCAGTGGTTTCAATTTTGAATGATCACTTGGGCATGAGAAAGCTTTCCGCAAGATGGGTGCCGCGTTTGCCCACAGTCGACCACAAACGCAATCGTGTAACAACTTCACAGGAAGGTTTGGCGTTGTTTAATCGCAATATGGAGGAGTTTTTGCGCCGTTTTGTAACCGTGGACGAAACATGGATCCATCGCAACACACCAGAGACCAAACAACAGTCAAAACAGTGGGTTTCTAAGGGTGAATCGGCGCCAAAGAAGGCCAAGGTGGGTTTGTCAGCCAATAAAGTTATGGCGACTGTTTTTTGGGATGCACGCGGGATAATCCACATTGACTACCTTCAAAAGGGAAGAACAATCAATGGGGAATATTATGCCAACTTATTGGACAGATTCAATGACGATTTGAAAAAAAACCGACCTCATTTGGCCAAGAAAAAAGTTCTTTTCCACCAAGACAATGCAAGGGTGCACACATGGGCAGTTGCCATGGCAAAAAACCATGAATTGGGCTATTAATTGCTCCCTCATCCACCCTATTCTCCAGATTTGGCTCCGAGCGACTACTTCTTGTTCCCAAACCTGAAGAAATGGCTTGGTGGAAAAAGATTTGACTCCAATGATGAAGTCATCTCGCAAATAAAGGCCTATTTTGAGGACCTCGACAAATCATTTTTTTTGGAAGGGATATAAAAATTGGAGAAGCGTTGGACAAAGTTTATAGAGCTCAAGGGAGACTACGTTGAAAAATAAAAAAAAAATTTTATCAAAAAATCTGTGTTTTATTCCAAAAGTCACGGACTTATTGACCCGCCCTCGTACAATAGAGAATCTCATTTGACTGTCAAATTTTTTTTTTTTTTTGTTTTTCCCCTGACAAATGTCAGAAAACCAATGGAGGGTAAACAAACCAAATCATTTAGCAGTAATAGGCTGGAAAATACTAGGAATCAGCAAACAAAAGTAAGTATTTTTATTAATAATCAATAGTTTCTCGATATATTTTTAGGAAAATGGATTCATTAAAATATGCAAAGAAGTTGGAAGCAGTAAAGAGAAAGAACTGATCTGCAAAGTTGTCTTTATTTGCCAACTTTCAGGTGATGGCGAAGACGGAGCTGTGGTTTCGTGTGAATAAAGTGTTAAAGGCAGTCTTCCTGAAGATAAATTTAATCCAAATACCAAAACAGAGAGAAAATTCTCATAATTTTTCAAACGGCTGGTCAATGAACTCGACAAAGACCTATATGGACCCGATAATCATCTCGTAGATTGACATCGAACGTATTTTACTCAAGAAACTGAGGCCGTCCAAGTGAAACAACCTGGTGATATCAACGTTCACTGTATAATTCGCTTTCTATATGCCATTGAATTTCAATTTGGACCCAAGTTTGGCGCGTTTGCTGGGAGTGCATACTCAGACTCGTCCAGTAATCACATCAGACCTTTGGCAATTTATTAAGACATAAATTACAAGATGCACACGGCAGACGGCAGTATTGCCATGTCCTTATTCTTAAGTATACCAATTTGTAAACTTTATGATGAAAAAATAAAGAATCCATCTATCTATCTATCTATCAAAGAAAAAAAAAATACATAGAAGTATGCTTCCACCATTGTATATAAACTCTATAGTACTATCATGAAGCATTTTTTTGTGTTAGCAAGTCCCACCGTCTGGCGCATGCATCAAAGTTTTCGATTTCGTGCATATAGAGAATCAACGAATTTTTTTGCTCTTTGATTATCCACATCTTTTCAAAAGCGTGGGATATATACTATTGAATCACCAAATCCGTATAGGAAATGATACGATTGATTGGTGCGTTCTTGAAAAGCTTTTCGATGAAGACTCAAAAGGAAATTTTCAGGTATTATTTAAACTGAGCAAGTCTCATATTCGTCCCAACAATTTTGAGAAACTATCCGTCAAGTTGGCCACACAAATTTTTAGCAATAATGTTTATTCTGGAATCATGTCTGGATTGGCATCAAACTGCTTTAAGACTGACGAAGAAAAGAAAGTAGCAGAAGCGACAGCTAGATTCATCAAAAGAATTGTAGTGACCACACTACATTACATACACTACATACACTACATACATAACCTTCTACCTAGAACCACGATCTGCCAATCGCCTTCCGTATTACGCCCAACACAAGTGCCTAATGCCATATCTCTCGGTTCCCACACAATCGAACTCTGTCACACTGATTTACGAACCGCTCACATTATCGTTTAGCCTACACACATAAATAATACAAATTGATGACACCGTAAACTGTCACTCTCTGGTTATTTTCTCATTTAAGAGTACGACTCGCTTATCTCTTTGCTTGGCGGTGGTATTCATATTGCATAACCACTGCACTCAAAGACGGAACAGAGAAAATGCAAAGGCAACATAAACAAAGCTGAAATGTGTGCGAGTAAAATGTAAACAGAATGAGTCGATTGTATGAGAACTCCGCTGATGATGCATTTATGACGCGTTTACCAATATATTGGGTTCAATAAACAGAAATGGTAACTATGCTGATAATGCACTAGTACCCTTTACTGTGCGTTGCCCAATATATTGGAAAATAGCTGATACAACAAGGAATTGCGTAAGGCTGGTATGGGTAGAAGGGGTAAAATCAATGGTAAAATCAATAGTATAAAAGAGGATGGATTTTAAGTAAAAAGACACAGAACACGTTCAGAGTTAAAAGAACATACTCCAAAGGTCGCAGCTCAGCCTAGACAGCGGGCCTTAGAGTATTATAATACAATAATAAATATACCATCCAATTATAAATAAATCACTCTAAAGGTTGCAGCCTAGCCCAGACAGCGGGCCTTTAGAGCAATAAAATACAAAACTCCGCTTTTTTATTTCGAACGGTTCTCGTCCCGATTTCACTCTTCTCCTTGAAAGCAAGGAAAGCACGGTGAAAATCGAGTATAACATTGGTCGCAGCGGTGGGATCCACGTAAAAGATCCTTACTACAAAGAACGAGTCTGCTGTGAACTCGATGCGTTTCTGGGGCTAAACACCAGAAAGTAAAATAAAGTGAAAAAGTAAAAGTAAAGTGTAAAAAGTCTCATAACAGTAAGACCTGGCGAACTCCTGAAATACGGACGCGGAGGCCAAATTTGAGCAGTGAAAACCATAGGCTGTAACTTTAACTCTAGGGCGCGAAGCCTGCCTAAAGACAACAGAAGGAAACACAACTGGACCAAAAACTGCAGCAGCTGAAACACAACCAAGAAGACAAAAAAAAAGTAAATAAAAATTTATATATATAGGTACCTAAATACATAGAATTAATATCATTTACATACAATCCAAACATTATTATTGTAACTTGAACCGTGTTAACCGTCTGACGCGCTTACTCCTACAACCACATTTTTTTGACTTTACGGTACGCTCCCTTTTTCTTTAAAAAAAATTCTAAACCTTCCACAACACCAACATTTTTACCCGACGCAACGCACACACATTAAAGCTTTTAAAAGCCTTACCCTTTTTTGCTCCAACTGACCCAACGCAGGAGTCAAATCGATCCATTATGGACGTAAAAATCTCGTTAAATGATATTAACAATATCATCCCCACGTTCGACGGTAAACCCGGCGAACTGTCCAAATTTATTTTATGTGGAGACACCTTATTCAGCTATATTAAGGAAGAAACCCAGCATAGGCTATTCCTTAGCATAGTCAGGACCCGACTTCAAGGTCCCGCCTTTGAGCTGATACACCACAAAGAGCTAACACACTGGACGGACCTAGTGACAGAACTGGAATCCCAGTTTAAGGAACATAGGTCCCGAACTTCGGCCCAAAACCAGCTTCTCGCAGCCAAGCAACATCAGAAAGAGACCATGAAAGAATATTGCGACAGGCTCTCACAGCTACTTCTCTCTCTCGATGCTGCTACATATGATAGCTCCAATGAGCGAGCCGTCCAAGATTTTCTACTACTAGAAAATCACAAACTTGTTCTCCAAACGTTTGAGGACGGTATCAGAAACCCCAGCTTGAGATTATTGGTTAAGGCTCATAGCGCCAGCAAACTTAAAGAAGCCATATCCTACGCTATGGATCAGTCTCTCCGCATAGATCACGATCATCCTCTCCATACATCTTCGGCGAGGCATAACGCACCTCGACCCATCTGTCAGACCTGCAATAGGATTGGACACACTTCGGCAACGTGTTATCGAAACACGAATTTGCCACAATTTTCTCCCCGTGCTATAAAGCACGAAGCACAGTGTAACCTGCAGATTATTAAATGCAACTATTGCGGCAGGCTTCACCACACAGAAAATGAGTGTCGACTCAAAATGTCTCACGTAAGACAAAATTCCCAACGGCCTCAACATAACAATTTTTCCCCTCCCAGAAATCATCGACCTGGCAATACAGGCCGACAAGTAAACTTACATCATATGCAACAGCATCATATGCAACAGCCGCATGTGCAACAGCATCAGGTGCAACAGCCGCATGTGCAACAACATCAGTTGCAACAACACTCCGGCCAACAAAATAACAATACGGGAAACGACCCTCGTCGGGAGGAAAACGGCAATCCTTTCCGACAGACAGTTCAGGCCGATGTTCACCCCCAATAACCTTCACACTCAAAATCGAACTCTTTTCCTATAACAATCTATCCATGATTCGAATCCTTTTCAATGATGGAAAATACAAGGATCTAGTTATAGATACTGGAGCAGAAATCAGCATTATACGCGGTTCCACAACTTCGCCTTTACTTAATGAGGATATAATAATATCCACAATGAGTGGTGAAAATGTGACAAGTTCCAGTATGACTAACGAAACCTTGTTTTTCCAAATGGAAGAGGATTCAATCGCTTTACAACATCCATTTCACATCCTTGATCATCAAGTTCAACAAGACTTTGACGGGATAATTGGGAATGACTTTTTAAAAAAATACGAATGTAAGATAAACTACCGAGACAACTGTTTAGAAATTAATCCTTTTGTTCAAAATTCCATTATAAGTGGGGTAGGAAATGTATTCAACGAATATCCACCTCCCCAAAACTTCACAAGGCAAAATTTAATAATATCCTCTAGATCCAACAGAATTACTCAACCAGAAAAACGTCAAGAGACTACATCTTTCGGGGTGTTACCTACGGGTGTTGCTGAGAAAACGGATAACAAAGTATCAAGGTGCGACCAAAGGCGACCAAATACTGATACAGTTATCAGCAACCTCCAGCCTGCAATCAACGGGTTAAAACCCTGACTCCGCATCTCAAAACGAACCAGTAGTTCCACTAATTAACAACCCGCAGCAAGCTAGGAGTAAACGCATTCTCAGTAAGTCTCAACATTTGGCCGATAATCTAAATGAAATAATTCTGATTTCATCAGAGGAAATAGAATACAAAGACCCGGCAGAAAATAAGACTAAGAGGGACAGACCCTTAGCAGAGACCGAGGCAATTTTCAAAAATCCGGCAGAAAATAAGACTAAGAGGTACAGGCCCTTAGCAACAAATAAGACGGAGATAAAAAATAATAATAAAAACAATAAAAATGAACAAAAGAGAATGAACAAATCACATATTACACTAAAACAAAGAAGCCAACGGGTAGTTGAAGTCCCATTTTTTTATAAGTCCCCTTCAGAAATCATTATAAAAAAGAAGGAAAAACACAAAACAAAAAGCAGACACACATACACAAAAAAAAAACTCGATCAACAAGTAATCTCAAACGCATGTTACCACTTTTCAGAATCATGTTATTTACCTTAGCATTGACCTTGTGCATCACCATCACACATTGCGTTCTAAGAATCGAACCCATAGTTCCTAACCCTGGTATATACTTTGAGGAAATGCTGTATTATCAAGAGTGGAAACTCGTCGTGTACTACGACCTAGAACAACTAAGTAAAGCTTTAGGACACACCACTGGATACGTCACAGAAATCAACCATTTATGCCAGTCACTAAGCAAACATGCGGATTTTGAAATAATATGTGAAGGGGCAGTTGCTGAAATGAACCACCTAATGACAGACATCCAGACCAAATACAAACTACTAAATACTAAATACAGAAGCAAAAGGTCATTACTCAATATTATTGGAACAATTAGCAAATCGCTATTCGGGACACTCAATGAAGACGATGCAAAACTTTATGACAAACAAATTGAGCTTTTTAAGTACAACGAAATCCACTTACAAACCTTCGTGGAAAAGCAGACTATACTTCTAGAAACTACGAAAAACATTTTCAGTAAGTCGGAAAGAACCATAGAAAACCAAATGTTAGCGATAAACTCGAAAATAGAAGACACCAAACGCATGATAACAAACTTGGTAAACACAACCCACGATCAAAAGATGTTTCTTGAGATAGAATCCTTAACCTCCCTAGTCACACTAATCATTATCAGGTACCAAAACACACTTAGGACATACTAGATCTTGTGAGCGACGTAAAACACGGTAAGCCACACCTATCAATAATCTCCCCAGATCAAATAAAACCCGCATTGGCACAAATCAAACAAGAACTCCCAAATGGTATGAGGCTACCCTTCGTAGTCAATGACGAAAACATACTTCATCTATACCAAATTTGTACCACTAGCGTAGCCATTCGAACCGAAAAAATTATCTATGAAATAAAAATCCCTCTTCCCCTAGTAGACAACTTCCGTATTTTTAAAGTCATACCCCTTCCAACCCGACACAATAATCAATTCGTATTCATACAACCCTCAGCCCAATATATCATTATAAATTATAGAAAAGACCGTTTTTCAAATTGGAACAAGGCAGATTTAACAAACTGTAAATCCCTGAATGACAAATTTGTATGTCCCCTAACTCACCCCTTGTTCAACACAGACACTAATGATCTACAATGTGAAATCCAACTACTAAAAGGCAATGACAATCTACCTAATACTTGCGAGATAAGACAATCCAAGCCCACAACGACTTGGATACAACTCTCCCAACCAAACGTTTGGCTATTTTCATCCTTAACAAAGTACGTGATCGACGAAATATGTGGAGAAGACACAGCCACATATACCCTAACAAATAGTGCTAAAATAGAACTGCAAAAGAATTGTTATGTGAAGTCAAAAGAACTCACAATACAGGCAATTAGCGAAACATCCACAAATCTCACTAACTCCTACATTCCCCCTTTAAATATCTCCCATATTATCTCCAACAACCTACCCAACTACACATCCGAAATAGCAGTCGTAAAATTCTCGAGCGACAATGACTTACAACTGATCTCACACGACATAGACGTACTAAAACACGAAGAATCCAAACCTATGCTAACATTGGATACTCACAACCTGCACCACTATACCCTAATCTATACGATAGTAGCAATAACACTAGTCCTATTTTGCTATAGACACTATCGAACATACGTAGTTAACAAGAACAAGCCCCTCGACAGTAACAAAGACAAGGTAATTGCGTTTAAAACCAGACAGACACCACAAACGGAGACAATAACTGAATTACCGGAAATCAGATTAAGCCTTGCAACAGACGGTTAACCGAGTAAGAAAAAAGGTAAACACTTGTTCAATATTTGCTTAATCAATAAAATATACAATAATAAACATTAGTACCCAAAAGTACACACAAATCAATTTAAGTTTTCAAATACATGTACTATACACATTAGTCTTAAAAGAAATTCAAAATAAAAAACAAAACAAAACCCTAATACTGTCAAACAATTTTACCTTTATAAATACAAAACAATTTAAATGTACACATACTAGCCATAAGATACACACTAGTCATAAGAAATACAAAATAAAAAACGAAAAACAAAAAGAATTTTCCAAATCCCATTAAACAATTTTATATAAACCTTAGTACACAAAAAACAATGTACACATATACATACTATCCATAAGAAACGAAAATTATAAAATTCTAAATACATACTATCAAATTTTTTAATGTACATACAAAACAATTTAAATATACATAAACATACTAGCCATAAGTCATAACATTGGCGTACTCAAAGGCACGCCCAACTTAATTTAAATTACATATCATATATACACTAGCAATAAGAAACCATAAACATAAGAATACACATGTAAACAATACCAATTAGCATATTATGTTAATTTAAAATTCTTCAATTACATACAAACTACCTAAAAACTCTTTGGAAAAAAAAACATACGTCAGAAATTGTAAACCTCCAATCCACCCTCTTGAGAAAATTAACCTCTTCAAGGCATAATTTCCTCCCTTTAAGGAGAGCGGGATGTAGTGACCACACTACATTAGATACACTACATACACTACATACATAACCTTCTACCTAGAACCACGATCTGCCAATCGCCTTCCGTATTACGCCCAACACAAGTGCCTAATGCCATATCCCTCGGTTCCCACACAATCGAACTCTGTCACACTGATTTACGAACCGCTCACATTATCGTTTAGCCTACACACATAAAATACCAAATTGATGACACCGTAAACTGTCACTGTCTGGTTATTTTCTCATTTAAGAAGAGAAAAAGTAAATAAAAATTTATATATATACCCAAATACATAGAATTAATATCATTTACATACAATCCAAACATTATTATTGTAACTTGCACCGTGTTAACCGTCTGACGCGCTTACTCCTACAACCACATTTTTTGACTTTACGGTACGCTCCCTTTTTCTTTAAAAAAATTCTAAACCTTCCACAACACCAACATTTTTACCCGACGCAACGCACACACATTAAAGCTTTTAAAAGCCTTACCCTTTTTTGCTCCAACTGACCCAACGCAGGAGTCAAATCGATCCATTATGGACGTAAAAATCTCGTTAAATGATATTAACAATATCATCCTCACGTTCGACGGTAAACCCGGCGAACTGTCCAAATTTATTTTATGTGGAGACACCTTATTCAGCTATATTAAGGAAGAAACCCAGCATAGGCTATTCCTTAGCATAGTCAGGACCCGACTTCAAGGTCCCGCCTTTGAGCTGATACAGCACAAAGAGCTAACACACTGGACGGACCTAGTGACAGAACTGGAATCCCAGTTTAAGGAACATAGGTCCCGAACTTCGGCCCAAAACCAGCTTCTCGCAGCCAAGCAACATCAGAAAGAGACCATGAAAGAATATTGCGACAGGCTCTCACAGCTGCTTCTCTCTCGATGCTGCTACATATGATAGCTCCAATGAGCGAGCCGTCCAAGATTTTCTACTACTAGAAAACCACAAACTTGCTCTCCAAACGTTTGAGGACGGTATCAGAAACCCCAGCTTGAGATTATTGGTTAAGGCTCATAGCGCCAGCAAACTTAAAGAAGCCATATCCTACGCTATGGATCAGTCTCTCCGCATAGATCACGATCATCCTCTCCCCACATCTTCGGCGAGGCATAACGCACCTCGACCCATCTGTCAGACCTGCAATAGGATTGGACACACTTCGGCAACGTGTTATCGAAACACGAATTTGCCACAATTTTCTCCCCGTGCTATAAAGCACGAAGCACAGTGTTATCGCCGATATTTATGGTCTATTAGTTTTTGTATTTTACTGTACTGATTTATATTCTGTAAATGTAATCCTCGCCTAAGTGCCTGAACACGTCCCAATCGTTTATTGTTCGCTAAGTTGAGACCTCTGTCAACTCATTTCCGCCATTACCATAGTTCATATTTCTTTGGAAATTCATTCTTTTTAATGTGACGGCGCTTAAACGAGGAAGACGTAAGAAAAAATGTAAGTTTTATTCTATGTAACACATTGTGACAATTAGCTGATGCCTTTCATTCAGGAAATAAAATCTCCGATTCTTCAATTCTTCACAATAAACAGGAGCTATTTTATTCAATTCCTTCCATCTGAAGCGGCCATTACAACTTTTATTTCATTTTTTCGGTCACTCGCGTGAATTGAATTTTCAACAAGAGGAATAGCCACACAGACGTTGACGGAGCACTAGTTTGGAGTGCCATTTGACCGCCAGCGGAATCCTAGTCGCTGCATATTGAGCCAGCAAAGGAACAGTAGCTGTGGTGCCAGCGGAACGATAGTTATTGGAATAACTCGATCGCCATCGGAGCACTAGTTGTAGTGCCACATTTGACCGACAGCGAACGCGCTAAGCGTAGCAGTAAATCGAGTGCTAGTCGATGCTTATTTCAACTACCAGTCTAGCGCAACTTGGAAACATAAAAAGCAGTGTTTCTCGACTACAGTCATCATTCAGAAGTATACACCGGTGAGCTCCTGGACATTTAGGAAACTTTCGACCAGCGGTCAGTCACTTTGAACCAGCGAAACATTCAACACCAATAAGGCATACGAAACCGTATCAAGAAGAACCCACTGCACGCTGGGAACGAAGCAGAGTTGCGGGGTAAGTACTCCTAGTTGAATTTGATTTGGGGCGGGTAAATTAGTGCATGTGCTGAGTCCTATAAGCGGTAAAAGTATTAAAGTTTGAGGCTAGGTAGAGGTATTCACACAGAAATATAATGCCAGACACTAGGTCCAAAACAGTTACAGCAGCAGTTAGGTTAGAACGGGATGATGAGAGCGACGATCACGAGGAGCAGGACATCACGATTCGGGATCAGCCATCCTCAATTGAAATTAAGTTGCAAGAAATAATGAAGCAATTAAATTTCTTACAAACCGAAGTAGCTAAGAAAAATACATCGACGATTTCGGAAAGTAATAACGTTTCTAATAGCGGTGGATCTGGTAACGGGAATGTTGATAACAGTGAAGCTAGAGGCGAAACTGTGGGGAACGGTAGCGACTCGGGGATGCTGGCAGCTGCTTTAAGTGACCTGAGCCGCACGTTGTCCAACTCCAGGCAAGATCACGGAAGGAAATTGTATGACCTTCCTGAGTTTGACGGTCGACCGGAAGATTGGCCGATGTTTCACGAATCGTTTGACATCTCAACAGAGCAGTACGGCTATAGTCAACCACAAAACCTCATGCGACTACAGAAAGCCTTGAAAGGTAGGGCTAAGGAAGAAGTTGAGTGTTTGCTTATTTATAGCAGTAATGTCCCACGTATAATTGATACTCTTTTTACACAATTTGGTAGACCCGAGATACTAGTAAAGAGTCAGATAATTAAGCTTCGAAGTATAGCACCCATTTCGGTAAATCGTTTGGAGCAAATATTGCCGTTTGCAACAAAGGTGCAAAACCTGTCGTCGTTCCTAAGGGCCGCGAAGTGTGACCATCACCTGTCTAATCCCATCTTGATGGATGAGCTGCTTCTAAAGTTGCCAGTTGAAAGAAGGCTAGAATGGGCGCGGCACACCCGGAACATTCGATCAATACCAACGGTAGAACATTTTAGCGAATGGCTACAGGAGCTGGCCAATGAAGTTAGAGTAGCCTGCACTGATTTAAGTGAACCACCTGTGCAAACAACATCCAAACGCGACAAACCAACGCGGTTTTTCCTGACAAACGACGTTAACACTGAAAAGGAAAATGGTCAATGCGAAGCATGTTCAGGAAATCATGCAATTTCACAATGTAGGCGTTTCTCGGAAATGGCTTACGGACAGCGATGGCGATTGGTTCGCCGACGCAAGCTATGCTTTAACTGCTTGAAGCGCGGGCATAGAACCAACTCCTGCACGCAACGACATGAATGTAGTGGTGTGAACTGTACGATGAAGCTGCACAAGCTCTTGCATGGAAATGAAAACTATGTACCAAGCCAACAAATTAGTAATCATCAGGAACAATCCTTCACGGGTACAGCTCTTCATTTCCCAGGTATAAAACTTCTCTTTAAGATTCTTCCAGTAAAGTTGTATAGTAGAAATGGTAAGGTCATTTATAGTTTTGCGTTTATTGATGAAGGGTCATCAATATCTTTAGTTAACAAAAATTTGGCCGATCGCCTTGGACTGAAAGGTCCGGAATAGAATTTGACCATGCAATGGTTCGCTAACAACACCATAACAGAACCATCCAGGAGAGTTGACATGCAAATTTCTGGTGTACGGCCAGGTCACAAGATATTCGACTTGCGGAACGTCAGAACGGCTACAGATCTTCGATTGCCTACTCAAACTCTAGATATTGCTGAGTTGCGTATGAGATATCGTTTGCCAAAAGGCCTTCCAATAGACAAATACAAAGCTGCCACACCTGAACTGCTTATTGGACTCGATAACATTCACCTAGGAGTTTCACGTAAAATCATAGCCGATGGTTGGAAGGGCCCAGCAGTAGTATCAACAAAGCTCGGATGGGTTGTCTACGGCAATACAGAGAAGCATTCCAATGTCAATAGACCAATGTACTTTGCCCAACTTGGTGGTTCAGACAAGGTGGAGGAACTCGTAAGGAATTACATCGCAGATGATAATCTCGGAGTAAGACCCGTTAATGCAATCACCTTATCTCTGGACACGTCTAGGGCAAAAGAAACACTGGAAAGAACAACTCGGCGGGTAGGACAGCATTTTGAGACAGGGCTGCTATGGAAAAGCGACGACGTCAACCTTCCACCAAGTAGAGGAATGGCTGAAAAAAGACTTCTAGCTCTAGAAAGGAAGTTTCAGAGAAACGAGGATTTTCATCGCAAGTACTCTCAGCTGATGGAGGCCTATGAAAACAAATGATATTCAAGAAAGCTGAATCCTACTGAGATATCTAAAAAAGGAGATCGTATCTGGTATTTACCACATTTTGGGGTCACCAACCCGAATAAACCGAAGTTGCGATTGGTTTTTGACGCTGCAGCTGAGGTGAACACAATCTCCCTCAACTCGATGCTGCTTAGTGGTCCAGACGGGTGTCAACCGTTGACGGCAGTTTTAATGAAGTTTCGGCAAAGGCAAATAGGGGTGTGCGCGGACATCGTCGAAATGTTTCACCAGGTAAAAATTCGTGAGGAAGATCAGATGGCCCAGCGGTTCTTGTGGCGGGCTCATCCCAACGATCCAATTCAAGTGTATGTCATGACATCTATGACCTTTGGAGCCACTTGCTCACCGTGCTCGGCACAATTCGTCAAAAATAAGAATGCTGAAGAGTTTCAGGACAAATTTCCAGCTGCTGTGAACGCGATAATAAATAACCACTACGTGGACGACTTCGTGCATTGCTTTTCCTCAGAGTCAGACGCCATCCGCGTTACTAAAGAAATAGTTTGGATCCAAAAGCAAGGAGGCTTTGAGCTTAAGCGATTCGTATCGAATGCAAAGAAAGTTACACAGGAACTTGGTGAACCAACAGCAAAACCATTGGTCCTGAACCTTGACAGGAGTGATGCGGAGCATCATGGTAAGGTACTGGGACTGCATTGGGATACCAACCAAGATATTTTTAGGTTTGTCTTGATGTTCGCGAAGATCGATCCAGCTCTATTGAGAGGGGACAGGAGACCAACCAAACGTGAGATGTTGTCCATCAAAATGTCGGTCTTCGACCCATTTGGGTTGGCGGCCGAGTACTCAGTTATAGCTAAATTGGGTCTTCAATCTGTCTGGCGCGTAAAGGTAGACTGGGATCAAGCAATTCCTGATGAGGCAAATGCTATCTGGCTAATCTGGATTCAATGGCTGCAAGAAATCGAGAAGATAAGAGTTCCTCGCTGCTATGGCAGCTCATTCACACTGAAACCAGTCGAGCTACATGTCTTCGCTGATGCAAGTGAACAAGCTTACGCGGCAGCTGCCTACTGGAGAATTCTCGAAGGACCTGGAAGTGTGAGGGTCGCGTTTATAGCCGGAAAAACTAAGTGTGCTCCATTGAGAGCCTGCTCAATACCGCGGCTCGAACTTCAATCGGCAGTACTAGCCACTCGCCTAAGGGAGTCGGTCCTACAATGCCACGATGCTATGCCAACCAGAGTCGTGATGTGGAGCGATGCCAGCACCGTTATATCTTGGATACGTTCGGATCATCGACGATACAAGCCGTATGTAGCTCACCGCGTAAGCGAAATCTTGGGCAGCAGCAAGATCGAAGAATGGAGATGGCTTCCAAGTGCTCTTAACCCAGCGGATTTTGGGACACGACTAAAGGAAAAGAAGTGTAAATCGTTCTGGCTTACCGGGCCCGAATTTCTGAAAGGCGAAGAGTCGGAATGGCCAAAACCCAAGCAATATCCGCAAACCCAGCAGGAGCTTAGAACCAAGATGATGTTTCTCTTTAGTAATAACGATAGTTTATTTGATGGCTTTTCAAGTTTCCAGCGGTTAAAAAGAGTTATTGGGTGGGTATTACGATTTCAGGAAAATTGCACGAAGGGTAGAAATTCAAGGGAATATGGTGGCTTAAAATCACACGAGCTAAGAAACGCTGAAATGACAGTCTGCCGAAGCGTCCAGATGGCAGTATATGCGGACGAATACGAACAACTTGCAACGGGAAGCCCAGTGGATCGCAGGAGTAGTTTGCATAAACTTAATCCATTAATGGATAACCATGGTGTGATTCGGGTCAATGGCCGAATTAATTTAGCTTTAGCAGTTCCAGCATGCACCCGCAATCCAACAATAATGCCACCGAGACACAAGGTCACCGATCTTATAGTGAATTATTACCACAACGCTTGGAAGCACCAAAACGAGGCGACCATAATTAACGAAATAAGGAGACGATACTGGATACCTCATATACGGACGGTGGTGCGACGAGTCTCGAAGGGATGCTTGGTTTGCCAAAGACAACGGGCCAAACCACAAACTCCGCTCATGGGACAGCTGCCTGAAGATAGGCTAACACCTTTTGTAAAACCATTCTCATATGCTGGAATCGATTACATGGGGCCGTTCTTGGTCGTCAACGGAAGACGCACTGAGAAACGTTGGATCGCTCTGTTCACGTGTCTTACAATCCGGGCCGTCCATCTGGAGATAGTCAAGAACCTCACGACCGATGCATGTCTAATGAGCATCCGTAATTTTATTAACAGACGCGGAACTCCAGTTCGCATTCGTTCGGATAACGCCACCAACTTCATAGGAGCAGATAGAGAGCTCAAACGGCAACTCCATCAGTGGGATCATGGCCTGATTTCGGATACTCTAGCCAACTCAAACATCGAATGGATTTTCAACTGCCCGCTTAATCCCCATGCCGGAGGATGCTGGGAACGCTTGGTGCGTAGCGTGAAGCGAGCCATGGGGCATGCCCTGTACCGCGAAAACCTCCAAGAACATAGTCTTTATAGTTTAATGTGTGAGGCCGAAAACATTGTGAATTCTCGACCTCTAACTCATATTCCGCTAGACGCACCCACTGATGAACCCCTAACCCCTAATCATTTTCTTCTAGGTGTACCCAACTCGCAGCAAACTCCTAATCCTCGGGCCGAGGACTTAAGCGTGACGAGGAAGCAGTGGCTTAAGGTGCAACAGGCACAACACCGCTTCTGGAACAAATGGCTGTCGGAATACCTACCCGACCTATGCCGACGTACTAAATGGAACCAGACGGTTGAACCTTTGACGGTAAACGACATCGTCCTGATATGCGACAGCACCATCCATCGCTCGAGGTGGCCCATGGGAAAGGTAATCCGTGTTTTTCCGGGCAGGGACTCACAGGTTAGAGTGGCAGAAGTGATGACAAAATCCGGCGTGCTGAAGAGACCGGCGTGTATGCTGGCCAAGCTAGATGTAGGTGAATCACGATGCCGATGATTCACGGGGTCCGGGATGTTATCGCCGATATTTATGGTCTATTAGTTTTTGTATTTTACTGTACTGATTTATATTCTGTAAATGTAATCCTCGCCTAAGTGCCTGAACACGTCCCAATCGTTTATTGTTCGCTAAGTTGAGACCTCTGTCAACTCATTTCCGCCATTACCATAGTTCATATTTCTTTGGAAATTCATTCTTTTTAATGTGACGGCGCTTAAACGAGGAAGACGTAGGAAAAAATGTAAGTTTTATTCTATGTAACACATTGTGACAATTAGCTGATGCCTTTCATTCAGGAAATAAAATCTCCGATTCTTCAATTCTTCACAATAAACAGGAGCTATTTTATTCAATTCCTTCCATCTGAAGCGGCCATTACACACAGTGTAACCTGCAGATTATTAAATGCAACTATTGCGGCAGGCTTCACCACACAGAAAATGAGTGTCGACTCAAAATGTCTCACGTAAGACAAAATTCCCTACGGCCTCAACATAACAATTTTTCCCCTCCCAGAAATCATCGACCTGGCAATACAGGCCGACAAGTAAACTTACATCATATGCAACAGCATCATATGCAACAGCCGCATGTGCAACAGCATCAGGTGCAACAGCCGCATGTGCAACAACATCAGTTGCAACAACACTCCGGCCAACAAAATAACAATACGGGAAACGACCCTCGTCGGGAGGAAAACGGCAATCCTTTCCGACAGACAGTTCAGGCCGATGTTCACCCCCAATAACCTTCACACTCAAAATCGAACTCTTTTCCTATAACAATCTATCCATGATTCGAATCCTTTTCAATTATGGAAAATACAAGGATCTAGTTATAGATACTGGAGCAGAAATCAGCATTATACGCGGTTCCACAACTTCGCCTTTACTTAATGAGGATATAATAATATCCACAATGAGTGGTGAAAATGTGACAAGTTCCAGTATGACTAACGAAACTTTGTTTTTCCAAATGGAAGAGGATTCAATCGCTTTACAACATCCATTTCACATCCTTGATCATCAAGTTCAACAAGACTTTGACGGGATAATTGGGAATGACTTTTTAAAAAAATACGAATGTAAGATAAACTACCGAGACAACTGTTTAGAAATTAATCCTTTTGTTCAAAATTCCACTGCCATTATAAGTGGGGTAGGAAATGTATTCAACGAATATCCACCTCCCCAAAACTTCACAAGGCAACATTTAATAATATCCTCTAGATCCAACAGAATTACTCAACCAGAAAAACGTCAAGAGACTACATCTTTCGGGGGGTTACCTACGGGTGTTGCTGAGAAAACGGATAACAAAGTATCAAGGTGCGACCAAAGGCGACCAAATACTGATACAGTTATCAGCAACCTCCAGCCTGCAATCAACGGGTTAAAACCCTGACTCCGCATCTCAAAACGAACCAGTAGTTCCACTAATTAACAACCCGCAGCAAGCTAGGAGTAAACGCATTCTCAGTAAGTCTCAACATTTGGCCGATAATCTAAATGAAATAATTCTGATTTCATCAGAGGAAATAGAATACAAAGACCCGGCAGAAAATAAGACTAAGAGGGACAGGCCCTTAGCAACAAATAAGACCGAGATAAAAAATAATAATAAAAACAATAAAAATGAACAAAAGAGAATGAACAAATCACATATTACACTAAAACAAAGAAGCCAACGGGTAGTTGAAGTCCCATTTTTTTATAAATCCCCTTCAGAAATCATTATAAAAAAGAAAGAAAAACACAAAACAAAAAGCAGACACACATACACAAAAAAAAAAAAATCAACAAGTAATCTCAAACGCATGTTACCGGTTTTCAGAATCATGTTATTTACCTTAGCATTGACCTTGTGCATCACCATCACACATTGCGTTCTAAGAATCGAACCCATAGTTCCTAACCCTGGTATATACTTTGAGGAAATAGGAAATGCAGAGCTGTATTATCAAGAGTGGAAACTCATCGTGTACTACGACCTAGAACAACTAAGTAAAGCTTTAGGACACACCACTGGATACGTCACAGAAATCAACCATTTATGCCAGTCACTAAGCAAACATGCGGATTTTGAAATAATATGTGAAGGGGCAGTTGCTGAAATGAACCACCTAATGACAGACATCCAGACCAAATACAAACTACTAAATCCTAAATACAGAAGCAAAAGGGCATTACTCAATATTATTGGAACAATTAGCAAATCGCTATTCGGGACACTCAATGAAGACGATGCAAAACTTTATGACAAACAAATTGAGCTTTTTAAGTACAACGAAAACCACTTACAAACCCTCGTGCAAAAGCAGACTATACTTCTAGAAACTACGAAAAACATTTTCAGTAAGTCGGAAAGAACCATAGAAAACCAAATGTTAGCGATAAACTCGAAAATAGAAGACACCAAACGCATGATAACAAACTTGGTAAACACAACCCACGATCAAAAGATGTTTCTTGAGATAGAATCCTTAACCACCCTAGTCACACTAATCATTATCAGGTACCAAAACACACTTAGTGACATACTAGATCTTGTGAGCGACGTAAAACACGGTAAGCCACACCTATCAATAATCTCCCCAGATCAAATAAAACCCGCATTGGCACAAATCAAACAAGAACTCCCAAATGGTATGAGGCTACCCTTCGTAGTCAATGACGAAAACATACTTCATCTATACCAAATTTGTACCACTAGCGTAGCCATTCGAACCGAAAAAATTATCTATGAAATAAAAATCCCTCTTCCCCTAGTAGACAACTTCCGTATTTTTAAAGTCATACCCCTTCCAACCCGACACAATAATCAATTCGTATTCATACAACCCTCAGCCCAATATATCATTATAAATTATAGAAAAGACCGTTTTTCAAATTGGAATAAGGCAGATTTAACAAACTGTAAATCCCTGAATGACAAATTTTTATGTCCCCTAACTCACCCCTTGTTCAACACAGACACTAATGATCTACAATGTGAAATCCAACTACTAAAAGGCAATGACAATCTACCTAATACTTGCGAGATAAGACAATCCAAGCCCACAACGACTTGGATACAACTCTCCCAACCAAACGTTTGGCTATTTTCATCCTTAACAGAGTACCTACGTGATCGACGAAATATGTGGAGAAGACACAGCCACATATACCCTAACAAATAGTGCTAAAATATAACTGCAAAAGAATTGTTATGTGAAGTCAAAAGAACTCACAATACAGGCAATTAGCGAAACATCCACAAATCTCACTAACTCCTACATTCCCCCTTTAAATATCTCCCATATTATCTCCAACAACCTACCCAACTACACATCCGAAATAGCAGTCGTAAAATTCTCCAGCGACAATGACTTACAACTGATCTCACACGACATAGACGTACTAAAACAAGAAGAATCCAAACCTATGCTAACATTGGATACTCACAACCTGCACCACTATACCCTAATCTATACGATAGTAGCAATAACACTAGTCCTATTTTACTATAGACACTATCGAACATACGTAGTTAACAAGAACAAGCCCCTCGACAGTAACAAAGACAAGGTAATTGCGTTTAAAACCAGACAGACACCACAAACGGAGACAATAACTGAATTACCGGAAATCAGACTAAGCCTTGCAACAGACGGTTAACCGAGTAAGAGAAAAGGTAAACACTTGTTCAATATTTGCTTAATCAATAAAATATACAATAATAAACATTAGTACCCAAAAGTACACACAAATCAATTTAAGTTTTCAAATACATGTACTATACACATTAGTCATAAAAGAAATTCAAAATAAAAAAACAAAACAAAACCCTAATACTGTCAAACAATTTTACCTTTATAAATACAAAACAATTTAAATGTACACATACTAGCCATAAGATACACACTAGTCATAAGAAATACAAAATAAAAAACGAAAAACAAAAAGAATTTTCCAAATCCCATTAAACAATTTTATATAAACCTTAGTACACAAAAAACAATGTACATACTATCCATAAGAAACGAAAATTATAAGATTCTAAATACATACTATCAAATTTTTTAATGTACATACAAAACAATTTAAATATACATAAACATACTAGCCATAAGTCATAACATTGGCGTACCCAAAGGCACGCCCAACTTAATTTAAATTACATATCATATATACACTAGCAATAAGAAACCATAAACATAAGAATACACATGTAAACAATACCAATTAGCATATTATGTTAATTTAAAATTCTTCAATTACATACAAACTACCTAAAAACTCTTTGGAAAAAAAACATACGTCAGAAATTGTAAACCTCCAATCCACCCTCTTGAGAAAATTAACCACTTCAAGGCATAATTTCCTCCCTTTAAGGAGAGCGGGATGTAGTGACCACACTACATTACATACACTACATACACTACATACATAACCTTCTACCTAGAACCACGATCTGCCAATCGCCTTCCGTATTACGCCCAGCCTAATGCCATATCTCTCGGTTCCCACACAATCGAACTCTGTCACACTGATTTACGAACCGCTCACATTATCGTTTAGCCTACACACATAAAATACCAAATTGATGACACCGTAAACTGTCACTCTCTGGTTATTTTCTCATTTAAGAGTACGACTCGCTTATCTCTTTGCTTGGCGGTGGTATTCATATTGCATAACCACTGCACTCAAAGACGGAACAGAGAAAATGCAAAGGCAACATAAACAAAGCTGAAATGTGTGCGAGTAAAATGTAAACAGAATGAGTCGATTGTATGAGAACTCCGCTGATGATGCATTTATGACGCGTTTACCAATATATTGGGTTCAATAAACAGAAATGGTAACTATGCTGATAATGCACTAGTACCCTTTACTGTGCGTTGCCCAATATATTGGAAAATAGCTGATACAACAAGGAATTGCGTAAGGCTGGTATGGGTAGAAGGGGTAAAATCAATGGTAAAATCAATAGTATAAAAGAGGATGGATTTTAAGTAAAAAGACACAGAACACGTTCAGAGTTAAAAGAACATACTCCAAAGGTCGCAGCCCAGCCTAGACAGCGGGCCTTAGAGTATTATAATACAATAATAAATATACCATCCAATTATAAATAAATCACTCTAAAGGTTGCAGCCTAGCCCAGACAGCGGGCCTTCAGAGCAATAAAATACAAAACTCCGCTTTTTTATTTCGAACGGTTCTCGTCCCGATTTCACTCTTCTCCTTGAAAGCAAGGAAAGCACGGTGAAAATCGAGTATAACAGAATGAACGATCTGTTTGATCATTTGAACACAGGACAACCTTACTCTAGGAATCCCAATCAACAAGCCTTATCGGAATCCTCTGAGACCCTGAAAGCATTAAGAAGCACAAGAGAATGGATATCGACTTGGAGATCTACCAGCATTGTTCAAATCCCACACTGCTTTAAGGGATTAAGGCAGACGCTGCAGGGAATCGTGCAGATGTGGGAGCATCTGAAAAGCGAAGAGCAGAACTATTTACTGCTTGCACATTTAAACACTGATGTCGCAGAAAATTTGTTTTCCATGGTGCGATGTAATAGAGGCTCCTATAATGAAAGAAACCCTTCGGCTTGGAGATTTGTGCGAAATCTCAAGCAAATTATCTTCCAGCATCTAAGTTCGGCAGAACATTCTGGATATGAAGATGCTGGTGCAGAACCATTACTGCAGGGAGCTGACTATAATCAAGACATGTAATTAAAATTGGCAAATGAGAACGATTTTTTGATTAGAGAGCCAAGAGAAGACGAACTTTTAAAAAAAAAATTGTTTATTGAAGATGATAATACGAGTATAAACGACCTGGAGTGCGATTACACGGAACAAGATATGGACTTAGAACTACAAGATGGCGAGAGAAAATCATGCTCTGAGACGCTGCAGAAAGCAGCTGCAATTTATTACGCCGGATTTGCAGCAGGCAAGCTAAAAAAGAAGCTCAACTGCGAGGCCTGCTCTCAGTATATGACGGACGATATAAACAAGGCAAGATAACAAACTTTATTAATTGAACTGAGAGCTTATAAGACCAACACTACAACATCGGAGTTTGGGAAACTAACAGTTCCATCGGTACTGTTTAAGCAAACTGCTAAAAGCGTGCAAACAATTTTCGAAGCACAATTCTCGGAGAAACAACAAGAAGAAAGATTAGTGGAAACCTGGCTAAGTGAAGTCATGATGCTGAAAACCAGGAATTTAATAATAAACTGCGTGACAGCTGGCCACAAAGAAACAATTATTAAATTTCTGTTGACTGGGCTAGTTATGTTTGCTATCAAAAAAATTAACAAGGATATAAAGCCGTCTAAAAGAAGTCTCTAAATAAGAATTTGTTTTTTTGTTTTTATAGAGTTTCTAATATTACTCCCAAGCCATAGTAATATTAACGTTACTCTCAGCTGAGAGTTACCTATCCTGGTTAAAAGCACGAGACTTGGAACCAGAACTAGGCTCGGACGAATAATAGGGGTAGGTGGAAAATCGTACATGCGACTCTTTTTCACTTAAGATAAGAAAACAAAAACCACCTCCCTTCGTTTTTCCTCCCTTTTTTTGCGCGATAGCTCTCAGGATCGCTTACATTTATTTTCCACACATTATTATTCAGAGATGTTACTTTGAATGAGGACTTCGCTATTTCCTGAAGGCTACTTAGCTTGCTGTAGTCTGAAACTCCGACGACGTTAATTGGAGGTGGAAGGTATACCTTATTTTGAGGTTTTTTCCTTGGCGTTTCAATTTCGTTGGCATTTGCCTATTTGGATTTTCTATCCTTCAGCACAACGACTTCTGGTGAGGAGCCGGCTTACACTTTTTTGTTCGGTCTCCTCTTAGTAATCTAATCCATTTCGCGCACTAGCTCTTCTTCGTCCGTATGATAATCGCGGCTAGCCGAGTGGTATGATTTGGTTTCTGGCTGTTTTTTAAGTTGAGATTCAACAAGTGCTTTGTTCTCAGCTTTCAGCTGATGTAGCTCTTTTTTAGCACTTGACAAAGCTGTTCAATTTGGTTAAGCTTAGTGCGGAGTTCCTTGTTTTCGTCCTCGAAGCTTTTGCATTTCGTTGAGTCCCGCGAAAGGCGTCCAAAATCTTTTGGCGTCATAGGACTTCGATTAGTTTTTGCTTTTGGCACAAATCCCGTTGGTGGTGATCTAGGTACCCTTTTACTAATTTTAAAAGGGTCGGATGATTGCTTTGATATGATGATTGATTAAATAAGAATAACATTAAATAAGTATATTAAAATATTTTTTATTTATTTATTGTAAAGTACACTAAGGAATGCTACGACTTAGCCTTTATTTTTTATTTAAATTTTATCAATGGATGTGTTGTTTTTTTATTGCTACTTTCCATTATCTACTTTTTGTTATTTAGCCTAGGCACTTATTTTCTGTTGAATTTCATTATAAAAACTGAAATATTACGTTTTGTTTTATTGCATGAAAAGTAGAAAAGTAGTGAGGACTAGACCTACTGGGGATACCTAAAAAAAATGCATCTAATGTTCTACCTATAAAGGATTATCCAAAACAATTAAAGATTAGCAAATCAAATAGCGAAAAACCACGAACCCTTTATCTGTTTTGTATAATCTTTGCAGGTGATGTGGAAAAGAACATATGTACCTACATGCAAACAAAAAAAATAATACTTTTGTAGCTACCCATAACCATTTCGTTACACCTACCTAGGTACTACCTAAATATTGGTCCTAACTGAAAATGAAATAACATCATCCAATTAAAGCTTTTTGTATGTGTACTTGAATAACATAATAGTATGGTTTAGAAGATCGCTCATGACAAAGGAATCGCCATGATCAGACATTTTTTTCAGCAAACCATATCCTCCTACCAAGTTTTTATACTCTTATCAACATTCAAAAAAAAGAACATTATTTTCAAAATATCGCATCAAGTGCAAACAACACTAACAAATCATACAATCTTAGTTGTTCAAAATCCGATGAGAACATTAAAATTTCATTCCCCGAAAATCCATGACCTACGTCAGTCTGAACTTTATATAGGTTAAACGAAACGAAAACATAATACCTTTACACATAAAAGTACTGATTCAATACAACTATCTTACTTTAAATCCAAATGGGAAAAAAAATCAAATTTCATCGGCAAAAAAATCTCCAATTATGCAGAAATTCCTTTCGTTCGGGAAATCCAAAGCATACAACGAAAACAAATTTCTTCATTCTATGTGACCTATCTCATTTTAAATTTAATATAAGTTAAAAGAAGCAAAATCATATATTTGCTTCTTCTTCACACTCACAGGATAATTTTTCTTTCAAAATGTGAGAAAATCCAAATAAATTTATCCTTTCTTTCATTTTCATACTTGTGGTTTCATTCCCTATTACACAATAAATTCATTCTTACTGCTGTCATATCGAAACCAAGAACCAATCCAAATTCATTACCCAATTCATAATCGAAATCGTTACATCGATGCATGCGCCAGACGGTGGGACTTGTTAACACAAAAAAAGGCTTCATGATAGTACTATAGAGTTTATTATACAATGGTGGAAGCATTGTAAATAAACAAAAAAAATAATACCTACTTTTGTAGCTACCCATAACCATTTCGTTACACCTACCTAGGTACTACCTAAATATTGTTCCTAACTGAAAATGAAATGTTCATCACCAAATTAAAGCTTTTTGTATGTGTACTTGAATAACATAATATGGTTTAGAAGATCGCTCATGACAAAGGAATCGCCATGATCAGAATTTTTTTTCAGCAAACAATATCCTCCTACCAAGTTTTTATAATCTTATCAACATTCAAAAAAAAGAACATTATTTTCAAAATATCGCATCAAGTGCAAACAACACTAACAAATCATATAATCTTAGTTGTTCAAAATCCGATGAGAACATTAAAATTTCATTCCCCGAAAATCCATGACCTACCTCAGTCTGAACTTTATATAAGGTTAAACGAAACGAAAACATAATACCTTTACATACACACATAAATGTACTGATTCAATACAACTATCTTACTTTAAATCCAAATCGAAAAAAATTCAAATTTCATCGGCAAAAATCTCCAATTATGCAGAAATTCCTTTCGTTCGGGAAATCCAAAGCATACAACGAAAACAAATTTCTTCATTCTGCGTGACCTATCTCATTTTAAATTTAATATAAGTTAAAAGAAGCAAAATCATATATTTGCTTCTTCTTCATACTCACAGGATAATTTTTCTGTGAAAATGTGAGAAAATCCAAATAAATTTATCCTTTCTTTCATTTTCATACTTGTGGTTTTATTCCCTATTACACAATAAATTCATTCTTACTGCTGTCATATCGAAACCAAGAACCAATCCAAATTCATTACCCAATTCATAATCGAAATCGTAACATCGATGCATGCGCCAGACGGTGGGACTTGCTTTTTTGAATGTTGATAAGATTATAAAAACTTGGTAGGAGGATATGGTTTGCTGAAAAAAATGTCTGATCATGGTGATTCCTTTGTCATGAGCGATCTTCTAAACCATGTTATGTTATTCAAGTACACATACAAAAATCTTTAATTGGGTGATGAACATTTCATTTTCAGTTAGGAACAATATTTAGGTAGTACCTAGGTAGGTGTAACGAAATGGTTATGGGTAGCTACAAAAGTAGGTATTATCATTGTATATAAACCTTATAGTAGTGCAACCGTGCGTAAACGACGATACGCCACCAGTGCGCATTCGCCCGCAACAAATCATGATAGTCTAGTTCTACACCATTCTCGTGCTGGGAATATGAGTAGGAGGATGATGCAGGTAGTGGTGGTGGTTGGCAAAGCAGGTTTCGTGTAGATTTATGGTATATTTTTTGTTTGCTTTGATGGAAGGGGTATGTTATGTTTTCTGGATTTTAACACAATTGGTATGTGTGTGTATGATCGTTGAAAGAGAGTCACATTTCAGCTACTGTGAGGATTCTCAAATGATTTTCTTTACAATTTATATTTTCAAGTGAAAAATTTATATTCATATTTAAAGGCAGGGGCGATGGTGGGTAAAGAAAGGTGGGAGAATTGTCATCGAGTAGATTGATGGTAAATTGTTTGTTGGCTTCGATGAAAGTTTGGGGTAGGTTATGGCATATTGCAATTAGACCATCACAGTCACCTGTTTCTTTGTATTTAACACAATAAATTGGTGTCTGTGTTCACATCGGTGAAGGAGATTCGCATTTCAGCACTGAGGATTCCCAAATGGTTTATAAACCATATTTGCATGTGAAAAAATATTACTTGAGGCAGAGATAAAAAAAGATAAGACAAGTTATAGTGTATTCCCAGCTACATTGCGAACAATCCTTAAGGGTTTCCACTTTAAAAAGAAAATCGTGGATATTTTCGGACCCGTCGAATGCAATTTGCCACTTTTCAATTTTACAAACTGAACTTACTAAAGAGGTTTGTTGACTTATTGGTGGTGCTTGTCTGCGTTGCACAGTGTGACGAATCGCTGATTTAGCTTGGTTTAATAAGGAAAATGACATGCACAAAATTAAACAAAAACCGGTTAAGCCTCCTACGTAATGACTGTGCAATTTTTTTGTTGTTGCTTAATGCAACAAAAAAAAATCATCTCTAACTCCAAATTGTATATAATTTTTTTTATAAGAGAATTTTTTTTGAAGAGAAAGTGTTTATATCGGTTTTAATTGGTTCGCGTATATTTTATAGCTTTTTTTTATCTTTTCTCAATAAGTTAAAAGTCAATTGATATAAAAGTAAGTTTTTCTTAAATAATTAAAGATTTTGTTTAATAGGTATAAGGGATAAATGAAAGTAAAATTTATAGATAAAATATGTATGTGTTTTTTGTATTCATTAGACGAAAAGTATACCTAGTTGTTCAGTGTTGTCCAAGTTGGAGACCGTGTTTGTTCTTAAGCCATGCATATGCACTGCTAAAATGTGTTTCAACAATTTTTTTTTTTTTGGATGCCCATGGAAATCACGAAAAAGCAAATTTTTTATGTTTGGATTTCTTAATTTAAAATTAAGCGCTTAGATGCTGTTTCTGCTTTTGTTGTGGGTTACTTTAGCCATGTAATATTTTCTGAGGCTGCAACAAAGTCAATCAAATTAACCTTTAAAACTTTATGTTTAAGATTTGACCAGACATGGGCCAAAAGTGGTCGGCATAGAGAGCGCTTCGAAAATTCAAATTCTCTGTGGCTAAATGAAAATCTAACATTACCACAACATATCTTAAATGAAATACCTTCTTCATCTAGAGTAGGAAGACCGAAAAAAAGCTTATAGATTTGATGTCAAGTTGCGGCAGGTAAAAGACCAAGGCACTAAAGAAAAAGTCAAAGCCAGAAAATAACTAATCCAAGAAAAATTTACAAGAGAAACAGGGTTATTGGTAGATATGCCAACTCAACAGTCTGGCAATCCTAATGACGGGAACAAGGCTAGACGATTTTTTAGAGATGATGAAAAGACTGCCCAAATTACAGTGATAGATAAAGAAATTATCAAAAAGTTTCATATCATCTTGGGTCTGGGTTCCCAATAGATGCAGATGCTTTTGAAAATTATACCTGGTATTTTAAGCCAGTAAGTGTGCATAAGGTCTTCTTTTATGGAAAACAAATAATTTCGACTTGTATATTTCCAATCGGACAACTTTCAGAAGAAGCGCAAGAGGCAAGAAACAAGGAAAATAGAAGAGAACTTCTTACCAGAAAAATATCACGTGTAGATACAAATACTGACCCCTAAATCGATTACTTATAACCTCAGATCCATTCTTAGCAAGTCTAAGATACTTTTCGAGAAGAATGAAAAGTGTCATGGAACATGAAGTCTTGCAACTTTTAGATGTACCAAATAATTAAAAAAAATAAAATAAGCTGGTGTTTATGTATTGTTTTGTCTTGAAATTTGTAGTCATAATGTTAAATAAAATTTGTTATATTCTATTCTGTGAACAATTTCAATTAAAAAAAAAACAAAAAAAATAATTTTAATTTAATTCCGCTAAATCAGCGATTCGTCACACTGTGCGTTGGGTCGAAAACGAAACGTTATTTAAAAAATGTTCGAAGTCAGAACGAGCGTTCGAAGGTCTCGTAGGATTCACATTGGGAGTATTTAAATTCAAATTGTCCAATCTTCCAACTAAGGTATCTCTAATAGACTGCATTACACGAATGAAAACTCGTTGGTTTGCCTCGAGTATTCGTTGAAATTCTGACGTAATAGCTCTAATGTCAGTGGCCTCTTCTTGAACAGGTGGAGGATATCCCTTAATATCTCGTCGCTCATTATTGTCTTCACTATTGTGGTTACTTGCCTGACCGGATTGCATTGCTGCAGGAGGGTTAGTACCAGCTGTGGTAAAATCTTATCCTGGCTTAAGCCTACATTACCCCCAGGTGGAGTACGACTAACTATTGGCCTGGATTCCATTGCTTCTGAACGGGGAGTTATATTTCGAAAAGTCGACGAATTTCTCAAATTACTCGGTCTTCCTCTAGAACGTGAATGTGGAACTCTATTATCCATAATAGGAAATTTCGGATTTTAAATACAACTTCAAAATCTTTTAACTTTCAATATCTTTTAATAAATCTGTATTAAAAAAAAATTAATACCTACATGCATAATTTGGTGTCAGCGCGGTCAGTGCTAAATTCAATATTAAATGTGATAAGATTAGATACAATATGCTTAAGAGCAAGATATCTATGGTAAACAGACGGACTGTGCAAATCAATGCACACAATACGAACAACACTGTATATAATTGGCAACTACAGGTAATATAGTAGCAACATAGTTCACTGTTATAACTACCAGACAATGGACTATACTATAAAAGAATTAGGATTTATATATTATAAAAATATTCATATGCACAACTTATCCTTTCACGAATGAAATTAGACCAATATGAATACAAAAAGCAGTTCAACTCTTTCTGATATTCAATAGTCGCAACGCGGATTACAATTAAAACTGTGAATATACTGGGACTATAGTAATGAAAGTCATACTCAACTTGATACACAATAGAAAACTCTACAAATGCTGGAGCTTAGCTAAAAGCTCTAGAGTTAGCCAGTATAATCTTTGTAGTGACGTTCTTAATGCCTCGAAGTACATCTAATGTTAGAACACGTTTAATGCAAAAGAGAAACAATCAAGCAACCTCCATTAAGCAAAAAATACCAACAAGTGACCTTCCTCAATGCTTCATTGAAAAGGTACATGGACTTTAAAATATATACCAACAATTTTACATGTTGATTAAAGATAAATAAACTTGTGCAATACTCCAATTTAGCAATCTAGCTCTACGCAAAACAACGAAAATTCTTACTATCCATATAAATATTCATCTTATAGGTACCTATTGAACAAGAAGTGGTGGTGCGGCATGGCACAATACTGACAAAAAAAATTATTTTCATTGCTTTATAAATTAGATCGAATATTTCTAAATCAATTACAAAAAAAATTATAGAAATCGGTACCTTTTGCGACAAGATATAGCCGAAACAGTCAGAGTCCAAAATGCGACAAACTCATAATACCTCATTTGCTGAAAAATACCGAAATCAAATTTTATTCAATTTTTCCCTTCAAACGAATCGCCTCTTCCATCATTTCTACTCGCAGACGAAGAAGTCAGATTTATTATATTTCCATCATCTCCCTCTCATCAAACATACTACTTGCCTAAGAGAAGGCAACATTGCAAATCATCAATTACACAGAAAAATAAATACATACTTACATTTCCATACAAATGAAAATCATATGGCATGACCACAGAATCGATAATGCGAGATCCATTATCCATACAAATTAACTTACTTGGAAATCCTACATGCTACCTGTGCTGCTAAACAACAAAAATGCCTGTGCTCCTTCTTACAAAGAAAAAAAATACAACATACATGGGAATGCAATTATGAAAGGTTCGATAAAGAGAGATAAAGCAGTTTATTTGGTTTTCTTTCTTCGTTTTCAAAGTGTGTATTTAAAATGAAGATGACAGCAAAAGTTTAGACACAAACATTCTAGCTCAATTCATAACGCCATCTGCATTTAGTCGGCTAAAACAAAAAATTCGACATGATGGCACTACTATAAAGTGTATATACAATGGTACTATAGAGTTTATATACAATGGTGGGAGCATTGTATATAAACACAAAAAATAATACCATTGTATATACACTTTATAGTAGTGCCATTGTATATAAACCTTATAGTAGTGCAACCGTGCGTAAACGACGATACGCCATCAGTGCGCATTCGCCCGCAACAAATCATGATAGTCTAGTTCTACACCATTCTCGTGCTGGGAATATGAGTAGGAGGATGATGCAGGTAGTGGTGGTGGTTGGCAAAGCAGGTTTCGTGTAGATTTATGGTATATTTTTTGTTTGCTTTGATGGAAGGGGTATGTTATGTTTTCTGGATTTTAACACAATTGGTATGTGTGTGTATGATCGTTGAAGGAGAGTCGCATTTCAGCAGTGAAGATTCTCAAATGTTTTTTTTTATAATTCATACGAGTATTTGCAAGTGAAAAGCAGATATTCATATTTAATGGTAGGGGCGATGGTGGATGAAGAGAGGTGGGATAATTGTAGTTGGTTAGATTGATGGTATATTATTTGTTTGCTCTGATCAAAGTTTTTGGGTTAGGTTATGGCATATTGCAATTAGAACAAAACCGTCACCTGGAACTTATTTTGTTGTATTTTATACAATTGGTGTGTATATGTTAAGATCGGCGAAGGAGATTCGCATTTCAGCAGTGAGGCATATCATATTTGCATGTGAAAAAAATTAATTGAGGCAGAGATAAGATAAGACAAGTTAGAGTATGTGTACGAGCGCGTGCCCTGCTTGTAATAATAGCTGCCGTAGGTTATTCATGAACAACTCAAATTGGTTTATTTATTGGTTCATCAAATAAAAAGGGCATTCATTCATAATCGGTATTCAAAATCATATTAGGTTCATATTTCGTTTGCATTATGTTACACAATCGAATCTCCGAATATAAACAGAATTTTTTCATTTGGTTTTGCACAAGCACCTGAGTGCCTCAGTTTGGGCAGCTAAATATCATTGATTTAGGAATTCTTTTTGATACCTACTTCTTTTGATACCGTCATACCGACCACTAGCGGCCGATATACTTAATGCAAATTTCGGTTTCAGGATGTCCCAGTAGGTACTAAAGAAATGAAGTATAGTTTAAATTTATCTTTTGAAGTTGGTAGGTACAATTATGAAATTTTATAGGTAGGTACCCAAATGCATTAAAATATTGAACTCCATCAAACGCATGGTTAGACGTATCGCATGTTATAGAAACCCACATTTTTTATTCTAGCCTCGTTAATACCTCAGCCAGAAAAAATATAAGTTTCATATGTATGTATATTGTTATGCCTCGTTTGGCTATACACATATAATTTTATATTACGATCACTACGATAGTGAGAGGTACACCGTCAGGCCAGGGTTTCTGTCGTGGTCCAACGACGCTGGTGTTTCCGTCTGGTATTTTAGGGGATTATCCCAATTAATCCACAGCAAGCTCTTGATGTTTTATGTCGTCACACACGATTTACCTTTCCGATGTAACCGATGTAATTTAGAGGAGATTAATAGTTTTTATACTATCAGAAGAAACAGATGAAAAATAAAAATCCACTAATGTTACTGTTTTATATTCAAATTGTATTTCGTCTCTCCCATTCCAATTCTATGAACTAATTACAACATTTCTTAAATTACTACCTCCTTAAGTAATGTTTAATTGCTGGCACAGCAATTCCTACATTCGTTGGTTGTTGGTTGTTGTTTCGTTGTTTTTGTTGATTCAGCGTCTGGCTGGGTTGGGCTCATTTTACTTCAATACATTGACCCGTTTGAATTTGTGCAGCTGCCGTCAACATCCGTAACACGTCCCCCTTTCAGACATATCTAGGGATACCTTATCCTTAGATTGGGCTTGGGTGTCCTCATTTCTATTTGACCTTGGGCGCTCTCCTCTGACGATATTCTTGGTGTCGTCTCTGGATTCACTCGATGTTTTCTGTTGAAACACCTGTTAAACAAGGCTATGGTTGTCCTTCCTGAACCTTGGTTGCATTTCCATATTATGTAGCTAATAAGGATTAAGCACAGAACTCCAAATACTGATATCAAAATCCCTTGAGATCTTTCGGGTATCTTTTCTAGTGCCTTAGACCAAAAATTTCGCTGGTTTTGGATTTCAGTCGTCAAGTCCTGCAGTTCATGGATATCTTTAGCCGTTATTTTGGACATCGGCTCCTGGTTAATTACGATCTCCTTCAGTTTAGCGTTTACACAGCAGTCTTCTAGTTCGCCATATGAGTGTTTGTCTTTTATTGCGATTTCCGTTTCTGCGCCAACCGTTTTTGTAGTCATATCATAAGTTTCAAGGATGCAGTCGTTATTCAGGCGAATTATGCCAGTTCCAACAAGTTTACCAGTACTAGTTTCATTCTTACATTTACATTTATATTGAGTTTGTTCAGATATAGTATACAGATATGAATTTTCCCTAATCTTATGAAATATTTCTACATGCGAATTTATAATTTTAGCGTTACATTTTTCGGCTCTATTTCTCATAAATAAATTTATTTCACAATTAGAGTCGCTTATTGTACTTCTTAGAAGTTGTGGTTTACAAATTGAAATTTGGTCAAAATTATTACAATCTTCTAGATTTTCTTTTAATACATAGTCTTCTTTATTTTTGTTTATAATTAAGAATTTGTATCTTATTTCTAATATAACAATTCCGTTTTCAACTATCTTTGGAATAGCAATTGTTTCATAAATTTCAAATATTTCATTAGTTACTGTCGGAATACTAATAATTACAATAATCTTTCGATTCTTAGTGAATGCTTTTAATTTCAATGTTTTCAATATTTCTGCATAATTTTCCATGTTTGGCTCTATCGCGAGTGTGTTGTCATTCTTTTGATTTCTAAGTTCGTTTAATAAATCAGTGGGCTCAATAATCCTTGGATGTAATATCCCTGCTTGTATAAATAAAAGGCTATCTATTATTTGTTCTATTTCCATTTCTAACTGTAGCATTTTAAAATTGACTTTGCTTGATATTTCCTCATAATAGGATTCAATTAGGATGGTTCTATTTAAACTATTTTCCACTGTACTAACCTTGTTAATTTCGTTTATTATTTCGTTGACCTTATTATAAGTAACATTAGTATTTTTAATGCTTTCCATGACTTGCTTATTTAGGTGACTAAGAATCTTTACGTTTTCTTCCATGCCGTTTTTAATTCTTTGTTCGTTATTATTTACGTTCTGAATGACATTATAGTAATACTCTGCATCTTCATTGTCCATGGTGCCAAAAAGGACCTTGAAGCCTGAACCTATCATATTTACTAAACCGCGTCTCTGTCTTTTTGAGCTTCCCATTATTCCTGAAATAATCCTGATTCTGCTGTCAATTTTTATAATTTCTCTTTTTGCTGTTCTCTGAAATTCTTTACATTCAATTTTTGATTCTAAACAAAGACTATCCATGGTATTAATAATATTTCTAATGTTTGAACTCGCGTGTTCTAATCTATTAATATCTAATTCTATAACTAGTGCTATTTTTCCGTTAATTTCTTTAGTTTCTCCTATAAAGTTAAAATATATTCCAGTGTTATTCTGCAGGTCCTTTACCCACAAACTGGTTTCGGCGATGGCCCACCTGGTGAACAGGGACCTGAAATATATGGCTTAACGTTAGCTTTATTAAACTTTTGTTGCTTATTATTCATTTGTATAACTAAGTTATTTTCGTGTACTTCTAGTATTTTAAATGGTCCTTTATATTGGCTTCTCAATTTTCCCTTCCTTTCGTTCCTAACTAAAACCTTTTGACCGATTGTATATTCTATTTTCCTTCCTAGTTTCTTATCGTATCTAACTTTAGCTTTTTCCCTACTCTTTTTCGTGCTTCCTTTTGCGTTTTCCTGTTTCTCTAAAAGATTAGCTCTAAGTTCGTCTATATAGTCGAAAACCGACTTTTCATTATATGGATCTACGCTACTAGGTCTGTTCACTTCATATCCAAACACTAGTTCGTAGGGGGTGTACCCCGTTGTAGTATGTTTAGTACAATTGTAACAAAATCCTGCATACGACATTCGTTTATGCCAATCTTTGAGTTGGTGTAATTCACGTCCTGTGGATTTGAGATACTCTAAAAGTCTGCAATGAGCCCTTTCTACACTACCGTTGGCCTGTGGATAAGCTACACTAGTTGTTATGTGTTTGATATCTAAGATTTTACAAAATTCTTCAAACAGTTGATTACAAAACTCGGAACCGTTGTCAGATAAAATGATCTTGGGCATTCCAAAATTCAGAATCCATTGCTCCATTACGGCATTTGCTACAGTGCGCATATCTTTAGATTTCAGCGGTACGAACTTGATGAATTTTGACAAGTCATCCTGGATGGTCAATCCGAACTTATAGCCTTCCGCGGTTTCTCCAAATGGTCCAATTAGGTCTATCATTATCTTTTCTAGAGCCTTGTCTGCAGATGTCACGATCTTCATTGGGTTTCTAGTAGGAGCTCTGTTAACTTTTTCTGTCTGGCACTGAGGGCAATTTCTCACAAAGTCCTCAATGTGCTTCTGCATATCTTTCCATTTGAATTTCTTTCTGATTTTTGCATACGTAGCTTTCTGACCTGTATGACCGCCTATTAATCCCTCGTGATATTCTTTCATTATGGCTAATCTTTTTCCTGGATCTTGGACTTCTTCCTTTTTATCTGAGATCTGTTCTTCGGTAGATTCATCTACTGAATCATTTTCCAGATCATGGTCAATGTCTTCAAAGTTTTCTATTACTTCATTCTCTATAACTTCACTTTCTATCTCCTTTTTATTTTTTCTTGGAATTCCTCTACTCGGATTTCTTCCCTTGCTCGTGCTTGCTATATCGTCTCTATTCTCACTATTTATTTCGATACCTTCCTCTTCAAGTAAGCTCATAAGATCTTGCCAAGTTTCTTCTCGTTCCCTTTCAGTGATTCTGATGTTCCTGCTCAATTCATCGGCTACAACGTTTTCTTTGCCTTTCTTGTATGAGATTACATAGTCAAACTCTTCAAGTTTCAGCCGCCACCTCACGAGCCTGCTGCCCGGATCTTTGACTTTAAAAAGCCACGTGAGGGGTCTGTGATCCGTTTGGATCAAGAACTTTGTGCCATAAATATATGGTCGAAACTGTTTCGTAGCCCATACAATTGCCAAGCACTCCTTTTCCGTGGTGCTGTAATTGATTTCGGCTTTATTCAAAGTTCGACTCGCAAAATGTACTGGGAGATCTTTTCCGTTGTGCTCCTGGCTGAGCACCGCCCCAATGCCTCGATTGGAAGCGTCCGTAGTTATTATAAAGGGCTTCTCGAAGTCTGGGTACTGTAACACCGGATGCTTCGTTATTATATCTTTTAATTTTTCGAACGCTTGTTGTTGTTCTTGAGTCCATGTGAACTCGACGTCTTTCTTAAGAAGCCTATTCATTGGCTCAGCTATCTTACTAAAGTCCCTGATAAATTTCCTGTAATAGCCTATCATTCCAAGGAATGATTTGATCCCTTTAACATTACTGGGTGCTTCCATGTTCTGTATGCTTTCAACCTTTTTGGGGTCAGGCTTTACCCCTTTGTCTGTTATGATGTGCCCTAAATACGACACTTCTTTTCTTAGAAATTCGCACTTATCTGGTTGCAGTTTAAGGTTAGCTTCCCTTAACTGCTTAAGTATCTCTACTAATTTTTCATTGTGTTCGACTAACGTTTGTCCGTAGACAACAATGTCGTCCATGTAGACGAAACACTTGATTCCCTGGAGACCTGCCAGGACTGAGTTCATTAGTCTCTGGAAACAGGCTGGAGCATTTCTGAGCCCGAATGGCATTCTTGTGAATTCGAAATGTCCATAGGCCGTGCTAAAGGCCGTCTTCTCCATATCTTCCTCATTCATTGGAATCTGGTGGAACCCTGACGTTAAGTCTAGTGTGGAGAAATACTTGGCTTTTCCGAGTTGGTCAAGTATCTCCGTTATATTGGGCAAAGGGTGGTTATCCGGGATAGTTAAATCATTTAACTTCCTGAAGTCAATAACCATTCGCCACTTTTTCTTTCCACTTGCATCTGCCTTCTTTGGAACGATCCAAAGTGGAGAACACCAAGGTGAGTCACTATCACGTATGATCCCGTCTTCTTTAAGTTTTCCTATTTGGGTACGCACTTCCTCATCATGTACTTTTGGGTGCCGGTAACTTTTCGTAAAAACCGGTTGCGTTCCTTTCGGAATTCTAATATGGTGTTTAACCCTGTTTGTCTTAGTAAGCTTTTCGTTACCAAGGCTGAATACATCACTGTATTCCTTTACAATTTCCAGAAGGCTTTCACGTTCCTCGCGGTTCATATGCGTAGTCCTAACATTCCCTGAGACTTCTGCGGCTCTTGATGAAGGCTTCCTTATATCGACGTCAAAATCTTCTAAGTTTCTTGCTACCACCCTAACTTTGCTTAAATCAAAGTCCTCCTCCGTCGTATTGACTATTGTAGCTAAGCATTTGCCGTTTTTATTTCTCGTGATACATTCCGATACGATTATACCGTCCTCTAGGTATTGTCGTGGAACAACCACTTCTTCTCTAAGGTTATAACCGTTTAAAATCTTAATTACCCTATAAACCTCGGTTCTTTTCCTTACAAATCTTTCCTCACTTAGGTACCTCAACGGGATTTTTTCATGATCCTTTCTTAGTACGTTTTCCTTGAAATCTATTATGTAACCGCCCTCTCGGAGGAAGTGGTTACCAATTAATCCATCATAGTTGCCTAATAGGTAGTTTTCAATTACTTGTAATTCCATTATCTTAGGCTTAGCCTTTCCTGTAAATTCTACTTTCTTTCTAACGAATCCTAAAGTGCTGCATGATTTCCCTCCTATTCCACTGAATTTCATGCTACCTTTCTCTATATCGTCTTCAAAAACACAGTTGGCTTTGATCAAAGAGATCTCTGCTCCTGTGTCAATAATCATTTTTCTTAATTCTCCGCTAAGGAGCATCATGATATGAGGACTTTCTGATTTTTCCGAGTTACCTTGCTGCATGGATGCCTCATTAACCATACAGCCTACCGAAAATTTCTCTGCTTAGACGCTTCATGTGAAGTTGACGGTTGGTGGGAATCTTTAGATTCATTTCGTCTGAACGGATTATTACTTCCTGATCCGTTTTCTCTATTATCCCTCTTTGGAAGTCTACAGTTTCTCGCTATATGGCCAACCTTGCCACAATTATAGCACCTTACTTCCTGGAGGTTAATTTTAGCTAAATTCCTATTCGTGTAATCTTTTTGTGTGTTCGTTTTGAACAAATTAATGCGCTGTTCTTCTTCACAGGCAAACTTGCTCGCTTCGGAAAGATTTTTGGGACGCTGTGTAATCACATAATTTGAAAGTCTTTCCCTTAGCCCGTTGATGAAAACCGTTAAAGTTTCATTTTGGATATACTCCAACTGGCCTTCTTTGTGCTCCTCCTTTACATCGACTAGTTTACTCTGAAGTAAGCGTCGTTGTAAGGTTTCGACGCGTTGTACATAGTGAACAACGGACTCGTCTTTTCCTTGTTTTAGGGAGATTAATTCCCTGTGGAGTTGCAGAGCACTGTGGGGTTCTCGGAACACTAGCGTTAGCTCCTTTTTTAAAGACTCCCAATTCTTTACTTCTTTGTTCATTAAGATTGTGGTGGCATTGCCACGAATTTTTGTTTTAATGAATTTGAACAGTACGTCCTTCTGTGCAGGAGTTGCCAGTTCGATGGCATCATTGCAGGCGTCAATGAAGGTAAAAACTTCATCGCCGGTACCATTGAAGGCAGGGATGAAGGAAATTAGAACATTTATTGAAATTTCACTCATATTGGAATAATAATGGCTACTATCGTTATCACTACTCAATCTATCACTGTGGACTGAATCTATATCTGAGCTATCACTATTATCTTTGTTTTCGGCGCTATTCAAACCGCTTAATGATTCGCGAAACTTTGAAAACATTAAATCAAAATCAAATCTTAAAACAATTAAGTCTACAAATTCAAAAAATTGATCTTAACACCGCACTGATTGAAACAATTACTTTACAATAAATAAGGTACTCACAGAAAGATAATTATTAATTGCGGCTTCATCTGGAGATTCTCCGCTTTCCTCTTCACTGCTGATGATCCCACCGCTGTCACCAAAATTTGTGTTATGCCTTGTTTGGCTATACACATATAATTTTATATTACGATCACTACGATAGTGAGAGGTACACCGTCAGGCCAGGGTTTCTGTCGTGGTCCAACGACGCTGGTGTTTCCGTCTGGTATTTTAGGGGATTATCCCAATTAATCCACAGCAAGCTCTTGATGTTTTATGTCGTCACACACGATTTACCTTTCCGATGTAACCGATGTAATTTAGAGGAGATTAATAGTTTTTATACTATCAGAAGAAACAGATGAAAAATAAAAATCCACTAATGTTACTGTTTTATATTCAAATTGTATTTCGTCTCTCCCATTCCAATTCTATGAACTAATTACAACATTTCTTAAATTACTACCTCCTTAAGTAATGTTTAATTGCTGGCACAGCAATTCCTACATTCGTTGGTTGTTGGTTGTTGTTTCGTTGTTTTTGTTGATTCAGCGTCTGGCTGGGTTGGGCTCATTTTACTTCAATACATTGACCCGTTTGAATTTGTGCAGCTGCCGTCAACATCCGTAACAATATACATACAGTGAAATCTTCCTTGAGGGGACATTAATGGTGCACATTTTTGTCCGCTTAAGAGAGTTTACCGTTTAAGGAAAATTAAAACAACTTATCCATCTTTAAGCTAAAAAGAAAAGTCTTCATATTCACTTATGTATGTATATACAAAGATGGTATATTAATTGTTGGCTCTAATGGAAATTTGGGGTAGGTTATGGCATATTGCGAGGAGGCCGTTGGATGTTTGCTGGTATTTAATACAATTGGTATGTACCTCCGTCTCACCTGATTACGAACAGGTAGTTTCTTGATTTAATTTTACGAAATTTTTTAACTCCTTCGGTAATATGGGAAAAACCAAATGCAATATGAAAGAAGGCTATATTAAGTTTATGTTGTAAAAAAAAATTGGGATTAGGTAGATAAATTCGATTTTATTGATGCTTTTCCCAAAAAGGTTATAAAATTAGTCCTTTTTTCGTCGCACCTGATTCATCAACATCAGCAAAATAATGGCATGCGGCCTAAATGTCGTCGCGACAAGCTGCGACCAAGGATCAAACAACGTACTGGCTTACAAACTGCTAGGAGTGTCAGTAGAAAAGCCTTATTACGATGTTGGGAATGAAAGGGTTTTCATGCTGTATGATTATCCGCATCTCTTCAAGAGCGTGCGGAATATATTGTTACAGCACAAAATCATAATTTCAGGAGAAATTATAGATTGGAACGTAGTTGTTAAGCTGTATGAAGAAGACTCGAAAGGAGTTTTGCAAGTCTTCTTCAAGCTTACTAAGAGCCATGTTTGCCCAAATGGTTTTGAAAAACTATCGGTTAAACTGGCAACACAAATATTCAGCGCTAATGTAGCTGCCGGAATTTTGTATGCAGTGAAAGCAAACTGCTACAAAACAGTTGAGGAACAGAAAGTTGCCGAATCAACAGCAACTTTCATACAAAAAATGAATGACTTGTTCGACAACCTGAATAGCGACAGACTGAGTTCCAGGAATCCAAGTCGTCAGCCAATTTCAGATTCGACCGACACACTTAAGTCAATTCGAAATGCTCGCCAGTGGATAAAAACGTGGGAATATACCGGAAGACTGCAAAAACCTCCTTGTTTTTTCGGCTTGGAGCAGACACTGCTAGGAATTGAGATGATGTGGACACATCTTAAGAGTACTGAGCAGAAGTTTCTCCTGACTGCGCATCTTAACACAGATCCAGCAGAGAACTTATTTTCGATGGTGCGGACAAATAGGGGATCGTATGAGAAAAACCCCTCGGCTTACAGATTCATAAGAAATCTGAAGCAAATTATATTTAAAAATTTAAAATCTTCAGATCATTCGGGCTATGAAGATTCTGGAGCAGAGCTTTTGCTGGATGAAGCAGATCGCGAAGAACTGGATATTGAGCGGGCAGCGAATGAAGAATTTTCAGTTGAAGTCCCATTAGAAGACCACATCATGGAGACCGATATTTTAAACAATATCGAGTACGATGACGCAGATGAAGACTACGCAAGGAACAATACTATAGAAACAGTACTAACGAAAGGATGTTCAGAGAAGCTACAGTAAGGAGCTTTGACGTTCTACGCAAGAATTGGCAGCGTTTAAGTTACGGAACAAGATTAATTGCGAAGCCTGCGCGCAATTTATGATCGATGAGACAAATTCTTATCGAGAACAAGCCTTGTTAATACGTCTCAAGGCTTATGAGACCACACATACTGTGTCAGAGTTTGGGAAGCTTACGGTGCCTACTATAAGCTTCGAAAATACTGCGAAAAGAATAAATGAGATATTCGAAACAGTTTTTCGGGAGGACCGCAAACAAGCAAACTTGGTTGAAAACCTCATGTCTCAGATGATAAACCAGTTGGAAGTGACAGAAACCATGACGTGTAGCAATTATGGACACAACGAAGACATCGTTAAATTTATTTTAATCGGACTGATTAAATTTACAATAAAAAAAACAACAAGGATTTAAGGCTGCCAAACTTTAACGATAAGCATCATGTAAATAAATATCTATAAATAAAGTTGTATTTTAATAAATGAATGGGTGTGTTTTTCTGATTTTCATATATAAATATTTATATGTACTCATATTTATTTTTATTTGTTTTTAGTTATGGTAATATTAATATATAGTTTATTTATTTTTTATATATATATTATTTATTTTTTATATATACTTTTATTTGTTTTTAGTTATGGTAATATTAATATATAGTTTATTTATTTTTTATATATACTGTATGCGCTTTTGGTTAAAGGACCCTATGCGTTGTTATGTTACGTAATATTTTATTTATTTATTTATGAACTATGCGCGAGGAGTAGGCCTAATGGGGATACCTCGGTGAAAAAAAACGCATCAAATGTTCCACCTCCTGGGTGATGCGGAAGAGAACAGACTTGTGTTTTTTTAGTACCAACCACAGCATTAAAAAAAATTTAAATAAAATATTCAATGCTGTGATTGGTACCTATGCCTGGAATATCCAAATTGGTTAAATGAACATTTCTTTATCTTTAAACTACATACATAATATTCTCAGTATTTGTTTTTTTTTTCTTTTAAGAAAGCAATGAAAACATATATTTTTGCATGTCTAAATAGGTAGGTAATTTGTTTGACATTCATTCAAATAATAAAAAAAAAAATGTAAATCGACAGGTGAGCTGCCTCTAACAGATATACGTATCCAACAACGTGTTCGCTTATAAATATCTGATAAAAAACAAATCGAATATTTCTGAATCAATTACAAAAGAAATGATAGAAATCGGTGAATTTTTGGACGAGATATACCCAAAATAGCAAGAGTCTAAAAAACCATAAACTCATAATTTCTTTACTTCTTACATGTTCAGTAGGTAAAGTAAAGGAACAAGACCAAACTGTGGTGGATTCCGGGCCACGAAGGTTTTGAAGGCAACGAAAAGGCCGACGACGGGTTGCGATATCACCTAAACATAATGAAAATAGTTGACTCTGCATAATGCCGGCTATGTCTTGAGGAAGACGAAACAGCTAAACACATTCTAGGTGAATGTCCGGCCTCAGAGAACAACTGAGTTCCGAAGATATAAAGAAGTGGTCTGCTGGTAGCATTATCCGCTTTATACGGAAAGAAGAAATACTACTAGCTTAACATATTTCTGGCCCAGACGGTACAAACGACCTCATAGGTCGCAGTACCTTTTTCTTCGCCTTGGCGAACCAGAAGCTAAAAAAAAAATATATTGCAAATTTCAGCAGAACCATTTACCACAGGGCATGACAACTAATAATAGAACGAAACGAGGAGTAGGCCGTCTGATTAAAGCTCGGTGATTAAAAACACGTATATCTAATGTTACAACATGGGTAATGCGAAAGAGAACCAATCAAGCAACCTTCATTAGAAGCAAAAAACACAAACAAGTGACCTTCCTCAATGCTTTATTGCAAAGGTGCAGGGACTTTAAACAACGAAAATTCGTATTATCCATATAAATATTCACCGTGTAGGTACCTATTGACCAATAAGTGGTGGTGCAGCATGGCACAATACCGACACAAAATAAATTATGTCATTGCTTTATAAATTAGACTGAATATTTCTAAATCAATTACAAAAAGAATGATATAAATCGGAACATTTTTCGACAAGATATAGCCAAAATAGCGAGAATCTAAAATGCGATAAATTCATAATTTCTCATTTGAAAGAAAAATACCCAAATCAAATTTTATTAAATTTTTCGTTTCAAACGAATCGCCCCTTCCATCCAGAGAGTCGATAATGCGAAATCCATTATCCATACAAATAATAACTTACTTGGTTTCCATCATCAACCTCTGCTACTTGCAAAGCATACGTACATGAACATGCTACCTGCGCTGCCTACGCCTATGCTCCTTCTTAGAATGAAAAAAAAATGCATACACAATGGAATGAAATTCGTTCGGCGGAAAGATTCGAGAGAGACAAACCGGTTTATTTGGTCTTGCTTTCTTCGTTTTCAAAGTGTGTATTTAAAATGAAGATGACAGCAAAAGTTTAGACACAAACATTCTAGCTCAATTCATAACGCCATCTGCATTTAGTCGGCTAAAACAAAAAATTCGACATGATGGCACTACTATAGGCGTTTTTCTTTTTTAGCTCCGAGCGGGGCACTGAGCTGTCAAAAAAAGAACTGTGTTACTTTTTTAACTCGGAGCGCTCTGAACACAAAATTTGTATTTCTTTTTTGTCTCTGAGCTAGCTCAGGGCTCGCTCGATTAGCTCGATTGAAAATGACCGAGCACATCGAGCGAAAAGCTGAGCGCGGCTGACTTCATTCATTATTTGTGCTTTTTCCATAGTTTATTTACTAGAAATTATAATTTAAATGGAACAATCCTTGACAAACACCAATTTCAGAAGCAAACCTGACTATTTTGAAAATTAATAAAAAAAAATTATCTAATGACAGTTCAGTGCCCAATTCTGTTTCTTAATTAGCTCGGAGCGCTCAGGTTACGTTCAGCTCGGAGCGAGCTCTGATCGCTCGGGCCCCGCTCTGTTCCCCGCTCGGGGCTAAAAAAGAAAAACGCCTTATAAAGTGTATATACAATAGGCGTTTTTCTTTTTTAGCTCCGAGCGGGGCACTGAGCTGTCAAAAAAAGAACTGTGTTACTTTTTTAGCTCGGAGCGCTCTGAGCACAAAATTTATATTTCTTTTTTATCTCTGAGCTAGCTCAGGGCTCGCTCGATGAGCTCGATTAAAAATGACCGAGCACATCGAGCGAAAAGCTGAGCGCGGCTGACTTCATTCATTATTTGTGCTTTTTCCATAGTTTATTTACTAGAAATTATAATTGAAATGGAACAATCCTTGACAAACACCAATTTCAGAAGCAAACCTGACTATTTTGAAAATTAATAGAAAAAAAATTATCTAATGACAGTTCAGTGCCCATTTCTGTTTCTTAATTAGCTCGGAGCGCTCAGGTTATGTTCAGCTCGTATCGAGCTCTGATCGCTCGGGCCCCGTTCTGTTCCCCGCTCGGGGCTAAAAAAGAAAAACGCCTAATGGTAGTGCCATCATGTCGAATTTTTTGTTTTAGTCGACTAAATGCAGATGGCGTTATGAATTGAGCTAGAATGTTTGTGTCTAAACTTTTGCTGTCATCTTCATTTTAAATACACACTTTGAAAACGAAGAAAGCAAGACCAAATAAACCGGTTTGTCTCTCTCGAATCTTTCCGCCAAACGAATTTCATTCCATTGTGTATGCATTTTTTTTTCATTCTAAGAAGGAGCATAGGCGTAGGCAGCGCAGGTAGCATGTTCATGTACGTATGCTTTGCAAGTAGCAGAGGTTGATGATGGAAACCAAGTAAGTTATTATTTGTATGGATAATGGATTTCGCATTATCGACTCTCTGGATGGAAGGTGCGATTCGTTTGAAACGAAAAATTTAATAAAATTTGATTTGTGTATTTTTCTTTCAAATGAGAAATTATGAATTTATCGCATTTTAGATTCTCGCTATTTTGGCTATATCTTGTCGAAAAATGTACCGATTTATATCATTCTTTTTGTAATTGATTTAGAAATATTCAGTCTAATTTATAAAGCAATGACATAATTTATTTTGTGTCGGTATTGTGCCATGCTGCACCACCAGTTATAGGTCAATAGGTACCTACACGATAAATATTTATATGGATAGTAAGAATTTTTTTTGTTTTGCGTGGAGCTAGATTACTAAATTCGATGAACGACATATTTTATAGGAGTATTGCGCAAATTTATTTATCTTTAATCAACATGTGAAATTGCTGGTATATATTTTAAAGTCCATGTACCTTTTCAATGAAGCATTGACGAAGGTCACTTGTTGGTATTTTTTGCTTAATGGAGGCAGCTTGCTTGTTCCTCTTTTGCATTAAACATGTTCTAACAATAGATATACTTCGAGGCATTAAGAACGTCACTACAAAGATTATGCTGGCTAACTCTAGAGCTTTTAGCTAAGCTCCAGCAATTGTATAGTGTTCTATTGTGTCTCTTGGCGGTTCAAGTTGAGTATGACTTTCATTAGTATAGTCCCGGTATATTCATAGTTTTAATTGTAATCCGCGTTGCGACTATTGGATATCAGAAAGAGTTGAATTGTTTTTTGTATTCATATTCGTCTAATTTTATTCGTGAAAGGATAAATTGTGCATATGAATATTTTTATAATATAAATCCTAATTCTTTTAAAGTATAGTCCATTGTCTGGTAGTTATTACACAGGACTATGTTGCTACTATGTTACCTATAGTTGCCAATTATATACAGTCTTGTTCGTATTGTGTGCATTGATTTGCACAGTCCGTCTGTTTACCAAGATAGATATCTTGCTCTTAAGCTTAATGTATCTAATCTTATCAAATTTAATATCTAATTTAATATCTAATTTAGCACCGACCGCGCTGACCCCAAATTATGCATGTATTAATTTTTTTTAATACAGATTTATTAAAAGATATTGAAATTTAAAAACTTTTGAAGTTGTATTTAAAATCAGAAATTTCCTATTATCGATAATAGAGTTCCAAATACGCGTTCTAGAGGAAGAAAAAGTAATTTAAGAAATTCGTCCACTTTTCGAAATAACTCCCCATTCAGGAGCAATGGAATCCAGGCCAATAGTTAGTCGTACTCCACCTGGGGCTAGTGTAGGCTTGAGCCAGGATCAGATTTCACCACAACTGGTAGATAACCACAATAGTGACGATAATAATGAGCGATGAGATATTAATGAACGTCCACCTGTTCAAGAAGAAGCCACAGACTCGAGGCAAACCAACGAGTTTTCATTCGTGAAATGCAGTCTATTAGAGATACCTTTGTTCGAAGATTGGACAATTTGAATTTAAATACTCCCAATGTGAATCCTACGAGACCTTCGAACGCTCGTTCCGACTTCGAACATTTTTTAAATAACGCTTCGTTTTCGACCTAACGCACAGTGTGACGAATCGCTGATTTAGCGGAATTTAATTAAGATTAAATTTTTTGTTTTTTTTAATTGAAATTGTTCACAGAATAGAATATAACAAATTTTTTTAACATATGACTACAAATTTCAAGACAAAACAATACATACAAACCAGCTTATTTTAATTTTTTTAATTATTTGGTACATATAAAAGTTGCAAGTATTCATGTTCCATGACGCTTTTCTTTCTTCTCGGAAAGTATCTTAGACTTGCTAAGAATTGGATCTGAGGTTATAAGCAATCGATGTAAGAGTTCAGTATTTTTTATCTGCACGTGATATTTTTCTGGTAAGAAGTTCCCTAAACCTTCTATTTTGGAAGTATACAAGTCGAAATTATTTGTTTTCCATGAAAGAAGACCTTATGCACACTTACTGGCTTAAAATACCAGGCATAATTTTCAAAAGCATCTGCATCTATTGGGAACCCAGACCCAAGAGCTTCTAGGATGATATGAAACTTTTTGATAATTTCTTTATCTATCACTGTAATTTGGGCAGTCTTTTCATCATCTCTAAAAAATCGTCTAGCCTTGTTCCCGTCATTAGGATTGCCAGACTATTGAGTTGGCATATCTACCAATAACCCTGTTTCTCTTGTAAATTTTTCTTGGATTAGTTATTTTCTGGCTTTGACTTTTTCTTTACTGCCTTGGTCTTTTACCTGCCGCAACTTGACATCTAATCTATAAGTTTTTTTTCGGTCTTCCTACTCTAGATGAAGAAGGTATTTCATCTAAGATATGTTGTGGTAATGTTAGATTTTCATTTAGCCACATAGAATTTGAATTTTCGAAGCGCTCTCTATGCCGACCACTTTTGGTCCATGTCTCGTCAAATCTTAAACATAAAGTTTTAAAGGTTAATTTGATTGTCTTTGTTGCAGCCTCAGAAAACATTACATGGCTAAAGTAACCCACAACAAAAGCAGAAACAGCATCTAAGCGCTTAATTTTAAATTAAGAAATCCAAACATAAAAAATTAGCTTTTTCGTGATTTCCATGGGCATCCTAAAAAACGAAAATTTTTGTTGAAACACATTTTAGCAGTGCATATGCAAGGCTTTAGAACAAACACGGTCTCCAACTTGGACAACACTGAACAACTAGGTATACTTTTCGTCTAATGAATACAAAAAAACACATATTTTATCTATAAATTTTACTTTCATTTACCCCTTATACCTTGAACCAACGACCTTACCACGTCGAGTTAATCGGTTCTCGTCAGATCACCGTAATTAAACGACGTTGGGCGCGGTTAGTACGTACCGTTTGGGACCGTTTGAGAACAACCGCGTGTCGTTGGCCAGTCCCATCTACAGAGTTGTGAGGTAGATAATATACGTGGTATCACAATGGACCTAAATTGGTCTAAGTGTGTCGGCTTCTGCCGACAGCCACATAAACCTAACCTAACCTACCCCTTATACCTATTAAACAAAATCTTTAATTATTTAAGAAAAACTTACTTTTATATCAATTGACTTTTAACTTATTGAGAAAAGATAAAAAAAACCTATAAAATATACGCGAACCAATTAAAATCGATATAAACACTTTCTCTTCAAATAGACCTTCTTATAAAAAAAATTATATACAATTTGGAGTTAGAGATGATTTTTTTTTGTTGCATTAAGCAACAACAAAAAAATTGCACAGTCATTACGTAGGAGGCTTAACCGGTTTTTGTTTAATTTTGTGCATGTCATTTTCCTTATTAAACCAAGCTAAATCAGCGATTCGTCACACTGTGCAACGCAGACAAGCACCACCAATAAGTCAACAAACTTCTTTAGTAAGTTCAGTTTGTAAAATTGAAAAGTGGCAAATTGCATTCGACGGGTCCGAAAATATCCACGATTTTCTTTTTAAAGTGGAAACCCTTAAGGATTGTTCGCAATGTAGCTGGGAATACACTATAACTTGTCTTATCTTTTTTTATCTCTGCCTCAAGTAATATTTTTTCACATGCAAATATGGTTTATAAACCATTTGGGAATCCTCAGTGCTGAAATGCGAATCTCCTTCACCGATGTGAACACAGACACCAATTTATTGTGTTAAATACAAAGAAACAGGTGACTGTGATGGTCTAATTGCAATATGCCATAACCTACCCCAAACTTTCATCGAAGCCAACAAACAATTTACCATCAATCTACTCGATGACAATTCTCCCACCTTTCTTTAACCACCATCGCCCCTGCCTTTAAATATGAATATAAATTTTTCACTTGAAAATATGAATTGTAAAGAAAATCATTTGAGAATCCTCACAGTAGCTGAAATGTGACTCTCTTTCAACGATCATACACACACATACCAATTGTGTTAAAATCCAGAAAACATAACATACCCCTTCCATCAAAGCAAACAAAAAATATACCATAAATCTACACGAAACCTGCTTTGCCAACCACCACCACTACCTGCATCATCCTCCTACTCATATTCCCAGCACGAGAATGGTGTAGAACTAGACTATCATGATTTGTTGCGGGCGAATGCGCACTGGTGGCGTATCGTCGTTTACGCACGGTTGCACTACTATAAGGTTTATATACAATGATAATACCTACTTTTGTAGCTACCAATAACCATTTCGTTACACCTACCTAGGTACTACCTAAATATTGTTCCTAACTGAAAATGAAATGTTCATCACCCAATTAAAGCTTTTTGTATGTGTACTTGAATAACATAATATGGTTTAGAAGATCGCTCATGACACAGGAATCACCATGATCAGACATTTTTTTCAGCAAACCATATCCTCCTACCAAGTTTTTATAATCTTATCAACACTCAAAAAAGCAAGTCCCACCGTCTGGCGCATGCATCGATGTTACGATTTCGATTATGAATTGGGTAATGAATTTGGATTGGTTCTTGGTTTCGATATGACAGCAGTAAGAATGAATTTATTGTGTAATAGGGAATGAAACCACAAGTATGAAAATGAAAGAAAGGATAAATTTATTTGGATTTTCTCACATTTTCACAGAAAAATTATCCTGTGAGTGTGAAGAAGAAGCAAATATATGATTTTCCTTCTTTTAACTTATATTAAATTTAAAATGAGATAGGTCACGCAGAATGAAGAAATTTGTTTTCGTTGTATGCTTTGGATTTCCCGAACGAAAGGAATTTCTGCATAATTGGAGATTTTTGCCGATGAAATTTGAATTTTTTTCGATTTGGATTTAAAGTAAGATAGTTGTATTGAATCAGTACATTTATGTGTGTATGTAAAGGTATTATGTTTTCGTTTCGTTTAACCTTATATAAAGTTCAGACTGAGGTAGGTCATGGATTTTCGGGGAATGAAATTTTAATGTTCTCATCGGATTTTGAACAACTAAGATTATATGATTTGTTAGTGTTGTTTGCACTTGATGCGATATTTTGAAAATGATGTTTTTTTTTTGAATGTTGATAAGATTATAAAAACTTGGTAGGAGGATATGGTTTGCTGAAAAAAATGTCTGATCACGGCGATTCCTTTGTCATGAGCGATCTTCTAAACCATATTATGTTATTCAAGTACACATACAAAAAGCTTTAATTTGGTGATGAACATTTCATTTTCAGTTAGGAACAATATTTAGGTAGTACCTAGGTAGGTGTAACGAAATGGTTATGGGTAGCTACAAAACTAGGTATTATTTTTTTTGTTTATTTACAATGCTTCCACCATTGTATAATAAACTCTATAGTACTATCATGAAGCCTTTTTTTGTGTTAGCAAGTCCCACCGTCTGGCGCATGCATCGATGTTACGATTTCGATTATGAATTGGGTAATGAATTTGGATTGGTTCTTGGTTTCGATATGACAGCAGTAAGAATGAATTTATTGTGTAATAGGGAATGAAACCACAAGTATGAAAATGAAAGAAAGGATAAATTTATTTGGATTTTCTCACATTTTGAAAGAAAAATTATCCTGTGAGTGTGAAGAAGAAGCAAATATATGATTTTGCTTCTTTTAACTTATATTAAATTTAAAATGAGATAGGTCACGCAGAATAAAGGAATTTGTTTTCGTTGTATGCTTTGGATTTCCCGAACGAAAGGAATTTCTGCATACCTAATTGGAGATGTTGCCGATGAAATTTGAATTTTTTTTCGATTTGGATTTAAAGTAAGATAGTTGTATTGAATCAGTACTTTTATGTGTGTATGTAAAGGTATTATGTTTTCGTTTCGTTTAAACTATATAAAGTTCAGACTGAGGTAGGTCATGGATTTTCGGGGAATGAAATTTTAATGTTCTCATCGGATTTTGAACAACTAAGATTATATGATTTGTTAGTGTTGTTTGCACTTGATGCGATATTTTGAAAATAATGTTCTTTTTTTTTTGAATGTTGATAAGATTATAAAAACTTGGTAGGAGGATATGGTTTGCTGAAAAAAATGTCTGACCATGGCGATTCCTTTGTCATGAGCGATCTTCTAAACCATATTATGTTATTCAAGTACACATACAAAAAGCTTTAATTGGGTGATGAACATTTCATTTTCAGTTAGGAACAATATTTAGGTAGTACCTTGGTAGGTGTAACGAAATGGTTATGGGTAGCTACAAAAGTATTATTTTTTTTGTTTGCATGTACATATGTTCTTTTCCACATCACCTGCAAAGATTATACAAAACAGATAAAGGGTTCATGGTTTTTCGCTATTTGATTTGCTATTCTTTAATTGTTTTGGATAATCCTTAATAGGTAGAACATTAGATGCATATTTTTTGAGGTATCCCCAGTAGGTCTAGTCCTCACTACTTTTCTACTTTTCATGCAATAAAACAAAACGTAATATTTCAGTTTTTATAATGAAATTCAACAGAAAATAAGTGCCTAGGCTAAATAACAAAAAGTAGATAATGGAAAGTAACAATAAAAAAACAACACATCCATTGATAAAATTTAAATAAAAAATAAAGGCTAAGTCGTAGCATTCCTTAGTGTACTTTACAATAAATAAATATAAAATATTTTAATATACTTATTTAATCAATCATCATATCAAAGCAATCATCCGACCCTTTTAAAATAGTAAAAGGGTACCTAGATCACCACCAACGGGATTTGTGCCAAAAGCAAAAACTAATCGAAGTCCTATGACGCCAAAAGATTTTGGACGCCTTTCGCGGGACTCAACGAAATGCAAAAGCTTCGAGGACGAAAACAAGGAACTCCGCACTAAGCTTAACCAAATTGAACAGCTTTGTCAAGAGCTAAAAAAGAGCTAGATCAGCTGAAAGCTGAGAACAAAGCACTTCTTGAATCTCAACTTAAAAAAACAGCCAGAAACCAAATCATACCACTCAGTTAGCCGCGATTATCATACGGACGAAGAAGAGCTAGTGCGCGAAACGGATTGGATCACTAAGAGGAGACCGAACAAAAAACGGAAAGCCGGCTCCTCACCAGAAGTCGTTGTGCTGAAGGATAGAAAATCCAAATAGGCAAATGCCAACGAAATAGAAACGCTAAGGAAAAAACCTCAAAATAAGGTATACCTTCCACCTCCAATTAACGTCGTCGGAGTTTCAGACTACAGCAAGCTAAGTAGCCTTCAGGAAATAGCGAAGTCCTCATTCAAAGTAACATCTCTGAATAATAATGTGTGGAAAATAAATGTAAGCGATCCTGAGAGCTATCGCGCAAAAAAAGGGAGGAAAAACGAAGGGAGGTGGTTTTTGTTTTCTTATCTTAAGTGAAAAAGAGTCGCATGTACGATTTTCCACCTACCCCTATTATTCGTCCGAGCCTAGTTCTGGTTCCAAGTCTCGTGCTTTTAACCAGGATAGGTAACTCTCAGCTGAGAGTAACGTTAATATTACTATGGCTTGGGAGTAATATTAGAAACTCTATAAAAACAAAAAAACAAATTCTTATTTAGAGACTTCTTTTAGACGGCTTTATATCCTTGTTAATTTTTTTGATAGCAAACATAACTAGCCCAGTCAACAGAAATTTAATAATTGTTTCTTTGTGGCCAGCTGTCACGCAGTTTATTATTAAATTCCTGGTTTTCAGCATCATGATTTCACTTAGCCAGGTTTCCACTAATCTTTCTTCTTGTTGTTTCTCCGAGAATTGTGCTTCGAAAATTGTTTGCACGCTTTTAGCAGTTTGCTCAAACAGTACCGATCGAACTGTTAGTTTCCCAAACTCCGATGTTGTAGTGTTGGTCTTATAAGCTCTCAGTTCAATTAATAAAGTTTGTTCTCTTGCCTTGTTTATATCGTCCGTCATATACTGAGAGCAGGCCTCGCAGTTGAGCCTCTTTTTTTAGCTTGCCTGCTGCAAATCCGGCGTAATAAATTGCAGCTGCTTTCTGCAGCTTCTCAGAGCATGATTTTCTCTCGCCATCTTGTAGTTCTAAGTCCATATCTTGTTCCGTGTAATCGCACTCCAGGTCGTTTATATTATCATCTTCAATAAAGAAATTTTTTTTTAAAGTTCGTCTTCTCTTGGCTCTCTAATCAAAAAATCGTTCTCATTTGCCAATTTTAATTACATGTCTTGATTATAGTCAGCTCCCTGCAGTAATGGTTCTGCACCAGCATCTTCATATCCAGAATGTTCTGCCGAACTTAGATGCTGGAAGATAATTTGCTTGAGATTTCGCACAAATCTCCAAGCCGAAGGGTTTCTTTCATTATAGGAGCCTCTATTACATCGCACCATGGAAAACAAATTTTCTGCGACATCAGTGTTTAAATGTGCAAGCAGTAAATAGTTCTGCTCTTCGCTTTTCAGATGCTCCCACATCTGCACGATTCCCAGCAGCGTCTGCCTTAATCCCTTAAAGCAGTGTGGGATTCGAACAATGCTGGTAGATCTCCAAGTCGATATCCATTCTCTTGTGCTTCTTAATGCTTTCAGGGTTTCAGAGGATTCCGATAAGGCTTGTTGATTGGGATTCCTAGAGTAAGGTTGTCCTGTGTTCAAATGATCAAACAGATCTTTCATTCTTTTGATGAATCTAGCTGTCGCTTCTGCTACTTTCTTTTCTTCGTCAGTCTTAAAGCAGTTTGATGCCAATCCACACATGATTCCAGGTTAAACATTATTGCTAAAAATTTGTGTGGCCAACTTGACGGATAGTTTCTCAAAATTGTTGGAATGAATATGAGACTTGCTCAGTTTAAATAATACCTGCAAATTTCCTTTTGAGTCTTCATCGAAAAGCTTTTCAAGAACGCACCAATCAATCGTATCATTTCCTATATGGATTTGGTGTTTCAATAGTATATTTCACACGCTTTTGAAAAGATGTGGATAATCAAAGAGCAAAAAAAATCGTTGATTCTCTATATCCACGTAAGGTTCATGCTCCATAAATAGGGGTGGTCCAAGCTTGGTGTATGCTGACAAGTTGTTGGATCCTTGGTCACAGGATGTAGCAACAACAGAAAGTCCACAATTAAGTACTCCTTTAATAATTGTGACTAATATCTTCGATAACGTTTCTTTATTTGGTGTTCCAATGTAGTACGCAATAGTTTGTTTCCAGTTCCTATTCAAGCCCCTTAGTGTGAATAACATTACTTTGGAGGCTATAATATTCTTCTTTCCGTGCTCTCCAAAGTCTGTAAACCCGTAAATGAAGTCATCCTTAATGTTGTACTCTAATTCCTTCTTTATACTCATTTCGTCGAAAAGTAGTACACATTTCTTGTCCATAGCTGACATGCTTTTGGATTTGTCAGTAAGCATAAGCATGTCCGATACTTGCTTGCTGAACCCGGCTGGTAGGCGTATTTCCGAATGCCAACGGTAAATGGTGCTTACCGACGGCAGTTTGAATCCTGCACTCACCAAAAATGAGTAACAGGCCGGGGACTTATAAAAACTTTAAAAAAAAATCTTTTTCTTCCTGCTCCCAAGGACTGTTTGCTTTGTGAAACAGCTGTGTGAAAACAAATGTCCGCAGCTCAGCTGTCGAGTTTTCCATCTGTTTCTCCAATTTTTTTTTTTAAATTATACTCACGGTTTTCCTGAGCCTTTTTGGCGTGCTAAATATATATCGCGGTACGGCACGCAATGGCTTTACATTTCGAAACGCATTGTAGGAATATTTCCTCGGTGAAGGAAATTGGGAGGGAGAAATGGATGAAGGAGCAGCCATATCTACAATAGAGGAATCTCTAACATATGTGCATGTGGAGCTCGAAGCCAAATTGGGTAGAGATAAAGGCGAAATTGTATGAAGTGGCTCTGGATAAGTATCGAGTTCCCCAGACGTAACCGTAGAAGTTAGCTCATTCTGCGACCTATACGCCTCAATCAAACGAACACATGAAGTGTCAATTGCGTTTTCGGAGCAAATACAAAGCGATAATGAATATATCGGCAGTGCAGTTTTGGATAAGCTCTTACGTGTAAACTTATCCTGTATGTCCTTAGCATAAAAGTGATTTTCACACATTATTGGACGCTTTATGGTAGTAGTAACACTTCCATGTTTCAACCAAATTGCCCTTCTTTAATCTGTTGGGACGATAAAGAATGACAAAGAACTGAACGGTATTTGCTCCTGAACACAGTTACCATAGCAGCACGAAGGCATGATATTAATTTAAATTCTATCTTAAATTAAAATTTAATCGAAACCTATTACAATGATAATCTAAATATTCTGAGTACTTATACTATATAATAAATATAAATATGTACTAAGTAAATAAACTCACAGCGCTAGCAATGACACTTTCCGCAATTACTTTTTTGCAAACGAGGCTTTTCGATTAAAGTTAATTTTGATTTACTAATGAACACTCAATAATTTAAAGCACAGTATGATCAAACTAAATTATAATTTCAACTGGTAATGTCTGGCTAAAAAAAAGCGCAAAATCGAAATAACAAGAAAAAGTAATTTATCTGATACAATTTCCCACCAATATCGGTTATACCGTAATTTTATTTTATTTTTACACACATAGGTGAACAATTTGCAATGTCACTACACACACACCTGCAATCATGTATTTATGAAAATAAAACACGAAACTGGTGTCTTTCTCCGAATACTTTTGATAATTTGCAATGTTGCCTTCGCTTCGGCAAGTAGTATGTTTGTTGAGACACTGACACCAATTGTATCGAATACAAAGAAACAAGTTACAGGTGATTGTGATGGTCTAATTGCAATATGCCATACCCCAAACTTTCATCGAAGCCAACAAATAATAGGTATACCATCAATCTACTCGATGACAATTCTCCCACCTTTCTTTATCCATCGCCAGTACCTTTAAATATGTATATATACATTTTGACTTGCAAATACGAATTATAAAAAAAAACATAGGGACGGGCTACAGTCCGCTTGGGCGAACTGTTGGATACCCTATTCTTATTCCTATCCCTCATAAGTGGGCGTGACAAAAGTCTAAGTATGGTTGAATTGTTAAGAACGCTCTACATATTTTGTTATATAACATTTAAAGGATTTTATCAAAAAAAAAACGCTCCCTAGCTCAAACTTGGGTGTTTCAATAAAATTGTTTTATTTAATTGTGGGCGTGTCAGTAGGCGGATTTAAAAAAAATTAACACATGAGAATAAAGGGCTACTAGAGAGTATATATTATAAATTTCAGCTCCCTAGCTCAAACTTTGAATTTTCAAAAAAAAAAAAATTAATTGTGGGCGTGTCAGTGGGCGGATTTTGAAAATATTTACACATGAGCATAAAGGGCCCATAGAGAGTATATACTATAAATTTCAGCTCCCTAGCTGAAACTTTGGATTTTCAAAAATTAATATACCCTTAGAATAGGGTAAAAAAAAATTATTTTATTTATTTGTGGGCGTGTCAGTGGGCGGATTTTGAAATTTTTTTATCCCGAGCAGTTTTAGGAGTCATAGATCATATATAAAAAATTTCAGCTTTCTAGCTCAAAATTCGATTTTTTCCAAAATTTTGTTTTTTTGAGTTTGTGGGCGTGTCTGTGGGCGGATTTCAAAAATTCGTAAACTTGATTATTTCGGGACCCTAGAGAGTATATGGTTAAAATTTCAGCTCTCTAGGTCCAGTTTAAAGGCCTAATTTTTGGCTACAGACGGACGGACGGACGGACGGACATGGCTAGATCGACATTACTATCGATGCTGATCATAAATATAGTAACTTTTAGGGGTCTACGGGCAATATTAAGGTATGTTACAAACTATGCGTCAAAATTAATATACCCTTAGAATAGGGTATAATCATCTTAGAATCATACACATACATAGGTCCCAATTAGCAATTGTATTAAATACCAGAAAACATAACCTACCCCAAACTTCCATCAGAGCAAACAAATAATATGGCATAAGCCTACCCGTTAATAATTCCTTCACCTTCAAAAAAGCGCAAAAATAATTTGCAATGCGAATGCATAGTCACTACACACACACACACCTGCAATCATGTATTTATGAAAACAAAATACGAAACTGGTGTCTTTCTTGCTATATAAAAACCTATTATTATCCATCCTTTTCTAACGACAAAGCCAGAGCCACCCAACCATTTCCAATGTAAACAAACATTCATCTTCATTCTTTTTGGGGAATTGCATGAAAATGAATGCGATACAGTTTCGCCATCCATATAATGGTTTGTGCATTGGCATGTGGAAGGTAACATGCCATGCTAGACCACCAGGCGGCGGCACCGTCGGTGGCCTTCATGATAGTACTATAGAGTTCATATACAATGGTGGAAGTTTGTATGGAAGTTGTATGGTGTTATACGCATTGATACAATCGACGGCGTAAAAAAAATTGTATAAAAAAAACTTCCTTTCGTAAACAAACAAATTTTTCTTGTCAAATGTCAATGAATAGTAATAGCACAAATCAATATAATGTACTAGATCAAATTTAAGAAATCGAGCACAGGGTGATAGATGACATAAGTAGCATTCAAAACTTCAAATTAAAAACGCTAAACTTTTCATGTGTGTATCTTTATCCGATCATTAAAGGAACACTGGAACGTATTTTTGGTCTAATTCAAAAGGGATTATTAATGAACTCAAATTAATTGTTATTGTAGAAACAAATATTAAGGATGAGGAAATAAGTTTGTACCAATTTGATGGATTTCAAGCGGAATTCTTAAACAGGCAAACTAGAAGAGGAGGAGGTGTTGCTATTTTTATCAAAAAAGAAATTGTCTTAGAAAGGATTTATTTTAATACATTCTTCTATGAAAACATACAACTAAAACTGAAGATAAACTCGGATGAATTACCGCCCACCTAAACTAAACGTATCGAACTTTGTAGAAGAACTAGAACAACAAATTGATAAAATTAATAACAGAAAGAAAATTGTCGTAATAGGCGATATGAATATAAATTTAAATGAGAGTAATTATTGCACGATAGTAAACAATTATTTAAGTATTCAAGAGGTTTGGAAAATATACTTCAGGCCAATACCAGAGTTGATTTGTCTAGCGGAAATAGCTGCGGAATTGATCACTGTTTAGTTCGTTTGAATGATGAAAAGATTATATCCGCAGTTATTAAAAACAGCATCTCAGACCATTACTCGACATTATGTGGTCTAACAAGCAATACTACTAACACAACACAATGTGGTCATATAAACAATAAAATAAATGACGCGCTTGTAAGTACGTATCTTCAAAACGTAAGCTGGGATGAAATTTATCGAAAAACTGAAGTTATCGACTTTTACGACGAACTCTTGCGTATATTTAAAGAAGCCTATGCAAAAGCAATCTCAAAAGCAGAAATCAAGAAGAGAAGCAGCGTAAGCAAAAATTTTGGGAATCAAGTTAATGTTCAAACTCTCGTCAATAAATTTGCTACTAGTTTCTTAACTGAAATAAAAAATGTCGTTCACACATGCCACTTCGTGACATATCACACTACAACACTACCTTTGGTTCAATCAATATTTGTTGGAAACGTATCTAATGAAGAAATATTGAAGTTACTGGCTAATGTTAAGAGGCCTCTACCCAGAAATCGAGCAAAAGTGGAAAAAATGGCATTCTGTTTCTCAAACTGATAAATTATTACTGGAGCTACTGAATTGAAACTTAATGCACTTGAAAGAACATTCCTCTTGAAAATGATCGGAATAGTTTTTTTAAAAAAACATCGCAGTTATATTTTATTTAAAGGATTCCCAAAGGTGTTTGGGAAACTTTGCATAAATCGATTTACTATTTTCCAAACCATGATAAGACAGAGTACTATACATCTGAGATCACTAACTCAGCTAAAAGGTAATATCCAAAACAGCAATATCGTCGAGACAGATCTTGAAATTTTACACTGGTTTGGAAAATACAGGTGTTTAAAAACAAACAATATTTTGAAATATTGAATTACGTTTTTCATGTGAATATTGATGCACGTACGAGTATGTTTCAATTTTTACTCAGAACAACAAAGTATCATATCAGCTAACAGATCGAATAAAAGTATATATTTATTTACGTATATTTTGTCACAAAATACCGAGTTTAAATTACCTTTTTTTTCAAAAAATAATTTTGTACGTTGCTTAGTTTATCAACTTTAGCAACAAATAATTCCGGATTTCCCGTGAAGGTGGCGGTAGTTGTGTGGCCTGATCTGAACAGCCAATCAGAACAGCACGCAATCAACCATAAAGTGATTATCTTGTGTTTAACTGCTCTCGGAGGTGTGTTCTAAATGAAACCGGTTTGGTGTGAAGTCTGAAGTGCGATTTCAATAAAAGAAATCATGTGTGGATGTGGGTATGTGTAAGCAGATCTATTTCTGTGGCGATTCGAAGTGATTTTGCATTTTTGTTTCGCTGACTGAAAGTAAAAATGAGTGAGGGGTTGATAAAGGCACTTTTCAAGATGTGGATCTAGCTTATACTTTCAGTTTAAAATTTGTTTACAGAAAATTATTTAAACTAATGAACAATACTACAAAAACAAAATTATGATATTACTCAGGATTTTCAGATAGATACCCTAAAGTTTCGTTGCTAAATCGTTGTAGAAAAGTTGATTATTGAAAAGTGCATAGATAGGTACCCTTCACTCCGTGAATATTATTGAGTCTGGGTGGATTGGAAGATTGGTGAATGGTGGTTTAGGCTTAAGGGGATAATGTAGCACTGCGCTGTTGCCGTTTGTGGGCAATTATTATTTTTTTGCGCTGTTGCCGTTGCCTTTGGCTTTATTATTAAGCTAGTCATTATAATAAAATAGTCAATAAGGACATTTTGACTGCATACGTACTTCCTACTAGGTACAGAAAATGCGTACAATAAGATAAATCAGGTAAAAATAAATCCTAATAACAACTTAAGAAAAAGGCTGCCTAGGTAGGTACGCAATACATTTTAAATGGTGTTGCCGGTTTTTTCATAATGCTTTTTTTAAAGGCGTATTGACTTGACCCAGGTATGTAAAAAAATATAATAATTGAAAATACTAGAATCTAGAACTAAAAATATCAGGTTTTCTATCCTTATAGAGGTAGGAATGCGGAATTACATTGGTCGGGGTTTTTTGACCTGGGACTACGGGAGCTCGATGTTTAATTCTTTGCGTTAGTGCAATATATGTGAGTGAAAGGATTGCAATCCAAGGAAATCCTACTGTAGGTATAAAACGTTATGTGAAGTGATACTGTAGAGACAAGGAAATAACGCTTATAAAATAGTTTGAAGAACAAATTATGCATTCAGTACCTATTTAACCATTGAAAAGTGAGAAGTGTAGACCTATACTATATACATAGTTACGAGTGATTTTTATAGTGAAGAAAGACACACAGAACTAAGGAAAGGGATCTTAAAATAACAACCTTTAGTGAAAAAAAATGGGAAAAAGAAAGTTATGCTATAAGTCAAAGGGAAAAAGTACACTAGCAGCCAACAGGAGACGTGTTTTGCAAAATAAGTAAGTTAATCTGCCTTTGAGTGGGCTAACATCAACTGTCCGGGTTGTATGTTTTTTTTTATTTATTTTAACGAAGTCAAGACAAAATGCTGAAAATACTCAGATTGCCAATGGAAGCCAGCATCAAGTTTCAGACGGTGAAGGTGGTCTTAAAACTAATGAACATTTTGAGTTTAAAGGCCTAATATCAGAATCGGAAAGCCTAGAAAGTCCGATAATGGAAAGAGAGACATCTGCGATCGATTCCGTTGCCCTCATAGAAGGAAGAAGGATAATTGACCTTCAATACTTTTTTAATGAGTTGAAAGCAATAGACCAACATTGCCCAGTACTCGGTTGCAGTTTAAACAATATAAAAATTGTTAAAGAAGTCCGAGTGGGTTCTGCAAGTTCGATCTTTTTAAGATGTGAAATGTGCAATTATGAGAGTCGAGTGTTCCTAAATAAGAAAAATCCAGATGCAATGGATGTTAACACTGCTGCTGTTTTGGCCATTACCAGTGTAGGTTGCGGATACTCACAGTTAGAGGAAATCGTATCTATATTAGATATTCCATGCCCATCATTTAAAATATATAGTGAGATTGAAAAACAAACTGGGGATACCTGGAAAGCCGTGGCAGCAAAAAATATGTTGGAGGCTGCTAACGAAGAGGCTGAGACCGCCAGACAGCGTGGTGATATTGATCCGGTAGATGGAATTCCGTTTATAACTGTGGTGACAGATGCTTGGTGGAGCAAACGATCTTACAGGAAAAAATTTTCTGCTCTGTCAGGTGCTGCTGTTGTGGTGGGGTTGCATACCGGTAAAGTAATTTCTTTAGGAATAAGAAATAAGTACTGCGTTACATGCGCTGGAAGTGATACGGAACAACAACAGGACCACGCGTGCAATTCAATGCTGATGGAGCCAGAAATACTGCTACAAGCATTTAAATCCAGTGTAGCTGAAAACGGCCTACAATATATGACAATGCTTTCAGATGGAGACAACAGTTCATTTAAAAAATTATTCAAACCGATCCCTACGGCGGAAGAAGAATCTCCAAAATTGAATGCTGCAACCATTTAATGCGAAATTTTAGAAATAAATTAGAGAACATATCAAGAGGTTGTAAAACAGAATAAAAGGAGCCTTAAATATAAGACTTGAAAGAATACGGAAGGATATTTTGAGTGCCATTAAGTTCAGACGACAGCAAAGCCAATCCGAGGAAGAAGCAATACCGTTAATTAAAGCAGATATCAGCAATGTTATTCATCATGTTTTTGGAGATCACAACGAATGCCCACCCTACATAAAAGAAAAATGTAAAGAGATTGACGTGAATTTAATTCCCATGATGAAATCAGATGGTCTTTATGATACAGTGATGATTCCTACAGAAGACTTATTATGAACGCCAAGAGTCTATATCTTGGATTCACTAACAATCTTGCCGAGCACTACAACTCTATTGTAGCCGAACTAGTAGGAGGAAAAAGAATCAACTTTTCACTTGGGAAAGGATATTCAGCCAGGTGTACTGCAGCAGCTGTAAAGTTTAACTCTAAAGGGCAGATCTCTGAACTGTTTAAACATCTATATGGACATAGCTCAAATTCGCTGGCAAAACAAATGGAAATTCGGCGACTCCAGAAAAGCGTGTTACAAACCCACAGACAAAATGCGACAAAGGTTTATCGTAAGAGCAAACTGTATCGCATAAACCGGACAGGTGTTGTCAAAGATGTTAGGTATGGTACCAGTTGCCACCAACCAGACATGGATGAAGATAAATTCATTGCAGAGAAAAACTGTCTAATAGAACAACTAAAGCAAAATCAAAACAATCGCCAGCTTTTAGAAAAACAAACATTGGGACAGTCCAGTAATGAAAAATGGTTGAATATCAGAAAGAAAATGTTGACAGCCTCATATTTCGGACAAATATACAAAGCAAAAAAATTCGAAGGTTATGTTAAAAGACTTGCACATCCCACGACCTTATTAACACCTTCACGTCATGTATGGAAAAATTAACGAAGACACTGCGAGGCTGCAACTGGAACAGCAATTGGGCAGAAGTATATCGAACTCAGGAATTTTTATCGATGAGGAGTATTACTTTCTTGGTGCTTCTCCAGATGGACTTATCGACGACGATTCCTTGGTAGAAATAAATTGTCCATCAAGCATAGCTGGATGCGATCCTACGGATGCTATCAAAATCCAAAAAATCAAATACATAACGGTTTCTGATGATGGTATCATAAAAGGTCTTAATAAAAGACACAACTATTACTACCAAATTCAAGGCCAATTGCATATATGTAAGCGAGAAAAATGCATATTGGCAATTTGGGGTGGTAGTGCTTTCAACATTTATATAGAAGTAATAGATGTCGATCACGATTTTTGGAAAACAAAAATGATCGGACAGTTAAACACATTTTACGAAAACTGTTTTTTACCAGAATTAGTGGATCCTCGTATTACTCGGGGAATGGAAGTGCGAAAACCACAATCACAGGATACTTGAGGAGACCGACAATAATCTAAGCTAATTAGGTGCAGCAGAGTAGCAGACATTACATTAGCATATACCTATGTATATTATTTTCTTATTAAGTTCCTAAATAAAATAAATTAAATAAAGCTTTCAGCCAAACGTTTGAGCGAGTTTTTTTTTTTTGAATGGATGGAAGGACCTATACCATTTTATCTGCAAAATCTCTGAGTAATACCAAATTCACGTTTTATATGTCAAATCCAGGAGTCTGGAGCGAAACCTAAAACAGTGAAACCAACATATTTTGCGCTCCATCCCTTCCCCCAACATTCACTAACTTCTTTTATCCATACTACAATTTGAGGAAAAAGAAAATTATAAAGCAAAAATCCAGCCGTAGCGATAGAAATATAGAAATATAGAAAATATTATACAATTGGAACATGCCTGAAAATGACCTATCCCGAAGTACAAGGTGGCGCAAAAGTAATCCTCCTATCAGAAAATGCTATAAATTTTGCGATTGGGCCCCTAATGTCAGTTCTGTTTTGACATTTGTGTAGTAAACACATGCGAAAAACACGTTAATAAACAATGTTACGCTACACTGCTCCAGAACGCGGAATATTGGTGACTATTTTTTTCATTTTTTTTAAATTACAGCCAAAAAACATCGGAAGGTTATTTTTGCGCCACCTTGTATAAATGTATTGCAGAATGTGCATTGTTCACAACTCAAAACAATACCATCAAACATCGCTTAGCTGACGGATACCTACCTAATTTTTTTCTTCTCACTCCAACATTCATTTGATTCTTGTTTCTACGACGATAAAAATAGCAAGAACAAAATTGTATTGATATCCACATATCTTACGAAAAACAACCCTACACACACGATCAACATACGATACCAACAATCTACGAAACCCGTTTGTCATGCCATATATCACTAAAGGTACGCCCACTAAGTCCTTTTGCAACTGGATTGTGTTTGGATTGCATGTGGATGCTAGGTTGCAAGTCAAAGAGAGATGGCACTTCACGTTCCAATTTTTGTAGAACATTTTGGGTAGAGGCCTCTTAAAACAAATATATCGCCGGGAATAGATAACATACGTGCAAAAGACCTGCGAGAAAATGCTGAAATATTGGCACCTGTTATATCGCACTTCGTTAACATGAGTTTGAACCAATCTTGTGTACCAGATAAATTAAAGATTGCAGTAATTCGCCCAATATTTAAGGCAGGATCAAAGACGGACATCCTCAACTGCAGGCCTATATCTATCCTACCAGCAATCGACAAAGTTCTGGAAGAAGTCATGGGAACAAAACTAAAGGATTATATCCAGCGATACAGGATCATGAACGAAAAGCAGTTCGGATTCACAAAAAAACAAAAATACGAATAAACTTTTGGCGGAGTTTGCTAATTTGATCAATAACGAGCTCAATAAGAACCATAATATTTTGGTCATCTTCGTGGATTTTTAAAAGGCTTGAGAGATTAGAAAGCATTGGAATACGAGGAGAACTATTAGGGTGGTTTAGAAGCTATTTGAAAAATCGTGGACTTAAGGTCAAAGTTTTAAATAACTACATTATAATATATACATAACTATTTATAATATATGTGAATGGTATGTTAACGGTTCTGCGAAAAAGCGTGGGATTTGCTTATGAGGATGATACGGCAATAGTCGTAAGCCACAAAAATCTGTCAATAGCAACGAAAACTATCCAGTCGGAATTCGACATATTAGTGCGTTGGTGCCACGACTCTGGACTAGTTACCAACGCCGAAAAAAACTAAAATAATGCATATCAGACCTTCACACGTACTTAAAACCAAAATTCAAATAAAAGTTCACCAAACACAATGTCTACACCGCAATGCGCATCAAGAAAATCTGTATTCGAGTGATGGTTGTACGGATATCATTGCAAATGAAAGCAGTTAGTTACAAATATCTTGGGGTAGAGTTGGACTGTTTCTTCAAATGGGATCTTCACTTATCGCTACTAGTCAAACGACTTAGAAAAGCTAAGTAACTACATCAACTACAGTGTCCTGAAACAAGTATACTTTTCACTTGTGGAGTCGGTACTAAGATATGGCATACTAGCATGGGGCAATACAACGGCGAGTTACTTGATGGATTTTCAACGATTGCAGAACCGGATCTTAAAAATATTAATACGAGTAAAAAGTGGATTGAATTGGAGAGGAAATACCCACACGCTACATGCAGAGCTAGAACTTTTAGGTCTTAGACAACTGTTTGAATTCACCATTATTGATGAATACTACAACGATCAACAGTATATGCGGCCACTCGAACATGATGTTAACACCAGACAAGATACGAGTACAACAATTCATACGGCAAACAACAATTATCTCTTACAATTCCCACCATCTTCAACAGACTACCCAGGGAGTTACTCAACGTCTCATCAGAGGGACCAAGAAAAAAACGTATAAAAAAACATCTTTTGAATATACAATATCACCTACAGCAATAAAATAATGTCCTAAAACTAATTATTCCTAAAAAAAAAAGAAAAAAAAATATTTAACTATTATTATTTTCAAAATGTGTTTCCAAGAATAAACTTCGAAATACATATATTTAGAAAACAACCTTCTGCAGAAAAGCCGTTTAAGGGCTTCGCAGATTACTTTTGTAAATATTGTAAGAAATGTATAAGAATTGAATAAAATTGAATTGAATTGAATTGAATTGAATTGAATTCTTCGCTACGTGCTCGAAATAAGGAAGCGAAGAGAGTTTTAATCTAAAAAATATATGTCATCAACATACTGTGGTTGGTCCAAGTATTGTTCATCGGTTTGAGGGTCGCTATATTCTGTAAGTGTTTGATCATGGTTTTGATCTTCCTGAATTATCCTGTCGTCGTATTGTTCCATTTCTCGTTCTTAGGCTTCGAATTCTCCAGTATGGTAAACTCGTTGCATTTTGTAAGGTTGGTGAGCTTGTTGTGAGTGCTCCCGTTTTTGTGCAACTGGTTGGTCTTTGGGTTTGTTCATGTAATTTACTCTCTGAGTTCTCATGCAATAATCTACGTCCATAGGTTTGGCGGATATTCGCGTTGGTTTGGTGGAAGCCGTTGTGGTTGGTTTAGCTGAAAAGACCTTGAATGATATTGTAGATCTCTGTGGAATTGAGGCTGCTGAGGGTGCCGGGGGTTTTGTAAGAGTTGCGGAAAAAACTCTCGCCTTGGAGCTTGAATAGGGGTTGGATGTGGAAGTTGTAGTATTCTAGAAGGAACCGGTGGAGGTGTTTACTGAAAGGTTTTGCGAATAGTAGACTAATAGTAGACTGGGAGTTATTGGCATGTTGTGTCCTAAAATCAAGATTCTGGAGCTTTAAGCAAAGGTGCAGGGCCTGTCCAGAGCTGCAGGTTCCCTTATGCTAAGTAATCTAGAAAGATCACCTTTTAGCCCTATAATACAATTTTCAAGCGCTGTGTTCCCTATATCATTGAGTCATGTTATTAAGTGATTCATGACTCTTATCCATACAACTAAATTTATTGAGGATAAGTGACCAATAGGATTTGGGTATCACGTTATTACCCTTTACCAGAGTCGTCTTTTGGTATTCGATGGTCCTTAGACTCCTCTTATCTGCGTAATGCAGAGTCAAACATTTAGAAATCTTTTCCCAGTTTAATGGGGTATTATATGATTCGATTGCTATGTCAGCGTGACCTGTTATCGTCTTCCTGATAACGGACAAGATTCCACAGTATTTGGGAGTGCCGTTGAGGTGTTCGTAGATTTTGAGTATCCTTTGGACACTTTTTTTCCGCAAGTTGAACTCCTGAGCCTCGCTCGAAAAATTGCGCTAACTTTTTACTAGAGATGTAACGGATAGTGATTTGGCTAAATACCGGATATTCGGCATATACTTTGGCCGGATAGTCGAATATCCGGCGGCCGAATATATTGTCGAGAGCAGAATACATTCATAGCTATGCTTTCTAGTTCAAACACGACACGTGTACAAGTTGTAACCAGCGCTGGCACTTTGCTACGATCGTAGCAAAACTGCTACGCGATTTCTAATTTGCTACGCACTCTCCCTAAAAACGTCTATTTTGCTACTTTTTTTTAAAGCACGAAAGTCAACATAAATCTTCGAATTTTTCTTGCAAAAAAAAAAATAAACAAAAGTATATTCAATCTTTACCCACTTCCCCACACCAACTTATATTCTTTTCTACCATACCCAACAAGTACCCATTTCTTCGGATGTGTTAGTGTTTGAATTTGACAGGAATCTGGAATCGCTGTGGATTTTTTTTTCAGATTTGAACTTGACAAAGAACAAGAAGACGAACTTATTTAAAATAGAGACAGTAGATAAAATAATGCCTGCAAAATGTTTGGTTTCAAAAAGAAACGAAGTTTGGGTGTCGAATCCTTGATTTTTTCTAAAAGGTACTTAAAAACTTAATTTTTGAACTTTAAAAAAAAAACTGTATTAATCTAAAAGACTTGCCGGAATTTCTATGTGATATTAATTCTGCTTTAGGTACTAAGATCCTACATTTATAATTTTGTGAAATGAACTTTTTTTTCTAAGGCAATGCATGCAAAGCGCCTTTAAAGTGAAGTTTTTAATTGTTTTTTTTGTTTGTTTGTTTATAGTTTTGTAAAATATATAGTTTACCAACTAAAGGTACTTGTACTAGTGCTTAAAAACATACTTACTTTGAATAAAGAATTAAGTGTTTCTTTGTTTGTTTTCGAAAAAAATGATATTTTGGGCTTCTGAGTTTTGCTACGCAAATTTTTTCCCTTGTGGCAGCACTGGTTGTAACTAGTTTGGTTCCGTTATTTGATTGTACTGCTAGTGCGTTGAATGTGGAGAGTGCTACGGAGAATCAGTTGTAGAACACACAGTTGTCATAAATTACTGGTCGAACTAAGACGCTTATTGTAAGTTTGCGAAATTTGTGTGTTCCTTGTTAATTACGTTAGTTATTAATAATGAATAAATATTACGATAGGTACATACTTATTGAACTTTCCTGTAGCAAATAAAGTGAAATGGAACCGCTGAGCAAAAGATTTTTTTTTTTCGCGTGTAGCTAGGTGAAAATCGTTAAAAGACATCGCTTGCGAGCTTTGCGATAGTGTGGGACTTGAATCATACACTAAAAACACCCAGGGAAGGCATGATGTTACCATCCTTCCAGTAATCGCACCTAGTCTAAAGACTAATCAGCAATTTTGTTTTAACATTTGCTTATGTACTTATGTATGTACTGTTTTTAGGATCTAACTTTGGTTTGTTACCTTTTTTTCTTAATTCATTATCACTTTGTTCGTGTGATTATGTTGTAACACATATATTTCTTTCCTAATTACCTAGTTAACTAGTTCAAAAGGTTTAACTCTACGTAATCTTCTAACTAAATTGTTGTTATTAAGTAGTTGAACTACTTCTAAATTAGCATGGTTGCGAAGCCTAACTTCATGTCTTCTTGCGACCTTCCGAACCTCGTCCTCTACCATTTTAATTTTTAGATCCCTATGTGGATCAGCATTACGTATGTACCACGGCGCATTAACAATATTTCGTAATACCTTGTTTTGAAAGCATTGTATGCTTTGAAGAATTGTCTTTCTTGTGCATCCCCATAACTGGAGGCCAAATTGGTTTTAATACTTGCTTGTAGAGAAGCAGTTTGTTGTAGATTGAGAGGCATGAATTCCTCCCTATGAGCCAATACATTTTATTGTATCGTATATTTAGTTCATCTCGTTTTTTTTTTTTACATGAGTTTTCCAACGCAACTTTGCGTCCAAAGTCAAGCCTAAATACTTAGCTGAGTTCGAATGCAGAACTACTTTATTATTTATGTACACAGGTATGTGTTGTACGTTTTTATTCGTAAAGTTAATATGAACCGATTTTAGATCATTTAATTTTATTTGCCATTTTTTGGTCCATTTGGATATATCATTTACTGTCTGAAAAAGATTCTTCCCGACTTCAAAAAAACACCAACTTTTTAAACTACGTTATAATATTTTTATTGGTTAGCTGAGCTAATTCGCTCCGAACGCTTTTATGGGTTGACTACGAATGTCTTTCTCGATGGTTTTGGTTTTAAAGGAAAGGTTGAAAGTGGGTGTGTGGTGAGTATGGATGGGGTGGGGAAGGTTGACAATAAATTAGGACAGTGGACATCTTTTATTTGTGTGACGATTCAAATCTTAGGCGCCAACATTCCGGCCACGTTGATGCGTTGTAAACCGTCAATCTTCAGTTGGTAATGGTGCAATCTTCGTGATGGGCCGCCGAAAGCTTCCGGAACTGGTCCTCAATTGAACGACATGAACTTTGCCGTCGTCTCCCTTGATAATTTTGGTCACCCTCGCTAATGCCCATTTGTAGGGGGGCACATTGTCTTCATGTACGATTACCAGACTTCCCTCTTTGATGTTAGGCTGCGCTTGAAACCACTTGGCTCGAACCTGAAGATTGTCAACGAACTCCTTCATACATCTCTTCCAAAAATGCTGCTTGATTGCAGATATGCGTTGCTATCTGTTGAGATAAGAAATTTTATCGTTAAGTAAATTTGGTTCCTGGAATGAATTTGTTGCAGATCCAATGAGGAAATGCCCCGGGGTCAGAGCACTGAAGTCGCCTGGATTAGATGACAATGGAGTTATAGGCCTCGAATTTAGTATGCCTTCAATTTCAGCGAGTGCCGTGGCTAGTTCCTCGAATGTCAACAATGCGCTGCCCAAAGTTCTATGCAACAGTGTTTTTGCTGCTTTCACTGCAGCTTCCCAGAGTCCTCCGAAGTGTGGCGCCCGAGGGGGTATGAACTTGAAATCGATCATTTTCTCTGAAGCGAAATTAAAAATGGTGTTTAGAATTACGGATTTAAGAAATTTATTTCGGAATTCCACTAATTTTGTCCTAGCGCCTACAAAGTTGGTTGCGTTGTCGCAATAAATTTTAGACGGACAACCTCTTCGCCCTATCAACCGCTTAAGCGCTGCTATAAATACATCGGAAGTTGGGTCGGAAACGACCTCCAAATGCACTGCCTTCGACGAGAAACAGAAAAAGACAGCAATATACGTTTTGTAGGGTTGTTTTCCACGAATCTTCCATGAAGTGAGAATTGGTCCACAAAAATCGACTCCGCAAATGGAGAAGGGTCGATTTGGCGTGAGCCTATCAATGGGTAAGTTGCCCATGATTTGCTCCATCAGCTTCGGCTTATATCTCCTACAATGGAGACAGCTGTTGACAATCTGCCTTACCAATTTCCTTCCGTTGATTATCCAATATCGATCTCGTAAAAAGTTGAGCAGAGCCTGTGGACCTGCATGATAGTTTGTGATATGCACGTGTCGAACATACTTTTTTACGAACGCGTCGTTGTTCGGTAGCAGAATCGGAAATTTCCTGTCGATCTCTATGTCGGCATTACATATCCGGCCACCTACTCTAAGGATCCTCCAACCAGAGATCTCATCCACGAACGGACATAAATGTCGGAGCTTCGAATTTGTCGTAGTTCCGCCAGCTCTAATCTCTGCTATTTCCCTTTGGATATATGTGTGTTGTATGCACCGCACACTGGCCAACATCGCCTGATTTAAATTTTTAGCTGACAGCTCCACAGATGTCTGCCGTTTTTTAAACAAGTCTATGGACTTCAAGACGTATGCTACTATTCGCATTGTTTTTGCATATGAACTATATTTATAGAATACGCCCAAAAACGTCTCTTCTACCCTTTCGCATACGAAAATGCTTCTTCTTTTCTTTCGTTCCAATAACGGTTCTTCAACGTTGAGTTCAGTAGGATCTGCGTTACACGGCCAGTTGCTGTATCTTTCAGGAAATCAGGCCCCGCAAAGCAAGATGAGTTATGTAAGTATCGCATCCTCTCGAAATCAGATTGTACGTGCCTCCAACAGACACCTGAGCTAAGCGATTGTATGTCGCTTACTCGGTTTGCGACGAAAGCCTACCAAGAGCTCAGAGAGGCATCTAACCAGCATAAGACGATGGTGGAATCTACCCAAAAATAAAGTTGATCGAATTCAACGTCGAACGTTCTTTTCACCTTGATCCAGAGTTTTGACAGCATCTGGGATCCATATAGCTCTAACCTGGGGAGTGACTGAGTTTGTGCAGGTACTATATTGGATTTTCCAGTAATTAAGTTTACCGAAACATTACCGAACTCATCTTCGCACCTAGTATATAGGCAGCATCCGTAGGCCTTGGTTGACGCGTCAGAAAATCCATGAATTTGGAGACTCCTACAACCTGACTGAAATATGAACCTGGGAACGGCTATACACTTCAGATTCTGTAGATCCGCAGTGTAGTCTTTCCAGCAAGGTTGCAAGTGACGAGGCAAGGGCTCGTCCCAGTCTAGCTTCTCTATCCACAACGATTTCAGAAACATTTTTGCCTTGACAACAACAGGGTAAATTAGCCCCAGGGGATCGAACAATCTACTCGCAGAAGACAAAATGGTGCGCTTTGTGAGCTTTGTAGGCGAAAACAATTCATTGTAAGAATATTGAAAGATATCCTGCTTTGGATTCCACGAAATCCCAAGCGTTTTTGTGGATTCCTGGTTTTCGATGTTCATCTCCACATTGGTTGTTTCCATCGAAGAGCACATTGGTGCATTGGAATGCCATTTGTGGAGTTCGAAATGTGCTGATTTTAGGATTGTAGTGACTTCCTGTTGGATTCGATATAGTTCATCGACTGAGCTAGCTCCTGTTAAAAGATCATCAACATAAAAGTCTCTTAAAACAATCTTTGATCCTAGGGGAAACTCCTTTTTGTTTCTGAGACCAATCTCCTGAAGGCAACGAGTTGCGAGAAATGGTGCTGATGAAGTACCGTACGTGACGGTGTTCAGACAGAATGTTTGTTATTTTCTTTGGATCATCCCTCCAAAGAACCAACTGAAACTTGCGATCCTCCCTATCGAGTTCGATTTGACGATACATCTTTTGAATATCCGCTGTCAAGACGTATCTATGACATCTGAAGCGAAGAACGATAGTGTACATTTCCTCCTGAATTGTAGGTCCTACCAGCGACAGATTCGAAGTAGTGTGACAGGAAGCATTAAAGACTACTCTAAGCTTCGTGGATGAACTATCAGGTCGAAGAACGCACTGGTGCGGCAGAAAATAATGAGACTGACTAAAATCGAGTTTTGTCACCAAAGACATATGTCCCAAATCTAAATATTCCTGAATGAATTTGGCATATTCACGCTTTAATTCGGGATTTCTATTAAGCCTTCGTTCGAGAGACAAAAACCTTTTCCTGGCGATTTCTAAAGAGCTCCCAAGTTGAACTGGATTATCCCTAAAAGGAAGCTTCACACTAAATTTTCCACTAGAAAGCCACTTTACATTTTCTACAAAATGCTGTTCACAAATAAGTTGTTCGGGCGTGCGAATAGTTTTGGTTTCGATTTCCTCCATTTTCCAAAATCTCTCAACCACCCTCTCTAAACTAGCAGAATTGTATTGTGACGACGTCTCCAGGAAGTTGCAAGTCGACTTACGTACCCCATGTGCACAATAAGCTCCCGAAACAATCCATCCCAAAAGTGTGTTTTGGAGACTAGGTAGATTTGTGCCTAGTTTGATGCGTCCTTTCTGCATAAGATCGAAGAATAAATCTGCTCCCAACAACATGTCGATCGTTTGAGGTTTGTAGAATAGTGGGTCAGCTAAATTGATATCGTGGGGAATATTCCAATCCTTCGTTTGCAAACGATGTTGCGGTTGAAACTCCGTGATGGAGCGCGCAATCCAGAACTCAATGCTTTTTTCGAAGTCCTCAAACCTTGACTGCACTGTTGTCCTAGTTTTGGAACGAACCTTTGCGTTGATATCTCCAATTCCACATATATCAATCGGACTAATAGTCGAATTGAGACCCAGACTGTTTGCTAAGGATTCAGTCATTAAATTAATCTGCGAACCTGAATCCAGTAAAGCCCTAGCCGAAACGAAATCTCCTACCTGATTCCTGACCTTAACAACTACCCTTGCCAAAATTACTTGGGACTCAATATTGTTTTCCACCCCATTGTGTAATGCCGTTCTAGGATTGCCTCCTTGTTGCGATGTCGACGGTTCATCCGGATTCCTATTCGAATTGTACCTGTGCAACAATATATGATGAGGATCAGAGCAGACGTCACACCTCTTCGACGAACAGTGCCTCACTTCGTGTCCCTTCGTTAAGCAATTAATGCACAATGTCAATCGTTTTGCATTTTTAAACCGATCGTACACATTTAAATTTTTAAATTTATTGCAATCGGCTATTGCATGATGCGGAGATTTGCACATATAGCACGACGAGTTTGTAACAGGCAAGGACGTATGCGACGGTCTTCGATAAATCTGCTTCGACCTCTGTTCTAATCTCCCACTATCGGCGAAAAGACATTTTGACTCCCTGCTTTCCAAGAATTGACAACGCCTTCCAAGAACTGCAGCACAACTAGACCATTTTGGTAATTTGGTATACTCCAGCGATTCATCCCACTTGATTTGAGTTTCAGGGTCCACCTTTGACATCACTAAATAAATTAAAATCGCATTGGAGATGTCTTCGTGGCTGCCTAATGACGTTAGCGAATCGAAAAGGGCCGAAACATTATCCACAAGACCTCTAAGATGCGTTGGTGAAGCAGTTTTCATCTTTGGAAGATCAAAGAGCATTGAAATGTACTCCAGAAAAATAAGGCATTTGTTGTCGTATCGCTCTTCAAGTCTTTGAAGCGCTTTCGGATAATTTTCTTCCGAAATTTGAAACGCCTTTACTGTTCCGAGTGCTTGCTCACTCAAACACGACACTAAATGATTGAACTTCTCAATGGCGGTTAGCGAAGAGTCGTTATGAACCAGCGTTTTAAATGTTCCAATGAAATTCTTGTAGTCGCAATATTTTTCTGAAAATCTAGGCAAACGAAGCTGTGGCAACCGCGAAATCGGCTGCTGAGGAAAACCGAACGCAGTTTCTGGGGCGCTAGCTCTCCTGTGCTTTCCCATTAGCGAAACGATCTTCGATTTAGTGGCACAGTACAACTCCTCTAATTCACCGCGACAATTATCAGTCGGTATGGACTCTTCAATTCGAGTCTGATAGTTAAGAGCCTGCTTGAAATAGGACTCAATAATGCCTAGACGACATTCTAGAGCAGCATATTCCATTGTAGATCCCTTAGCCTCTATAATATTTTTTATGCGGGAAATGTTTCCCTTTGATGACGCCCTGCTCATTTTTAAAGCATCCAACGTTTTTTCCGCTTCCATGTTACCTAGCTGCTTTGTTTACCTTTTCTTTTCCTTAATAACAAAAGCCAACGGATTAGTTGTCTGCCTACGGACGGACCAGCTGATTTCTAAATTCAAACGATGTTCCCTTCCTCACTATATATATGTGTATGTATATAGTGTAGCCGAAATTTGTTTGCAATATGTAATTGCAAATCAGCAGCAACAACTCTTTCAAGCAGCAAATGTCTTCTACCTTCTATTTAGCTTCTAACAGCTGAGAAGAATATGGAGCAAAGAACGACGAAAATAAAGCATACGAACGGAGTAAATGCGAATGAATATGTACACAAACTACCAACAGCACGACGATGACTGTGCTGTTGCGGTAGCGGGCTTTTTTTTTTTTTTGCAAGTGCAGAGGAGGCCAATCAAGTAGTAAATTTGCAAGCGACGAAGAAAGTTCAATAACCCTTGAAATGTTGGTAAATATCCAATTCTTCTAGGCGACGAAATTGAACAAAACGAAAGCGAAAGCGAAAGCTCTTGTTGGGGAACTAGTGCGAATTGCGGCGAGTTGTAATCAAAGGTAGGTAACGAGCGCAAATTTTCCTTTGAAAGTTTCAACTGACGAGACGAATGATTAATTACTTCAGTTAATTTTTCGAATATTAGTTGGTGTACGATGCAATCGATGAGATAATATTCACCTTATTAGAAGAATCGTAGCAATCAAACTAACAATTGCGTTTGGGTAATCAATTTCAACGAATTTATGAAATGATTTGAATTGGACAACTATATGTAGGTATGAGGCGAATAACGACAAAGTGGTGGAATTCCTTCAATAAATTGGTTCGATCTCAACGAAAACGATCGGTGCGATTAAATTTAAAATTCAAATTTTGATTTGGGCATGTAGGTATGTAGAATATGTTTTATGAACTATACAGACTCACCAATATGCAGTTTTGCTGATCCTGTTGCAGCATGCGTCGATGCAGTTTATTTGACCGTTCGCGAGCGCGGAACCGTATTCGAACACAACTTATTTAATAATTTAGATTCTGCGAACTTTGTTCATTTGTTCACTTAACCGAAAAAGTCACTGTCTTTGAAGAATACTTCTATAGTTTTTCCACTTTGTCACTTAATGTTTAAGTTAATGTTAAACGATTTGTCCTGTCACGGTCGCCATGAAAAAGATTATTCCCGACTTCAATAAAACACCAACTTTTTAAACTACGTTATAATATTTTTATTGGTTACCTGAGCTAATTCGCTCCGAACGCTTTTATGGGTTGACTACGAATGTCTTTCTCGATGGTTTTGGTTTTAAAGGAAAGGTTGAAAGTGGGTGTGTGGTGAGTATGGATGGGGTGGGGAAGGTTGACAATAAATTAGGACAGTGGACATCTTTTATTTGTGTGACGATTCAAATCTTAGGCGCCAACACTGTCCTTTGCAGTTTTTCTGTAACTTCCTGTGCGGTTTTTCCTACTGCAAGTACAGCAGTATCGTCTGCAAAAGTGGCAACAGTAGTTTCGTCATTTTGTGGTAGGTCGTTCGTGCATAGGAGGAACAGTACTGGTCCCAACACAGTACCTTGCGGTACTCCAGCTTTGATGTGTTTCAATTCGGAGTACTCATTCTCTTGCTTAATTCTAAATAATCGTTGCATTATATACGACTCTAGTATTTCATGGTACTCTTTTGGACGATATTTTTGTAGCATACGGATTAATCCTTTGTGCCAGACTTTATCAAAAGCCTGTGTTACATCAAGGAAGATGGCAGAGCATATTTGTTTTTCTTCTAAAGCTTTTTCTATTATATCAGTTATTCTGTGGACCTGATCTATTGTTGAGTATTTATTTCTGAATCCAAACTGATGGTTTGGGATCAGTGTCTTTTCTTCTAGAATCGGATGGAGTCGTTTTAGGAGCATTTTGTCGAATAGCTTTGACAGGATTGGCAGCACTGATATCGGCCGATATGACGTTACTTCACTGGAAATTTTCCTGGCTTAGGTACCATGATAACTTCCGCAACCTTCCACATGCGCGGAACATACCTTAGTCTGAACGCAGCATTTATTATATGTGATATTTTTTTCATACCTTTCTTAGGCGGTTTTTCCGGAATTGCACCCGTTATTAGATCAAATCCCGGGGCTTTTTTCGGGTTGACCTTTTCTTTTATTTCTTTGGCTATTTCCCTAGAGGTTACTGCTGGAATCGATCTCTCGTCTTCGCACATTTCTTCCGTTTGTTGGGAAATATCATTATGGTCGTATGGCTTGAAAACTTTTTCAAGATGTTCCGCAAATAGATCCACCATTTGTTTGTTTGTTTTAGCCCAGTTATCACTGCTGTTTTTCAGTGGCGGAATGTATGCCGTTGGTCTTTTAATTTTTTTTTGTAGCCTTCCACAGTGAGTATTCTGTACTAGCATCGTTTGTCAGATTTGTAAGGTATCTTTCCACCGATGCATTTTTAAATTCTGCTATCCTTTTTCTGAGCTTGTTGTTTAAGCTATTAAGTCGACTTTTATCACTTGGAGCTCTTGACAGTTGCCATCGCTTGCGAGCTCGTCTCTTTTCTGATATAATGTCGCAAATTTCGTTGGGATACACGTTTCTTTTTACTTTGCTATTTAATTCAGGCGTTGCAGCCCATGCAGCCTTTTGTATAGCTACGGTGAAGGACTGTACTTCACTTTCTAATTGCTCTATTGTATTAATTGTTGTGGATAGTTCGATGCGTTCATCTATTAAATATCTGAAATATGTCCAGTCAGTTAGTTTGTTTACTAGACGTGGGTTGTGTTCCTTCATTATAATTGTATTGCCAAGTGTTAGCAGCACAGATGAGTGATCTCAGTCAAGATCTGGCCCTTCCTTAAGAGGCCTCTACCCAGAAATCGAGCAAAAGTGGAAAAAATGGCATTCTGTTTCTCAAACTGATAAATTAGTACTGGAGCTACTGAATTGAAACTTAATGCACTTGAAAGAACATAATTTCCTCTTGAAAATGATCGGAATAGTTTTTTAAAAAAACATCTCAGTTATATTTTATTTAAAGAATTCCCAAAGGTGTTTGGGAAAATTTGCATAAACTAGATTTACTATTTTCCAAACCATGATAAGACAGAGTACTATACATCTGAGACCACTAGCTCAGCTAAAAGGTAATATCCAAAACAGCAATATCGTCGAGACAGATCTTGAAATTTTACACTGGTTTGCAAAATACTGGTGTTTAAAAACAAACAATATTTTGACATATTGAACTACGTTTTTCATGTGAATATTCATGCACGTATGTTTCAATTTTTACTCAGAACAACAAAGTATCATAACAGATCCAATAAAAATATATATTTATTTACGTATATTTTGTCACAAAATACCGAGTTTAAATTACATTTTTTTCAAAAAATTATTTTGTACGTTGCTTAGTTTATCAACTTTAGCAAGAAATAATTCCGGATTTCCCGTGAAGGTGGCGGTAGTTGTGTGGCCTGATCTGAACAGCCAATCAGAACAGCACGAAATCAACCATAAAGTGATTATCTTGTGTTTTACTGCTTTCGGAGGTGTGTTCTAAATGAAACCGGTTTGGTGTGAAGTCTGAAGTGCGATTTCAATAAAAGAAATCATGTGTGGATGTGGGTATGTGTAAGCAGATCTATTTCTGTGGCGATTCGAAGTGATTTTGCATTTTTGTTTCGCTGACTGAAAGTAAAAACGAGTGAGGGGTTGATAAAGGCACTTTTCAAGATGTGTGGTTATACTTTCAGTTTAAAATTTGTTTACAGAAAATTATTTAAACTAATAAACAATACTACAAAAACAAAATCATGATATTACTCAGGGTGGATCACAAAATGTTTCTGGATAACCTTTCCAGAGCATCTTTGTCTACTTCAAGAGCTATTTATAGTCATTTAAACCATGAACTGCCCTCGGAAGTCTCTTACTTTAGTAATGAATTTTCAGCCTCGGTTATAAGTATTATTTTTAGAGCAAGAGTTGAAATTTTAAATTTGAACTTTATACCTCATCGATCAGACTTGCCCCAGCTATGTGATCTATGTAACGGAAGAGCGAATGAAGATATATACCATTTCGTTGCTGCTTGTCCTATTCTACAAGAAATTCGCCGGTTGCATTTTCGGGAAAGTTTTATATCTTTGGACAAACTTTTTGAAATTTTAAATGGAGCAATGGGCTGGCTCAGCCTCTTTAAATATTGCCAACATGCTCTTTCTTACCGTAACAGTTTCACATATTAAACTTAGTCGATTACCCGCTTATTGCAGTTTTGACCAAATTTTATACCTAACTATTTATTGTTTTGTTGCTGATCATACTAAATTTGATAATATCTCTTTTGTGTTTCAAATCACGTTAAAATTGATAATATTGTATAAACAGCTATTTCTAACCAAATTGTGTATTATTTTGTGTTACAAATCATGTTAAAATTGATAAAATTTTGTATAAACAGCTAATCAAATTAACCAAATTGTATAATATTTTGTGTTTCAAATCACGTTAAAATTGATATCATTGTTTTATATAATAATATTTCTTCATATCTTTTGTTAAACATTTTTTTTTCTCCTTTTCTTTATATTTTAAAATTTTTGCTTTTTATTATTTCTTTTATTTCTTTTTTTTTTAAATCATATTATGAAATGTCATCTCAGGCAGACGGCAGTATTGCCATGTCCTCATTCTTAAGTATACCAATTTGTAAACTTTATGATGGAAAAAATAAAATCTAATCTAATCTAATCTCTACTCAGGATTTTAGCACTGCGCTGTTGCTGTTTGTGGGCAATTATTATTTTTTGCACTGTTGCCGTTGCCTTTGGCTTTATTACAAGGTTCGCAGAACAATAAAATATGATTCGTTCTCTCATGAAAAGTTCGCAAAGGAATTTGATTTATGATTCGATTGTATGTTTTTTTTATTATTTATTTAGTTTAACGAAGTCAAGACAAAATGCTGAAAATACTCAGATTGTCAATGGAAGCCAGCATCAAGTTTCAGAAGGTGAAGGTGGTCTTAAAACTAATGAACATTTTGAGTTGAAAGGCCTAATATCAGAATCGCAAAGCCTAGAAAGTCTGATAATGGCAAGAGAGACATCTGCGATCGATTCCGTTGACCTCATAGAAGAAAGAAGGATAATTGACCTTCAATACTTTTTTAATGAGTTGAAAGCAATAGACCAACATTGCCCAGTACTCGGTTGCAGTTTAAACAATATAAAAATTGTTAAAGAAGTCCGAGTGGGTTCTGCAAGTTCGATCTTTTTAAGATGTGAAATGTGCAATTATGAGAGTCGAGTGTTCCTAAATAAGAAAAATCCAGATGCAATGGATGTTAACACTGCTGCTGTTTTGGCCATTACCAGTGTAGGTCGTATCGTATATCTATATTAGATATTCCGTGCCCATCATTTAAAATATATAGTGAGATTGAAAAACAAACTGGGGATATCTGGAAAGCCGTGGCAGCAAAAAATATGTTGGAGGCTGCAAACGAAGAGGCTGAGGCCGCCAGACAGCGTGGTGATATTGATCCGGTAGATGGAATTCCGTTTATAACTGTGGTGACAGATGCTTGGTGGAGCAAACGATCTTACAGGAAAAAAATGTTCTGCTCTGTCAGGTGCTGCTGTTGTAGTGGGGTTGCATACCGGCATTGTATATAAACTCTATAGTACTGTAGGCACGAGTGTGTGCCCAAATATTTATCCACAGTAAAACAATTAGTTTATTTAATATATGTTCATTTAATTATTGAATATTACAAACACGATAAAAACAATGAAGCGACTAACTCGAAGAACAAACACCATTTTTTTTTCTCTCACGACCGTTCGTTCTGTCATGAATTTCTCGTTGTTGTTCGTTGCGACATCTATGATTAGTGTGTGGTTCCACGGAATGCTTCCTCGCGTAGCCACAGTATTTCGAGGTCGCCACATGACTCCCCCTCCAGTGACGAAGTCACGATGAACTGGCAAATGTTACTTTTTGTTTCACAGCCGTTTTATTTTTATCCAATTGATTTTTGTTTTTCAGATTCTTCAGTGAAGTTTGATTTTTGTTGACATCTGGATGAACGTCTGGGATAAAATCGACATAGATGTGAGCTGGTTTCAAACGGTCTACCGAAACATTTAATTTTCTGCCATCTGCATTAATTGTGAAGAGTCGATTACTGATTCGGTGGATTATTGGATGTGGACCTGTGTATGGTTGTTGCAGTGGTTTCTTCACAGCATCGCAGCGTAGGAACACGTGTGTACATTTGTTTAAATCTGGTGAAACAAACATTTTTTCTTTTGCGTGGTTTGCAGTTGCTGTAGGACGGAATTTGCGCATCGCTTCTCGGTGTTTCTCAACGAAAATCTGTGGATCTCGAACAAAGTTATTATTCGTAAAGAACTCACCAGGAACTCTGAGATAAGTTCCATAAAGCATCTCTGCTGCGGAGGCCTTGATGTCCTCTTTGTATGCCGTTCGCAATCCCAACAACACTGTCGGAAGAGCATCAGTCCAGTTCGTTTTTTCATGGCACATCAGGGCGGCTTTCAGTGAACGATGCCAACGTTCAACAAGTCCATTTGACGCTGGGTGGTAGGGTGATGTTCGTATCCTCACCGTTCCAATCATGTTGATCAGTGCGTTGAACAGTGCAGACTCAAATTGAGTTCCCTGGTCGGTGGTTAATGTTGTTGGCGAACCGAAACGAGCAACCCAGTGCGTATAAAACGCCGTGGCCACTGTGTCCGCATACATGTCCTGTAGAGGTACTGCTTCCACCCATCTACTGAAGCGATCGATCATAGTTAGGCAATACCTATTGCCTTTGCAGAGTGGCAGCACAATGAGGTCTATGTGCACATGCTGGAAACGGTGCTCTGGAACTGCAATTGAATCCGGGATAAGCCTCGTATGTCGATGAACTTTGGATCGTTGGCATTGGATGCAAGTGCGTGACCACTCCAATGCGTCTTTCCTGATGTTTGGCCAAACGTACTTCTCTCTGAGTTGTCGACTGGTTGTTCTTCCGCTTGGATGAGAAAGACCATGGATGGATTCAAAGGCCTTCCGTCGCAGGGAAGCTGGTAGATATGGTCGAATCATATTGTCGGAAACATCGCAGTAAATTTTAGTTTCAGGTTCCAAAGTGAGTTTCTTTAGCTTGAGCGATGAATTTTGTTGCTTCAGGATTGATTGAAGTTCCACATCGAGTAGCTGAGATAAATGAAGTTCTCTCAGATCAAATTGGATTGGCATGGTTATCGAATTGAGTCGCGATAATGCATCTGCTACTGAGTTGTCGTCGCCGGGTAGGTAAACAATGTCCGTAGTATACTGCGATATGTAGTCTAATTGCCTTAGACGACGTTGCGGGGCCTTGTCCGAATTCTGCTGGAACGCATATATGAGCGGCTTGTGATCCGTTTGCACGACAAAGTGTCGACCGTCCAAGATGTGTTGGAAGAATCGGACAGCTAGGTATATTGCCAGCAACTCGCGATCATATGTGCTGTAGCGACTTTGTGCAGGTGACAGTTTGCATGAAAACAGTCCGATCGGTTGATATTGGTTATTTTGTTTTTGTTCCAATTTGGCACCAACTGCGATATCAGAAGCATCCGTTGTTAGGACAAGTGTAGACTTCGGATCGATGTGGTTGAGTAGTGTAGCATGCTTGATACTGTCCTTGCATACATCGAAAGCTTCTTCCGCCAAAGGAGTCCAGGGAACGGGTCGTTTGTCGTTTTTCTTGGAGTCCCTGATGAGTCCATTCAACGGTGCTTGAATATGGGCACAATTAGGGATGTATCGTCGGTAGTAGTTAACGACTCCAAGAAAACGACGTAGTTCCATGATGTTGGATGGCTTTGGATAGTTCGATATGGCCTCAACTCTGGCTTCAGGTGGTCTACATCCGGCTTGGTTGATTGTATGTCCAAGGTACGTAACCTCAGACTTCCCAAAAATGCACTTCCTGATGTTGATGATAAGTCTATGTTCGTGGAGACGTTGTAGAACTATACGGACGTGTTGGCGATGTTCTTCCTCTGAGTCGGAGGCAATGAGGATGTCGTCAACGTAGCAAAAAACGAAATCTAGTCCACGTAGGACCATATCCATGTGCCTTTGGAAAGTCTGAGTTGCGTTTTTGAGTCCGAATGGCATGACTACAAACTCAAACAAACCAAAAGGCGTGGTCACCGCAGTTTTTTGGATGTCGTCAGGTGTCATCGGGATCTGGTAGTATGCCTTGTCTAGATCCAGTATCGAGAAACAGTTTTTGTTGTTCAACTGTTCAGTAAAGTCCATGATGTGAGGAATGGGGTAGCTATCTGGTTGTGTTATGGAATTCAGACGACGGTAATCACCGCAGCATCTCCAACCGCCAGTCTTTTTTTCAACAAGATGAATGGGGCTAGCCCAAGGACTGCTGGATAGACGGCAGTAACCCTTCTTTTGAAAATCCTCGAATTCAGCCTTGGCCTGTTTCAACTTGTCGCCGGAGAGTCGTCGTGGTCGTTCGGACACTGGTTGGCCCGTGGTTACGATGCAGTGTTGCACGATGTTGACTCCTGATTTTGGATCAGGTGCGTTGTTGTTGGCCAGAATGAATTCGTTGACGAGATTTATGTATGGTTCAGGACCACTGATAGTCAGAAGTTTTGACAAATCACTGGTATAAATCTCGCCTTGTACCGTTAATGATGTTGTTTTGTCTATGACACGTCTGGCTTTCAAGTCAATGACAAGTCCGTAGTGTGCGAGCAAGTCTGCGCCAATTATTGCTGTTTTAACATCTGCAATAACGAACGGCCAAGTGATAGCTCGCCGGAGACCAAGGTTGAGTGTGAGGATCTTCTCGCTGTAGGTGTGAATCGGTGAGTTATTCGCTGCCAGGAGTGTTATTTCCCCTCTGTTGTTTTTGCAGTCCCTGGAACGAGGTAAGACACATATAGTTGATCCAGAGTCGAGCAAAAACTTTTGGTTTGTCTCCTTGTCGAAGATGTAGAGGCGGTGTTCCTTGTGGAATCTTTGACTGTTGCCGTCCGCCTCTGAGGACAACAGCTCACTTAGTTTTTTGCTTTGTAGCTGCATGGTTTCTTACACTTCCGGGCATCGCTGCCGAATTTCTCATGGAAGAAACACATTCCGTTAGGAGTTGATGCTCTTGAGAGCGATCTGTTATTCCTTGACTGTGGTCGAGACCTGCCATGGCTGTGACTGGTTTTCAGTGATTGCATAGCCGTCATTAGAGTTGACAGAGTGGACTCGATGGAATTTAGTCTTCTGTTCAGATCACTTTCAGCGTTGGTGGATTGTGGTATAGGGTCATCTTCATGAACATCAGTGGAGAAAACAGCGTGGGCGGATGTGTTATCAACGATTTTGTCTGCGATTTCAGACAACGCAGTGAGGTCGATTCCGTGACTGGCAGAAAGTATTCCACGCACATGACTGGGCATTCGTGCCATCCATAGAGTGGACAACATGTCGTCTGGAACATTTGAACCAGCCAGTCTTCGCATTTCCCTGAGGAGACTTGATGGACGTCTGTCGCCAAGTTCAAGGGTCGTCATCAATCTGTTCAGTTGCCTCTCCTTAGACTCGGTGAACCTAGATATGACTTGTTTTTTAAAAGCAATGTACTTATCTGTGTCCGGTGGTTTCTGCACTAAGTCTGATACCTCATTCAGCACTTCTGGGTCCAGTCCAGCGATGATGGCGTTGAATCGGCTGTTGTCGCTGATGATCCGATTATTGTGGAATTGCGCTTCCACCTGTACAAACCATAGCGCTGGATTAATTTTCCAGAACGGAGGAATCCTCAGGTTTTTGAGAGCATTGATTTCCTGGATCTCCGCATCGGATGGAGTTGGTGGTCCTGAGGAAACGCCTGCATTCGTCCTTGTGTTTTGTTCGCCTTGCATACTTATATATATACGTATGTACAAGTGCAAGAGATAAAGTGCGTAGTTGGTTCGGCTGTTGCCAATTAAATAAATTTTTAATTGTTGTGGATCACGTCGGGGTCACCACTGTAGGCACGAGTGTGTGCACAAATATTTATCCACAGTAAAACAATTAGTTTATTTAATATATGTACATTTAATTATTGAATATTACAAACACGATAAAAACAATGAAGCGACTAACTCGAAGAACAAACACCATTTTTTTTTCTCTCACGACCGTTCGTTCTGTCATGAATTTCTCGTTGTTGTTCGTTGCGACATCTATGATTAGTGTGTGGTTCCACGGAATGCTTCCTCGCGTAGCCACAGTATTTCGAGGTCGCCACAGTACTATCATGAAGACCATCGACGGGGTCGCCATCTGGTGGTCTAACATGGCATGTTACCTTTCACATGGCAATGCACAAACCATTATATGGATTGCAATACTGTATCGCATTCATGTTCATCCAATTCTCCAAAAAAAATGAAGATGAATTTTTGTTTACATTTGGAAATGGTTCGGTGGCTCTGGCTTTGTCGTTAGAAAAGGATGGATAATGATAACTTTTTATTTAGCAAGAAAGATACAAGTTTCGTTGTTTTGTTTTCATAAATACATGATTGCAGGTGTGTGTGTAGTGACTACATTGCAAATAATTGTTCACCTGTGAGTGTAAAAATAAAATAAAATTATGGTATTCCCGAAATTGGTTGGAAATTGTATCAGATTACTTTTTCTTGTTATTTCGTTTTTGCGCAGGTATATGAGAAGAAAGATGACACTAGCGTTAGGGGTTGACGGTAGGGAGGAAAGGTGAACGAATAATATCGGACAAAATAAGATAAGACAAGTTATAGTGTGTGTACGAGCAAAATTCTCAGCTTGTCATAATAGCTGCGGGTATTTATGAACAACTGAAATTGGTTTATTTATTGGCCTTGTAAAAGGACATGCAAATTTGATAGTACATGTTCCCAGCTACACTGCGAACGATCCTTAAGATTTTCCACTTTAAAAAGAAAATCGTGGATATTTTCGGACCCGTCAAATGAAATTTGCCACTTTTCAATTTTACAAACTAACTCACTGAAGAAGTTTGTTGACTTATTGGTGGTGCTTGTCTGCGTTGGGTCGAAAACGAAGCGTTATTTAAAAAAATGTTCGAAGTCCAAACGAGCGTTCGAAGGCCTCGTAGGGTTCACATTGGGAGTATTTAAATTCAAATTGTACAATCTTCCAACTAAGGTATCTCTAATAGACTGTATTTCAAGAATGAAAACTCGTTGGTTTGCCTCGAGTCTGTGGCTTCTTCTTGAACAGATGGACGATGTTATTATCATCACAAGCGCTCTGGCATCCGCGATGGCTTGGTCTTTGAAACGGAGGTTCGGTCTTCCTTGCCGTCTCGAACCTGGGGGCTAAGATCCTCTTAGCTGGAGCATTATTGTCCATTCGCTCGATGTGGCCGAGCCAGTCTAGTCGACGTATTGTGGCTTTTTAGACTACATGCACATCTTGGTACAGCTCATAGAGTTCGCGGTTGTATCTTCTTCTCCATTCGCCCTCCTCGCACACAGGACCAAAAATCCGCTAAAGAATTTTTCTTTCGAAGGAGCCCAGTATCAGCTCTCCCTTCCTGCTTATCGTCCAGCACTCGGCGCCGTAAAGCAGAACTGGCAGGATAAGGGTTTTGTAAAGCATACATTTCGTCCTCCGAGTTAGGAGTTTTGAACCCAGTTGTTTTGGCAAACCGAAGTAGCAGCGGTTTCCTGGGGTAATTTTTGCCGGATCGCCACTAAGGTGTCATTCGTGGAGTTCATGTTCAATAGTGGCGTTTTGTCCTAGGCGGTGGACAGATGTTTGTTTGTTTGTTGATAGCATGTACTTCGTCTTGTCCGTATTTACTACCAGGCCAACAGATTTCGCCTGCTCTTTAATCGTCCGCATAACCCACCAACTGAACGGACCTGTTGAAGATAGTGCCTTCCGTGTTGACACCTGCCATGCGCACTATCTGCTCCAGTACGAGATTGAAGCTCGGAGGAAGTATGTATTTCCAAACTGCACGTTGCACCGCGTGTTTTCCATAGTACGCGACACATCTGAATGAGTTTTGCCAGGATTCCGAATACGGCCATCGTCATATCGAGCTCCTGACGATGTATACTATCATACGCGGCTTTGAAGTCGATGATGTCTCGACTTGAAATTCGTTTTTTCGAAATTCGGCAATTCGGCCGGATAGAAAAAAAAGTGGCCGGATAACGGATACTAACCGGATATCCGTTATATCTCTACTTTTTACCTTATCAGAAATCGTTTCCATGTCGGACAAGTTTCGATCATCGGTATTAATCGGTTGATCAACATCATTATCGATGTCCAAAGCTGGATTCATAGTTGAGTTAAATAGCTGTCGTCTTTGAATATGTAATGTCTCTGTGACGAGTCGTGTTATCAGTTGTATTAAATTGTGGTCGGGTTGATTTAGAGGAGCTGGAGGATGTACGGGATTTGGATTATTATCTAATCGAGATGGCCTCATTAAATTGTTGGGTTTGACATTTTAATTCCCTTCTTATTTACTTAATAGAAAACGATAAATATATGGTATGAAAGTGTAAAATAAAAATTACACGCTTGTAATGATTAAATTTGTGTGGGTCAAAGGTTGTTACAATGATTATGAACTAAAAATATTCTTAGAGCAGTGTGATGGCTCCAAATTTCATAACGATGAATGGGATCTGGACCAGTGGTTAGTTGGTTGGTTGGGGCGGCTATTCTCTATTCTTTAACTCCCTTTTGTTCTTGTTTTACGAAATTACCCGGGGCCTCTTTTCCCCTACACAAACACTATTCAGTTTCGAGGCATGGTGTCCACGTTACACACAACTTGCGGCTTGCTGTCCACATCGCTGTTCACACGCGCTAAGTAAATTTTCGTGACTTGGCGTCCCTTTCGTTGTTCCCTTTCGGTGTCCACTATATTTTTATTCACTCGCGTATTTACTGAATAGCGAAACCGCACGGTCCCTGCTCGGGCGTTAGTTATTATACGCACGACTCTTGAAAAATTATTTCTTAGGCAGCAATCCCCGTTCTTTATTAATTCATTTTAACTTCAAGGCTAGACTCCCTGACTTATTTTAGCGTTTTTTATTATACAGTACCTATAATCTCGATAAACTATAAACTGCAGGTCCCTTGAAAAAATCCCGGTTATTCGTAAAAAACAGTGCATTTCGGTCCCCTTGGTATTTCGTAATAATTTCAATATGCAAAGTCATATAAAACGTCTTATAATTCGTAAGTCGTAATGTCTTATAAGTGTAAGTTGATTCGAAAAAAAGTCTCATTCCCCATCTTCAATACTCTGAATCACGTTTGTTACAATGTGTTTATGTTTAATTACAAAGAAAGGACTTGGAGTAGCATCCGAAGGCGAATGGGAATTTTTTCACCCTTGCAAATGCAGGTAATGGCAGCTGTTTCTGTTTCAAAGTAAGCACATGCATTCACAGACTGTCTGGCAAAAACAGTTACCGTTATGCTAACGTAAATTTCCTATGACATTGCAGTCATTATTCTTGATTTTCACTTCAGTTTAATGTTGTTTGTTGCTTAATCATCACTTATAAACGTACCCATAAGTGTATGTCCATTTGTGAAAAAAATAATTTTAGAAGCTATTGCCGATGGCGAGAAAAAAATCGATGTGGCAAAACGCTTCAATATTCCTCCATAACTGACGTCGATTTTAAGGAAAAAAGACATGATCGCTCTACTGCCTTCCAGCAGCAAAATGAAACTGCAAAAAACTGGAGAGTTTCCTGAACTTGAGCGATCATTTGTCGCATGGTTTTCACAGTGCAGACAATTAAATGTACCAGTAGGGGGAGTGATGATGAGAGAAAAGGCCAAACATTTTGCGGAAAGATTAGGCATAGAAAATTTTAGATCGAGGGAAGGTTTATTTGACCGTTTTAAAAAAAGACACAATGCGGTGAAAGTGCGAGTGTAAGCGACACCGTTTGCTTAGAATGGAAACAAAATTATGAAGAAAATTATGAACCGAAGAATATCTTTAGCGCTGACGAAACAGGGTTGTTTTTTAAATGCCTTCGATCGGTCAATATGTTTTAAGCACGAAAAATGCCATGGCTGCAAAAACAGTAAAGAAAGAGTTACTGTATTATTGACCGCAAATATGGATGAGACTGAAAAGTTTAAACCTTTGATGATCGACAAGTCAGCTAAGCCTAGATGTTTTAAACACGTTAAATCATTCCCGATGTCTTACCGTTCCAACAAGAAGGCTTGGATGACTTCTGATTTATTCAGTGAATGGCTCACATTATTAAACCCCCTTCGGGATAGGGGTCAGAATTTCCCCGAGGTAGGCATGCCGGTCGTAGAGGCGACTAAAATCCACCCTCAGTATACCGAGTGGAAGACTGGTAACCTTGGTCTGGAGAACAAAGAAATTTCATTTAAGAAAAGTTATTATTTGAAGCGAAAAGTTGTCTAAACTAAAGTGGAAGGAAATATCCAAAGCAGTAACTCGAGTGCAGCTAGTATTTTCTGTTTTGTGGCTAAAAAGTGATTTTTGTGGTTCTAATGATCTGTGGAAATTCTCAAAGGCAAAACTATTTGCGTGACAACTGAACAAAAAGCTTGTAAGTACAAGATTAATTTGAAATTATATTGCATAATTTTGGGAGTACTGAGTTGTGGTAATTATATAATTGAAAAGTTCCCCAAGATAAATAAAAAAAATTGCCTTAAAATATGCAAATATGGAGACAACACAGCCAAAAAATATTGCGAAAAGAAAACTGACTGAAATTTCACCTGAAAATTCAAGAACAATAATACCACAAAGTGCACTAGTTGGAAGCATGACTATTATGGATCTCATGGGAACGATAGAGTACGCTATGGACTATTTTTAAGATGAAAAACTAAGCCAAATACCATCTAAAAAGGATTTCGAAGATTTAGCGTCGCAAATGACTACCCTATCATCGAACCTTAGTGACTTAGCGGCAAAAAATCTCAATCTTAAGGAACAAATTAAACATATGTCTGTGCGGAGAGAAAAGGATAGGCAAACTATTTATTACCTGGCTAGAGGACCAAATAAAAAACAAAAATATAATTTTTAAAGGCCTTGATGCCAAAAGCCAAATGCCTGTAGCGGTGAAACATATTTGCAAAAATATAATAAAAATTCCCACTCCAGTGGATATGCGTTCGACCAAGAAAATCTACGAAAAAGACGGAAAAATGTCGGTGATCGCTGAATTTGGGTCTGCGGAAACCGTTGATGATATCTTTAAACTAACCAGAAATCTAGCTGGCACATCTTACAACTGGAGAGAGATTTAAACTCACTGAAGCAGTAACGAAAAAAGCCAATGCTCTCACTTAGGAGAAGAATTCTATTAGTCAGCAGTCGACACAGGGTGAACGTTCTGAACGATAGGATGAGAATCAATGGAAAGTGGTTTGCATGGAACAAAAACTATGAGCTAGTAATTTTTTAACTATGTATGGTCACAATATATTTATTTTAATAGAAACACACATAATGAAATTAGAGAAAATAGAACGATTCGAAAAATTCTTTCAAAAAGATTTCCACACAAATTGGAAACTAGAGTCTCGAAGCAGTCAGTTTTAAAGAGCGATAGGAAAGGAAAGGAGTTTATGGAGTTCTGTGAAGACAACGGTTTAATCATTTTAAATGGAAGAACCAAAAGTGACGAAGAAGGCAACTTCACATTATCAATTATATAGGAAATACAGTGAATGATATTTGTGTTATATCGCAAGATCTGTGTGGAAAAATTCAATGTAGAAGAAGAGATATGGTCGGATCATCTGCCCATAAAATTGGCCCTTAGAAATATTGGTACCACAATAAGGTCAAATAACTTTAACCTATTACCAAAATTAGTGTGGAATGACCGGAAAAAGGCTGAGTATCAAAATAATCTGAATTGCAACTTGCATAACTTAAAACTTCAGAAGGAAATTATTGAAATTAAAGACCTAACACAATTAATTAAGAGTTCAATAAAAGAACAGGCTCAAAGCTCCTAACACTCCTGAGTGTGAAGTAGTCAGAAAGAAAAGTTATAAACTACTAAACATTTTTCGCAAAACAGAAAACCAGAAAGCGAAAGAAAACTATTTAAAAGTTCAAAAAGAATACAAGCTAGTCTGCAGAAGGCATAAAACTGAGTATTACATTCAACTTGACCTTAAAATTAGCAGAGTAAGAGTGGTGGAAATTGGCAAAAGAAATACGTAACCAAGATCAACAAATGTGCCCTCAAATTTTCGCTTCTGAGTTTAGAGCATTAGAGTTGACTCCTTAACCCAAACGAAACAGCAAACCCTATTATCTACGCACTGAATTTTATTGAAGATCAAGCATTAGACAGGGCTATTACTACAGATGACATTTTAAACATTCTGAAAAGAGTAAAACTAAATAAGGCACCAGGGGAAGACAGGATTACCTATGAATTCTTCATAAATGCAACAGAAGAGTTCCTGGAACAACTTGAAATAATTAGCTTCAATAGGATTCTGAATGAATGCAAAATAGAAGAAGCTTTCAATAAAACAATAATTTTTCCTATCTTTAAAAAAGGGAATATAAATCAACCAAGCAACTACAGGGGCATATCCGTCATGAATTGTGTTGTAAAGATTATGATGGGAATCTTACTTTAAAATTCATACTTACGTACTAGACAAAAATGATTTAATCTAACTTAAAATTAACAGGATACTTAACAGGATTCTTATTTATTGGTCCTTATGCGGACGCCCTAAACTTAACTATATCTTATAATTATTGCCTTTCGGCTTAAAAACTCTTTACAAACTAATCTTACATATGTTTTCGTCGAGAAAATCGAATAAAACTCCGTATCATTATTAAGATTTTATATTTTTATATAAAACAAACTAAAAACTACCTATTCTACTTACTTAAACTACTTAACTTATTCTAACTATAATAAGGGTTCCGAGCACTCGTTGCCTTGCGCAAAAAGTGGTCAAAATCCTAATTGCTTTCCGGGTGCCTGGCAGTCGTTGCACACGGGCCGCCGTGAGCCGACTGAAGCCTTACAGCGTCAGTCAACTCCCGGAAGCACCACCAAACGTTGACGAGCCCGGCCTCTCCCAAAAACACCCTAGCTGACTTAATATAACTTATAAGCTAAGAGGATGTTACCTAGAGTAACGCACCGTCCTGGGAGGGCATGTTGACCCCTCCGCCCTCAACAAGCCACCAAAATTCGGCGAATTGCTTTTCCGTGTCGAATCTATCAGTCTCCGATATTGCGGTACTAAAACGGAGGAGCTCATGAGCATTGGCGACGTCCCCATCATGGAGGAGCCGCTTATCTCTCGCGCTGCGGTAGCTATGGTATAAGACCGGAATACCATCCCTCGTCTGTACCAGCCCTTTTGCATCAATATGGATAAAAGCCTCTGGCGGGATAAAGCCAGACCGGAGCGTACTCTCTATGTACATTTCATTGGGGTAGTAAGCCCCAAATATCAGACTATTGTCGCTGGCCATCACCCTTGCAACGTGCCTTCGAGTGACCTTAATGAGCAAATTGTCAATCCTATTCAACTGAGCCACATCGTATAGGATTTTGTTGGGATAGTATTTTATATATGTAGTTGGATTCAGGCGCTCGGAACAATCGGAGACAGGTCCTAAGACATTGTCTTTCCAAAACCCGAATCTTTTCCATATAACTAGGCGCTATATTAAACTACAATGGACAACCATAAGCGATGATCGGCCTTATAAGGGCTACGTAGCAAATGACCTTCACTCTGGAGTCAAGTTGACTGCTATGAAACAGTCTCCTTGTCAGAGCATAAGCATTCTTGGCCCCAGCAAGACAAGCAACTATATGTCTATCGAAATACAGTTACTGGTCAAGCCAGATACCTAGATATCTAACTACGCTTCTCACCGCCAATGGCTGCCCATTTTGTCCAATAATGGCCAATTTCTTCCAGGTTTTTCCGGTATCCCTAGAGGCCCCAGCCAATGGAGTTCTGAACAAGATTGTTTCCGTCTTCTGAAAGTTGATTTTCAACTTCCAGTCCTCGCAATATCGCTTAATTTGATCGAAGTCATGCTGCAAAAGGATATTAATGACCTCGATTTTAGGATCTGATCTGTATGCCACCAAATCATCGGCATACGCTATAGCATGCCTGAGTGAACCTACCAGATCACTCGTGTAAATGTTAAACAGGATCGGAGAATTGACTTGATGTTTAATTTCAACGACTCTGCTGGAAGTCACGTTGCCACATTTGACAACGAACTTCTTTCTCATAAGCATATTATAAATTACATATAGCAAAGGTTTGTGCATCCCCCGCCTAGTCAACTTGTAGAAAAGTCCCTCTAACCATACGGTGTCGAAAGCCTTCTCAAAATCAACCAGACAAGCACCCGTGCATTTATTCCACTGAATGTCGGGAACCAGTTTCGACGCGGCATGAATAGTGTCATGCCTCGCCCTGAAACCACACTGGTTGTCCGGAATTATGTTATTGTCCTCGACCCACTTTTGACAACCTTTTCAAAGACCTTGCTAATATTCGGAAGCAAGCTAATTGACCGGAGATTGGCAGGGTTCGTCCTATCTTAACATTTTTTCGGGAAAGGGTGTACCACAGCTACCTTCCAATGTGCCGGATAATGTGCATTATTCAGCGCATTGTTAAACAGCGTGGTGAAAATATCTACAGCCTCCACAGGCAGGTGTCTCAATACGACGTTTGGGACAATCCATACCCGCCGACTTTTTATTCTTTAGTGACTCGAAGATGCACAGAAGATCATCCTTCGACACGAACAAGTGCGATGCATCTCGGCCATTGGCGACAACTGCATTAGCATGGTTTTCATCAGTGAATACGGTGAATCCGTTATTCTCAGATCGCCAATTCTCAAGTTCGGTGCGTAGATAGAAGTGGCTCACCAGAGCCCCATTCTCAATGCCGCGGTTACGGCGAACAGGATTGTTCACCGTATACACGGCCACGAAACAAGCGCCCAGCAAATCCACTTTCTCCTGTGGGACCTCGACTACGACAAAATCGTCGGTTGAAGCGACACTTTCTGGATTTATTCCAGGAGCCAGTACTGTCTGTCTGTTCCCTGCTGTCTGGGAGATTCGAACACAAGTAATATCATTGTGATCTTTCCTCCTGAACAACTTATTTATCTGTGGGAACATATTCGGGCTACAGGTTTTAATAGACCGAATTTTATTGCCCCAATACAGACTTACAGATTTTCTGTAATTTTCTTTTATCAGCTGTTTCAGGATTCGGATCTCTGAATTCAGCATCCTTACCTCCGGGTCGTTGCGATCAGTAAATTGCCTGTACAGCCGTTTAGGCCTCGAGAGCAGTCTACTTTTCTGTCGGTATAGTGCGTCGATTGTAGGGTTACTTTTCTGTCTGGTCGTCGTCGGAACGTCCTACCCGAGGAATTTTTTTTTTTTTTTTTTTTTTTATAAATTCTGGCTCGCCAAGGCGATAAAATAGGGGGGCACTTCGACCTAAAAAAAAATATCTTTTGTGCCGTATGGGCCAGAAAAGTTTAGACTAGTAAAGTTTCCACTTTCCGTGTAAAGCGGACAATTCTACTAGTCGAAGAATTCTTTAGTCCTCGGGTCACATTTGTTCCCTGAAAAAGATCTTCTTTCTAATTCCGTTTAGGGCTGGACATTCACATAAAATGTGTTCAGCTGACTTGTCCTCTTCAAGACAGAGTCGGCTCTCAGGAGAGTCTGATATTCTCATTTTGTGTAGATGATATCTTAAACCATGGTGACCAGTAAGGTAACCTACTAGGTTTTTGATATCATGCCTGCTTAGGTTTAGGCATTTGCTGGCATTTTTATTGAAAGGCCGAATGGCTTGTTTGGTCTGTCTTAAACCTGGGATGCTTTCCCAAAGATGGATACATTTTCTGTATTCCCAGCTTTTTATTGCTGCCGTTGCTGCTGATCTAGGAGTGCAGCAGAAGGGTTCGGGACCTATGAAGGGTGTTTCCGAAGCTTTTCTGGCCAGTTCGTCGGCCTTTTCGTTACCTTCCACCCCGACATGACCCGGAACCCACCATAGCTTGGTTTTGTTACTTGTTCCGAGTGCCTGTAGGGTGTTGAAGCAGTACATGACTGATTTGGAGTCAATGTTATGCGAGCTAAGGGCGTTTATAGCTGCTTGACTATCCGTGAATATATGGATGGTTGCACCTTTTATACCAGATAAATTTATGTTTCTAGCGCATTCTTGAATGGCGTGGAGCTCTGCTTGAAATACGCTGGGACTTTTTCCCATGGGTATCGTAAAGCGTTTGTTTGGTCCATATATTCCCGCTCCTACCTCCGCTTCCATTTTAGAATCATCCGTATACCACTTTATGCCGTTGCGGCTGTTAGGTGGGTTATGACTAACCCATGCTTTTCTCTTGGGGATCTCCGTGGAGAACCGCTTATTGAAGCATAGTATTTTATGGATGCGGTCTGTGACCGCGCAGTTCATGTTGAGTTCTGGCAGTTCATCGAGAAGGGTCTCAAGTTCCGGATGATCGTTAAGACTTATCTCGTTTAACTGTATTTGACTTATTGCACGGCGGATCGCCACTTTTACCCGAGGAATAGTTCATTCCATAGTTCGTTTGGTGGCGTCGTTCATTTGCAATAAATGACGATAAATGTCATCATTTGTCATGTTACTGTTTGTCGGTGGTGTTACACCTAGGGCACCGTGCTTTCTCCGTTAAGGGAGAGAAGAGTGTCAGGCGGAGAGAGAGAGTTAAAAATAAAAGATAATTGTTTTACTTTTGTTGCAACAGAGCCCGCTGTCTTTTGCGTGGCTGCGACTCAGTGCTTTTTTATTTATTTAAATATTTCTTAGTTTATTATAATTCAGAATAGACCCGCTGTCTTTGCGTGGCTGCGATCTATCTGTGTTGATTGGTTAGCTCTCTCTATATCTTCTCATTTCCATCCTACGTCTTTTATACCATTTTTTAGTAGGTTTCCATCCCCACTATGCACAAACAACTTCCTGCAGATCATCACAAATTAGTGCGTTGTCATTTGACACAAAAAATATGTGTACTCTTCATATCCTGCGTATTTCGCAAGACCACCAACAGTACACATTGCATTGTTCTACTTTGAATGCATTTGCCTTTGACACGGGCGCGCTGGCCTTACGTGCTGACTCAAGTGCAATGCGCGTGCCATATGCTATCCATTAAACAGTCCATTAATTGCTTGTGTATCTATATCCGTCATCGTTGCGTCACAGCAAGACTTTGGTTCTAGATACATGCAACGATGACCAATGGCTGTGGGTATGCGTGGCGTCAAGTTTCGATGAATGGTATCTATTTGTTTGTGTGGTTGTGCGATTGTAAGATATGAAGAGGCGGTGTTTCTGTGTTATTAATTCACTGCGGGGTATTCCCGGTGTTTAGTTGCAATTGAATTATAGGAAGTGCATTTTTTTGTGTGGCGCTTTGGGAATGGAATTTGATATTTCGTTTTATGAATGGAAAAGAGAAGATATTTATATTTACATATTTAGGTTCATATTTAGGTATTTAGAGGGAGGTTTAGTGTGTGTAGTGTGGAATACTGCAGTGGGTCGATCCCACTCGAACGTATATCTCACTTTAAAAATCTGGAGAAGCGCGACCATTGTGCCCTCCGATAATCAAATGAAGACACTGCTTCGTACTCCTCCAGTAGCGTTTGCTCCTTCGGGATCCGTATTGCGGCGGCGAGTCCGTAGTGGTCACTATCGTACTCAAACGCACGCAAACAGTTCCGCGTGTATTGGTCTATGTTTGTCAATTGAAGTCTTGCGTCCGTTAAGGCCAAGTCAAGGAAAGCACCGCTTCTTGGGAAAGAAGGGATATCCATCGCGTACAACTCGAGTTTGTACTCAATCATATTGAGGCGCCACCAGTCGTGAAACTGGTTGCCCCTGGGATTTGCAGTAACATTTCCCCATGCCGCATGTTTGGCATTAATATCTCCGGCCAAGAAGTAATAATTCTCCTCCGCGTTCAGCTGCAGACTACGAAAAAGTGTCTCGAGCTCTGTCATAAATTGGTTGGATGGAGGTGCTGCAGGTGCGTAAAGTGATACCACATACACTCTCCTCCGGCTATGGAGAGGAATGCATAATGATGCATGCTTCCAACAACTGGAACCTACGCACGTCCCCGCTATATATAACCCTATGGCGCAGGCCTTTTCGAATTAAGATTCCAACCCCACCTCCTTGAGTGGAGTGAGGCCGGTCTCTTCTTATTATATGACAGTTTCTGTATCCCAATTTGTGCTTCTGATTTAGCTTAGTTTCGCTAACCAAAAGCACATCCGGGTTTTCGGTTTTCAACAAAGTGGCAAGTGACGTTCTTTTCTCGATCCTGACTAGTGAATTAACATTCACAGCAAGGATCTTTAAGTTTCTCTCATCCAGCGCAGCCATTAGATTTATGGCACACCAGACCCCACAAACAGCTCCGAATAGATAAGGTTTCTGGAACTTATCGATCTTTCCGTGCAGAGACAGAAGGATCGATTTTAAGTCCAGATCCACCTCTGGTGCCTTTTGGGCTACCTTTGGTTGGTTTGATGTCATGTGGGCTTGACCCGGTCCAGCTGCCATTACGGCAAAGTACACGTTAGGTGCCACAAAATTAGAGAACGAACGACTCTTTTGACGCATATCATCCTCAGATTGCTGTTTGCGGGCCTGGACTCGCTTTTTCAACTCCTGGTACTTTGGAAACCCCTGAAGTTGGCGGGATGCCCAGAGTTCCTGCAGAGCACACAAGAGAGGACACTCCGGTCTTCAACTCTATCCTTACCCAGAGGACATTCGCCATGTTTGTAGTCCTTATCGCACTTCACGCATCTGAACTGCATGTTGCAGTTATGTAGCTGCGGCGTGCCCGGACCTTTGGCACCGCATACATTGAAGTATGCGATCCGACCTTTTTATTTTCTCCCATCTTACAGCGTGGTAGTACAGGAAGCGGATATTTCGCAGCCTGTCAATTTTGCTGTCGGGAGCAAGCTGCACTAAGAAGAATGGTAAGTAAACGGTTACCACCCCTAGCCACAGCCGAAGAAAACGGCTTGACCCCCACGAGCTTGAGGTCGTCGCTTTCAAAAAGTTTGAGTTCTTTCTCTAGCTCCTCCGTTTTTATTGAGGGATCAATTCCCTTCAATACAACGGTTTTAAGTTTTTGCTCCTTGGGGTGTACGGAAATTACTCGGTCTTAACCTCTCCCAAGGCGACACGAACCCTATGGTACTCCTCTATTTTTTCACATAAAATTATGTGTTTGTTGGCTGATAGCCTTTTCACATGAAAAGTTTGTGATAAGTTTACATAACCTAATGCTATCTACTATTTCAAAATTACTCACATTTATTGGTGGAATTTTTACCTTTTTTGTTGCTGCTGTTGCTGCTTTGATTGTTCTTGTTGTTGTTGTTGTTGTTGCTGTTGTTGTTGTTGGTGTTGTTGCTGCTGGTGTTGTCGTTGTTGTTGCTTCCCCTGAAGTTGTTGCTGTTGTTGTTGTTGTTGTTGTTGTTGTTGTTGTTGTTGTTGTTGTTGTTGTTGTTGTTGTTATTGTTGTTGTTGTTGTTGTTGTTGGTTGTTGGTGTTGTTGTTGTTGTTGTTGTTGTTGTTGTTGTTGTTGTTGTTGTTGTTGTTGTTGTTGTTGTTGTTGTTGTTGTTGTTGTTTTTGTTCTTGTTGTTGTTGTTGTTGTTGTTGTTGTTGTTGTTGTTGTTGTTGTTGTTGTTGCTGTTGTTGTTGTTGTTGGTGTTGTTGCTGCTGGTGTTGTCGTTGTTGTTGCTTCCCCTGAAGTTGTTGCTGTTGTTGTTGTTGTTGTTGTTGTTGTTATTGTTGTTGTTGTTGGTTGTTGGTTGTTGGTGTTGTTGTTGTTGGTGTTGTTGTTGTTGTTGTTGTTGTTGTTGTTGTTGTTGTTGTTGTTGTTGTTGTTGTTGTTGTTGTTGTTGTTGTTGGTGTTGGTGTTGTTGTTGTTGTTGTTGTTGTTGTTGTTGTTGTTGTTGTTGTTGTTGTTGTTGTTGTTGTTGTTGTTGTTGTTGTTGTTGTTGTTGTTGTTGTTGTTGTTGTTGTTGTTGTTGTTGTTGTTGTTGTTGTTGTTGTTGTTGTTGATGTTGGTGTTGGTGTTGCTGTTGGTGTTGCTGTTGGTGTTGGAGTTGGTGTTGGTGGTGGTGGTGTTGTCGTTGTTGTTGCTGCTGACGTTATAGCTGCTGCTGTTATTGTTATTGTTGTTGTTGTTGTTGTTGTTGTTGTTGTTGTTGTTGGTTGTTGGTGTTGTTGTTGTTGTTGTTGTTGTTGTTGTTGTTGTTGTTCTTGTTGTTGTTGTTGTTGTTGTTGCTGTTGTTGTTGTTGTTGGTGTTGTTGCTGCTGGTGTTGTCGTTGTTGTTGCTTCCCCTGAAGTTGTTGCTGTTGTTGTTGTTGTTGTTGTTGTTATTGTTGTTGTTGTTGTTGTTGTTGTTGTTATTGTTGTTGTTGTTGTTGGTTGTTGGTGTTGTTGTTGTTGGTGTTGTTGTTGTTGTTGTTGTTGTTGTTGTTGTTGTTGTTGTTGTTGTTGTTGTTGTTGTTGTTGTTGTTGTTGTTGTTGTTGTTGTTGTTGTTGTTGTTGTTGTTGTTGTTGTTGTTGTTGTTGTTGTTGTTGGTGTTGTTGGTGTTGTTGTTGTTGTTGTTGTTGTTGTTGTTGTTGTTGTTGTTGTTGTTGTTGTTGTTGTTGTTGTTGTTGTTGTTGTTGTTGTTGTTGTCTTCCTGGGACATCGACCACCATTCCCCAGTTTGGACCATTAGATCCGGCAAAAACAAACTGGGATAACTACATTTTCCAACTTCAGCAGAGAATTCTGTTACAGAAGAGAAGGTTAAAAAGTCAAATTTTCTCTCAACATGCGGCAACTATATTTTGGATCTGCTTAAGAAATTTTTCGAGACGTCAGACGTAAGTACGCACACATTTAAAAAGCTAACCTCTAAGCTAACTCAGCATTTTCAATCCAACGTGCATATTTTGGCATCGAGATGCAAATTTCTCCGACATAAAATGGCACCATGTCAGAGCTACAGTGATTGGATTGCGGACTTAAAAGGGCTAGCAAAGGATTGTGCAAATGTAGAGCAATGTAATCACTCATATGCAGATTACATGATCCGTGACATGATTGAGTTTTACACACCACACGATCAGGTTCGGCTGGCAGCGACGCAGAGTAAAGATCCATCACTAGAAAAGATGGAGGAAATCATTGCAGCATTTGAGTCAACGCAGTTGGCATCAGCCATTCTAAAAGACAGCGGCTCGCAGTCAAATTCAGCAGCGGAGGTTAATACGATATTTTCAAGTAAGTCAAACAACAATTATTTAAGTCGTCGGTCATGTCCAGATTGCAATGTGCGTCACAATCGAAGCGAGTGCAGACATCTAGACTCTGTATGTGACAAATGTCAGCGCAAAGGTCATTTGAAGAGCGTTTGTATGGCGAACAAGGGAACTTGTGACACATCATACTCAGGTTCGCGTCCAAGACGACAACAACAAAGGGGTCATTCAAGAAATCATTCCTCTCGCCCAAATTCAGTTTCACGCTCAAATGCTCGCTCATATACAAACACCCGCCAGTCCGGGTCTAATGCAAATCATAGGAATCGAAACGAGACAGCCCATTCAATATATGCGATACATCATGACGAAATTTGCACCCTCCAGGAGACAAACAGTACGTCACAAAATAGCGAGGGAAAAAAGTTGTTCCTAACTCTTTTAATAAACAAAAGGTCGTTAATATTTCAGTTAGATACGGGGGCCACCTGCTCACTAATAGCCTTAAAAGGGTATCGCGATCTAGGTCAGCCCAAATCTGATCAAACTGATAAGGTGCTTAGGGCATATGGTGATGTCATGGTACCGGTAAAGGGCGTAATTAAGGTGAAAGTAAACTGGAAACACAAAGTTTTGACGTTGCCATTATTAGTTGTCGACAGTGAATATGGGTCAAACATTATGGGTTTGGACTGGTTTGACGCGTTCAATTTCACTATCAGCAACCAGAGCGAAGAATTAGCCTTACAAGTAATGGATGAGTCCAAAGAACAACTCGGTGTGGAAGCGAAATTGCTTTGTGAGCGGTATAAAATGGATTTTAATCCAGGACTGGGGTGTAGCAAGTATTATGTTGGTCATTTGACTCTGAAGCAAGACGCTCATCCCAAATTTGTAAAATTTCGTCCTGTGCCTTTTGCACAAAAGGCAGTCGTAAAGGAGGAGATTGATCGATTAAGAAAACTCGATATACTCCGACCAGAGGAAACCAGTCAGTGGGCAGCTCCCATTGTGGTAGTAAAAACACCTAATGGCTCAATAAGAATATGTGGCGATTTCAAAGTAACTATAAATCCTCAATTGGAAATTGATCGCCACCCCTAACCGCGCATACAAGAACTTTTTCATCATCTTCAAGGAGGGCGTTTTTTTACAAAGATAGATTTGTCTGATGCATATCTGCAGATTCCCCTAGATGAAGAATCTAAAAAGCTTTGTGTTATATCCACTGAATTTGGATTGTTTCAATACCAAAGATTGCCTTTCGGTACATCCAGCTCCACAGGAATTTTTCAAAGATATATGGAACAATTAACAGCAGATTTGAGCTTTTGTACAACGTATCTCGACGACGTCATAGTCTCGGGAAAGAATTCAGTTGAGCATTTGAGAAATTTGAAAACATTTTTAGAGCGACTTGAAACTCATGGGCTTCGATGCCGATTAGAATAATGTAAATTTGCGCAAATTGCAGCCCCTTTGAATAAGCTACGTTCCAAGTACGTTAAATTCTGTTGGTGAAAAGTGCAGCAGCGAGTATTCGAAATTTTTAAAGAAAAGATAATGAGCGTGTGTAGACTCATGCATTTTCAAAATGACTTACCAATTACTTTGGCGACAAACGCATCATCGCACGGAATTGGCGCGGTAATATCGCACATTTACCCAGGCGGTTCGGAGAAACCAATAGCTTTCGCTTCAAAGACGCTGACGGAGGCACAAATGCGATACAGCCAAATTGAAAAAGAGGCTCTATCGATAATTTACGGAGTAAAGAAATTCCATCAATATTTGTTTGGACGGCAGTTCGAACTGATTACTGACCATCAACCGCTAGTTACCATTTTTAATCCAAGCAAAAAACTTCCACAGATGACCATTCAGCGACTTCAGCGATGGGCAATCACATTAATGAGTTACACTTACTCCATACGCTATCGACCAACAGCACAGCACGGCAATGCTGATTGCCTCTCTCGCTTGCCAGCCGGACCCGATGAGGACTTCGATAGATCCGATGAGGCATGCCAGGCCTTAGACGTCGTGTATAACTCCGTAGTAGAAGATTTCCCAGTCAGCGCGTCAGTAGTTGCCGATCTTTCGAAGAATGATCCGATCATTAGTAGAGTTCTCGTTTACCTTCTAAATGGTTGGCCAAATCAACCAAATCAGTAGTGAAGCCAATTTAATGCCATATTTTCGACGCAGGTTTAGCTTATGTGTGTTTGCTAACGTTCTTTTATTGCAGACAGAGAACCCAAGAGTAGTTGTCCCGCAGCTTCTTCAGCCGAAGGTACTATCGCTGCTACATGAGGGTCACTGGGGGGAGACCAGAATGAAACAGATGTCACGTCGTCACTGTTGGTGGCCAGGAATTGGCGACATGATTCACCAAACGGTCAGCCAGTGCAGCACTTGTCAAAACAACTCGAGCCAACCACCGAAGCAGTATACGAGTTGGCCCATTTCCGAAACAGCATGGGAGCGTCTACATATTGATTTTTCCGGTCCGTTCGAGAAACACATGTGGCTTATCATAGTTGACTCGTTCTCAAAATTCCCATTTGTTGTTAGAATATCGTCTACTACTTCAAAGGCTACTATCGGAGCACTAAGGGCGGTATTTGCTCTAGAAGGCTTACCAAAAACGCTGGTATCGGACAACGGGCCTCAGTTCACATCAGCCGAGTTTAAGGAGTTTTGTAACCGCAATTCCATTCGTCACATCCCTTCCGCGCCGTTCAATCCGGAATCCAATGGAGCTGCTGAGAGAATGGTGCGAACGTTTAAGACTTCGCTGACCAAAATTTTAGGCGAAGCATTGTCAAACGAAGAGGCTTTGCAAATATTTCTATCTACATTTCGATCGACACCATACGCCCAAGGAAAGTCACCTGCGGAAAAGCTTCATGGTCGTAGCCACCGTACTGTTTTGTCATCCCTATTCCCAGACAGAAACAAAAAAAGGACAGTAGTAGGAGTCGCAACCAAATTCTCTATTGGGCAAACCGTGTTCGTTCGTCAATACTTGCGAAAAGGCAAATGGGTAGAAGGAGTCATTGTAAAAGGGATTGGAAAGCGTATGTACCGGGTGGAAACCGAATTTGGAGTTTGGCGTCGTCATCAAAACCAGATCCGACGTAGAATGGTATCTGAAAGGAAGAACTCGGCTTTTGCCGATACGAGTACTCAGGCAAGTGAAAATTACGTTGTTACTAATCCTACTCTTCTTTGTCATTCAGAGGAAGTGCTCAAGCCAAATTTGGAAAACCAAGATAGCAGTGACTCAGTCATTATCGAATGTCCTCCATCGCCACCAGTCATTCAGTTGTCATCACCGGATCTACCCCTTCATTCCACTCCAGAAAGAGCTGATGGAAATCCAGGTCAACCTTCAGCTGAAACTCCACAAAGCATTGCAGGCGAGGGATACGAACTCAGGCGCTCTGAGCGTCTGCGAACCAAACAAGTTCGATTTTATCCCCAATAAGTGTGGGGGAAACCTGTTGTATTTGGCAGCATCGCTCGATATTCTACAGTCGTCAACATTTTGAGATGTTGCCGGTTTTCTAGTTCTGGCTGTCAGTTTTCGCGGCCTCGTGCTGGCACTCACTTAACCTCCCGACGCAGCTGAAGCAGGTCGCAATTCTTTAACTAATAATTGTATAACACTGATGTAAAGTAGTCTCAATAAATTGAATTGATTTTGGATTAACGAATTCTTGGACAACGAATTCTTCAGACACTTTTTGTTAACACCTCTTTTTTTTACACTTTTGTTATTGTCTCTATCAATGTTTTTCAAATAAACTATAAAAATTAATTCCTTCCTGCTGGGAATCGACCCTGACACTCAGTCTACTAAGCTAATCGACTATTAGAATTTCATTAGGCTAATTACCACGATATCTTGTGTAACTTTTTTGCCCTACATTTTCCGTAACTAGCCGTCCTGGCCCTTCGAGAGTTGTGGCACGACTGATTATGATGGGAATCCTTAACGAGAGAATGTACGCATGGGTTGAAGAAAATGTTATCTTGACGGAATTTCAGGCGGGATTTAGGAAAAAATACTCGACCGTTGAAAACATTTATAATCTAGCATCAATCGTTCACCTGAAACTAACAGAAAAAAAGAAAGTATATGCTTTTTTTATTGATTTGAAAGCAGCATTTTGACAAAATCTCAAGAAAATTACTTTTTATAATCTACATGGAATGCGAGTCTCGACTAAATTTGTTAATTTATTAGAAGCTATATAACGCCAATACGCAATCTGCAGTCTGGACCGGGAAAGAACTCTCCGAATATTTTGATACACTGTTTGGAGTCAGGCAAGGATGCTTACTATCGCCGTTGCTCTTTGCGCTGAATATAAATGATTTACACGAATCTTTACAAGGAGGGCTCTATATTGACTCACTTAACATAAGGTTGCTTCTGTATGCAGATGATATGGTCATGCTAGCGGATAATGTCAATGTTTTACAGAAGAATCTCCTGAGAAGATGATAACACGCCTGGAACAATGGGGGCTGGAAGAACCTATCTAAATCAGAGATTATGGTGTTTAGAAAAGGGGGAAGGCTATCTTGTCTAGAAAATTGGAAACTTAATGGAGAGCAAATACGAATAGTTTCTAACTATGCATACTTAAGGGTTGTATTAACACCGAAGATGTCATTTTCAAAGCATGTAGAGAAGAGAAACTGTGTAATGGGCAGAAATTCGTTTCCCAGTATTTCGACCAGTACGGAGTTATGTCTTAACTTGCTACTAACATACTGCATACTTTCGGGCCAATACATATTAACATTCATAAAATTGGTTACCTCCTCTGCCTCTGTGGCCACAATAAATTCAATTTCGCCACTCTATGTAAGTACCCAGAGTGACAATGGCACTCACACTAGCAAAGTTAGTAAGAGTCACCTAACCACCAACCCAAGTGCCTGGAAACAAATTTGTTTTTTAAGCCGAATTTCATTGGCCGCTCAATGGTGGAGAAACAAGACCCAATCTAATTAGACAAAACAATTCATGTCGGAGACCTCTGAATCTGAACTCACCACTCCAGAGAGCGAGTAAGAAAAATTAATAGCAAGAGGCGAAGTCACGCCTCCACACCAGGAAAGTTGTCTCTCCATGTTCACCATGCGAATGAAGTGCGCATGTACCAAGCACAGCTTGAGTGCACTCGCCATCTGGTGTATGAGCTTAACTTGATGGTATGGAGGGGGAGGGGACAAATGAATTTTGGATGGTCGGAAGATTTAGGGATTAGCGAGTGCAAAACATAGGGCATGCGGGATTAAAACGGTACTTTGTTTATGAACTAATTTTGTTCGTAAACAAAGTTTGCTCGAAAATAACTTTAGTTCGTAAACAAGGTACCGAATTATTCGGCGAGGCTAGGTGTATAAAAAGGGTGTTGCGCGTCGGTCATGGATATAGTTTTTATTTTGTACCTCTGGAAGTAAGTCGATTTAAAGTTCGTGAAAAAAAAGTTTATTTAAAATGTAGTGAAAAATAAATGGCATGTGCCACAACGAAAATAAGTTGGCAAGTGCCGTAATTAATATTTAAGATGGCGTGTGCCAAAAATTTAAAATTAAGTTGGCGTGTGCCGTAGTTTACGATGGCAAGTGCCGAAAAATAAAATATAAGATGGCTATTGCCGAAAATCTAAATTTAAGATGGCGTGAGCCGCAATAAAAATTAAATCTTAGTTTTCTTGTGCCGTAATAACATATATTTTTTTTTTGTCGGGGTGTGTGAGACTTTCTGCACTGGAGCACTCAGACTCAATACTGGTCCATTGTACTACAAGGCAGACACACCACATTTTACTGTGGGAATTTACTCGTTTTTCTAAGAAAAACGAGAAGGCGCTTCAATGATAAGGAGCTTAGGTTTACAGCACTCACCATATCCGCACCAAATACCTGCCACCTGATACGAGCAATAGCAGGACAATCACAGAGGAAATGTTCCGCAGTGTCGTCGCTTTCTCCACAGGCTTCGCAGTTGGTGGTGTCGCTTAGGCCTAGCACCTTAAGGTGTTTGGCAAAAGCGTAGTGTCCCGTAAGAACGCCAGTAGTCTGTCCGCAGTCTTTTCTGTTGAGAGACAACAAGAATGCCGCGGATTTCCCACAGACGTCGGGGAGCATTTGCTTAGTCTGTCTGCACCCTGGAGAGTTATGCCAACGGCGATTGTGTTCATAGGAAATCCAACCGTCAATGGAAGCCCTGACCGAGGACGCAGGCAGACAGATCGCTGGTTCAGGTTCTGAGAGGTCCCCCTCTGAGCCTTGTCTATCAAGTTCATCGGAGATCTCATTTCCCGTGATCCCGTTATGACCCGGGACCCAGACAAGTTTAAGTGAATTCACCTTCCGACTGAATTCAGAGATATCTTGCATGCACGTACTATTTTCGAGGTAGTTAAGGGTTTGAGTAAGGCCTTAAGCCTCCGCGTGGTTAGTTACCTTGTCGAGTGTACCATCCTTGTGAGGTTGGTGCCGGTGCGGAGGCTTAAATCGCAACGAGTCAATCAGACCATGTCTGTTTTGATGAGTGATGACTAAGAACTAACCGGACTTTTCGTCCAATTGGGGAGTCAACCCCTAACAAATCTCCAACTCTAAGGTTGCATATGCCGATGGATGCATGGCTAGGGGAGCGCCTAGTCGCAAGTATGCAAACTCCGAATACCAGGCGACCTTCGGTTTTAAATCCAATACAATTGGTACAATTTCCAATTTAAATTTAAAAAAACTTACAGACGGATGCCTCTGAAATCGCATCAACTTCTGGAATTGCTGTTGGGCAACCAGAAGACAACCCAAATCGGGCAGCTACTGGGCTCCCGAAGGCTGATGGTTCTTCTGCTACAGAGCAGAACCCGGCCTCCACTTCTCGGCTTGCTGACGGGAAATCGAACCCCCCTAACCCCCAAAGTATGGATAGTGATGTCTTGTGGACAACATCTTAACTTATTAGTGGCAGAAAACACGAAGCGGAAGCGACCACTTCAGATTCTGACACATCCACTCTGGTGGACAATTGTAGCGTGGTCTCCGAGAAATCGGGTTGCTCCTCCACGCTACAATTACAGAAGCAAGGTGGTTTTGTTAGACTCAGCGGTCTACAAAATAGACGCTTCAAAAGTGCTTTGCGGAGAGGCTTAGACAGAGAAAGTGCTCTAATCTTAGCCCAAGCAGCACAAACAGACAAGCCTGACAACAAGCGAGGCAGATCTGAAGACCAGACTCCCCCCAAACCTGCCGCCAAGAAGGTTAGGAATAGTCCTAGGCCTGAGGCACCCACCTTTAGCCAGGTGACTACCCTAGTTAGGCTTGGAATCATCCCAACCGACTTGGGCAAAAAACCCTCTCTCCACAGAGCAAATGGCTGCTGTGAAGGAGGCGGTGATAGACACCTCAATCGAGCTGAGCGACCGTGGCGTGTGGCCAGTCATCTCTGGCTCGCACCTTAAGACAGGATGGATAATCTTCGTCTGCTCTAACAGCGCCACTGCTGGGTGGATGCGCTCGAATTTCGAGAAAATTAAAGAGAAATGTGGTCTGGACCTGATGCTTGTGGAAGAAGGATCTTTCCCGAAAACACACATCGTCCGCGGACTCTTTCCAGAGAGCCTCGAACTCTCAAATGAAAAAGTGCTGGCGACGATTGGGGCGCAAAATGCCAACATCAGCACCAAATCATGGAGAGTGATACAGCGAGGTAAGGCAGGTGCACTCCTTCACCTCGTTATCTCAATAGACATCGCCTCCTTGACTGAGCTCAACATACTTATGGGGAAGATCGCCTACTGATTCGGCATGATCAGATTGATTCTGAAGAGCACCGACAGAACCTCTAAATCTGCCATCAACCCTACAAATAACGAGCCAGCTAATTTTGTACCACCTATCGGTAATGTGACTGAAGGTATGGTACCTCATAAGTCAACCACGACTAGCTGTGTCACCGGACCAGAAACCACTGTACTACCTATCGGAAATGTGTCTGAAGGTAGTGTACCATTGCAGTCCACTTCGACTAGCTGTGCCTCAGGGCCAAAAACCTTTGCACAACCTATCGGAAATGTGTCTGAAGGTAGTACAACAACGCAGTCCACTTCAACGGGACCAGCTCCTACTAGCAGCCTAGGTAGCGGTCAGACGACAGTAATGTCAGTTCCTGTGAACCCCCCCCCCCCCCCCCCCCCCCAAACAGCCAGCAAAGGTAGTGGGCGGTCTAACCAGGGATGGAAAAAAGATGAGTCAGCCAGGCAGTCAACAATAGGTCGCCCTGGACTGGCTGCTTGCCGAAAAGGTAAGGGCCCAAAAAAAGCCCAGCTACTCAGGCAAGCCAGATCCTTAAAGGAGGATCTATGAACACCATCAAGGTGCTTCAGGCGAACCTCCATCATGCTAAGGGTGCGTCCGCCACTTTTAGCAAGCGGTTCGCCGAGGAAAAGATAACCCTAGGCCACATCCAGGAGCCTTGGGTTATCAGCGGACTCATTAAAGGTCTTGGGAATAGGGCAGGTGAGTTAATTTACAAGTGCGGTGAGCAAGTGCCGAGGGCGGCCTGCTTTATCGATATAAATAGCAACTTTCTTCCCATTCCAGAATTCATCAGCAGAGACCTGGTTGCCGTACTACTGGAAGTACCTACACCTAGAGGTACACACAACATCATATGTGCCTCTGCGTATTTCCCCGGAGACGAAGACAACATCCCTCCACTAGAGGTACAGGCACTCATCCGCTACTGCCTACTAAACAACTTACACGACGTCATTGGGTGCGATTCCAACGCGCACAATATGGTGTGGGGTAGTAGCGACAACAATAAAAGAGGTGAGTGTTTGTTAAATTTTATAGTCGGTAACAATGTAGATATTTTAAACAAGGGTTCCAAACCAACCTTCATAAATTCGATTCGCGAAGAGGTACTTGACCTCACACTCGCTAGTCCATTTATGGCAAACTTCATTGAAAATTGGCACGTGTCAGATGAGGCCTCGCTGTCGGATCACCAACACATTCGGTTCGACCTGCCGGGTCAACTGTCACAGGCCACAATTAGATACGATCCTAAGTCGACGGACTGGAATACGTATCGAGGACTTGTCCTCTCAAAAACGGATATGCTAATTTCGTCAATCGAATCCACTTGGGTCCTTGACGAAGCAGCACACCAGCTCAACAAAGTGTTACTAACCTCCTACCAGAGCAGTTGCGTCATTAAAACCAGTATAAAGCGACGTAAGTTCCCCTGGTGGAATGACAAACTTGCTGAATATAGGAAAAAGGTTAGGAAACTCATTAATCGAGGAAAACACACTAAAAGGTGGGATGATTATAGGATCGCTCTCACAGAATACAACTCAGAACTGAGAAGATCAAAGCGTGCTACATGGAGGAAGTGCTGCGAAGACATAGTAGATATGCCGGTAGCAGCTCGCATCCACAAAGCGCTAGGCAGAGATCATAATAACGGTGTAGGTTTACTAAAGAAACCAAATGGCACCTACACGACGGACCGAAAAGATTCAATCAAAACGCTTCTTCAGGTTCACTTCCCAGGTTCGTCTATTCGCGACATTGGCGGTAACTCTAACGATGTGGACCCCAAGGTACATGTAGATAGTAGAGTAAACAGCTTATCTGGAAAAATGTTTAGTCCAGATAAGGTTAGATGGGCAATTGGCTCATTCAAACCATTTAAAGCCCCAGGTGGTGACGGCATTTTTCCGGCCCTTATCCAGAGGGTTAATGATGTCATACTGCCGATGGCTATTGCTTTATTTAGGGCTAGTTACAACTCCTCCTCTGGAGGTAATTCGGTGTCTGTGACGGCAGCCAAAGGCTGTCCCCAAGGAGGAGTACCCTCTCCCCTCTTGTGGTCACTTGTCATCGACAATCTACTGGTCAGTCTACACAGACTAGGCTTTAACGCCATTGGTTATGCTGATGACCTGGCGATAATTATTAATGGTAAGCGTAGCGCAACCATTACTGATAGCATGCAAAAAGCGTTGCTACATGTCTCAGAATGGTGTATTAAGGAAGGACTTTCCATCAACCCTCTTAAAACCATCCTGGTACCTTTTACGCGAAAAAGACTGGTTAACTTCGAACCTATCACCGTAAATGGTACACCCCTGAGCTACTACAATGAGGTCAAATATCTGGTAGTTATCCTGGATAGGAAACTAAATTGGAACTCAAACGTAAAGGCCGCCACTGAGCGTGCCACAAGAGCCATGTGGGCCTGCAGACGCCTATACGGCAGAACTTGGGGTCTAAACCCCAGAATGATAAACTGGATGTACACCATGATAGTTAGACCCATCATCACGTACGCCTCCATCGTGTGGTGGCCAAAAGTACTTGAACGTACTACGGCTAACAGGCTCCAAAAGCTACAACGTGTTGCCTGTCTGGGAATAACTGGTGCCATGCGCACCTGCCCTACGGTAGCACTTGAAGCCATAATTGGACTGTCACCACTACAAGCATTCATTCAGAAGACGGCTGCTAGATGCGCTATTAAGCTTCAGCTTGAATATAAGTATAACTCAAATGACCATGTGGGTCACCTGAAGATACTCAACTCAATCCAAAATTTGGATATGTTTTACACCATCCCTGACTTAATGGTAAGGGAATATAGTTTCGATAAACTATTTGAGGTAGAAATACTGGACCGTTCTAAATGGGTCTCGGGAGTTCCTGCTGTGGAGCCAAAAAGTCTGGTATGGTACACCGACGGATCAAAAATGGAGTCTGGTGTTGGTGCTGGTGTCTTTGGACCCAACACCAGGGTCTCGATACCTATGGGGATTTGCCCCACAGTGTTCTAGGCGGAAATCCATGCCATTGAGATCTGCGCTATCTTAAACTCCAACAAAGGAATTAAGGGCGCAAAGATACATATCTTTTCAGACAATCAGGCGGCACTTCAGGCACTGTCGTCCAACACAATAGACTCTCTGACTGTAAAAAACTGCTGCTGCGCCTTACAAAAGCTAGCTAAATACAACAAAGTTAAACTCGGATGGGTGCCTGGCCACCGAGGTTTTGTAGGGAATGAAGCTGCAGATAAGCTCGCCAGAGCTGGCTCTGAAGCCGCTTTTGTCGGTCCAGAACCGTACTGCAGTGTCAACTGGACTACTGCTATAGGGCTTGTCAAAGATTGGGAGCAACAGACTCGCCTTGAACATTGGGTAAGCGCCCCTGGTCTGAGACAGTCTAAACGCTTGATTAAGCCCTACTCCTATAAGGAAATCCTTACACTAAATAAGGAAAGCATTAGATTGCTGGTTGGCTTTCTCACTGGCCACTGCGGTCTGAGATATCATCTCAACAAAATGAACCTTTGTCCAACGCCAGAATGTAGATTCTGCATGGAGGACGAGGAGACCTCAGAACACATACTCTGTATTGGTTGAGACGACGCCTTCTCCACAGAGAGATGTTATCACTGGCAGAGCTTCGCAACTCTACCACCAAAGGCGTGCTGAGTTTCATTAGGGAAGTCAGTCGCCGTTTGGCGTAAAGGCAACCTTGTGGCACAAAAGATCTTTTCAGGTCGAAGTTCCTGCCTGGGCAAGGGTTTTTATTTACAAAAAAAAAAGGCCTTAAGCGCAGCCTGACTGTCGCTACAGACGGCAGATACTTCGCCTCCTCCACCTGTTCCTCGTAACATAGTCCATGGCCATTAGGATAGCATAAGTCTCTTTTTGGAAGACTGACGCATATTTGCCTAACGGAAAGAAAAGCAAGTCTAACGTTATCGCTCTCCACGAAGACACCAGCACCAGATCCTTGATCGGTTTTAGAGCCATCCGTGAAGATTCGACTGCATTCCCTTCCAGGTTCAGAGTCCGGCCAGAGCCAGTCCAGGTCGCGAGGAAAGTCGACCTCGTATTTGCGCTTTAGCCGAATTTCCGGTGCCATCGCATCAGAGGGCATATCCATAAGACAGGAGTCGAAGGACAACCGTTGCGCAAGTTCATCAAAACTCCAGTGCGAGTTATACCAAAAGCCACCTCTTCTAAGACGTGAGATAGCCTTGATTGTACAGCCCATGATGTAAACATCAAGGGGCGGAAGGTTCAATAGTGCATCTAGGCCGGAGCCAGGCGTGCTGGGGAAGGCCCCCGTGCAGCCGAGACATACCTGCCTTTGGAGTTTGTCAAAAGCAGCAGTGACGTATTTACGTGAAAGCTTATTCCACCAAACAACCGATGCGTATGCTATAAATGGTCTTATCACAGCCGTATAAATCCATAGGACTCCTTTCGGTGATAAGCCCCATGTCTTGCCGAAAATGCCTTTGCACTGCCAGAAAACAGACAGCGCCTTGGCAGTCTTCAGCTCAACATGTTTGGACCAAAGAAGTTTGCTATCCAGGATGACTCCCAGATACTTTGCTTCATTGGAGAGTTGGATTGTGACGCCTTTTAGCAGTGGCTGAGTCAACCCGACCAGCTTCCTCCTTCTCGTAAAGAGAACAACCTCAGTTTTAAGAGGATTGACCGAGAGCCCATTCCTAGTGCACCATTCGTCGATCATGTCAAGGGCCGCCTGCGAATTGGTGCATACAGTCGCTAGGCATGATCCAACAGAAAGCACGGCAACATCATCCGCATACGCCTGAGCGTAAATATTAGAACTGTTGAGTGCGTTCAACAGAGAGTCGACCAGCATACACCACAGCAGTGGAGACAGGACGCCGCCTTGCGGGCAGACTCTGTTTACCCCCGCCATAACATAGCGGCCACAATCCGCATCCGCAACCAACGTTCTATTGATTAGCATTGCTTTAATCCACAACACCAATGGTTCGTCTACGCCGTGTTGTCTGGCGGAGCTGCACATGCTATCAAAAGTCGCGTTGTCAAAAGCACCCTCAATATCGATGAAAATGCCCATCGCGTATTCTTTTCTGTCAAGCGCGCGCTCAATTCTACCAACTAGATTTTGGAGCGCAGTCTCGCAGGATTTTCCGCGTTGATGGGCATGTTGCATCTGAGATAGTGGGTGCAATCGCAAAGCAGTTTTGCGCACGTGAAGCTCGACAAGCCTTTCCATGCTTTTCAGCAAGAAGGAAGTCAGACTTATTGGTCTGAAGCTCTTGGCGAGTGAGTAGTCACTTCTGCCAATTTTAGGTATAAATGCCACTCTAACTGTAAGCCAGGGTGTTGGAATGTATGCCAGTGCTAGGACAGCGATGAAGATTTTCTTCATAGTCGGTAGCAACTGGTTTGTACATTGCTGCAGAATGGCTGGGTATATTCCGTCCGTACCAGGTGACTTGAAGCCGTCAAAAGACGCAAAAGCATATTTAATGGCCTCGTCCGTCACCACGGCCTTCGCAATATACCAGCTACGCCGAGTTTTTTGTCTTGGCTCACTCATAGTCTCGGTAATCGGGGCTGGTTGTGAACCAATTGTAATCTGGTTACCCGAAAAGTGAGACTCCAGCAGATAACTAAGAGTTTCCGCTTTCGTCTCAGTAAAGGTGCCATCAAGTTTTCTAAGTGAGTCTAGTTTGGCTGGTTTGCCCTTTTTCAGAACTTTAACCAACCTACTAGTTTCACCCAGCGTTTCAATCTTTTCGCAGAAATTCTTATAAGAAGCACTTTTCGATACCCGAATTAGCCTCTTATATTCCTTCTGCTTCGATCGGTAGAGATTCCAGTCTGTCTCCAAATCAGTCTTGAGTGACCTATTTAGAAGCTTTCTAGCTTCCCTTCGGATTCTTTGCAGTTCCGAGCTCCACCAGGGAACCGGCGTTCTGCCAGGGGGTTTACTTACTGGGCACGTCAGTTCGAAACAGCTAGTAATGGCACTATTCAGGTTTTGAACATCATCCTCTACCTTTTGTGTCGTCCTGAGTTTGGTTGGAGTTTTGAGAGTTTTCCCTAATTCCTCCCTGACGCGTATCCAGTTGGTTTTTCTCGGATTCCTCCTCTCCTGCAAAGTTATGGCTTCGCATCCGATTTGGAATTCGATATATCTATGGTCTGAGAGGGACACCTCTGAAGAGACCCTCCAGTTAGTAACCGCCTTAAAGTATCTATTTGATAAAGTTAGGTCGATCGCTTCCTGTCTTCTTGACGTCACAAAAGTTGGTTGCGAGCCAACATTGTTGATAGTAAGATCAGATGATAGAATGAAATCCAGGAGATGGTTTCCTCGCATGTTGCATTTGCTGCTGCCCCAAACAATGTTTTGAGCATTGGCATCACAGCATATAACTAGGCCCATCTTTCTGGTGTCGCAATAGTCAATGAGTTCAGCAATTGCCCTCGGTGGTGGAGGCACTACCGAATCATAGGGGAGATAAGCTGACGCCACGACGAAGGTCTTCCAATTTCCATTCGTTTCGGTAATGGCTGCAGCAACCAAATCTTGGCCACAAAATTGTCCAAGCTTTGTCGCTGAGAGAAGGTTCGACACAGCAAGACAAGCCCTTGGTCTCTCGGACCGCTCGTCACAGAGTATCGTAGTGCCACGGACACCTCCAAGGCCACAGATGCGATTTTTCCACACCCATGGCTCCTGTATGGATGTAATGTGGGCTTTTGTATTCAACACAGAAAGCTTCTTACTGAAAAGTGCAGTAGCAGCCTTGGAGTGTTGAAGGTTAATCTGAGTAAATCCAATCATTGGAAATACATCAGCTGGAAGTGTTCTAGTGGAAGGGCACGCAGAAGGTGCGCGCGCAGTTCCACCGACAGGAGTGCTTGAGGACTTCTTCCTCCGTTTTTTCCTGTTCGAGCTATTGGAAGGGGAGGCAGCGTTGGTTTCAGTCAGCTGGCTGGTTTCGGTTGGGGTAACATCTGCCGACCTGCATCTCTTTGCCGTCGCCGCCGGGGAAGTGCCGTTCTCAGCGCTTGCGCCTTCAACTGGCGGTGCAGTTTCTTTGCGCCGCACGATAGCCGCCTTTCTCCTTTTCCACTTTCGCTGGCTCTTAGATGGACGCTGACCAGTGGACGCCGCCTCTGTGGAACGTTTCACCGGTTCTGTTTCACAGGCCTCGTCGGCGAAATCGCACCTATCGGCTGTCTGTCTATTGGTCTGAAGATTAAGCGTATCAGGTTGAACCTCTCCGCCACTTTCTCCATTTTTCCAGCCCAGTCTACCGAACGTGTCGGAGATAGAGCTTCAGGAATCTTCGGAAGCAAACCTTTTCACAACTCGAAGGTCAACGCCTGTACAGGCGGGGGGTATAAGTATGTCGGTTGGGGCCTCCAGAATCCGTGCCCCGACCGTGGTGGAAAAGACCACCGGTGGATTTTCACCCAAGCGAGTACCAGCTGGAGTAGTTATATCTTTTAGTTGTTCCTGCATACTTGTTTTTGGTTTGGTTCGCGATAGAGCTTTGACGGGGTATAAAACGCCGCTATAACTCTAAAACCTCGGATCACGAACGTATCGTACCGAGGTCCCCCTATCCACCACCGGGGGACGCGCCTGGTAGGTAACCAACCCGCATATAAGTACCGTAACAAATGTTTAAAAATTAAAATTAGTGACATAAAATAAAACCCTAGCTCCTAGATACCTACAAATTTTAATAAATACCTAGTGACTAAGGAAAAATAACTAGAAATAAAGACACCTACAATTATAAAAATATTTAGTGCCTAGATGCATAACTTTATAAGAATACTTAGAGACTGAAAATTATAATAATAAGTAAAAATAGTGAACCGATAGATATAAACAATAAGTGAAACAAAATTTGGTGCCAAAAAAAATGTCCTTCATGCAAATGTACCCCTATTGGAGGAGAAGGACGCCAGCATATGTGTACCAGCCGAACCGGAGCCGCAGCAACGCCAAGGGAGGCAACAGTAAATTAAGTACCAGAGCTTAATTTTTTGTTTAACTATATTGAAACATGATTTTTTTGTATTATATTTACCTACATTAAAATTACTTACCTTTAACTTTAGATAGCTTTAAGCTAGTTACAAATAACTTAAGTGAACTTAAAAATAAATTTGTAACAACCCCAAAAAAAAAAAAAAATATTTTTGTTAATTTGAATTTTCTCGGTAGTTAGCGCCCTTCTGGCAATACCATTTATAGTCACACAATTGATAAGTTTGTTAAAGCTCTTCTAGCTAAGTTTCGATAAAGCTCTTCTAGCTAAAATTATGTTAAAGCTCTTCTAGCTAAGTTCCGATAAAGCTCTTATAGCTAAATTTATGTTAAAGCTCTTCTAGGTATGTTCCGCTAAAGCTCTTCTAGCTAAAGATCTATAAAGCTCTTCAAGCTAAATTTCACTAAAGCTCTTCTAACAAAATGTATAAAAGAAAAGCCAATGGCTATCACAAATCACACGACTCTGGACTATGAAAATCAGCACGACTGGACACTTCAGCCTCTGAAATACTTTCCAAATATTTGTACAAGTACCAACGATTGATTTTTTAAAATAAAACGGCGAAAGTGCCTTTAACAATTGAAAAGTCGTTGCGTTTTGTTTTTCAGCTAGACTCAAACTCTGCGTGTTACCTTCACTACACCCTCACTCCTCTCATTGGCGCCCAACGTGGGGCCAGAGTTTTAGTTAAAGCGGAAAATAGACCACCAACATTCTTCGTAAAAGTTCTCGTTTAGCAGTAAACAAGCAGCCAGTACCAATGGCTTTCACGGAAGATCAATTGCAGCGTATGCTCGCTGCGGTCATGAAAACAAATACACGGGTAAGCAGTTTCAGTAACTGTACGAGTCGCTTCAAAGGGGAAAGGGACCCGGTTAAGGTGGAAGAATTCATTGCAACGATTTCTTATTACAAGGACGTTGAGCATATTCCACAAGCCGACGCAATTAAGGGTTTCCCATTACTTCTTGAAGATGATGCTCGAAGTTGGTGGCAAGGTGTCAAAACCGAAGCAAACACATGGACAGATGTACCTGCATTGCTTAGAAATGCATTCGCTCCATCCAAACCTGCCTATAGGATTTACCAGGAAATCTTTGAAAGCAAACAAAAAAGTAAGGAGCTAACCGATAATTTCATTCGGAAAAAGAGAGCGCTTTTCGCACAGTTGCCGGTCCCTTGTCCTAGTGAACCGATGATGCTGGACTTAGTCTACGGCTTGCTTCACATCTATATTAGGGATGGAGTCCCCCGTGAATACATCTCTACATTTCAGGACTTGATTGACAAAGCCAGAATAATTGAGCACAGTATGGCTGAGAAACAGCAATACCACGAACAACCAGAAGAGAAAAAACGTTGCAGGTATTTCAATTATATCGGTCATACGGTAACAGAATGCCGTAAGAAGACGAAAGATGAGGCAGAAACAGCAATGCAGGCGAGATCACCCTTAAATCAAGGCATTCACTGCTATAAATGCAAAGCTCCTGGGGTGTTGAGATCCAATTGCCCTTCTTGCAAGGCTCTACCAAAAGGACCTCAAAAGGTTTCTTTCAATCTAATAAAAAACACGATTGGTAATGACTTACCTACAATTCCGATAATGTCTCACGGTGAAAGCGGGATAGCATACCTAGACACTGCAGCCAGAACCAGCGTTGCTGGTCGTCACCTGTTTGAGCACCTGCTGCGCAATGGCACAAAATTTAAGCAGATAGATGCTGACATCAGTCTTGCAGACGGTAGTATCCAGCGTAATGAAGTGTGCCTAGCCAAGACAACCATTATATTTGGAAACCGGCTCAGACCAATCACATTTATTGCTCCACCTAAAGCAAAAGACAACATAACGTTAATAGGTATTGACTTTCTGGAGGGAAATGGTGTCATCCTGAATCTTGGACAAAGGGTATCGTATTTTCAAGATCAACCAAAGAAAACGTTCGACTTCTTTGACACATCCGAGACCATCGTTACTCCATCCCGGGTCATGACACGGGAAATAAAAAAATATGAACAAAGGTTTAAAGCAATAGACCCAATTTCGCCACTACAGAAAACAGATACAGATACTCAGATCACAAAATTAACACCGGAAACCACCAACCGATTGCCACGACACCCTACAGGCTTTCGTTGACACGAAAAAACAGCTCAAGGATGCTCCCGACAAAATGTTGCAGCAAGAAATCATCGAAGAAGGTGAATCGCAATGGGCAGGTCCGGTCGTTATCGTACCAAAAAAGGATGGCGATATCCGGGTTTGTATTGACTACTGGGCTCTCAATAAAATTACGATACCGGATCAGCAGCCATTTCCGAGAATCGATGATACCATTCACGCCACAAAAAGTACAAAGTACAAAACCACACTAGACCTTCAAAGTGGTTACTACCAAATAAAAGTAGCGGAAAACGACATCGAAAAGACAGCATTCACAACTCCATTTGGAATTTTCTGTTTCAAACGAATGCCTTTTGGATTGCGGAAGGCTCCAGCAACTTTCATTAGACTTATGGAGAAATTTCGGCCTGGACTTGTTGTAGTAGGTGAATGGTTGTTGGTATACCTAGACGACATAATTGTTTGCTCCAGCAGTTTCACTGAACACTGTGAGCATCTTACCAAAGTCTTTGAGCGCCTGATACTGTTCCAACTCAAAGTCAATAGAAGCAAATCCAAATTTTGTTGCGACACAGTTAAATATCTGGGCCACCTAATAACAGGTCGAGGTATAGAGGTAGATCCAGAGAAAACATCGGCCATTACAAACCGTTCTGAGCCAAGAAATGTTAAGGAAGTACTCTCCTTCCTGCAAACATGCTCTTGGTATCGTCGCTTCGTTGAAAACTTTGTAGGAATCTCCAAGCCACTTAGCAATTTGACAAAGAAGGATGCTACCTGGAAGTGGGGCAAGGAGGAGCAAAATGCATTTAATACCTTAAAAACGGCATTGATAACAGCTCCAGTCCTCCAGCAAGTGTGCGAGGAGAAGCCCTTCTATCTGAAGACAGACGCCAGCAGCTACGCAATTGGGGCAGTATTGGTCCAGGGGAGAAGGAAAATGAACACCCAGTTGAATATATCTCCAGGCTACTGCCAGACGCGGAGCGCAATTATTCAACAACCGAACGTGAAGCCTTAGCCATCATCTGGGCAGTGAATCAGTTCCGCGGCTATATAGAAGGAGCTAAGTTCACCCTTCTGACTGATCACCAGCCCCTAAGATGGTTGATGACGCTAAAATCTCCAACCGGCAGACTAGCGCGGTGGGCCTTGCAGTTACAACCATATAATATTGACATCGAGTATACTCCAGGCAACACAAACAAAGTCGCAGATATGCTCTCAAGACCCCCTTGCCCAAAACCTGAACACAGCACCGATGTATGCCTTATTTGCAGTGTACAAATTGATCTCCCTGCCAGAGAAACCGCCGAAAAAACCCAAGACCACAATAAAACTTACGTCGGCCGCAAAAGAAGACCACAAGCTAATGTTGGAGTAGGGGATGAGGTATTGGTAACAACGCACGTGTTGAGTCAAGCAGCAAAGAACACAACGTCGAAATTCGTTCCAAGGAGGGACGGCCCATATGTAGTTACTGCAAAAATTGGGTCCTCCACATACCAAATCGCACACAAAGCTGACCCAACAGTACCCTTTGGGACATACCACGCTTCAGCAATCACGAAGTGCACGACATCAACGAGTGATGCCGAACCCGTCCGACGGCTACGAAGAAGAGGTCGCCCCAAGAAGTCTACATAAAAAACCTCCTGTCACCTCATCGAGACGATTGATGTTCCAGAGGGGAAGACTGTAACAACCCCAAAAAAAAAAAATATTTTTGGTAATTTGAATTTTCTTGGTAGTTAGCGCCCTTCTGGAAATACCATTTATAGTCACACAATTGATAAGTTTGTTAAAGCTCTTCTAGCTAAGTTCCGATAAAGCTCTTATAGCTAAATTTATGTTAAAGCTCTTCTAGCTAAGTTCCGCTAAAGCTCTTCTAGCTAGAGATCTATAAAGCTCTTCTAACAAAATGTATAAAAGAAAAGCCAATGGCTATCACAAATCACAAGACTCTGGACTATGAAAATCAGCACGACTGGACACTTCAGCCTCTGAAATTCTTTCCAAAGATTTGTAAAAGTACCAACGATTGATTTTTTTAAAATAAAACTGCGAAAGTGCCTTTAACAATTGAAAAGTCGTTGCTTTTTGTTTTTCAGCTAGACTCAAACTCTGCGTGTTACCTTCACTACACCCTCACTCCTCTCATTCTCTACAAATTACTTTATAATTACTTACCTTTAAATTTAGTTACATAAAATTTAATTACCTTTAAACCTAGAATTTGTCGCAAAGCAATACCGATGACTCTGGATAATTTTCCTTATCTTTATTTTTCGTCTTCTGCGTACACTCGTCGCTGTCGGTTTTTACAATTCAAGTTATAGAAAAAGTGGGATTCTCCCTGAAGTTGGTTACAATTTATAGAACGCAGATGGCGTTCGTCAAAGGAATGTGTTCAGTGACAAATAAAAAAATGAATGAAAGCACAATGCTTACAACTCGGCCAACCTGACATTTGGTCGACCACGAGCAAAACAAATAAATTTACAATAATAATTAAACAAAGTTATTGATTACAACTTAAACCTACATCTGGAGTGTTACTTTGGTCCTCAACAATTACAGCCTCGTCAATAGGTCTATGAAGCCACTTCCGCATTCTTTTTGTTTCAACAACCCCATCGTAAGGCAGCTGAGTCAACTGGCAATTTTCGACGTCGCGTAACACATATCGATCATTTCCTAGAACTTTATGTACAACATAAGGTCCACGGAATTTCGGCAAAAACTTTTTATTTGTCCCCGCGGTAGTATCAACGTTTGCCATAACCACCAAGTCGCCAACCCCATAATCGTTAGACTTCTTACCGTGCCTGAGGAAATAACTCAAATTATACTCCTAAGACCTATCAATTTCTTTTGAAGCTTCTGCCCTAACTTGCAGGAGATCTCGAGGATTGCTAAACTCAATTTATCGGCTAGATGCTCTGTAATTTCGTCTATTACTTCCCCTCGCTGCTCTACGCCGAACAGCAACATACTAGGAGAATTTTTCGTCGCCTTGTGGATAGAATTATTAACGGCAAACTCTACCTGAAGTAGCTTAGATGACCAATCGGCATGATTAACAGGTTCACATAATTTTCCCAGCATAGCTTTAATCACTCTGTTGACTCGCTCCACTTGTCCATTCGCCTGGGGAGAAGCCACTGCTACTTTAACATGCCCTATGTTCCGATTCAGCAAAAAGTCCTCAAATTCGGTAGATGTGAAACAAGTACCCCTGTCGGTAATAACTCTTCTAGGCCGGCTATAATATTGAAAGTATTTTCCCAGTGCCGCCACCACTTCTTTCGTACTTGTGGATTTCGTCGGGTACAACTTAACAAATTTCGTAAAAGCCTCTACTATGACCAAAATATGCTTCCTTTTTGAATTTATCGACGGCAGCGGACCGAAATGGTCCAAGTGAATAATATCAAATGGTACTGGCTTCTTGGGGATATTAAACAGACTCCCTTCATTGGAACGAACAGGGGCGGCGGACATGAGGCACTTGAGACAATTTTGAATGAACCTCTCGACCTTTCTTCGCATACTTGGGAACCAATAAAAACTGGCAATTTTATCGTAAGACTTATCAACTGCCTGATGTCCGTATTTTTCGTGAATTAACCGGATGACATTATCCTCCATTTCATTCGGGACATATAGGACTTTACGGCCGTCGTTCCTTACTTTGAACACAAGCCCATCCAGATTTTCAATCTCTTCAACCTCCATACGATCCCGCAAAGCCTTAACTACATTTTATAACGTTAAATGCGATAATAATGTCAAATTCTTTAATTTTAAAAAAGCTAATTACGAAGGCTTAAATAATATTTTTTGTTCGATTGATTGGCAAAACCGCTTTTTGGGGTTAAATCTTTGTGACGTGTATAGCATATTCAAACTTATTTTGTTGCAAGCGTTTGAAATTTTTGTGCCCATTGGTAATAAGAAATTGGCCCCTAAGCTTCCATGGTTTAATACTCGACTTAGCCATTTAAAGAATTTAAAAACTAAATTTTTTAAAAAGATGAAAAAATCTGGCTCTTCGGCTGATAGGGACAATTTCCTTCGCCTAAGAAAGGAATTCGGGTTTTTGAATAATTTTCTTTATCGAAGATATATTTCTTCTATGGAATCTCGAATCAGAGCGGATACTAGGTGTTTTTGGATCCATTATAATTCGAAAAGAAAATCCTCTGGTTTCCCAAAAGAAATGATTTTTCAAGGGGAGGTATCGAACGGATACGAATCTACGAGTGAACTTTTTGCTAAATTCTTCGCTTCTAATTTTTTACCCGCTAATAATGCAGTAAATCATTGTTTTAGACATATTAGTACCATCACTGATGTTGGCAACTTGGAGCTCTCTGACGACGATCTTCTTCTTGCCCTTAATAGTATTGATACTAACAAAGGCGCTGGTCCTGACTCGCTTCATCCCGTTCTCTTGAAGAATTGTTCGTCTTCACTAATTCTGCCGTTAAAATTAATTTTCAACCTTTCTCTTTCTACCGGTGACTTTCTGGACGATTGGAAGATTGCTCATATATCGCCTATTCATAAGAGCGGGCATAAACATTTAGTTGAAAACTATAGGCCTATAAGCAAGCTTTCAGTTATCCCAAAGCTCTTTGAAAAAATCGTTAAGGATAAATTGTATTTCAATGTAAAGGAACATTTATCCCCTATGCAACATGGTTTTGTTTCCGGTCGCTCTACTTCGACAAACTTAGCCCTATTTTCTAAATTCTGTCTTAATTCGATCGAAAGCGGTGTGCAGGTTGACGTGTTGTATACCGATTTCGTTAAAGCCTTCGACAGAATCAATCACTCACTATTGATAGGAAAGTTAGCCAAGCTCGGGTTTCATTCTAACATCTTGAAGTGGCTTTCTTCTTATCTTTTCAATAGGAAATGTATCGTCGAAGTTGATGGTTTTTTCTCGAACGTGGTAACCGCAACTTCTGGTGTCCCACAAGGAAGCCATTTAGGGCCGTTGCTATTTTTACTCTTTGTAAATGAAATTCCTCAACTTTTCACAAGATGCGATTGTCTGTTATTTGCAGATGATTTCAAAATGTTTTGTAAAGTCTCCAACTTCTCGGATTGTTTAACATTCCAACTTGAGATGAACCTATTTTTACAATGGTGTTCCGAGAACGATTTGGAGCTTAGTTTGCCGAAATGTAAAGTTTGCACGATTTCTCGTTCTCATAGTCCCTTGCTTCACTCTTACGAAGCTGGACGTGTTGCTTTTACTAGAGTTTCTGAAGTTAAGGATCTTGGGGTTATTTTCGATAGTAAACTAAAGGGTGATTTTTTTAAGGTTAGGATTTTCATGCATTAGTATTCGACAGATCACGCGGGATTTCAGACATGGTGTCAAAAAGAAAGATGCTCAGTATGCTTTGACATTTCATCATGAATAGACTTACTAACGAGCAACGCTTGCAAATCATAGAATTTTATTACCAAAATCAGTGTTCGGTTCGAAATGTGTTTCGCGCTTTACGTCCGATTTATGGTCTACATAATCGACCAAGTGAGCAAACAATTAATGCGATTGTGACCAAGTTTCGCACTCAGTTTACTTTATTGGGCATTAAACCAACCACACGAATGCATACAGTGCGTACAGAAGAGAATATTGCGTCTGTTTCTGAGAGTGTTGCTGAAGACCGTGAAATGTCGATTCGTCGCCGTTCGCAGCAATTGGGTTTGTGTTATTCGACCACATGGAAGATTTTACGCAAAGATCTTGGTGTAAAACCGTATAAAATACAGCTCGTGCAAGAACTGAAGCCGAACGATCTGCCACAACGTCGAATTTTCAGTGAATGGGCCCTAGAAAAGTTGGCAGAAAATCCGCTTTTTTATCGACAAATTTTGTTCAGCGATGAGGCTCATTTCTGGTTGAATGGCTACGTAAATAAGCACAATTGCCGCATTTGGAGTGAAGAGCAACCAGAAGCCGTTCAAGAACTGCCCATGCATCCCAAAAAATGCACTGTTTGGTGTGGTTTGTACGCTGGTGGAATCATTGGACCGTATTTTTTCAAAGATGCTGTTGGACGCAACGTTACGGTGAATGGCGATCGCTATCGTTCAATGCTAACAAACTTTTTGTAGCCAAAAATGGAAGAACTGAACTTGGTTGACATGTGGTTTCAACAAGATGGCGCTACATGCCACACAGCTCGCGATTCTATGGCCATTTTGAGGGAAAACTTCGGAGAACAATTCATCTCAAGGAATGGACCGGTAAGTTGGCCACCAAGATCATGCGATTTGACGCCTTTAGACTATTTTTTGTGGGGCTACGTCAAGTCTAAAGTCTACACAAATAAGCCAGCAACTATTCCAGCTTTGGAAGACAACATTTCCGAAGAAATTCGGGCTATTCCGGCCGAAATGCTCGAAAAAGTTACCCAAAATTGGACTTTCCGAATGGACCACCTAAGACGCAGCCGCGGTCAACATTTAAATGAAATTATCTTCAAAAAGTAAATGTCATGGACCAATCTAACGTTTCAAATAAAAAATCGATGAGATTTTGCAAATTTTATGCGTTTTTTTTTTAAAAAAAGTTCTCAAGCTCTTAAAAAATCACCCTTTATGTTTCAATTTGCATATCGACTATATTGCCTCTAAATCGTTTTCCCTTCTGGCTTTCATTAGAAGAAATTGTGAAGACTTTCGTGATCCATTCGTACTAAAAACTCTCTACTGCTCTTTAATAAGATCCAGATTAGAGTACTGCTGTGTAATTTGGGATCCTTTTTATGGTGTCCACTCTTCTCGAATAGAACGGGTCCAAAAACGATTCACTCGCCTTGCTCTGAAGAGATTTAATAGAGACTTTGAGCTTCCATCTTATAATAGTCGTTGCTTATTGTTAGGCCTTAATACTCTCGTGGTTAGGAGAAAGATGCAGTCTTTGGTGTTCCTGAACGATATTGTCTCTAACAGAATCAATTGTAGTGAACTTCTTTTTAGTCTACCATTCTATGCACCAAGCAGAGTATTAAGGGACAGACAATTGTTTTTACCTCCGGCACATAGAACAAACTATGGTTTGTCTGAACCCATAACTCGATGCATCTGTTTGTTTAATTCGATTGGTAATAACTTGGATTTAACCTCAAATCGGGATTTATTTAAATGCGACGCTCTAACTGCTTTAACTTCAATCTTTCGTAATTAATGCCAATTTTTTAGTTTATTAACTCATATTATTATGTTTTTGTAATTTTATATTTACTGTATGTACCTTTATTACTTTATGCGAAATCTGTGAAGGTGTTCTACCTGGTAGATGAATAAATAAATAAATAAATAAATAAATAAAAAGTAAACCAAAAGTAAAAGTAAACCATTTATTACATCGTCCCGTCCTTGGGCGACCTGGATTTGAAAATCAACGTCGTCTACATCCCAAACGGAAGCAATCCGACATCGGCTCAGAGCATCTACGTGCCCCATGGAGGCACCACCACGATGCTGAATCTTATAATTGTAATTTTCAATCTCTAAAGCCTTCTTTTTCTAACGTCATTGTCAAAGAGCTACAGTCGGTTATAATCTTGAAAGGTATCCCTTCTAAATAAACGCGGAAACGTCTTAATGCATAAATGATAGCGAGCGTCTCAAGCTCAAAACTGTGATACCTAGATTCGGCATCAGAGGCAGTTTTCGAAAAATATGATATCGGATGGAACTTCGGGAAAACGAGGGCACAAATCGCCTAAAGTATGAAAACAACCCGAGACACGAGTGCAGTTGCTTCTGGTTCGTCGGGACTGGATATCTTTTTATAGCGGCAATATGAGATTCACTCGGGGTAATCCCCCGCGGCGTAACGGCATATCATAGGTACTCTAACTCTGTATAGCAAAACTTACACTTGTCAAGATTTAACTTAAGGTTTCGTTGCGTAACTCGTCTCAGCACAGTTCGTAATAAAAGCAAGTGTTCATCAAAATCGGCAGTAGCAATCAATATGTCGTCCATATAAGCGACTATTTTACCTGAATCGATTAGGTCACGGAAAATAACACTAATGAACCGCTGGAATACAGCCGGTGCATTCTTTAATCCAAATGGCATTCTTAAATACTCTCACATCCCATTAGGGGTCACAAACGCAGTGAGAGGTATGGATTCCTCAGAAACTCTAACTTGGTGAAATCCGCTCTTCAAGTCTAGCAGTGAAAAGTATTTCTTTCCCTCAAGGTATTTTATACAATCCTCAATAAGTGGCAAAGGCTGGTTATCTCGGACAGTCTTTTTATTCAGGCCTCGATAGTCGACACACATTCGGGTCTCTCCATTTTTCTTTTTTACCAACACGATAGCGGAAGCATAAGGAGAGCTACTTGGCCTAACTATTCCGTGTTTTTCTAACTGATCAACTATTGACTGAACCTTCGCACGCTCAAAATGAGAGAGTCGTCGAGGAGCACAGTGAAACGGGATATCGTCTACTAAATGAATTTTCATTTCATAATCTAACGGGATCTTCACGTTTTTCGACAAAATATAAGAATCTATAATCAAATCATTTAGTCTGGCACGGCAAGATTTATCTAACTTAAGATCAATATTCAGCTCAAACTTTACAGGGCTCTATATAATTTCGCCTAAAACTTTTATAATATGTCCGCCTATCCCGCGATATGACGATTCGGCTTTCTTCGGCACGTTCGGCAAATTAATCGGCACGCACGACGTTTTCATAAAGCTAATCGGACTGCCCGTATCAAAAGGAGAAAGAAAGTCTGTGAATTCAGCGCCCCCTAAGAGACCAGTCCTAAAAGTAACACTCACCCAATTTACGGCACCAATTACGTCTTGCTCATCTTCGTCAGCGTCATCTGGTGTATGTACGGCAGCAGCAGCAACTAGTTTCTCGGCGTTAACGGCAGCAGCTCTAGACAGCAACTTCTTGGGGTTCGGGCACGACCGGTGGTCATGTCCCATTTTCCAGCACCGAAAGCAGGACCCGTCCGGGCGCAGCGGATGTGGGCAATGCGGCTTGATATGGCCCATTTGTGAACAGTTAAAGCACAACGGTTCCTTCTTTTCGGCATTCACCTATGGTGTAGCGGCATGCTTCATCGTAACGGCAAGTTTTCCGGCAACGGCATTGTGGTTGCGACTTACAGCGCTATGGCAGAGGTATCGTTGTTGGTACCGGTTTATAAGGCGCTTTAGCTCCTCGATGGTACGAGCTCCCAGCAGCAAATTAACATTCGGCACTTCTCTCATTCCGTCGACGATGAAATCTATCGTCTCGAGCTCGCTAATGTCGGAACGCTTGGCAACTGCTTGCATGGTGAGGATATACCAGTGTAATGATTCCTCCTGCTTTTTCCATCGTCGGCGGCTCAGCATTCCGTATACATCTTGGCGAGAAACGGCAGCATCTGTAATGATCGCTATTACTCCTACCTAGTAGGTACGAAGTTTTGTGGCATACACTATAAAAAAAAAAAAAAAAAATTTTTGGAGTCCAACTATTTTTGCCCCACACTGTATTCTACCTACATCAGAAATCAATTCAAACGCGAAACACATTCTGCAACAATTAATAATACCCACACACACACATTAACGTGTGGATGTACCATCCAACATACCGATGCCAGACTACCGGTAGCGGCATACCAAGAAACAACGATTTAAAAAAAAAAAAATGTATATACTACAATGGTACCATGGTCATGCATCGTGTTGATGACGATCAGGCCAGATGGCTTGGGTAGGCAATGCGCGGCCACGATTGGTCGAGGCAAATCGCCTCATTGCCTGTGCGGAATTTTTGTTTTGTACAGCAGCAACAAGTACCGTCGGCAACGTATGCTCTGGTGCATTTTTTTTTTGTTCCCATGATCTTGAGGTATGCGAAATGTATGCAACAAGCAACGGGTAGACCGATCGCTACTCTTGGGTTTGGTAAGGGCGAGGAGGCAGAGGATGATTTCTGCTGGGTAACTTTAAAAGAGCTTTATGATTGGCGCAAAGCTGGATTTTAGTGCGTGAGGCTGATAGAAGCGACGAGTGGATTGGTGGACGGTAAATGCGGAATGGGTTACAAGGCATTAAGTTGGAGAATTAGAAGTCAGTTTAGGGATGTCCATTAAAAAAATACATCGATGTTTTCTTCGATGTAATGCATCGAAACATTACATCGATTATTATCGATACATCGATTAAAAACATCGACGTTTCCAATGCATCGATTAAGAACATCGACATATTGTATTATAATGAGCTAAAGGTTTTTAATTTAGCTCAGTTTTATTAAAATTGCAAATCCCAATACTTCCGCTCCAAACTTTGCATAAACAATATTTTGTTTACCCGCTTTCCTTGGATTCTATTACTTTGCTGACTCAATACCTGGGAAGCTTTCGAAAAAAGCATTTCCGAAGGACCTGAGGACCTACCATTGCCGTCTGAGGATCTTATACTTAAAGATGTTTCTTACACCTGCCTTTGTTCGCTTAACAACTCGTATAATAATTATTCTTTGTAGGAATCGGCCCTTTTTCTCTTGCTCCTCTTTAATAGACATAAAAATATAGTCGGTCTGTGTTTCTGTGTCTGTGGTGCGAACGTCGGTCTCGGTCATCGCGCCGTGTTCCCTCGTCTTACATGTGTTGTTGTTTATGTGTTTGGTTGGCGAAAATAGCTTATTACAAATTACGTTATAATTTCTCATATCCTTCATTATTACAATCAAAGAGAAAAGAGCATATAGAACGTATTAAATTTGAAATTCGTTACTGTGTACATTTCATGCTACGATGCATCGAATGAAATACATCGGATGCTTTCGATGCATCGGATTAATTCGATGCAATCGAATACTAAACATCGATGTTTTCGACGCATCGATGTACTATGAGCAACCCTAAGTCAGTTTGGTTATGGGTTTTGAGAAGAGTAGTTGACTCGGTCTTCGTACAGTTTTTGTTCATGGCGTGAGCGGATAATTATTTTTAATTGGCGTGGACCAAAAACAAAACTAGTTTTAGTTTCCGTGGCGTGTGCCGATAATAAAAAGTATAATTTTAATCCTGTGGCGTGTGCCAACTTTACAGTTTTACTTCTGTGGCGTGTGCCAAACAAATAAATAATTTAAATTTCCGTGGCGTGTGCCAAACAAAAATAATTTTAGATTCCGTGGCGTGTGCCAAACAAAAATAATTTTAGTTTCCGTGGCGTGTGCCGATTTTACCGTTTTACTTCTGTGGCGTGTGCCAAACAAATAAATAATTTAAATTTCCGTGGCGTGTGCCCCAAACTACAAAAAAAAAAAAAAAAAAAGGAACAATCAGTTTTAAATAATTTAAACCCTTACCATCAATTTTCGTGCCGAGAACAGTGAACAGAGTTTCAGTTGAGTCCCCGAACAGAACAGTTATTTTGGTCCTCGGACGATTTAGCATGGCGCGTGCCGTTAAATAGTGGTAAACCTGTGGCGAGTGCCGAACTTTAAGATTTTAGTTTTTGTGGCGGTGCCGATCCTTCTAATTATAATTCTGTGGCGTGTGCTAGTGCACCCGAGAAAACCCCGTAGATGGCAATTAAAACCAAAGAAAAAAAAGAGGCGAAAAGTGTGCCCACCCTTAAACCGTTAATGATCTGATTGTGTGAAACAGGCACCGTAATCCTCGTAAAAATAAGAACGGTATGTGTAAAAGTTTTAGCCGGTCATGTTTACCGCTATTACCCAGCCGTGGTGACACCAGAAGCTAGCTTCACCGCTCATACGATTTCGGTTGTCCCGTTAATACGCGTGCCAAGCGCAAGGTGTTCAAAAGGAGCAATCGACGTCGGTCAACGTCCACGGACTTGCCGAGCATTACCATACACTACATATATATATAAAAAAAAAAAATATAGAAAAAAAATTTAATTTAAAGAAAAAAAAAAAAGAAATTTATTGTGCTGCAAACCCAAGACTCGAAGTGTCGTGACTGAAAAAAAAAAACTATCGTATATAACACTCCTTGCCTCGGCATATCTACACCGACGATAACCAGCTCACAGGCCGGCGAATTAGTTCCACTAGCTGCATTTGCTCCCGTACCCGTGTTGCGCCGTTGCGAACCCATCAGGCAGGATCTTCACTGTTGTGACCGTGAGATAGCATCTAAGTTATTATTAGTTATTTTTATCTATACCCCATTAACAGGGTGTACAAGTAGGAATTATATAAACAAAACAAAAAAAAAAAAAATTATTTTAAGAAAAAATTAAACTTGAAGTAAACAGAAAAGAAAAAAAAATTATTTAATTAAATAAATATGAAACAAAAAAAAAAACTATTATTACTGGCTTAACCATATACACTAATTTTATTGCGTTCACTCTAGAACTCAAACCGGAAGATTATTTTCCTAAACTTCTATGCAGGCATTTTCGTTTCGTGTTATGAGAATATTATCTTGCTGCAACTGCATATGTTAATAGTTAAAAATAGGATGGGGCATGGAAATGCACCCCTTGACCACTTCCACTTTGGCATTCTTTTAGAAGATTTAACTTTTACTTACAGATACCCTTCCCGTGGATAGATCTATCAACAGTGAAGCAGAGGTTGGTATGGTACCATCTTAATGTCCCTTTTAGAATTTTTGAGGCGAATTGTAGCGCCTATAATGGTCAAGAGGTTGGTTTCTGACGGCCGCTTCGACTTCTTTGTATATCGTTATCGAATATATTACTTTTTTGGAGTACTTATCTTCTGTTTATTATTATCAAATAGTTTAGAGTACGTCTCGCGTTATGTTATTTTAAGGAATAAAGTGTAATTTGGTAAACTAATTTCCTGTGTGGTCTTGTTAATTTAAACGGGATGGTCAAGCCTACGTTAGTCTTGATTGTCAAAGGATGGGAGCGCAATGGAAGAGGATTCACTAACATCTGAATCCCAGGACATTTACCCAGTCAGTTTTCCCTCGGTTGTATTTTTCTTTCACTTTCAGATTCCTTTCCTTAAAACAAGCACGTTATGATATTGTTGTACCATAAATACGATTCATTTATGAACCCTGCCCGGACTGAAGCACAGCCGAAGAATTTACAACGTGCGCATCGTGATCTGGCACTCTCTCTATACTGAGGCTCCCGAGACTTAGAGCTATGGTGGGTTTTGGTTAAAATTCAGGGGAAGGACCAACAGCCTACATCCCGCCATAAACGAGAGACGACAGGTGGAAACATGTTACAATAAAAAATGGCGCCCAACGTGGGGCCCGAAGTGTGTTTGATTAACTCTGATACATTTCAGGGCTTCGCCCTTAGTGAGGTCCGAAGGGGGGTTATCTTAGGTATCTTACCATCGCGGCTTCACTCTTTTGTAGGCTCACCAGTATTTGGAATTTCGATTCTCGGATCTCAAGTCTGTTTTTCGATCAGTACCCGTGATGCCCACATCTTTTAATTTTTTTTGCGTGTTCCCGAAGTGTCTGGAATTGCGGATTTGAGACGCTCAAGTCTATCTACCGACCAACGCTTCTGAATCATGACACTTTTTGGTTAACTCCGAAGGTATCTGGAATTACGAACGGTATGCCTTTGAGGTACCTGTTCGTCCGATAGTTGAAGAGTTATCTCGTATTATTTTCTCGACTTGGGAATCAACTATGAATACGGAATTGCGAAGGTATGTCGAGTTGACGCTGTGCGCTTCGACCTACCATAATTGGTTCTCAAACCCATAAACTTCTATGTGGTTGGAAGTATGAACGGTCTTACCGACGTTAGGTGTCCATTCATCCACCACATTACCCCGTAAACTTTCACTTTTTGACTTTACTTTTCTGTTTTCTATTTTGCTGATGGAAACCATGCTCCTCAACAAGACCACACCAAAATTATGGAACCAAATTATTATTATGTATGAATATTGAATATAACACTTATATTATTCTTGATTGATTTATCGTTAGCAACTTTTTTTATTTAGTACCTTGAACATTCATCTACAAATTGTTTTTTTCTTCATATTTTCTTCTTAGTTATAAACCATATATGTACTAGTCTTCTCGAAGGAAGGCTCGTACACCTATATATAAGTTATTTTACATATATATATACATTATTTTTTTTCATATTATCTTACAATTTTTTTTGGACTATCAAAAAAAAAAAGAGAAAAAAAAGAGAATTTTTTTTTTGGTAATTCCTCACGATGAGTACCAGACACAGCTTGGATGGCAACACCATGCCAAAATCCGTGGCCAACATCTGCGTCATCTGCCACAAAATATTAGGCAGCTCAGTAGATCTAGCGGTGACGAAATGCAATCACACCTTTCACCGAGGTTGCGTCACGGAACGCTTGAAGAAGTCACCTATGTGTCCGGTATGTGGTTATAAATGTCTCACCAAAGATTTAGCACGGTTGGATAGAAAGAAGCCCTAGTCAGAATCAGATGTAGGAAAGTGATATCACACGAGATTCCAGGAGAAAGAACAGAATCCGTTGGATTGGTCAATGCAGCCATCCTCCTTTGTTGAAGCAGGCACTGCCGTAACAGGTACCAAGCAAAAAAACCCTTCGTCTCTGACCACCAATGCTAATGACTCTCGTCAATTCACCGACAATCTTGATCCGATTCCCTTGGCTGAACAGTCGCACTGCAATGAGACGACTGGACGTCATGCCTCAGGCATAACGAGGAATGAAGCAAGCTCCATAGCGCTCAGTCACCCCTCTCCTAGCTCAGAAGCACTTAACACCATCACCGCTCAGTTGATGAGTAATCTAGATCAAAAATTCAGGGACGGTTTCGAACACCTGGTGAAGCGTTTCGAGTGTTCACTAGTCACGAGTCGACCCAATCCGCTGTCAGACCCTTTTGAGACCCAAAATTCTGCCCGTGAACCTAATTTTCCACACGAGGACCCCTATCCATTTAGAGAACCTCGTAGCACAAACCGCAGATCTGCCCAATGGACACATGATCCCACTTGCAGATCCGATCCTTTTTCTCAACACTCTTTTACTCCAGCCAATACCCGGATGGATAGCAGTCGTGCTGCACAAATCATCCAGAGCTGGAACATCAAATTTGATGGTTCGAACGGTGGTTTAACCGTCGATCATTTTATTTATCAGTTGTCAGCCCTGACCAAAGACTGTCTTAATAATAACTTTCCAATTCTTTGCGATCATCTGCACATCCTCTTTGCAGAGAGAGCGAGAGATTGGTATTGGAGGTACCGTAAGTTAGTGGATAGAATCCAGTGGGACCATTTCTGTCAATCTCTTCGCTTACACTTTCAAGATCATATGTCGGATACAGATATTCGTGAGCTTATCTGTAACCGGAAACAAAAGGAGAAGGAACCGTTCGAGGAATTCTATGTTTCGATTATGAAGCTGTGTGACCGCCTCATAGTTCCCCTGCGGGAACCGGAACTCGTAGAAGTGTTGCACCGAAATCTTCGAGCTGACATTCGTCAGCAGACTTTTTATATGAGCTTCACGTCAGTGTCACAGCTGAGAAATTTTTGTCTGCGTAGAGAAACTATATATCAAGAATGTCAGGTCTAAACCAACTTTCCTTACCGGCCAATCAACTTCCGGCGACCTGTCAATGAATTAGGTCCGCCCATTTGTGATGATGAAACCCCGGAGACTACTCGGAAGGTACCCGAAGCAAGCAAGATGTTATGCTGGAATTGCCGTTTGCAAGGGCATGCATATAAAGAATGTTTAGAGAAACGGACCGTATTTTGCTATGGCTGCGGGGCCCAAAACACTTACCGACCGACCTGCAACAATTGTACTGTGCAGGGAAACCCGAAGATGGACGGAGGCAATGTCACCCACCCCCGTCCTCATTAACTCCTGTGGGTGAAGACAGCAATGAAAGCCAAATCACGCTGTCTCCCTCTACCATTAAGTCAGACCCTCTGATAACACCTATCGCCATCGTAACGAATACTTTGCCGAAACCAGTGTTGTCCCAAAGAGAGCCAAAATTGTTTCCCATTATACCCTATCACACCAAAATCGCCAACTACACCAAGGCTAGAACAAGAATTTTTAATATACCCTCACATACTTTATCATCGATAACAGTGGCCAAACAATCCCCTCGTCACTCGACTCGACGATTACGAACTTTCTGGAAGCAGATCTGCTCGGTCCGAAAGCAACTGAAACAGTCGGTAGCCACCTTAGTCAAAAATGACACCGATATAAGACCTTACGCTCGAGTGTGCATCCTTAATCAATCCTTCTTAGGACTATTGGATAGCTGTGCGTCACTATCTTGTTTCGGCGGCAACGCTGCCAAAGATATCTTATCCAAGAATCTAGTACACACAAAATTTTCAACATCCGTCAGCACAGCAGACGGCGCCGCGCAAGAAGTAGTAGGAAGTATACAAGCTGAGATGACCTACAATGGAGTGTCTCATTCCCTTACGTTTTACATTATTCCGACACTTGCTCAAGACCTATATCTTGGAGTAGATTTCTGGTCCGCTTTCAAGATCGCACCGCATATCATCGGCGAAATTTCCAGTTCGAAAGAGGACCACACCACCGATGAGTTATCGGAGTACCACGACCTTACCCAAGCACAAAAAATTAAACTAGACGACGCTGTGGCAAGGTTTCCCTCATTCGCTAAGGACGGTCTGGGGAGAACCGGTTTGATCGAACATGTAATAGAAATTGAGAAGGAGGCACGTCCCATTAAACAGAGATATTTTCCGACCCCACCGGCGGTGGAGACGATGATACACGCTGAGATCGATAGAATGCTACCACTAAACGTAATAGAGGAGTCACAGAGTCTCTGGAGTAGTCCAGTGGTACTGATTAGGAAACCAGGAAAGGTCAGGTTATGTCTCGATTCAATTAAGGTTAATAGCGTTACGGTAAAAGACGCTTACCCCTTACCGCATATTGATGGTATCCTTAGCAGACTGCCGAAAACCGAGTACATATCCAGTTTAGACCTCAAAGATGCCTTCTGGCAGATCCCTCTCGAAGCTAAGTCTAGGGAGAAAACCGCTTTCACGGTGCCTAATCGTCCGCTATACCACTTTAAAGTGATGCCCTTCGGGCTTTGTACCTCCCCACAAACCATGTGCCGCTTGATGGATCGAGTGATACCTCCGAACCTCAAGGAACGCGTTCTGGTTTACTTAGATGACCTTCTGTTGCTCTCGTCCACCTTTGAGGAACACCTCCAGTTACTAAGCGAAGTTGGCCGGAGATTGCGAATGGCCGGACTAACTTTAAACGTAGAAAAGAGTAAATGGTGTATTAAGGAAGTGAAGTATTTAGGACTCATTGTAGGACATGGAAACATCCACACTGATCCTGATAAAGTGAAAGCCATCGCTGACTTTCCTCAACCCACCACCGTTCGTCAAATGAGACGATTTCTTAGAATGGCGGGGTGGTATCGGAGGTTTATCGAGGATTTTGCCGGCGTTACAGCTCCCTTGTCGGATTTGTGAAAAAAAAAGTAAAGTCTTTCAATGGACCGAAGACGCTCAACTAGCCTTCGAGAGCATAAAAAAGAAGTTAACGTCAGCCCCAGTCCTGATAAACCCCGATTATACCAAGCCATTCGTGATCCAATGTGATGCAAGCTTAGGTGGAGTAGGAGGCGTACTGGCCCAAGCGAATGACGAAGGAACCGAGCGTCCTATCGCCTATTTCTCGCAGAAATTGAGCCCTACTCAGCGAAAATATAGCGTGACGGAGCTGGAATTGCTAGCTGCAATACTGAGCTTAAAAAATTTTAGACCTTACGTAGAGGGCCAAACCTTCAAAATCGTCACCGATCATGCCAGCTTGAAATGGCTAATGAGCCAAACCGATCTCTCGGGACGATTGGCCAGGTGGTCCTTGAAACTACAGGGTTTCACGTTCGCGATAGAGCACCGAAAGGGTTCCCAGAACATAGTTCCAGATGCCCTTTCGCGTGCAAACGAGGACAAGGTTAGCGAGATTAGCGAACCAGTTCCGGAACTTGACTTGGAGAGCATTTTGAGGCGGAGGAGTATCAGAAACTTCGTTCTAATATACTCGAGAAGCAGTCCAAACTACCCAATCTGAAAGTCGTGGATAGGTTCGTTTACAAGCGTTCCGAGTTTTATACAGGCGAGGAAAACCAAGAAGGTACCGCATGGAAACTTTGGATTCCCAGAGCAATGATTCCAGAAGTACTACAGCAGTTTCATGACCCTCTCAAGTTCTGTCACGGAGGCATTAGTAAAACCCAAAATGTTAATAGACGTGAAGAATTACGTGAACAATTGTGCAAAGTGCAAGCAATGCAAGGCCCCTAACCAAGTTCTTCGAGCTCCCATCAGAAATCAGTTGAAGTCTGAACGTCCGTTTCAAAAACTATATATGGATTTCCTCGGCCCTTACCCAAGGTCTAAACTCGGGAACGTAGGGATTTTTATTGTGCTGGATCACTTAACCAAGTTTCCTCTTATAAAACCAGTGAAGAAAATTTGTGCTGCCGCTGCAATTGAGTATCTGGGAAAAGACGTATTCAGTGTGTTCGGAGTGCCCGAAGATGTGCGCACAGACAATGGATCGCAGTTTAAGAGCGAGATGTTCAAAAACCTTTTGATGAAACATGCAATTCACCACACCTTTACCGCGATTTACTCTCCGCAAAGCAATGCGGGCGAGCGAGTGAATCGATCGATATTAGAAGGTATACGATCCTACCTGGGCAAAGATCAGAGAGGGTGGGACGCGAATTTGCATCTGATTGGAAGCGCGTTACGCAGCTCATGCCATCAGTCTATCGGAGTTTCTCCGTACTTCTCACTGTTCGGACAGCAAATGATCACACAGGGTAAAACCTACGAACTTTTGCGTAAGCTAGGCTCTCTGGAAAGCGGCTAATCTGTACTGACAGCACCCGATAAATTAACACTGATTCGAGAGCAAGTCAAGACAAACATCCAAAAAGCATATGATCGCAATGCCAAGCGATACAACCTACGCAGTACAGCTGCAAAATTCTTGGTGGGTCAACAAGTGTTTCGTCGCAACTTTTCGCAAAGTGACGCCAAGAAAAAATTTAATCACAAACCGGCGCCGAAGTTCCTCGAAGCTCAAGTGGTTAGGAAGGTCGGGTCAAGCAACTACGAGTTACGAGATGGCAACGGTAGAATCGCCGTGTTCAATGCCAAAGATATCCGAGCCTAAAAGCTTCAGAATTTGTGCCTCGCCTAGATGAAGTCCAGTCACAAAATCTGTTTTGTAATGATCGCTATTACTCCTACCTAGTAGGTACGAAGTTTTGTGGCATACACTATAAAAAAAAAAAAAAAAAAAATTTGGAGTCCAACTATTTTTGTCCCACACTGTATTCTACCTACATCAGAAATCAATTCAAACGCGAAACACATTCTGCAACAATTAATAATACCCACACACACACATTAACGTGTGGATGTACCATCCAACATACCGATGGTCATGGACATGGTCATGCATCGTGTTGATGACGATCAGGCTAGATGGCTTGGGTAGGTAATGCGCGGCCACGATTGGTCGAGGCAAATCGCCTCATTGCCTGTGCGGAATTTTTGTTTTGTACAGCAGAAACAAGTACCGTCGGCAACGTATGCTCTGGTGCATTTTTTTTTTGTTCCCATGATCTTGAGGTATGCGAAATGTATGCAACAAGCAACGGATAGACCGATCGCTACTCTTGGGCACAGACTACCTATATTAGACAGCCAACTGAGAGGATTTTTTTCGGATTGCCTACAAGCTGAAAACAGCTGAAAAACTCCACTAAATGCCTATCTCGCTTAGTGTTTGCATTAGTGATGGGTACCTCATGAATGAGGCAACACAAAATGTCGCATACACCGCTCTAAAATGTACCATCACCTCAAATCCACAAAATGTAGTACTTCATGCCTCACCAAAAGCAACACAAAATACTTCTCTTTCGTCTCCACGAAAAAAAAACAATTCTCTCTTTTCTGTTGTTCTTACTTCTAAGGGGATGAAGCGATGAGATTGAGTCGAAAACGAAAGTGGATGTATGTAGGATAAAGAAATGAAGTTTGGGATATGCCTCGCATTCACTTTCACTACATACTCTCTCCCACCAGCAAAACGTTTGGCTTAAAAAGATTGAAGGAATGCGTGCAATTTTGTATTGACAATTACTCAAAACCATAGCGGGACATTAATTGAGAAATGTGTTTTGTTTGTATTATATGGTGGATTGAGGAAATAATAGGACATTTGAGGAATGTGTTTTGTTTGTATTATATGGTGGATTGAGGAAATAGGTGCAGGAGGATATTTGAGTAATGATCATCAGCATGACTTGCACTACCCACCAATGCAACAATGAAGGTATCTTCCGATCGTTTGAAGGAGATTTGCTTAGAGTTTATTATACAAATGTACGTGCACATGAAAGCATTTTCTTTTGTTTTGGTTAGAGCTTGAGAAGTGAGAAACAAGTCATTGGTTCAGGTGCGTTTAGTCTTATGTGTTTTCAGTTGATCAGTTTAAGTTTTTTTTTATTAAAATTAAATACTATCAGTGACGTCTGCAGTGACTTATTGTTATTAGGTATGTACTTTGAAAATTTGTGAAAAGTGAGGATTTAGCGATTGTTATCAGATAAGGTATGTGTAGGTACCACAATTGCTTAACTAGTTAATTGTACTTAGTCTTTGAACCCCATGTTTCTTTTTATTAAACTGTACCTACTTATTGAAATTATTTTTAAATACATTTTGTTCTGTTACAACGAACACCTACATAGGTATATAATTTTGTAGAAAGGATGTTTTTTTTTCTAAGTGTCGGTTGTGTTTTTCTAATGTCTATAGGTACGGGCTAACGGTAACGGTTTTCAATCGCCTCTCGCATGAGATGGAGACCGGAGCAGAGCAATGAATATGTTTTTTTATCTATGTATAACGGGTTGGGTGCGAACAACCAAAAACAAAGGGAGGGAGAAAATACCTACTTATCAACTATGAAGCAATAGGTACAGATTTTTTTATTCGTTGTTTGTGTTTATTATTTCATATTTTCATGGTTGGTTTGTCGGTTTTAATAAACAAATACAAAGAGAAAACGTGTGTAATCACAACAAGTAGCCAGACAGAAACTTCAAGCGTATTTTTATTTATCAATCGATTGAAAAATATACGTAGCTTCGAATAGACAAGCACTAATTTTGTTTATATGTACGAGCAGGGTGACAAATAACAAAACCCTTGTGTAGATCGCAACCAAAAAAAATCAGATAGGAGTAGTAGCGGGGTGAATTTCCACCGTTTAAACTTACATTTTCAAATTTTAAATGCAAAAAAAATCAAGAACATTTTTTCAAACAGATTTTTACTTGTTTTAACTTTTTTTTTAGGCAATTATGCGTGTAGGTTTCGCTGTATATGTTAAATTTTTTTATTATTATTTTTGCTGAAAAAGGACAAAACTCCCATTAAAATAGCCTTGTGTGAAAAAAGTTCTATCTGTAGTGGGACATTTGAGGTGGAGGTGGGACAATGTACCACTACACTTCGGAAAAAGAGCAACTCATACAAACTCATCTGAAATTCGTGTCCTACCCATCACTAGTTTGCATGCAAATCAAATGGGAAGCTTGCACACATATAGCATATTTAGTGGAGTCAGGTGTGAGTTGGCAGCTCTCTCTCAAAATCACCTCAAAATCACCTCAAAATCACCTCAAAATGATGGAAAATGCGCTGTGTTAACAAACCGACATCTTTCGAGGTGGATTTGTAGAATTTTAATAAAGTACCTGCAAACTTCTTCGTTCCGCGGTGAATTAGTAATAAGTGTAAAATATAGTATAAATTGTACATAATAATGTTTTAAATCATTTATAATACTTTTTGTAAAGAAATAATAATTATAAAATTTAAATATGAATTACAGCATAAACGAAAATAGTTTAATTTTGTCCGCTATGTACCCCCTAAATCAGTAGCAAGTAGGATCGTTTGTCGTATATAGGTCGATGATATATAAAAGTTTGTACTGGCTGCTCCTACATGGTCAAACATATTGTTGTTACTAGTAATGATGAAATTCTCCACTCACCATGGTCATTGCTAAAGCCTGATTGCTTACTAACAAAATTATTATTTTCAGTAATTCGTACGAAATGAGTTTTATGTGTCCAAACATCTGAAATAAGTTTGTCATTACTAATCTTTTCGTTACACCAACACTATAAATATCAATGGCATTATAAATGCAGGTCATATGATCGGTGAAAATGATTTTGAATTTATGACTTACAATAATTGGATAGTTATTGTTTGTTGATTGACGTTCGTATATATAAAAGTGAAGCAAATCGGTAATCCAAACATTTCGAACCGTTTTTATTTTGTTTATGATTTTGTTGAAACATATGAGTGGGACACAATTAATGACCATTCATAACAGAGTGAAAAACATCCTGTATCAAATATTACAAAACACGCAAGTCCTAAGTCAATACTATTCTCTGCCTTCGCATTGACATACAACGCTTGACAGCAACATTAAAAAATATAAGGTTTTGGTTTTACGAATACATGTAGGGTTTACTGATTTCCTATTATTAATCTTGATGCGTCTTTCAATGCGGCTGTTTCAACATAAGCCGTTTTAAAATTTATTTCCTTTAAATTATTCTTGCGGTAATGTGAAAAGATCGGCAAAAAATAACCATAAATTTGTTAAAAAAAGTTTTGTCATTTTTATTTCATTGCTTTCCTAACTTTCAACGACATTTATTTTTCAACACGACGCTTCAAAGTGTGATTGCATAAGTCAGCTTAAGCTATTTTGAAGTTATGTTAAATTGAATATTATTCTCAAAGTTCCAAATGCTCCATATGTATTCACTATTTATTTGTTAAATCATCTTGTCACTTAAGATACAGAGTTAACTTTTACACATCCTTAGCTAAACCTATTTTGTCGTACAAAAAACTTGAATTTATGGTCACAGATTCATTAACTAATTTATCAAAGTACGCCTAGAATAGTAAAATGCGCAATTTTTTTTTCATATTTCATAAATGCATTAAAAGTGGCTTGCCTGTTATTTGGTTTTTGTTCGTTCGAGGTCAACAAATTGTACGAAAAAATTATTTTCAAACAAAATAAGAATAATTAACAAAGAAATTATAATAACATAAGTCAAATGAATCAGTTATAATAATTACCACATATTTGCAACAATTTTTATCTTTTCTATTGGTTATTTGTTTTCACAAAGTCACTGTAAACACACCCCGTGCACCGCTCAATTTCACCACGACACAAAATCAAAAACTTTGGCAAACGTCAAAGCAACATTTTTATATATCTGTTTTAGAAGCTATCTGTAATCTGTTATTGAAGTGATTTTCACAACCACAAGACTAGTTCCAAGCAGGATAATGTCACCCAACTTCAAATATACAATGCTGAAGACTGTGAAGCCGTACATGAAATATGTTCCCCAGCTATCCAAGCCAGTAGATAGATAGATAGATAGATAGATTCTTTATTTTTTCATCATAAAGTTTACAAATTGGTATACTTAAGAATAAGGACATGGCAATACTGCCCTCTGCCTGAGATGACATTTCATAATATGATTTAAAAATAAAAGAAATAATAAAAAGCAAAAATTCCAAAATATAAAGAAAAGGAAAAAAGGAAAAAAAAAAAAAAATGTTTAACAAAAGATATGAAGAAATATTATTATATAAAACAATGCTATCAATTTTAACGTGATTTGAAACACAAAATATTATACAATTTGGTTAATTTGATTAGCTGTTTATACAAAATTTTATCAATTTTAACATGATTTGAAACCCAAGATAATACACAATTTGGTTAGAAATAGCTGTTTATACAATATTATCAATTTTAACGTGATTTGAAACACAAAAGAGATATTATCAGATTTAGTATGATCAGCAACAAAACAATAAATAGTTAGGTATAAAATTTGGTCAAAACTGCAATAAGTGGGTAATCGACTAAGTTTAATATGTGAAACTGTTACGGTAAGAAAGAGCATGTTGGCAATATTTAAAGAGGCTGAGCCAGCCCATTGCTCCATTTAAAATTTCAAAAAGTTTGTCCAAAGATATAAAACTTTCCCGAAAATGCAACCGGCGAATTTCTTGTAGAATAGGACAAGCAGCAACGAAATGGTATATATCTTCATTCACTCTTCCGTTACATAGATCACATAGCTGGGGCAAGTCTGATCGATGAGGTATAAAGTTCAAATTTAAAATTTCAACTCTTGCTCTAAAAATAATACTTATAACCGAGGCTGAAAATTCATTACTAAAGTAAGAAACTTCCGAGGGCAGTTCATGGTTTAAATGACTATAAATAGCTCTTGAAGTAGATGAAGATGCTCTGGAAAGGTTATCTAGAAACATTTTGTGATCCACCTTAGCAATCACATCAGAAAACTGAGCCTGCCAATCGGTCACATTAGTTTCTGTTAAGTTTAAACTTGTTTCGTAAGATAAAGCTAGTTCGTTCCAGTTTTTAAACGGGGAAGCATTCACTCGAAGTAATTTTCTTAAGATGATTTTGTGAAGACAAGTTTCACTTCTTTTCATCACTCTAGTAATGAAGTGCGCACTTGCCTTCAAATTTTGTATATATATAGGGAATATTCCTGACTCTACATATATGGCGTAGTTGGGTGTTAAGTTAGGCAAACGAAATATCCTCTTAAAAAAGTTCCTTTGTACAGTTTCAAAAGCTTCGAAGTGTGTGTATCCGACGGGTTGGACGCCATATGCCATGCATGCATTTACTGTCGCGTTGAAAACTTTGTACTTGGACGTTAAATCAACATTTTGGTTCGAAAAAAACTTAGGCCACATTATATTAAGAGCCAATTTAGCTTCGTTGCTTTTTTCTTTGGAGTGCTTTAGATAGCTTAAATTGTAGGTCAAGAGGACACCCAAATATTTAAACTCTTGTAAAACCTCAATGTGTGTATTGTTTAGAGACCATTTTTCTTCCGCTCGCCTTCTTGATTGTCTCTTTTCAAATATAACAATCTTAGTTTTTTGGTTATTAATTTGCAAGCCCCAAGACTCGCAAAATGAACTTAGACGGTTTATTTGCAATTGAAGCGTGAAAGGATTATCAGCAAGCATAACTAGATCGTCCGCGTACAACAGGACTTTGATTATAATGTTAGCAAAATTAACTCCACCCGGAAGAAGCTCGCAGACATCATCTATGAACAGGGCAAATAATAATGGGCTGAGGATACAACCCTGAGGAACACCTGTAATTGTATCAAATCGATTTGAAAATGTGAAACCGTCCCATACCCTTGCATTTGTTGACGAAATAAGACTTGCATACACTTCGAGAAACTTTCTTGACAAACCAATGCAAGAAAGTTTGTATATTAAAGCTTGTCTATTGACTTTATCGAATGCAGCTTTAAAATCAACAAAGCAAGTGTATAGTTTCTTTTTTCTATCTATAAATTGTTGAGCAATGCTTGAAATGGCCAAGATATGATCCATGGTTGAAAAACCTGGGCCGAAACCGGCTTGAAAGATGCTCAAAAGACTGTTATCCTCAATCCATTTTGAGAGCCTTTCATATAGGATTGCAGTGAAAGTTTTTCTTATTGAATTTAAAATTGAAATACCTCTATAATTTTCCGCAGCGTTAGCATCACCTTTTTTAAAAATGGCAAAAATTACAGATTCGTTGAAACTGTTAGGGACACATCCATCATTGTACACTTTGTTATAGAAAGACACGAGGTAGTTTTTAAAATCAATAGTGCTGTTTTTATAAAACTCGACTGGTATGCCGTCTAGGCCAGGAGCCTTGCTGTTTTTCAATCTTTGGAGCGTTACTTCCAATTCGGGCAATGAGAATTCTAAATCCAGCTCGTTGACTCTAGTATCAGGTAGCGCGTAATCAAAGGTATGAAGGTCTTCATCAGCTGAGAGTAGAGTTTTAAAATGAGCTGCTAACGTCTCAGCTTCTAAAGAGAACTTCATACCCTGATTGCGCCCACCAAGATTGCGCACTGTCTCCCAAAATATCTTTGAGTTTGTGCAGTTTTCCAATTTCTTAGCCACGTTTTTTAAATAGGTGATTTTCTTAACTGAGCACATTTTTTTAAAAACATTATTAACGCGAAGATAGATGTTTTTGAAAAATTGAGAATTGGTCGTTCTAAACAGTTTTAAGTAAACGAACGAAAGTTTACGGAGATTTCTGCAATCCTTGTCAAACCATACATTTTTAGCTACAAAAGTGTGTGTACTCTTCAACGCAAAAGGGGCTGCGGTCTTTATAACCCGTTCTATACTTTCACATACCACTTCAGACGAGGCTGCGGATTGTTGGGGCAGAGATAGTAAGTGCCGAGAAAGGAGGCTTCTATAGAGGGTGGCATTGTTCTCCGACCACTTCAGCTTATTAAAACTAGAAGGTGTAGCTTGCTGGTTTAACTCCTTTAGGTGAATTTTAATTACAATTGGAAAATGAGCCGAGTAGTTGACTAGTGCAACTTCAAAGTCATCGATAATGTTCAGCCAGTCCCCTGAAATCGCAGCAAAGTCAATCACGGATTGTCCCTGCCCGCCAAGAAAAGTGAATTCGCCACATGCATCACTAATAGAAGACCCATTCAAAACAAATAGACCGAAAACTTCAAAAAATTCTGTTAAACTCCCCCCGTTGCGGTTATAAATTTTATCCTTAGAACATCTACTCTCGGCCAGTGCAACTCGTGCTCGTAAAATATTGGCGGAAGAATTTTGATGTTCACCAATCCTAGCATTTAAATCACCGACGATTAACACATGGTCAAGAGAAGTGTTATTCATAAATTCCACTAGTTCATCGAAGTCGCTAAGCCAATGATTGCAATTTAAGTAAATAGGAATAATATAATAGTTTAGGTTGTTGCTAACCATATGAAAAATAATTTTAGATTCAATAATTTTAAAATTAATAAGATTACCCCATAAAGATTTTTTAATCCCATATAGAATACCCCCACTGGCTCTTCCATGCAAATTACATCTTATCGCGGGTGTAAACATTACTTTAAAGTCTTTGAAATATTTTAGAAATTCATTTTGATTCTTTTCTTCAATAAAAGTTTCTATAAGAATTATAACATCAAATTGGTGTAAATATTTAAAAAAATCGGAATGTAAAAGCTTACTTTTGAGACCAGTTATATTATACGAGCATATATTTAATTTTTGAAAAATAGTTGTGTTATGGCAGATGACAGAATTTACCTATTGTGTTTTATCCCTAACATGGTGTGAAATCTGATTTCCAAATGGCGCTCGCTGCGGTTGGAGGCCAAAAGCGGAAGAAGAGCTTGGAACCACGGCCAACCTCGCTCCCTCGCTGCAGTCAAAGTACTCGTAACCACTGTCACCAAATAGTTCACTAATGAGTGACATGTCCGCTGCTGATTTGACAACTAAACCTCGTGAAATTTGATAAACAAAAAGTTGATTGTTGATTTGCAATTTGTTGTCTCCTTTAACGAAAATTCGGGCGTTTGGATTTATCTGCCGCAGTTTGTTTTTTATTTCTATTAGTGTTTTTCTTTTTCTTCTTGATAAAAGTGATTGCTCGCGAAATATACTTATTCCGGAGCCTTTGAGCGTGTGCGCGGAGGTAATAAGTTTATCGGTGATCGCCGCTGTTGGAAGTTCGATGATGACAGTTGCTCTTTCAGTGTTGTTGTTGCGTATTTGTCTGGAGCTCTTAAATTGGATTTCTTCGTCTTCATTTAACTTCAGAAGCCCCTTGCAAGTCTGTTTAGCTAATTGGATTGCATCGGTTTCTGTGTCTAAAGGAAGGTGTACCACAATAGACTTATCGTTTAATTTCCGTGAGAGAATTTCCAATTGGGTTTCAAGCAAATCGCATCTTTCTGTCATTAAAGTGAGTTTTCTGCTGAGTTGGGTGTTAAGTGTCTTCAAAGAAAGTATCTCGTTCGAGAGCACCAACAAGTCATTTTTTGTGACTAGATCTTTAAGCTTTTCTTCGAGACTCTCATATAAGATAGTTCTTAGATCAGCAACTGATAAATCGCCTATTCCCATATTTGCTGCTTTTAGATGAGAAATCTTTTTGTTGGTAGTGTTTTGTTCAGGAGAAATTTCAAATAAGTATCGCTTGCGGTTCATCGGCAAATCGTTGTACCGCAATTTGATTTCGATGCAACACGGAGAAAACTTTTTTTTTTTTATTTTTTGTTTTCCTTTTTGAGCTTATTTACTTGAGTAAATTTAACTAGCAATTTGCGGTGTTAGTTCAAAGTGATTAAATGAGTGTTTTTACGTGGTTTTACTTAGGAAGTTACTTGGATTTATAATTTAATTTGAAAAAAAATACGGAGCTTCGAAAATTTTTGCAATTCCACTTTGACTGTTGAAACGTCACTCCAAGCCAGTATTACGTGTTCTTATCCAAGTATCCGTGCACTACATTGGAAGTCGCAAGTGTTCACCAGAAGTATTAGACATGGCCTTGACCAAACTGACGCATTCTGGCTGTAAAATTCCTGAAAACTTTTGTGAACTATTCGCAGCCATCTATCAGATAATGCAAATATTCCTAAGGACTCCAAAAGGAAGTGTCAAAGATGATGAGTAACGACAGTGTCTCAGGGAACTAAAGTGAGTGTTTGAAAACAAATATGTAACAGATTGAAGCATCAATGAACTTTGTTTTCAGATTCACAGAAGAATGCATTGACGACATAAGTAAAGTGTTGCACAATCATCGCGACTCCTTGACCAAAAACTTCTACGAAGTTAAATGTCTCAGGTCGCCTCCGAAACGATTGCAGTGGCGAATTAACATCTCCTTGGGAGATTGGTATGTTATTTGTGTATGCAACAATTATTTCACTCAACTTATCCCTTTTCAGTGGAATCATTCAACTCTCGCAACCTACAATCATTATACCTACACTTTCAAACACCGAACGGGAAGTACAGAATACTCGAATTTCCTGTTGCTATGTTTCATCGATTGCGATATAATATTGCCCTGCTTCTCAAAGAAATGCAATCTGCAGAAAGTCTGTCTTCGGCTTCGACAAAACACATGTTATTGTTGAATTGTTTAATACTGATACTGTATTCGAGTAGTAAGTAAGGCTGTATGTAGTGTTTAATTCTTAAATGTGTTTTATGTGCCAGTCTTAAACAGAGTTGTTGATAAAGACGTATTATACACATAATAATATATACAATATATTTGGCTATGCAATTGGCTGGTTTACTTTTTAATTGATTATATTAACTACTAGATTTTATTTTAAGTTTATTTGGGCTATTCAACAAATGTTAAAGGCTCTAGTGTCCTAGTGAGTAAATACAAAAATTGTATTATTAATCTGAAAATAAAAAACCGAAAAACGATTGTATTTTTGTCGCTAAGTTCACTACGAGTGGATTTTTTATCATTTCTCGATAGGTGAAAATATCCTTACTTTTTGGCTTCAATATTGACACAGCTCTCGTTCACTCATTACAAAAGAAAACCAATGAAAAAGCTCAAAATAATAAACAAAAGCAGATTCAAGTAAATTAAAACTTTATTTATCCACAATCTGATCGGGATTTCTCAAAATCGGTTATTTACATTTTATGTTCCTCTTCTGATTTCATGAATTTGCCTTATTTACTTAGCCTTAACTTTCAACCTTTGCAAACATTCTCATGCCCTCATTTGTGTATATTTAACACTGAATTAAAGCTCGCACTCTTAACATATGGTTTATCTTGAGCGACCATACTTAAGAATTTAGCTGGGGACCTTGAATCTATTTAAAAAACATAGGGGCGGGCTACAGTCCGCTTGGGCGAACTGTTGGATACCCTATTCTTATTCCTATATCTCATAAGTGGGCGTGACAAAAATTTAAAGGATTTTATCGAAAAAACTAAGCTTTTGTAAATAAAAACGCTCCCTAGCTCAAACTTTGGTTTTTCAATAAAATTGTTTTATTTAATTGTGGGCGTGCCAGTAGGCGGATTTAAAAAAAATTTAAGTATGAGCATAAAGGGCACCTAGAGAGTATATACTATAAATTTCAGCTCCCTAGCTCAAACTTTGGACTTTCAAAAATAAAAAAAAATAATTGTGGGCGTGTCAGTAGGCGGATTTTGAAAATATTTACTCATGAGTATAAAGGGCCCCTAGAGAGTATATATTAAAAATTTCAGCTCCCTAGCTCAAATTTTGGTTTTTCAAAAAAAATATTTTATTTAATTGTGGGCGTGTCAGTGGGCGGATTTTGAAAATTTTATGTCCCAAGCAGTTTTATGGGCCAAAGATCATATATAAAAAATTTCAGCTTTCTAGCTCAAAATTCAATTTTTCCCAAAATTTGTTTTATTTAATTGTGGGCGTGTCAGTGGGCGGATTTTGAAAATTTTATGTCCCAATCAGTTTTATGGGCCATAGATCATATATAAAAAATTTCAGCTCTCTAGCTCAAAATTCGATTTTTTCCAAAATTTTGTTTTTTTGAGTTTGTGGGCGTGTCTGTGGGCGGATTTCAAAAATTCTTAAACTTGATTATTTCGGGACCCTAGAGAGTATATGGTTAAAATTTCAGCTCTCTAGGTCCAGTTTAAAGGCCTAATTTTTGCCGACGGACGGACGGACGGACGGACGGACGGACATGGCTAGATCGACATTACTATCGATGCTGATCATAAATATAGTAACTTTTAGGGGTCTACGGGCAATATTAAGGTATGTTACAAACTATGCGTCAAAATTAATATACCCCTAGAATAGGGTATAAAAAAATGGGTTTACACAAAATGAGCATATCTTTGACTTAATTATTTTATTTAGCTACGTCAAATTAGCTGTTTAACTATACATCGATGGACTGTTCCTCCTCGTCTATAAGTTCCTCCTTATCATTAGCTTCCTCACAGCTGGTTTGTAATTTAAAGTTTTCTGTTGTAATGCACCGTTCCAGTTCTTCAACATCTTCGACATGATGCACCGTCTTCAAATGAGGTTTGATCCTAAAAAGAAAATAATATTTTTTTTTTTATTTATAGGGTATAGGGAAATTAAGTTATATTTTTGAAGTTACTTTTGCAATTGGATATGCGGTTAGGACACACCTTTTCAAAATAGAACCTCCGCCACGGTGCCAAGGTTGCAACGCACAATTCATTGTTCTCATTGTGGGTCTCGGAATGTATTTGTAAGCCTGTTGTGGTCTTCAAGGTACGAGCTATTGGGCGAAACAAAAAAAAGGTTGCAACTACAGAATTTTAAAAAGAAATAAACCTACGGCAAGCGGAACACAAAAATGGGGTCCTCCTATGAACTTGTCTTTTGTGGGTACGCAAGAAACTCCTTTTAACTGTGGTCTCACATATATTACATTTAATATAGCATTCTTCGTGCTTGCTTTTCATATAATCTGAGAGCGTATACTTGCTGCTGAACCGATGAAAGCATGTCATACAGCAAAAAGGAATATTCACTAGGAAGAAAATTGTTACGACAATCATACCGATATGTATTGTATCTAAACCGTTACCATGTTCACCGTGCTCTCTTAGATCTTCTAGATTACCAAATTCTGTGTTACACAGATTACACTTGAACGTACTGTCAAGCTCGCGTCGAGCTGTTTCTTCCTCTTCATGTAGTTCTTCTAATCGCTCTTCGTTCACAGTGTTTTCCTCCGATGCACCATGTTCATTTGCTAGGCTCTCATCTTCCTCTTTTATGTCGATGTCACCGAAGTTAAGAGATTCCACTTCTAACTGAAAGAAAAAAAATTGCAACACGAATAAATAAAAAAAAAATTCATACACTTTCCTCCTCATAGGCCATTTGGCTATCTGGACTACGGAAATCATCCATTGGCAGTTGCTCCACAGCAACCTTGCTTATCTCCAAAATAATACACTGTGTCTTGTTTGAACACTTGGCTTTGGTGAATGCTTTCAGACATTTCTCTACTGCTTCGGTAATCACAGCGACAGGATTAATTTCGACTGGTTCTAGTTCGAAGACAGAAACAACGTCCTTCGAGAATTTGAAGAAGGATTTTCAGCTTTTGTGTGTAAGTTTCGATCGGATAGCTTTGGTAATCACAGCGACAGGATTAATTTCGACTGGTTCTAGTTCGAAGACAGAAACAACGTCCTTCGAGAATTTGAAGAAGGATTTTCAGCTTTTGTTTGTTTCGATCGGATAGCGTACCTCTTCTTGAAGGGCATTCAATTCCTCCTGATGAAGATAGAATTTTATTATATTTATTGAAAAACATACTAAAGGAAATACCTTTTTTGTAGACAAGAGCTTCAATGTATTGAGTATTTTCATCAGTTTTTATGCTTCCGTTTCTACTTCTTCTTTTCTTCATTTATCAAAACTTTGGAATAAAAGATAATCACAAAGTTCTGTCAAATGAAAATTAAATTCACCATTAAACTCACCACACAATCTGTCATATTTGACAACCAGAGAAGACTTCACTTTTATTGATTCACACGTATTCACCGATAGGAAATTTTGAGAGAGGATTCCGCTCTCATTTTTGAGGGGCTCAGCGGACGGGGGTAGTGAGAGTTGGCTGTCTAATATAGGTAGTCTGTACTCATGGGTTTGGTAAGGGCGAGGAGGCAGAGGATGATTTCTGCTGGGTAACTTTAAAAGAGCTTATATGATTGGCGCAAAGCTGGATTTTAGTGCGAGAGGCTGATAGATACGACGAGTGGATTGGTGGACGGTAAATGCGGAATGGGTTACAAGGCATTAAGTTGGAGAATTAGAAGTCAGTTTGGTTATGGATTTTGAGAAGAGTAGTCTTCGGACAGTTTTTGTTCATGGCGTGAGCCGATAATTATTTTTAATTGGCGTGGACCAAAAACAAAACTAGTTTTAGTTTCCGTGGCGTGTGCCGATAATAAAAAGTATAATTTTAATCCTGTGGCGTGTGCCAACGTTACAGTTTTACTTTTGTGGCGTGTGCCAAACAAATAAATAATTTAAATTTCCGTGGCGTGTGCCAAACAAAAATAATTTTAGTTTCCGTGGCGTGTGCCGATAATAAAAAGTATAATTTTAATCCTGTGGCGTGTGCCAACTTTACAGTTATACTTCTGTGGCGTGTGCCAAACAAATAAATAATTTAAATTTCCGTGTGGCGTGTGCCAAACAAAAATAATTTTGGTTTCCGTGGCGTGTGCCAAACAAACAAATAAATAATTTAAATTTCCGTGGCGTGTGCTGATTTTACCTTTTTACTTCTGTGGCGTGTGCCAAACAAATAAATAATTTAAATTTCCGTGGCGTGTGCCCCAAACTACAAAAAAAAAAAAAAAGGAACAACCAGTTTTAAGTAATTTAAACCACTACCATCAATTTTCGTGCCGATAACAGTGAACAGTTCAGTTGAGTCCCCGAACAGAACAGTTATTTTGGTCCTCGGACGATTTAGCATGGCGCGTGCCGTTAAATAGTGGTAAACCTGTGGCGAGTGCCGAACTTTAAGATTTTAGTTTTTGTGGCGGTGCCGATCCTTCTAATTATAATTCTGTGGCGTGTGCTAGTGTACCCGAGAAAACCCCTTAGATGGCAATTAAAACCAAAGAAAAAACATAGGGGCGGGCTACAGTCCGCTTGGGCGAACTGTTGGATACCCTATTCTTATTCCTATATCTCATAAGTGGGCGTGACAAAAATTTAAAGGATTTTATCGAAAAAACTAAGCTTTTGTAAATAAAAACGCTCTCTAGCTCAAACTTTGGTTTTTCAATAAAATTGTTTTATTTAATTGTGGGCGTGTCAGTAGGCGGATTTAAAAAAAATTTAAGTATGAGCATAAAGGGCACCTAGAGAGTATATACTATAAATTTCAGCTCCCTAGCTCAAACTTTGGACTTTCAAAAATAAAAAAAAATAATTGTGGGCGTGTCAGTAGGCGGATTTTGAAAATATTTACACATGAGCATAAAGGGCCCCTAGAGAGTATATATTAAAAATTTCAGCTCCCTAGCTCAAATTTTGGTTTTTCAAAAAAAATATTTTATTTAATTGTGGGCGTGTCAGTGGGCGGATTTTGAAAATTTTATGTCCCAAGCAGTTTTATGGGCCAAATATCATATATAAAAAATTTCAGCTTTCTAGCTCAAAATTCAATTTTTCCCAAAATTTGTTTTATTTAATTGTGGGCGTGTCAGTGGGCGGATTTTGAAAATTTTATGTCCCAATCAGTTTTATGGGCCATAGATCATATATAAAAAATTTCAGCTCTCTAGCTCAAAATTCGATTTTTTCCAAAGTTTTGTTTTTTTGAGTTTGTGGGCGTGTCTGTGGGCGGATTTCAAAAATTCTTAAACTTGATTATTTCGGGACCCTAGAGAGTATATGGTTAAGATTTCAGCTCTCTAGGTCCAGTTTAAAGGCCTAATTTTTGCCGACGGACGGACGGACGGACGGACATGGCTAGATCGACATTACTATCGATGCTGATCATAAATATAGTAACTTTTAGGGGTCTACGGGCAATATTAAGGTATGTTACAAACTATGCGTCAAAATTAATATACCCCTAGAATAGGGTATAAAAAGAGGCGAAAAGTGTGCCCACCCTTAAACCGTTAATGATCTGATTGTGTGAAACAGGCACCGTAATCCTCGTAAAAATAAGAACGGTATGTGTAAAAGTTTTAGTCGGTCATGTTTACCGCTATTACCCAGCCGTGGTGACACCAGAAGCTAGCTTCACCACTCATACGATTTCGTTTGTCACGTTAATACGCGTGCCAAGCGCAAGGTGTTCCAAAGGAGCCCTCGACGTCGGTCAACGTCCACGGACTTGCCGAGCATTACCATACACTACATATATATATATAAAAAAAAAAAATATAGAAAAAAAAATTTAATTTAAAGAAAAAAAAAGAGAAATTTATTGTGCTGAAAACCCAAGACTCGAAGTGTCGTGACTGAAAAAAAAAACTATCGTATATAACACTCCTTGCCTCGGCATATCTACACCGACGATAACCAGCTCACAGACCGGCGAATTAGTTCCACTAGCTGCATTTTCTCCCGTACCCGTGTTGCGCCGTTGCGAACCCATCAGGCAGGATCTTCACTGTGGTGACCGTGAGATAGCATCTAAGTTATTATTAGTTATATTTATCTATAGGTAGAAAAATATCTAGAGGTTATTTACATTACCAATACCCCATTAACAGGGTGTACAATCTTAGGAATTATATAAACAAAACAAAAAAAAAAAAAAATTTATTTTAAGAAAAAATTAAACTTGAAGTAAACAGAAAAGAAAAAAAAAATTATTTAATTAAATAAATATGAAACAAAAAAAAACTATTATTACTGGCTTAACCATATACACTAATTTTATTGCGTTCACTCTAGAACTCAAACCGGAAGATTATTTTCCTAAACTTCTATGCAGGCATTTTCGTTTCGTGTTATGAGAATATTATCTTGCTGCAACTGCATATGTTAATAGTTAGAAATAGGATGGGGAATGGAAAAGCACCCCTTGACCACTTCCGATTTGGCATTCTTTTAGAAGATTTAACTTTTACTTACAGATACCCTTCCCGTGGATAGATCTATCAACAGTGAAGCAGAGGTTGGTATGGTACCATCTTAATGTCCCTTTTAGAATTTTTGAGGCGAATTGTAGCGCCTATAATGGTCAAGAGGTTGGTTTCTGACGGCCGCTTCGACTTCTTTGTATATCGTTATCGAATATATTACTTTTTTTGGAGTACTTATCTTCTGTTTATTATTATCAAATAGTTTAGAGTACGTCTCGCATTATGTTATTTTAATGAATAAAGTGTAATTTGGTAAACTAATTTCTTGTGTGGTCTTGTTAATTTAATCGGGATGGTCAAGCATACGTTAATCTTGATTGTCAAAGGATAGGAGGGCAATGGAAGAGGATTCACTAACATCTGAATCCCAGGACATGGACCCAGTCAGTTTTCCCTCGGTTGTATTTTTCTTTCTCTTTCAGACCAATTTTCTTTCAGATTCCTTTCCTTAAAACAAGCACGTTATGATATTGTTGTACCATAAATACGATTCATTTATGAACCCTGCCCGGACTGAAGCACAGCCGAAGAATTTACAACGTGCGCATCGTGATTCAGGGGAAGGACCAACAGCCTACATCCCGCCATAAACGAGAGACGACAGGTGGAAACATGTTACACATCAAACTCTTTGGTGAGTGCAGTCTTCAGTTCGCTATAGCTAAGGGCGACAGTTGATGAGAGAAATACTCTCGCGGTCCCAACAAGCGAACGGCGCAGGCTCAGCAGCTTAAAGCGATCGTCTGCCTTGATCATGGCCATAACCTCCTCAAAGTCACAGAGGAAGTGCTGCACAGAATGGCCTAGGTCGTCCCCCGTGAATTTCGGCAGCTTCCCCTCCAGTTCACGGATTTGTTTCCGAAGTTTCAGGATCTGGAGGTTGCTAAGTTCCTCGTCTAGAGCGGCACCTTGCAACTCGTCAACATTTACGGCGTTTTCAGCACCATCGTCGTAGTCGGCACTATCGGCATTGTGGGCATCAGGAACAGCATCAGCGGCAACGTCTATCTCCAACTCATCGTCAGCTTCCCTCCTAGTTCGTCGTGTCGCACGTGACATTTTTCTCGAAAGAGGAAATTAGACGTTATTTTCTTTGTTTGTGGCAGAAATTATTTTAGCAAACATTGGCCAGTTTTGTTCTGACCCCACATCTAAGTTTTAAACCTAGAATTTGTCGCAAAGCAATACCGATGACTCTGGATAATTTTCCTTATCTTTATTTTTCGTCTTCTGCGTACACTCGTCGCTGTCGGTTTTTACAATTCAAGTGACAGAAAAAAGTGGGATTCTCCCTGAAGTTGGTTGCAGTGAGTGTAGCAGTTCTTCTTAAACTTAAACTGGTTACAATTTATAGAACGCAGATGGCGTTCGTCAAAGGAATGTGTTCAGTGACAAATAAAAAAATGAATGAAAGCACAATGCTTACAACTCGGCCAACCTGACATTTGGTCGACCACGAGCAAAACAAATAAATTTACAATAATAATTAAACAAAGTTATTGATTACAACTTAAACCTACATCTGGAGTGTTACTTCGGTGCTCAACAATTACAGCCTCGTCAATAGGTCTATGAAGCCACTTCCGCATTCTTTTTGTTTCAACAATCCCATCGTAAGGCAGCTGAGTCAAGTGGCAATTTTCGACGTCGCGTAACACATATCGATCATTTCCTAGAACTTTATGTACAACATAAGGTCCACGGAATTTCGGCAAAAACTTTTTATTTGTCCCCTCGGTAGTATCAACGTTTGCCATAACCACCAAGTCGCCAACCCCATAATCGTTAGACTTCTTACCGTGCCTGAGGAAATAACTCAAATTATACTCCTACGACCTATCAATTTCTTTTGAAGCTTCTGCCCTAACTTGCAGGAGATCTCGAGGATTGTCTAAACTCAATTTATCGGCTAGATGCTCTGTAATTTCGTCTATTACTTCCCCTCGCTGCTCTACGCCGAACAGCAACATACTAGGAGAATTTTTCGTCGCCTTGTGGATAGAATTATTAACGGCAAACTCTACCTGAAGTAGCTTAGATGACCAATCGGCATGATTAACAGGTTCACATAATTTTCCCAGCATAGCTTTAATCACTCCGTTGACTCGCTCCACTTGTCCATTCGCCTGGGGAGAAGCCACTGCTACTTTAACATGCCCTATGTTCCGATTCAGCAAAAAGTCCTCAAATTCGGTAGATGTGAAACAAGTACCCCTGTCGGTAATAACTCTTCTAGGCCGGCTATAATATTGAAAGTATTTTCCCAGTGCCGCCACCACTTCTTTCGTACTTGTGGATTTCGTCGGGTACAACTTAACAAATTTCGTAAAAGCGTCTACTATGACCAAAATATGCTTCCTTTTTGAATTTATCGACGGCAGCGGACCGAAATGGTCCAAGTGAATAATATCAAATGGTACTGGCTTCTTGGGGATATTAAACAGATTCCTTTCATTGGAACGAACAGGGGCGGCGTACATGAGGCACCTGAGGCAATTTTGAATGAACCTCTCGACCTTTCTTCGCATACTTGGGAACCAATAAAAACTGGCAATTTTATCGTAAGACTTATCAACTGCCTGATGTCCGTATTTTTCGTGAATTAACCGGATGACATTATCCTCCATTTCATTCGGGACATATAGGACTTTACGGCCGTCGTTCCTTACTTTGAACACAAGCCCATCCGTCAGTTCAAAATTTTCAATCTCTTCAACCTCCATACGATCCCGCAAAGCCTTAACTACATCGTCCCGTCCTTGGGCGACCTGGATTTGAAAATCAACGTCGTCTACATCCCAAACGGAAGCAATCCGACATCGGCTCAGAGCATCTACGTGCCCCATGGAGGCACCACTACGATGCTGAATCTTATAATTGTAATTTTCAATCTCTAAAGCCCAACGGGCAATCCGTGGATTAACTTGCTTCTTTTCTAACGTCATTGTCAAAGAGCTACAGTCGGTTATAATCTTGAAAGGTATCCCTTCTAAATAAACGCGGAAACGTCTTAATGCATAAATGATAGCGAGCGTCTCAAGCTCAAAACTGTGATACCTAGATTCGGCATCAGAGGCAGTTTTCGAAAAATATGGTATCGGATGGAGCTTCCCGTCGTTTTGCCTTTGCAGCAGGACAGTTCCAAGCCCGACTGAGCTGGCGTCGCAGTGTAATTCTGTCTCTTTCGCACGATTGTAAATAGCCAGCACAGGGGCCTCAACCAGTCTCAATTTAAGTTCTATAAATGCATTACGGCATTGTTCGTCAAAGCCAAAATCGGCATTTCTTTTTAATAAATTTTGCAACGGCTTTGCAATTCGGGAAAACGAGGGCACAAATCGCCTAAAGTATGAAAACAACCCGAGACACGAGTGCAGTTGCTTCTGGTTCATCGGGACTGGATATCTTTTTATAGCGGCAATATGAGATTCACTCGGGGCAATCCCCCGCGGCGTAACGGCATATCCTAGGTACTCTAACTCTGTATAGCAAAACTTATACTTGTCAAGATTTAACTTAAGGTTTCGTTGCGTAACTCGTCTCAGCATAGTTCGTAATAAAAGCAAGTGTTCATCAAAATCGGCAGTAGCAATCAATATGTCGTCCATATAGGCGACTATTTTACCTGAATCGATTAGGTCACGGAAAATAACACTAATGAACCGCTGGAATACAGCCGGTGCATTCTTTAATCCAAATGGCATTCTTAAATACTCTCACATCCCATTAGGGGTCACAAACGCAGTGAGAGGTATGGATTCCTCAGAAACTCTAACTTGGTGAAATCCGCTCTTCAAGTCTAGCAGTGAAAAGTATTTCTTTCCCTCAAGGTATTCTATACAATCCTCAATAAGCGGCAAAGGCTGGTTATCTCGGACAGTCTTTTTATTCAGGCCTCGATAGTCGACACACATTCGGGTCTCTCCATTTTTCTTTTTTACCAACACGATAGCGGAAGCATAAGGAGAGCTACTTGGCCTAACTATTCCGTGTTTTTCTAACTGATCAACAGTGAAACGGGATATCGTCTACTAAATGAATTTTCATTTCATAATCTAACGGGATCTTCACGTTTTTCGGCAAAATATAAGAATCTATAATCAAATCATTTAGTCTGGCATGGCAAGATTTATCTAACTTAAGATCAATATTCAGCTCAATTTTATTAGTGGCAATATCAATATTAAATATATCCGGCAACGAATTAGATTAATTATTAACCCAAGTTGACCCAGCTTCCACGGCGGATTTCGTCATTTTACGTACATTACTAGCGGCAAGTAAATGGTCATTTTTCAAAAGGCTGTATCTATTGAGAACCGTATAGGATTCTTCTGGCAGGGCACAAAATTCACTGTTTCTATTTAGGGCAAGCAATTTTTCTTTGCGATATTTCAACTTTACTCTAGTTAAATGAATGTTAAAAGCTTTTAAGAAGTTTCGTCCCAAAATTAAACGGCATTAACATAGCCTCGTCAGGCAAAACAACAATTCGAATTAAATTTTCTTTATTGTCAAACTTTACAGGGCTCTATATAATTTCGCCTAAAACTTTTATAATATGTCCGCCTATCCCGCGATATGACAATTCGGCTTTCTTCGGCACGCTCGGCAAATTAATCGGCACGCACGACGTTTTCATAAAGCTAATCGGACTGCCCGTATCAAAAAGAGAAAGAAAGTCTGTGAATTCAGCGCCCCCTAGGAGACCAGTACTAAAAGTAACACTCACCCAATTTACGGCACCAATTACGTCTTGCTCATCTTCGTCAGCGTCATCTGGTGTATGTACGGCAGCAGCAGCAACTAGTTTCTCGGCGTTAACGGCAGCAGCTCTAGACAGCAACTTCTTGGGGTTCGGGCACGACCGGTGGTCATGTCCCATTTTCCAGCACCGAAAGCAGGACCCGTCCGGGCGCAGCGGATGTGGGCAATGCGGCTTGATATGGCCCATTTGTGAACAGTTAAAGCACAACGGTTCCTTCTTTTCGGCATTCACCTATGGTGTAGCGGCATGCTTCATCGTAACGGCAAGTTTTCCGGCAACGGCATTGTGGTTGCGACTTACAGCGCTCTGGCAAAGGTATCGTTGTTGGTACCGGTTTATAAGGCGCTTTAGCTCCTCGATGGTACGAGCTCCCAGCAGCAAATTAACATTCGGCACTTCTCTCATTCCGTCGACGATGAAATCTATCGTCTCGAGCTCGCTAATGTCGGAACGCTTGGCAACTGCTTGCATGGTGAGGATATAGCAGTGTAATGATTCCTCCTGCTTCTTCCATCGTCGGCTGCTCAGCATTCCGTATACATCTTGGCGAGAAGCGGCAACATCAAACTCTTTGGTGAGTGCAGTCTTCAGTTCGCTATAGCTAAGGGCGACAGTTGATGAGAGAAATACTCTCGCGGTCCCAACAAGCGAACGGCGCAGGCTCAGCAGCTTAAAGCGATCGTCTGCCTTTTTTTTTTTTTTATAATTTTGCTTACGCTAAAGGGATTTTTTTCTGTTGTTACAGTACCCTTATAATGCTAGGAACACAGTGTAAGCTACTTGGTATTAGAAAGAATAGAGAGATAGGAAAGAAGTGTTTGGGTGCAGTTGTAGGGTTTTTCTCCACGGGTGGTGTCTAAGTTACTTAGGGAGAAACGATTTGATGTATTCGGTATAAAGTAATGGACTTAGCCGGGATTCGAACGCACGACCTTCCATTCCGTAAGCGAATACACTACTACTGCACCATTGCCACCCGCATTGATCATGGCCATAACCTCCTCAAAGTCACAGAGGAAGTGCTGCACAGAATGGCCTAGGTCGTCCCCGGGAATTTCGGCAGCTCATGTTCGATGTCATCAAAATCCGTCCGGCATTGGCTGGTTGACGGCACGTTCCCCTCCAGTTCACGGATTTGTTTCCGAAGTTTCAGGATCTGGAGGTTGCTAAGTTCCTCGTCTAGAGCGGCACCTTGCAACTCGTCAACATTTACGGCGTTTTCAGCACCATCGTCGTAGTCGGCACTATCGGCATTGTGGGCATCAGGAACAGCATCAGCGGCAACGTCTATCTCCAACTCATCGTCAGCTTCCCTCCTAGTTCGTCGTGTCGCACGTGACATTTTTCTCGAAAGAGGAAATTAGACGTTATTTTCTTTGTTTGTGGCAGAAATTTTTTTTCCAAACATTAGCCAGTTTTGTTCTGACCCCACATCTAAGTTTTAAACCTAGAATTTGTCGCAAAGCAATACCGATGACTCTGGATAATTTTCCTTATCTTTATTTTTCGTCTTATGCGTACACTCGTCGCTGTCGGTTTTTACAATTCAAGTGACAGAAAAAAGTGGGATTCTCCCTGAAGTTGGTTGCAGTGAGTGTAGCAGTTCTTCTTAAACTTAAACTGGTTACAATTTATAGAACGCAGATGGCGTTCGTCAAAGGAATGTGTTCAGTGACAAATAAAATAATGAATGAAAGCACAATGCTTACATACCTTTTCTTTGTTACATTCAATTTATCTACTGTAATGTGAACATAGCTTAAGTAATGTAATGTGAATATAGCTTAAGGAGGGACACTAACACTAGTACCAAAATGTCAAGTTAATATTAAGATAGCTGTAAGATGTTAGATATGTAGGCAGTTGAGCTGCAGCCACCAATTGAGGAGGAAGTTAAAACCTAAGTGATTTAATTAATAATAAAGTGCCTCATTAAACATTTGTAGTTTAATTATTCCACACAGGCCACAGAACTGATACATGGTGTCAGAAGTAAAAATTTAAAAAAAAAACAGATAAAACGATTTAAAGTGAAATAACTAATATAAAAAAAAGAAGTGTAGCAACAGATAAATAGTAAGAGAAAATGGCGTCAAATGATCGACTACCAGCAGAATTAGACTGTTTTAATTTGCCAAAGGAGTGGCCGGAATGGAAGCAAGCATTTATGATGTACATGGTAGCAAACGGGAAAACTAATGAACCGCACCAACAGCAAATCGCCACATTTTTATGGTTAGTTGGACGCAAGGCAGCGGAAATTTACAATTCATTATTTCCGAACAATGGCTCACCTAACAGCATTTTCGGTATGGATGAACCTGTAGACGCCGATGTATTTCAAGAGGCGTCAGCCAATCAAAACGAAGAAGAGGGACAACAACAGCAACCACAACAGCGAACTTTGGAAGTTGTGTTGCGCGCGTTCGATAATTACTGCACACCAAGGAGAAACGTGACAATGGAATCCTTCAAGTTCAATACTATTGGGCAAAAGGAAAAACAATTATTTGCAGACTTTGAAACTGAACTGCGAACACAAATTCGCTACTGTGAGTTCCACTGCGTGTGCGGTTTATCCTATGATAATCGCATGCTGCGTGATCGCATCATCCTTGGAGTGTACGATAAAAAACTACAACTGAAACTGCTGGATGGTCGGGACGATCCCTTGGCGCGTGTCATCGATACATGCAAGGTGCATGAAGCAGCTAATGCTAACAGAGTGTTTCTGGATCGTGGTGTTAAAAGCAACATCGTTAATGTATTGAAGGAAGAACAACATGGAATCGATAGGACAATCAACGCTGTGGGAAACATGTGTTACAACTGTGGGTTTACACCATTTTCTACAAGGCATATTCGTTATTGCAAGGCGAATAGTGTCATATGCAGCAACTGCGAAAGGAAAGGTCATTTCGAGCGTTTTTGCAAACAAAAAGGGAAGAAAAATATAAACAACAAAGCAATGGGGAATCAAGCAGCTGGATATAACACAAATGGAAATCAACAGAAGCAGGGCAACAACAACAACAAAGGAAACCAAACACATTCACTCAACTGGAGTGATTATTCAGGTAAATCAAAGATAGATAGAGCCCATGGTGATGGTACTATTAGTTCATTAACTGGGTATCGTATTTTTAGGGTAAATTCAGAAAAAACAGATAGGATAACGAAATGGTTTAAAACGTTTCAAATCAATGACGTACCAATAGACTTTAAGATTGACACGGGATCAGATGTTAACTGTATCCCAGTTAAATTCGCTAAACAATTTAAAATAAAAATTAAAAAAAATAAAAACAATTTCAATATCATTGATTATAGCTCCAACAGTGTTAAGATTTTTGGTACAGTCACATTAAATTGTATAGACATGAACAGTAGAGTTGAACGATCTGCTGAATTTGTGGTAGTGGCGAACAATTTTGAGCCATTGTTGGGTCTGCCAACGTGTATTAGATTTGGATTGGTTGGTCGACTGGATATACAGTCTGTGGTGTGCTTGCCAGGGTGCAAGGAGGAACTCATTGGGCAAAATAATGACTTGTTTACGGGTGTTGGTAAGTTTCCGGGCACGTGCTCAATTCAATTAAAAGATGGTGCGATTCCTTCACTGCACTACAAGAAACGAGTGCCGTTTCACATAATTGATCGCCTGAAATTGGAACTCGAAGCAATGGTGAAAGAAAAAATTATTTCTCCAGTTGATTATCGAACTGATTGGGTTAACAATCTTCAGATTGTTGAAAAAGCAAATGGTAAATTGCGTATTTGTCTGGATCCTAAGCCACTGAATGCATGCATATAACGAGAACATTTCCTCATTCCAACCAATGATGATGTGACCAGTCGTCTGGCTAACAAGCGTGTATTTAGTGTACTTGATCTCAGTAATGGATTCTGGCACATGGAATTAGATGGCAAAAGTGCAGATTTAACGACATTCATGACGCCATTTGGGCGTTTTAGATTTAATCGTGTGCCATTTGGTATAAATTGTGCACCAGAAATGTTTCAAAGGAAGATGGTGCAAATATTTGGCGATATAACTGGTGTCATAATTTACTTTGACGATATAGCTATTGAAGCTGCAAACGAAGTCGAGCATGATAAAATTCTAACGCTTGTGCTCCAGCGTGCACGAAATCACAACATTAGATTCAATGCTGATAAAATTCAATATCGCCAAGAACAAATTAGATTTATGGGCCACATAATATCAAATGGGTTAATTAAACCAGATCTTAAGTACATTCGTGCGATCTGTGATATGCCTAAACCAACCAACAAAGCAGATGTCATGCGATTATTGGGTCTCTTTAAGTATTTAGGCAAATTCATACCAAATCTGTCACAGCAAACTGCTGAAATGAGAAGTTTAACGCAAAAAAATGCTGACTGGCAATGGAATACAAAACATCAAAGCGAACTCGACAATTTACTTAAAGTGATAACAACTGAGCCAGTGTTATCGATATATAATCCGAGTGAACCGGTGATTGTGCAAACTGATGCATCAAAAAACGGGCTGGGCTGTGTTTTACTGCAGAATGGACACCCGGTGGCATATGCGTCGCGCACACTTAGCAAAAGTGAACAAAAATGGGCTCAAATTGAGAAAGAATTGCTAGCTATTGTGTTTGCGTGCGAATGGTTCCACTACTTTCTATACGCACGTGAGTTTGTGATGCAAAGCGATCACACACCACTTGAATCACTTATCAAGCGAGATATTGATGACGTTACACCAAGACTACAGCGTATGTTCATGCAGTTGCTTAAGTACCCAAAACTAAGAATAGTCTATATACCAGGAAAAGACATGTTAGTAGCTGATTGCTTATCTCGTGCACAACTACCTGAAGAATGTGAGGATGTCGAAACTGTGGGTATCATTCATGCCGTGACACATAATGCGTGCTTGTCAGAAGACAATTATCGAACAAGCAAGTTACAAGCATGCAACTGGCGCCATCACAGCTATTTTTCGGTCGTCTAATCAAAACAAAGCTACCGGTACCTGAAAAATTACTATGCCGAAGCGAACATATAGAAGAGATCGTTCAACAAAAGATTAATAAGAAAAAAGAAAAGCAAAAATATTATTATGATCGAAGTGCCAAATCTCTGCCAAAATTAAGTATCAATGATAGGGTTATATTTAGGAAAAATGGAAGAGAATGGCATTATGGTAAGATCGTAGGAATTGTAAATGAACGATCATATATTTTAGTTGATAACTTTGGAAATCATTTTAGAAGAAATCGCAGATTTATAGCAAAATCAAATAATAATAACATTAATCCTAGTGAATTGTTGTATGAGGAAAACATTAAAAGCTATAACAGTGATTTGGGCAATCGATTTAAAGAAATCGATATTGTATTACCGACAGACAATAAGACTATAATGATTGAAAATGATAGCTTGGAGATCGGGAAAGAAGTCGATCCATCAATGAATTCATCGTCATCGACAATTGATGATATCATTGATCGTGAAAGCTCTAACCGTGAAATTGGCTCAAGTACAGAAAATGATCCAAATGCGGAAGTTGTCAATTTGAAACCTAATAACCAATATACCACAAGAACTGGACGCGTAAATGCTCCAGCGGTACGCTATGGTTCTTGGGTTTCTAAATAATTAAAAAAAAAAAATAGAAAGCGTGTAATGTGAACATAGCTTAAGTAATGTAATGTGAATATAGCTTAAGGAGGGACACTAACACTAGTACCAAAATGTCAAGTTAATATTAAGATAGCTGTAAGATGTTAGATATGTAGGCAGTTGAGCTGCAGCCACCAATTGAGGAGGAAGTTAAAACCTAAGTGATTTAATTAATAATAAAGTGCCTCATTAAACATTTGTAGTTTAATTATTCCACACAGGCCACAGAACTGATACATCTACCTTTAATAAAAAACTTACTTACCTTTAAAACTTAAATTAATCTACAATACTTACTGTTGGCTTATAATTAATTTAATACTTGGATGCCTTTGACATAAAATACTATTAATTACGTAAATACAATAAGACTATCTATAATAAGCTCAGCTTATATAGATTGGTATTGCCCTTAACGATCTACAATATATATATATATACACCCCAGAATCCTAACGGAGTGAAGGGCGTTCCTCCGAGTCGTACGAACTATTTGTTCATTGGTAATTTAGGGACAAATTTCGCATAAGTTCTCGTTTCAGATCCACCTCACCCGAAGATAGATCTATCATCGTTGGAGTTGGTAACGGCAGTAGCCGAGTTTAACTAACGGGTAAATTACTATATCTAGGGTATATATATATATCAAACCATTGATCTAAATCCCCTTAAGGGAATAAAAGAATTAAAATGAATCAAAAAGGAGCAGCTATATTAAGCTAATTAAAGTGTTGCCTATGACCCAAAAAGGAAGTGTATTAATTTTTTTCATTAGAATTTTTGTCTTAATAATATGATAGAATAAATTCATTTATAGTGGTAACTTAAACAAATAATGGTGTGGTGTTCTCATTGGTTAGTGGGACGACCCATATAAGAATGGAATGTGGTCGTCAAAGGTTGGGAGGGCAAGGGATTCGACCATCTGAATCCCCAGCAAGCGCGTGTGGTTGGACACGTCAGGACACAGGTCGCATACGACACATTACAAGTGCGGCCAAGAACAGCATAAACTAGACATGGCAGTGCTTCATATCAAAAAGAAACATCTGTCTAGGAGCAAAGTGGAAATTGTTTCATGCAGTTTGCAGAGCAATCTAAAATTATGGTGCACAGGTCTGGGGTTTCGGTATGTTTCAAGAAGTAGATAAACTTCAACGCTATTTTTTGAAACGAATTTTAGAACTGCCCGCATTCACTCCAAACTACGCATTGTCATTAGAGACGGGAGCAGAAGACGGACACTATTATACTCTTGATCTTCACCTCCGATATATAACAAAAGAAATGTTCGAGTACATTGAAAGAAGACTACCAAATCACCTTACAAAAATGATCTTGAGAAAGACACTGTTCTGGGTAAGAGAGGTAAACCATCTTGGACATAGGTTCGGGCTGCATTGGGATGATGGCGAAACTTCTCAAAGTGAATGGATCCAAAAAAAACTTTAACTTTGATCTAATGGGGATGCTGAAATTAGAAATCCATCAACAAAATATAAGAAGAGCATCGAAAAGCAGTACACGAGTATATAAACATCTACATTATTCAAGAGGACCAATCTACATCACCGACGGGTTCGAACTTAGCAAGATCACTTGGATTTTTAAGGCAAGATGTGACCTAATTAATCTAAACGGGAAAAGGTTTGGACAGAACGAAACTTCATTATGTACTGTATGCAACTTGAGGGAAGAAGAGAACGTCCATCACTTTTTAGGCAGATGTCCAGGTCTAAGAGAATTCCATTTAACAGTCTTTGGGAGAACCAGCTTAACATACGATGAAGTTATCCGTATACTAAATGGAGAGAACTGCCACGATTTCGATAACCTGAACAATTACATCACTGTAACCTTACCATACAGAAATGAACTAGTGAGAGAATTCAACCAATAAAAGTTTTCTTAAAAATTCAGCAATTCTATTAAATTGTTAAAATTAACTTAAATTAAACTACTCGACAGACGACTTTTATCATTGTCGTAAGTTTTGTATTTTGAACATAATGATTGAATTCAAAATTAGATTTAAGAAATTTTCCTACTACTATACCGAGTGCAAAGAGTATACAAAAAATGCAATGATTAAAACAAAAAGATACAATACCCCAGGTGGCAGCCCAGTTCTACTGGAAAATCCAACCTCTTCGGAGGCAGGCTCTACGGATTCTGGGGAGAGCCATTTATGCAATCATCCGACCCTTTTAAAAATAGTAAAATGGTACCTAGATCACCACCAACGGGATCTGTGCCAAAAGCAAAAATCAAACCTACGACGTCAAAAGATTTTGGACGCCTTTCGCGGGACTCAACGAAATGTAAAAGCTTCGAAGACGAAAACAAGGAACTCCGCACTAAGCTTAATCACATTGAACAGCTCTATCAAGAGCTAAAAAAAAGAGCTAGATCAAAATAAGGTATTCCTTCCACCTCTAATTAACGTTGCCCGAGTTTCAGACTGCAGCAAGCTAAGTAGCCTTCTTAAGGAAATAGCAAAGCCCACATTCAAAGTAACATCTCTGAATAATAATGTGTGGAAAATAAATGTAAGCGATCCTGAGAGCTATAGCGCAGTTTTTCAAAAACTCAATACTGAGAAGGTATCTACAATGGTACACTTATGAAAACAAGTCTGAAGGGCCACACCGAATTGTAACCAGAACTCCACTCTTCTTGCCGAAAAGAAGATGTTTTGCAAGATCTTAAAACTAAAGGTTTCAAAATTATCGACGCAGTTAATATACTTAAAACATTGGGACGGGCTACAGTCAGCTTGGGCGAACTGTTGGATACCCTATTCTTATTCCTATCCCTCATAAGTTAAGAACGCTGTACATATTTTGTTATATAACTGTTCAATGCCAATCATATTCATTAATGCGCAATTGCATTTTTGTTATTATTTTTGATATCTTATCTTAAGTTGCGACGAGTGTGGGAATCTAAATTTCTAGTCCATGTTTCGTGCTGAAACATGAGTTGCGCGAGCCTACGAAAAAGTTTTCATTCCCACGAACAGGGGATGTGCAATCATGCATGTTTGCCTAATAATCGCGAAAGATATGAATTGGATTCCCACGCTCAGCGAAACCATAGGCCACGGGCCATTTTTTGTTTGTTAGAAATTAAGTGATTTGCATTTTGGCTGTACGGGCGAACGGTTCCTTAACCGCAATAAAGTTTTATAAATCTACAAAATTAAAATTAACATTGGCGACCGTGACAGGACCTTAACTAAAGTTTAGTTAGGCCTGAATGAATTTTGATTAATTTTGTTTGATTGTGTTCTTTTTTCTTATGTTTGTTGTTTTATTTTCTGTGATTTAACGCCATTCGCACGCAATAATATGGCAAGCTCCGCGGAAAAAACCTTAGAGCACTACGCAACTCAACAGGAAGTATTAGGAGAACAGATCTGTCGAATGAGCCGCAATTATTCAAAGGATGCTGATAAAAGAAAGACTCTTCTCTACCTGGTTGAGCGTCGTGATAGTTTGGATCGATACTGGGAAAAGTTCGACGAAGCGGACAATAGAATCCGCGAAGGCTTCGCCGACCAGTTGGATCATCCTTACTTTAAGGAGGATTATTTTAAATCAGTGCGCGAAGTGGCCGAGCGATTGCGGAGCGATATCAATCGGCGAATTGAGGTTCTTCAAGCAGAGGCAAGAACTGGCACCGAGCAAGGAAAGGGCATAGAAAGAGAGGAGATTGAGGAAGGTGGAATTTATGCAAAAATTGGCCCAAATACAGGGGCAATTCGAAAGGGTAAGATTGGACCACAGTCGGGACTGAGGACGAAGCAGCCAGAAGAGACTTTTCAAACCCGAAAAATTGCATCGGAAATACAACAGAAACAAAGGCTTGCGCTTCTAATGGAAATCCTGCGGAAGTATTTAGAAAAGTGCTCTTTGGAGGTGGCGCAAGGCCGAAGCGACGCATTCTGACGAATAAAAACAAGGTCCATTGAGCAAAATTGGGAGGAAATAAGGACTTTTTATAGGAAAACCGAGGATCACAACAATTGACGAGATTCAGCGGCATTTTGAAATGCAGGATCAGGTGGAATTGGCTCTTATGGAATTATGCGAACAACTAGAGGCTCCTCACATAACAGGGATTCCCGTAGAGCTGCCCAAATTTGATGGAAATTATCTGCACTGGCGGCAGTTCTATGACGTTTTCAATCAGTTGATACATGAGCAGCCAATACCACCAGCGCAAAAGCTTTATTTTTTGCGTGCAAATGTTACTGGAGAGGCGCACAATCTTATACAGCACTTTCAACCCACTGACAACAACTATGAAGTGGCTTGGAAAACTCTTGTCGATCGGTTCGACAATCGAAGATTATTGCTCTCGGCCCAATTAACAAGCATTCTATCTCAACCCTCGGCGGTTGCAACTGCTTCGAGTCTAAGAAGGTTGCATGACACCACAAAGGAAGGTATGCAGGGTATCACAAATCTCGGATTCGAAGTGCAAAACTGGGATCCAATCGTCGTTCACCTTATGCTACAAAAATTGGATAAGGAAAGCAGAGAATTGTTTGAGCAGTCACTGGACAATCCAAAAAGCAGCCCAACCTTGAACGAGTTCTTCAATTTCGTCGAATAAAGGTTCCAGACATTGGAGGCCATTAGCAGTCGAGATGAACGGAAGAGACCATCCGCGCACGTTGCAGCAAGCAGTGATAGCAGTATCAATTGCACTTTGTGCAATTCCGGTAAGCACCAGATTTATCATTGCTCACAATTTTTATCCCTTTCAGATGAAGATCGAGACAAGGCTGTTCGTAGGCTAAACCTTTGCCGAAACTCCCTAAAATTGGGCCATCACTCCCAATCATGTCAGTCCAGAAATTGCCAAAGATGCGAGGGCAGGCACAACACACTGCTTCATCATCAGCGGCAGCAGCACCATGAACATCCACCAACTTCAGTACAGCAGGATGATCATCAGCAGCATCAGCAGCTGCAACATCATCAGTCAGAAACCCCAGTGCAACAAAAACATGATCATTCTCATTATCATCATAAGCAGCAGCAGCAGCAGCAGCAGCATCAGCAGAAGCAGCATCATCAACCGAAGAGAACGAATTTCTATCAGCAGCAGCCGACCAACAATAGTGATAATCAGTTTTCACACACAATTCAAAGGGGTAAGCGCTATAAAAATAAGAAATTAGTAGAACAGCCATCTAGCACATCTGCACATAATGCAGCCATAGATAGTAAGATAAGCAACCGACATGTTTACCTGGCTACTGCCATTGTCAATGCCATTTCTGCTTGTGGTTCACGCATGCCTTGTCGTGCTCTTTTAGAATCTGGGTCTCAAATGAATTTCATAACTGCAAGTATGGCACATGAGTTAGGGTATAGGAAACGTCGCGTGGATCTGCCAATCAGTGGTATTGGTGGCAAGGAGTGCAAGGCTGAATTCATCACCAACGTGACTATTGAATCCAGGACGTCATCTTATAGGTCAAAAATGGAGGCAAGCATCATGCCTCGAATAAGCGAATACCAACCTACTCACGAAATAGACACATCGCTTTGGAAGTTACCGCCACAGGTGCAGCTAGCGGATCCTACGTTCTCCAAGGCTCAGCGTACTGACATGCTCTTAGGAGCAGAACTATTTTTTGATTTGCTCCTTCCAGGAGATATTAAAATCTCAAATGATCGCCTATTGCTGCGCAATTCTAAGTTGGGGTGGATTGTGGCTGGAGGCGCATCAGTCGGTGGCCCCACAGCCCACTGTTATATAGCCACAAAACCCTCACTGTCATCGTTAGATAAACTGGTGCGCAAATTCTGGGAAACAGAAGATCACGATGCGCCTGTAAACACCATGAGCAAAGAGGAACACCAGTGCAAGGCCCATTTTCAAACCAATACCAAACTGAATTCAAACGGCCAATTCGTGGTACGACTTCCTTTTAAAGAAAACCCTCGTATCGTGTTGGGAGAGTCCTTTGAACTGGCCAAAAAACGATTCCTGGCTCTGGAAGAAAGATTAGATACGCATAATAACTTGAAAGCGTCATACATTGAATTCATGCAAGAATATGAATCTCTTGGTCATATGACTCAAATTGAACCGAACAAATTATCCAACCCTTATTATGTACTTCCCCACCATTGCATAATGAAACCCAAAAGTTCAACAACAAAACTAAGGGTAGTCTTCGATGCTTCCGCCAAAAGCACATCAGGGCATTCACTCAATGACATTTTAATGGTTGGTCCAACAATCCAACCAGATTTGTTTTCGATTATAGCTAACTTTCGAATGCACAGATATGTTTTCACAGGGGATATAAGTAAAATGTACCGACAAAATTTAGTAGATCCTGGAGATAGAGCGATGCAATTGATTATATGGAGATCACATCAGGGCCAGCCGTTACAATTATTCCAACTTAACACCGTTACTTATGGTACAGCCTCGGCGTCCTATATGGCTACAGGATGCTTGGCAAGGCTTGCAGATGACAACAGAGATGAACATGAACGTGCCTCGCATGCTCTGTTTTTACGTCGACGATTGTCTTACGGGAGTATCGAAGATGCCGAGAAATTATTAACTGAAATTCGCGCACTGTTGAAACTGGGTAGCTTTGAACTAAGAAAGTTCTGCGCCAATCACCCACAAATACTAGCAAGGGTACCCGAAGAGCATAAAGAACAGCTCGTTACTTTTTATCAATCCGAAGTGGTTAAGACGTTAGGATTAATATGGGATCCTTCTTCTGATGCATTTAAATTCAGGTTTGATTTTGACGAACCCAACAAATTACCGGACTTTGTGTGCAAACGGACTGTGTTGGCCGATCTCGCCAGATTGTTTGATCCGCTAGGATTACTTGGACCCGTGATAGTACTTGGGAAGCTCTTCTTACAGGAGCTGTGGAAATCAAAGTTATCTTGGGATGACCCAATTCCCAAGGGGCAAGCCACCAAGTGGCGTGATTACTCACAGGAATTTTCCCTGCTGAAAGAGCTGAGCGTCCCACGATATGTTTCCCGCACTTGCAGCGGCATTGAACTGCACGCATTCTCGGATAGTAGTCTGAACGCCTTTGGATCCTGTGTTTATATACGATCTGTTGACGGCGAGGGAAAGGCCTACTCTCAAATGTTGTGCTCGAAATCGCGAATTGCGCCTCTTAAAGCCACTTCCATTGCGCGCCTGGAACTGCAAGGCGCTGTTCTGATGGTTGAGTTAGTGGCTAGACTGGTACATGTTTTAACCAACAAAATAAAACGTATATGCTATTACACTGATTCCACCACCGTACTTGCGCGGATAGGATCGCCCTCGTACACATGGGATATATACGTTGCGAACAGAGTTGCTAAGATTCAGGTAATCACGGATATAAAGCAATGGAGTCATATAAAGGGGAGCAATAATCCTGCTGACATTCTATCCAGAGGACTGGATCTCCAGTCGCTTCTAAAAAACCGCTGCCGGTTCGATGGGTCAGTTTTCCTTGCCAAAGACGAGTCTGCATGGGAAATATGGCCATACATTGCTCCAGAGGAAATACCAGAACGTCGCAAGAAGAGAACAGTGCTGGTCGCTTCTACTGCTGACAATGAAAATGTATTCGAGCGCGTGAATCACCGAAACTCATTCTATTCATTGCAAAAAATATTGGCATATTGCTTTCGATTTTACTATAATTGCAGAAAGCATAGGTCCTTCAGAAATAAAGGTCAATTAACTGTTGAAGAGCTTCAGCGGGGCACCTGGTTTATCTGGGTACATGTTCAAAGGAAGACATTTTCGGATGACTACCATCATTTGCAGAGGGGTTTGAGTGTGCGTAAAGGCTCCCGCATAGCATCACTGTCACCGTTTTTAGATGAAACCAGTAAATTAATCAAAGTTGGTGGACGATTAAAAAATGCATCAATTGTGGCGGACGCGAAGAATCAGATTTTACTACCAAAAAACTATATCGCAATGAAGTTGCTTCTTACCTGCCTGCATGAAAAACCCATGCACGCCGCGCCTCGAATTCTGATCGCAATTTCGAGGCAAGAATTTTGGATACTAAGTGTCGGCAGAATGGCGTGGCATATAGTTTCCAACTGCATAAAATGTTTTCGCTCAAATCCAAGGCCCATACAACAGATGATGGGCAACTTACCAAAGGAGAGAGTTAATCCCTCCCGTCCTTTCTATTATTGTGGAGTCGATCTCTGTGGCCCTGTTAAAACTCACTACAAAATCAGGGGTAAGATTCCTACAAAATCATATTTAGCGGTATTTGTATGTTTTTCTACAAAGGCAGTTCACATTGAGGTAGTAGGAGATCTGTCGGCGGAGAGCTTTATCTACGCGCTGAAGAGATTTATTGGCAGAAGAGGAGTTTCTCATAGTATCTTTTCTGACAATGGTACCAATTTTGTAGTTGCAAAAAACGAATTGATGGAATTACAAAAGGCATTCGAATCCGAAAAGAACCAGTCTGCTATCACGGCATCATGTTTGGAAAGCGGCATAAATTGGCACCATATACCCCCGCGCTCGCAACACTTTGGGGGACTTTGGGAGGCTGCAGTGAAATTCGCAAAGGTTTTGCTAATTCGTTACCTCCGTGAGGCATCACTCACTTACGAAGAATTGACGACAGTGGTAATACAACTCGCGACCTCTTATTCCCATGTCATCTGATCCAAATGACCTAGAAGCGTTAACGCCTGGGCACTTCCTGACTGGAGCGCCAAATACTACTGTGCCTGAGCCAGATATTACGGAAAGCAAATTTAGCACTCTTAAAAAATTCCGTCAAATACAGCTATTCAACAGCATTTCTGGAAGAGATGGTCATGTGAATATTTACATCTTCTACAACAAAGAATGAAATGGGACCGTAAATCACCCAATCTGCCTATTGTTGCATTGGTGCTAATCAAAGAGGCAAACATTCCGCCTTTGAAGTGGAAACTAGGGCAGGTAGAACAAGTTGTGAAGGGCAATGATGATCTGATTCGCGTAGCCATTGTCAAAAGCCATGGCGGAAGTTTCAAACGAGCGATACACAACTTGTGTCCATTGTCCATGCCCGAAGTAACTAACACAGATACTGGCTAGGAGAACTCGGGAATCGAGAACCAGGGCACTGAAGAAAGCTCCCCAGCCATAGGCATAGATAATCAAGTGAGCAACAAACGAAAAAGTGGGAGGTCACTGCTGGCAATGGCTCTAAAAGTATTGCTTTGTTGTCCGGCTTCGGCGCTGGGACAGATCGCGGATAGAGTTGGCATAACAAAATTAGATGAAGCCGTTGGGATATACGAGTACTTTGAAGATATCGGAAAAATACAAACTGCTAATAGTCATTCGAATGTTTATGTGTACTACAATCTAACAACTTACTTTTTGGAATTAAATGAAGTCAAATCCTACCTACGTAAACTAGAAGATGTTTGCACTCAAGAAATGTTGCACCAAATATATTGCAAACCTACGATCGAGACTGTACAGCATAGACTCACGGCTATAGATCACAACAACGAACTCCTTTACACTTACAACAAGGGAAGCCACGGACACGATCGAGCTCGTAGATCGCCGCTCGACATTGCGGGAAAGGTGGCAAACAGCCTCTTTGGGATTCTCGATCAGGATGACGCTCGGCATATTGAGGCTCAAATACAAGGCGTTAAAAATAACGAAAGGCACTTCGCGGAATTAATCCGAAAACAAAGTTCCATTGCCGATTCTACGACCAATCTCCTTAAGCGTAGTGCACTTCAAATTAGCCAACAATTTGAAGCTCCTAATGCGTATTTAGGAAAGGCCGCAAACTCCATTAATGAAAAATTAGGACTGCAGGAGGTCAAGCGAAATATCGCTTCGCTTACTTCATACTTGCTTTTGGTGATTTAAAATTTTGAAAGGATTCAAGAAATATTGCTGGATGTGCTTTTGGATTTAAACCATGCCAGGATAAATCCTCAATTGATAACTCCACCCCAACTTACTGAACAAATTATGCTGGCCAAAGCTCACTTACCCACGACATTGACGTTGGTAAAGGGATCAGCCATGGACAAAATTTTGTCAGTGAAGGGCAGAATTTTGGAGGATTCGGTTGTGTTTGAAATGAGGATTCCACTTGCCGACACCGCGGAGTTCCAATTGTTTAATTTACTGCCAATTCCAATCTTGCAGACATCCGATTGCTATTATGATTGAAGTCGCTTCACCATTCTTGGCTATATCCGCAATAAGGGATGCCTTCTTCCCAATGTCCGAACTGGAGTTGAGCTTATGCAATCTGGTATCTGCTCGGCACTTTCTTTGTGAAAAATCGCATCTCACATATACAAGGCAAGCGGCGCTTAGCAGTTGTGAAGTAGCTCTACTGAATCTGAATATAAAAACGAATTCAAGTTAAAGAAAATGCCGACCGAAGAATATTGGAAGCAATCAAATACAGTTCTCAGCTGCCCACCTCAAGGAAATGACATTGACAAGGTAGAGTTTGAAAGGTTAAAGAACAAAATCGATACGGTAATGCATCAAGCTGAAGTGACCCCAGAAGAATTAAGCTGGCATGATTATCATCATTATGGGCTGGGCTATTTTCTGCTGGCTGGCATGATTGGGCTAATTGCATTTTACTGTCATCAAAGGCGGCGGCCAAAGCCGGCACCTCGAGCATCCCGCTTTCAAGTGGCCATATAGTTCAATATTTTTTGTTCGCTATTTTTAAATTCAAATATTTGTGTATGTATCATTAAACTTAAGTTGTACGCTGCATGATGCGGCTAATCCAAAACTTGCTATATCTCTTTGAAAAAAAGGAAGAGTTTTAAAGTCTTAAGATATATCTTGTTATGATTAAATCTAAGTTTATATATTTTATAGGGTTTAAGAAGTTAATAATCCAGTTTGTAATATTTAAATCCATTTTTTGGTTCGCATGAAAATTTATAATTTTTTACTTCAATCTGTCTGCTTGTTAAATTTAGAGGCTAGAAACCCTCAAAAGGGGGGAGTATGTTCAATGCCAATCATATTCATTAATGCGCAATTGCATTTTTGTTATTATTTTTGATAGCTTATCTTAAGTTGCGACGAGTGTGGGAATCTAAATTTCTAGTCTATGTTTCGTGCCGAAACATGAGTTGCGTGAGCCTACGAAAAGGTTTTCATTCCCACGAACAGGGGATGTGCAATCATGCATTTTTGCCTAATAATCGCGAAAGTTATGAATTGGATTCCCACGCTCAGCGAAACCATAGGCCACGGGCCATTTTTTGTTTGTTAGAAATTAAGTGATTTGCATTTTGGCTGTACGTGCGAACGGTTCCTTAACTGCAATAAAGTTTATTAAATCTACAAAATTAACATTAACAATAACATTTAAAAGATTTTATCTAAAAAAAACGAAGCTTTTGTAAGACAAAACGCTCCCTAGCTCGAACTTGGGTTTTTCAATAAAATTGTTTTATTTCATTGTGGATATGCCAGTAGGCGGATTTAAAAAAAATACGCATGAGCATTAAGGGCCCCTAAAAAGTATATATTATAAATTTCAGCTCCCTAGCTCAAACTTTGGATTTTCAAAAAAAAAAAAAAAATAATTGTGGGCGTGTCAGTAGGCGGATTTTGAAAATATTTACACATGAGCATAAAGGGCCCCTAGAGAGTATATATTATAAATTTCAGCTCCCTAGCTCAAACTTTGGATTTTCAAAAAATTGTTTTATTTAATTGTGGGCGTGTCAGTGGGCGGATTTTGAAAACTTTATCTCCCGAACAGTTTTAGGAGTCATAGATCATATATAAACAATTTCAACTTTTTTCGATTTTTTCCAAAATTTTGTTTTTTTTTTGAGTTTGTGGGCGTGTCTGTGGGCGGATTTCAAAAAATCGTAAACTTGATTATTTCGGGACCCTATAGAGTATATGGTTAAAATTTCAGCTCTCTAGGCCCAGTTTAAAGGCCTAATTTTTGCCGACGGACGGACGGACGGACATGGCTAGATCGACATTACTATCGATGCTGATCATAAATATAGTAACTTTTAGGGGTCTACGGGCAATATTAAGGTATGTTACAAGCTATGCGTCAAAATTAATATACCCTTAGAATAGGGTATAAAAAGAAAAGCAAAAAACGGAACAAGACGAGGAAATTGTTCTCAAGCGCGGCCTTCGCTATTCATGCTTGATCTGAAAACATAATTTTTTCGATACAACATTAAAACTATCCTAAACATAGTAGTTAAAATTGAACCGATGCGTCAATCACAATCACGATGCGTATAATCACCCGCACACATAGGTATTGCCAAAAAGATAGCCGCGTTGCGCACAATGTGCCGGTAAACATTTATCGAAGGAATGCGCTCTAAGTAGACAAGACAGCATGCATAAATTGCAATGGAAAACACCCAGCAAATTATCGCGGATGCGAAGTAGCTAAAGAACTTCAAAATAGGCGCGACAAAATAAAGAAATCTACGCTACGAATCGCAAATGAAACCAAAAACAAGCCTGAAAAGGGCAACAATAAAACCGATGAAGGACAAAAAAAGGGCTAAAGAAATGTTCAAAATACAACAACCAAGCGAAGGAAAATTGTTTAGAAAAAAGTTGCCGAACCCTGTTCCACAGACATACTCTGAAGCTGAGTTGATGGACGCGAAAAAACAAATAAAACATCTGATCCAGTCTCCCAAGTTTTCTCTGCAAGTCTTGCCAGGCTAGAAGAACAGAGCCAAATTAATAAACGTATGTTTGAAAAACTCGACAAGCTCGAAAATCAATTTCGAAGTACACGTGCAATAATATAAATATGACAGACTTAGTGAAATTAGTTAGTACATGGAATGCGAACTTCCTTCTGCATAAGATGGACGAGCTTGAGGTGTTCATTCATAAATATGATATTGATATTTGTTTAATTTCGTAAACCCATCTGACGAAAGAATCCTGCACAAACATTCGACAATACATTGCCTATCACACATATCACCCTTCGGAAAGGGCGAGAGGCGGGGCATCTTTGTTGATCAAAAATACTATTGAACACTCAATTACTGCAATAATTGAGCTTGACAAACTGATTTTGCATTTTGATTTGCATGATTTTGCAGCTATCCCACGTGCAACGATGGAAAGAAGCGATTTTATAAGTATCTTTGACTCACTTGGACGAAATTTCGTCATCGGAGGTGTCTCTACCGCAAAACATACCTTCTGGGGTTCCAGATGCATTTCAGCAAAAGGTAGGTTCTTTACGAAGCCGCTATGGAATTGGGGGTAGACTTTCATTCCTCAGGTAAACCGACGTACTGGCCCTCGGATACAGCAAAAACACCAAACCTCATCGATTTCTTCATCACGAAAGGGTTGTCGGGAAGCTTTATTGTAGTTGAGGAATGCTTCGATCTTTCTTCTGGATTGTACAGCTATGAGCAAACAAAGCTAGCCCCAAATTAAGCTCTGCATAAAGTATTTTAAACTCTTGTTATACGTTCTTAATAAGTTAATAAGGTGCAATTAAGTTTAAATAAAGTATAAATCTACTCAAGAATAATAACTTGTACTTAGAAAACTGCTTTTCGACTGTAAAAAAGATTTGAATTTTTGTTTCGCATTTCTGTAAAAGTTATTTTAATTGGAAATGTCAGCTTCTAAGTGTGAGCAAGAGAGAAAATTGAGGTCGGCAGAGAAGTACTCAAACACTACTCCCTCTTGTACTAACTCAACTGCAACAAATTCAGCATCAACAAAATTGTGGAACAAAATCGAGTCTCGTTTAGACACCCTCACTAAAACTTTGACAAAATCTATTGTGTCACAATTAAAAGCCGAAATCAATACTATTTGTGAGAATTTATCTTTACGAATTAACAACATTGAACTTGATTTCGGTAACAAAATTAAAACAATTGAAGACACATTTAATGAACATCGTGATAGTTTGTCTCTGCGGATTAATAACACTGCACTTGAATTTGATGCAAAATTAAAAACACTTGAAGGCTCATTCAATGAGAGACTCGGATCTTTTAATCACTCATTGTTTACAATGAATAGCAGAATGGAAACATTGGAGCAACAGGGATGCAGATTGGACACGCATGAAGAAGAACTCACGCTGGTTAAGGCGCAGTTGTTGTTGGAAAAAGATAACACAATGCTTAAAATTCAAATGGATGCACTCGCGCGGAATAATATTTCTGGTGATCTTATGCTTCATGGTATACCAATCATCGCAAATGAAAATCTTAAAAATATTTTCCAACGTTTTTCCACTTTGATAAATTACTCATCACCACCACCGTTCACATTCTTCGCACTAAACCGAGAAACAAAACAACAACCAGCGCAATCATTGTCAAACTACCGCACGCGCAAGATAAAGTACATATTTTGACAAATGCAACGGCATATTACAGACAACATTCCCGAGCTGTTACATTAAATGACCTTGGTTTTGAAGGAAATAAGTTTTTGCGTGTTTATGAGAGTTTAACAAAAAACAACCATGCAGTTTTTCGTAGGGCAAATGAACTCAGGAAGAATGGGCTCTTACACCCTGTGTTTACTAGACGAGGGAGAGTTTACGTCAGGCAAAGTAATGAGGTAAACAAAAGGCCTCCCTTCAAGCAAGAGACTCCGTTTTACGTCTGCAAACGGAGTCAATGACATATGGACTACTCCGCATACGGCTCCACATACGGGTCCGAAAAACGACGTTTCTCGGATCCAATTAGTATGGAAATTGTAATAGCCGCGGACTCACATGTGTATGCATTGTGACAGATTGAGTTCGCTTTGGTCAGCAAAAAACGAATCCAAAACTGATCCAAAACATAGGGAAGGGCTACAGTCCGCTTGGGCGAACTGTTATATACCCTATTCTTATTCCTATCCCTCATAAGTGGGCGTGACAAAAGCCTAAGTATGGTTGAATTGTTAAGAACGCTTTACATATTTTGTTATATAACATTTAAAGGATTTTATCAAAAAAAAACGCTCCCTAGCTCAAACTTGGGTGTTTCAATAAAATTGTTTTATTTAATTGTGGGCGTGTCAGTAGGCGGATTTAAAAAAATTAACACATGAGCATAAAGCGCCCCTAGAGAGTATATATTATAAATTTCAGCTCCCTAGCTCACTTTGAATTTTCAAAAAAAAAAAAATAATAATAATTGTGGGCGTGCCAGTGGTCGGATTTTGAAAATATTTACACATAAGCATAAAGGGCCCATAGAGAGTATATATTATAAATTTCAGCTCCCTAGCTCAAACTTTGGATTTTCAAAAAAATTGTTTTATTTATTTGTGGGCGTGTCAGTAGGCGGATTTAAAAACAATTTAAGTATGAGCATAAAGGGCACCTAGAGAGTATATACTATAAATTTCAGCTCCCGAGCTCAAACTTTGGACTTTCAAAAATAAAAAATAAATAATTGTGGGCGTGTCAGTAGGCGGATTTTGAAAATATTTACACATGAGCATAAAGGGCCCCTAGAGAGTATATATTAAAAATTTCAGCTCCCTAGCTCAAATTTTGGTTTTTCAAAAAAAATATTTTATTTAATTGTGGGCGTGTCAGTGGGCGGATTTTGAAAATTGTATGTCCCAAGCAGTTTTATGGGCCAAAGATCATATATAAAAAATTTCAGCTTTCTAGCTCAAAATTCAATTTTTCCCAAAATTTGTTTTATTTAATTGTGGGCGTGTCAGTGGGCGGATTTTGAAAATTTTATGTCCCAATCAGTTTTATGGGCCATAGATCATATATAAAAAATTTCAGCTCTCTAGCTCAAAATTCGATTTTTTCCAAAATTTTGTTTTTTTGAATTTGTGGGCGTGTCTGTGGGCGGATTTCAAAAATTCTTAAACTTGATTATTTCGGGACCCTAGAGAGTATATAGTTAAAATTTCAGCTCTCTAGGTCCAGTTTAAAGGCCTAATTTTTGCCGACGGACGGACGGACGGACGGACGGACGGACGGACATGGCTAGATCGACATTACTATCGATGCTGATCATAAATATAGTAACTTTTAGGGGTCTACGGGCAATATTAAGGTATGTTACAAACTATGCGTCAAAATTAATATACCCCTAGAATAGGGTATAAAAAGGCACAAATCGAGGCTAGATAAGAAGAGAAACCATAATCGAGTATCGCTAAAATAAAAATCAGAAATGTTTGTTCATGTTTATTTTATTTCTTAAAAACAATACATTTTTGCATTTTGTATACCTGCAACCATTTCTCCTTCTCCTGCAAAATAAATGAATCAAATAAATGTGCATGTTATCTATACATATTATATGTTATGTACTTACTTTCAGCATGAATTTGTGCCGGTAGCATTTAAATCATCGAAATGCGGCCCACAATTGGTAGTTTCGCCTTCATCGGTTGCTATTTTTTTTGGTTTTGATATATCTAAATTCAAACAAAGTTTAATTACGCAAATAATTGTGTGCAATAATAAATTCAATTTTAGTTTACCTTTCAAAGAAAATTATATCTGCAGCTACAGCCAGAGACAGTGTCAGTGACAGATGAACGAATCGCCATTACAAATAACTACTCTCGACTCTCGCTCTTCTTCTTATTGGCAATGTAGTTACAGTCAATTTACAAATGTGTGCGTGGAACGCCTCATATATCGCGGATGCGAAAATGACGGGAAAAGTTGGGTCAGCGATTTTGCTTGAAGGGCTATCTGTATCACAAGCACGAATTCTCTTGAGGTGTTTCGCTCTATGGTCAATACAAATGGTGCTCCTACTAATTCTGTTAATGAAGGTGTTGCTGATGATGCTGCAGGTGTTGTTGCTAATAATGATGTATGAGTATTATTATTATCTTGTTATTATAGGTACATACATGTATTGTATAATATATATATGTATTATGAAATTTGAACCTATGCATACTACGTATTTGTAAATTATTCCTTTCGAATTTAATTTCTTTAAACAGAGCTTACATTATGTTGAGCATTATGATCATAAAAATGTACCTTTCTAAACGTTACCTATAATAGCTCGCTGAAAATATCAATTTTATTTAATATTTTTTATATAAATTTAGCAAATTTGAATACCTTTTTCATTTTAAAGTTTTGTTTAAATCTTTTCCTCTTTTATGCTGGTGGTGATGGTAAATTTAACTTATCTTTCTAATTATGGTTGTTGGTATGGATCCCGATAACATAAGATGTGTTCTGAATGTGTTGTGTGGTGCGTTTGATGGGCAGTATTCGGGCAAAATATACTACATATATTGTATCAAACGATTATTACATCTAAGTTGGATGTTGTTATGGTATCAGAATCGTGGCTGAACAAAAATATCCCTGACGCATTTGTGGCTTTACCTGGTGTTAACCTGCACAGAAGTGATTGTAAGGATAGGGTTGGGGGTGGTGTATGTTTGTATGTTCGTGAGCATATATGTATCAGCCTCTACAGTTTTTAGGTCAACTGCATCTTCTATTGATTTTATTTGTGTTGAAGTTAGGAACTCGGTTGAAACATGTTTGCTTGTAGTTGTTTATAGCCCACCCAATATGTTTAGAGAGGAAAACCTTAGAGAACTAGAAGAAACGTTACTGAAACTGAGTCCAAAATACAGTGACATACTGGTTGGAGGTGACTTCAACGTGAACTTTTTACACAACAACAATGTAAAAAGTTTGTTCAACCATTTCTGTGATATGATGGGTTCATCAGTTGTTAACACCTGTTGGCCAACATAGCTCTAGGAACAGAATCTTGGGAAATGATCAAATTAGGCCGACCTCTGATTTCATCCACGACTTAATTTTTTGCTCATATAAGTTCAATGTTGACGAAATAAATATCGCTCGTACGATTAGTTACAGATCGTATCGAAGCTTTGACTATGAGGACATAAGGGAAAATTTTTGGGAGCATGGATTGGAATAAGATTTATTTCTTAGCTGATTTGAATATTAAATCTTATTGTTTAACAATTGTTAACAATTTACTAACTCGGTTGTATGATAGATATGTTCCTATAGTTACTAAAGAATTGAAAGTGAATAGATGTCCCTGGTTCAAAAATAACATAAAGTCGCTTATCCTGGAAAGGGTGCGTTTTTTTCGAAGATTTAAGAATAAGACAGTTCAATTTTGCCCGCAACAGAGTCAATTCCCTCATTCGTAGCTGTAAGCGGGCGTATTTACAAGAAAAACTTGATCCTTCTCTTAGCTCTAAGGAGCTATGGAGTAATCTGAAAAAAATTGGTATTAAAGAAGACAAAAATAAAAGTAAATGCCCGTATAGAGCTGAAGTGATGTCGAATATTCTGATCCCGTCCTTTTCAGGTTCACGCATTCCCCAAGATATTTTCGATAGGTCTGAAAGTGAAAACTCCTTCACGTTCGACTGCATAAGTGCTAATGTGTTGTTTAATTGCGCCAGGTCTATCAAATCTAATGCTGTTGGCCCTGATGATATTTCGCCCAAATTTTTAAAACTCATATTCCCTATTATAATGAAATACTTACTTCACATTTTTAATTATTGTATCTATAGTAGTGAATTTCTATCCTCTCTCTAAACTGAAGAAATATTTTAACTTTTCCACCACTTCGCTTAAACTATTGTGTAATTATCTGCAAAATAGAGTACAGCAAATAAAAACTGAAGTAGATATTTCAGAACCGATTACAACCAATACCGGAGAGTACCCCAGGGCTCAGTTCTGGTTCCACTATTATTCTCGTTATTTATCAATGACCTACCCGATGTCATTCGAAATTGCCAAATACATTTGTATGCTGATGATGTGGTACTTTATATTGTTCGTACAATTGGTTTGATGGAGATTAAATCAGGATCTAAATGTTATTCTCACTTGGGCTAATGCAAACGGTATGAAACTTAATCCTGCTAAGTCTGTTGCAATGTTATGCTCTAGAGATGAAAACAACCAAGTAAATTTTCCCCCAGTTGTTAGTGGAAATTAAACCAATGATTATGTGAAGGATGTTAAGTACTTGGGATATAGAATAAAGAGCAAATGTGGGTCAATTTCAGCCACGATGAGACATATTTACTATGGATTGCGAACCTTGAGATCTTCCTCGAACTTATTATCAACAAATATGAAAATATACCTCGTTAAGTCATTAATTATGCCGTACTTCATTTTCAACTGTTCAGTATACCCAATTCTGGATTGTGAATGCAAGCGCAAACTAAATGTTGCTCTAAATGATAGTATTCGGTTTATATACTGTATTCCGAGGTATTCCAGTGTATCACATCTACAACATACTCTCTTTGGTATTAAGCTGGTTCAGTACTTGAGGTAATGACTTAATGACAGGACAGGTTCTTAAAGAGTTACCTAGGAAAGCTTTAATCAAGATTGCCTCTCTTTTTTTTTAAATTCTGTCTCGCCAAGGCGATTTAAAAGGGGGGGGGGGGGGGGGGGGGTACTTCGACCTAAAAGATCTTTTGTACCGTATGGGCCAGAAAAGTTTAAACTAGTAGAATTTCCACTTTCCGTGTAAAGCGGACAATTTTACGAGTAGAAGAATTCTTTATGTCCTCGGGGCTCATTTGCTCCTTGAAAAAGATCTTCTTTCTAATTCCATTAAGTGCTGGACATTCACATAAAATGTGTTCAGCTGGCTCGGCCTCTTCAAGACAGAGTCGGCACTCAGGAGAGTCTGATATTCTCATTTTGTGTAGATGATATCTTAAACCATGGTGACAAGTAAGGTAACCTACTAGTTTTTTGATATCATGCCTGCTTAGGTTTAGACATTTGCTGGCATTTTTATTGAAGGGCCGAATGGCTCGCTTGGCCTGTCTTAGACCTGGGATGCTTTCCCAAAGATAGGTACATTTTCTATGTTCCCAGCTTTTAATTGCTGCCGTTGCTGCTGATCTAGGAGTGCAGCAGAAAGGTTCGGGACCTATGAAAGGTGTTTCTGAACCTTTTCCGGCCAGTTCGTCAGCCTTTTCGTTACCTTCTACCCCGACATGACCCGGAACCCACCATAATTTGGTCTTGTTTCTTATTCCGAGTGTTTGTAGGGTATTGAAGCAGTACATGACTGATTTGGAGTCAATGGTATACGAGCTAAGGGCGTTTATAGCTGCTTGACTATCCGTGAAAATATGAATGGTTGCACCTTTTATGCCAGATAAAATAATGTTGCTGGCGCATTCTTGAATGGCGTGGAGCTCTGCTTGAAATACGCTGGGACTTTTTCCCATGGGTATCGTAAAGCGTTTGTGTGGTCCGTATATTCCCGGTCCCAACCTCGTTTCCATTTTAGAACCATCCGTATACCATACTTTATGCCGTTGTGGCTGTTTGGTGGGTTATTACTAACCCATGCTTCTCTCTTGGGGATCTCCGTGGAGAACCGTTTGTTGAAGCATAGTGTTTTTTGAATGCGGTCTGTGACCGCGCACTTCATGTTAAGTTCTGGCAGTTCATCGAGAAGATTCTTTAGTTCCGGGTGATCGTTAAGACTTATCTCGTTTAACTGTATTAGACTTATTGCACTGCGGATCGTCACTTTTTGAATGTATATGTGGAGAGGTGTAATTCCTGTTATTGCCTCTATAGCAGCTGTTGGACAGGTTCGCATGGCTCCGGAGATACCAAGGCACGCAAGCCGTTGTACCTTTTTGTGTTTCTCTATTGCGACCTTTTGTGTGGATTTTGTCCACTATACTATGGAGGCGTATGTTATAATGGGTCTTATCATCACTGTGTAGATCCAGTGGATGATCTTTGGAGAGATTCCCTAGGTTCTGCCATATGTGCGACGACAGGCCCATAAAGCTCTATTAGCTTTAGTGATTTTGTTATTTATGTGAGAGTTCCAGTGAAGTCTCTTGTCTAGGATTACTCCAAGATACTTGACTTCGTCGGAATACTCTACGACCGTGTCGTTTATTGTGATAATGCCTAGGTCTAATTTCCTCCTTTTAGTGAAAGGAACGATGACGGCTTTACTGGGATTTATGGAAAGATTTTCCTTGATGCACCAGTCTATGGCTGTCTTTAGAGCATTTTTTATTTTTGATGTGACTCCATTTGAGTCTTTGCCCCTGACTATGATGACAATATCATCGGCGTACCCAATTGTAGTGTAGCCCAAATTGCTCAACTTGTGTAGCAGGTCATCGATGATGAATGACCACAAAAGGGGTGAAAGTACTCCCCCTTGTGGGCAGCCCCTTACGGCTGTTACTGATACTGAGGTCGTTCCTGACGAGGCAGTTATTTTGCGACTTTCCAGCATCGCTTTGATCAATTTAATAGTTGGTTTGTCTATGTTTCGATGGTACAAAGCATTTGATATGGATTCATATCCAGTGTTGTCAAAACCACCCTCTATGTCCAGAAAGGCACAAAGTGCGATCTCTTTGCAACGGTAGGCGTTTTTTATCTCTGTAGTTAGTCTTAACAGAGCGCCTTCCGTGGATTTGCCCTTTTGATACGCATATTGGTGAGGGTGTAGAGGCATGCTTTTTGATATGCATTCTCTAATGTGGATGTCAATAATCCTTTCCATTGTTTTCAGAAAAAACGATGTCAGGCTTATCGGACGATATGATTTAGGTAATTCGCTCGGCTTGCTTCCCGGGTTAGGTATAAATACTACGTTTGCCTCCCTCCAGGTAACTTTTTTTTTTTTTTTTTTTTTATAATTTGCTTACGCTAAAGGGATTTTTTTTTTTCTGTTGTTACAGTACCCTTATAGTGCGTAACTCAGCGTAAGAATTTGTGTTTAACAGCAAGCAGCACTATCGCATTTCATTGCATGCTTTTGGGTGCTACTTACTATTAGAAAGAATAGAGAGATAGGAAAGAAGTGTTTGGGTGCAGTTGTAGGGTTTTTCTCCACTGGTGGTGTCTAAGATGCTTAGGGAGATTTCACGATCAGATTTCTACGATTTCATGTATTCGATATAAAGTAATGGACTTGGCCGGGATTCGAACGCACGACCTTCCATTCAGTAAGCGAATACACTACTACTGCACCTGTTGCCACCCGCCAGTTGAAGCTGAACCTAAATAAGGCAATCATGGATGATAATAAAAATTCTATTCCATTTTGAATGAGGGCTGGAAAAATACCGTCTGTTCCTGATGCCTTGAATGGTTTGAGTGAGTTAATTGCCCATTTAACCTTATCCGGATTAAAAAGTTTTCCGGATAAACTATCAATTCTGCTGAGGTTTCTTGGAATTGAGACCTCCACTATATGGTCATCTGTAATGACCATCGTGTGAGACCCTGGGAAGTGAGCCTGAAGCAAAGTTTTCAGCGTTTCTTCCCGGTCGCCTGTGATTAAACCATCTGATTTGATTAACAAATATATCATTTATTTGACATTGCACAGCATCTGCATCATTTGTTGTTGATGGTGTTTCTAGCAGCATGTCAGATCTGACCGCAAGATTTTCGCGGTAAGTTCTCCAATCAGTCAGTCTGTTGTCATAACGGACTGACGCGTGTTCGGCATTGCATCTTATCTCGAATCGGATGTGCATATGATCCGATAGAGATGCCTCGCCAGACACATGCCAGCCCTCAATAATATCCTTCATAAAAGGAGATGAGATAGTAAGGTCTTAAACTTCTTCTCTTTTGGAATTTCTAAACGTGGGACTATTTCCCTTGTTTAGAAAGACGAGGTTATTGCTATATAGTTATTCTAATAACGACTCACCTCTGTTGTTTGTATCTGGGCTGCCCCAGATGGTGTTATGTGCGTTTGCGTCGCAGCCGATTAGGATATGTACTTTCTGGTCCTCACAGTACCGGACAAGTTCCTGTACTGGTAAGGGAGGCACTACATCCATGTCTTCAGCAAAGTACGCCGATGCGCATACAAATTTATGCAGCTCTTGGCCTTTGTGGCGCTCTATTAGGACCGCCACCAGGTCCCTAGTTATGAAACCTGGAATGAGAGAAAATTTTATATCTTTCTTAATAGTGATAGCCGCCCTTGGTCTGAAAGGACCTTTGGCGAAAATTAGCTCTCTGTGTTTACAATTTAATCCGGATATCTTACCATTGGTTGCCCATGGTTCCTGGATTAGTCCAATAGCAATGTTCCCTTCGGCACATCGCTGGCTACAAGTGTCCGAGGCACCCATAGCCCTGTGCAGGTTGGCCTGCAAAACGCTGAGACGGGTGGTCATCATTTGCGTCTGTATTCAGGGTTTCGTACTCTATTGGGCTTGTTGTCACCTCTCCTACGTACGATACTCTGTTGAGGAAGACCACTTTGTCAGCCTCTAGGACTTTTGTTTTTATGTCCTTCTTGTGCCAGTGCTTTTTTACGATCCATGCCTAACTTGGGCCTGAATCGTTTTTGGCTTTCTCTTTCAGTGCAGTGGGCACTATCGGCCTTTTCGGCTGCGCTTGACTTCGCGCATGTAGCTTCTTTTTCTGGTACAGGTGTTGCCGTGCTTGAAGCTGCAGCCTTATCGGTAGCGCTGGTGCTGGCCCCAGTTGGGTCAGTTGCGGTACTGCCGTGAGCTGTGGCATTTTTAAAATCTAAAACGTGCTATTTCTGCTCTTTAGGGCCCTGTTTGGCCGTCTTGTCAGCACTTTTTAGGATAAGTTTGGTCTGTCCGAAACGGAAAGAGACCATACCCTTCAGCTCCACGTGTCTCCTCATGGTGCTGTCATTGATAGCAAAGACCATATGTGCGATGTCTCGCTCATCCGATCTTTGCAGAACTCTCCACGTTCTCGTGTTGAGCTCCTTGTTTTGGCCATCTAATAAGGCTAGGATCCTTTCGCTAGCTACGCCGGTACTCTGTGGGAAGAACCCTCTGATGACATGTGGTTTTGGAAAATTTTCCTCTCCCACAAGCATCACCTCTAACCCGCATTTCTCTTTTAGCTTGGCGAAGGTTGTCTTCATCCACTCTGCAGTGGTGGCGTCCGCACATACGATTATGAGCTATCCGGCTTTGAATGTAGTACCGCGGAAGGCTGGTTTGACCTCCTCATCACGCTGTTCGATCGTGATATCCATAATCCTCTCCTGTATCAAACCCATTTGTTCGTTGGAGAGAGGATTACGATCGATGTCCACCGGTACAACACCCAGTCTAACATAGCTCGTTATATTGCTATACGAGACTTTGTCGACGGTTGTCTTCCCAGTTCGACCTCGCTTCGCTTCGGATTGAGGCGGGGTATTATCCTCGGACCCTTGTTTTCCATCGTTTGGATCGCATAGAGACGGGCCTGGTCATTGGTGCTCCCCTTCTTCTGCGCGCGCTTAAATCTGCGCTGTTCAGATGGTGTGAACCTAACGTACTCAGACTCAGTCCGTGCCACATTGCCGACTGTCTTAGGTACGTCCTCTATATCGGGATGTCTTTCATCCGATAATATGCTGTTGCATATGGTGCTGGATTCTGAAATAGAGTCACTGAGTTGAGACAAGTTCTCTTCAGGTTCCCCCATTTCAGAGCCGATGATTTCCGACTCTATCCCTTTGGCAGATGTCGTGTCGTCATCGACAGGGTGTTCTAAAACATCCCTGTTTGATGATGCAATTTTAGAGGCATCATTCTTTATTGTTTTTTTTTGTTATTTGGTTTATTTTGAAACCCACGAGTATTCGGGATATGGTGTCGCCCGTGGTCTACCCGACTAACCACAGGAAGGCTATCTTAAAATCGGAGGTCGCCTGGTATCCGAAGTTTGCAAACTAACGACTAAGCACCCTCTTAGCCATGCATCTCTCGGCGCTTGCCACCTTAGATTAGGGGTTTATAGGCGAAGTAGGATTTAGGGATTTGATGGAGGGGGGATATGGGTAATTTGGGAAGAAAGAGGAGAAGGGGGGCGGACGTGTAGTCCTGGTCAGTTCTTAGTTAACGCTCATCAGACGGCATGTCCCTTATCAGAATAGCCCGATGACTCTTTACGCCGTTAGCCTCCGCACCGGCACCATCGAATTTGCGTTCCATGGTGGTGCACACGTCAAGGTGACTGACCCCGCAAGGAGGTTGCCTATCTTATAAATACATCGCTCAGGTTATTGTATGTTCCACCATAATGGAAGGTAGCTGAAGTTACAGATAATGGTTCCAAAGCTCGGTAATACCGTTGAATCAACAACTAATAAACTCCAATGTGCTATTGACAAAATTTGTGATTGAACAAAGACTTGGCGAATTGCTCTCAACGAGGCCAAATCCACGCACGTGAATTTTACTTATAGAAATGTAGACAACTTACCCATTTTCATTGATTCGGTACGATTTCCGTACGCAAACGAGTCAAAATATTTGGGAATGACACTCGATGCAGAATTCAAATGGAAACCGCACGTCAAGAAGAAACGCGAAGAGCTCGCCATTCGATGTAAACAAATGCACTGGCTGCTTGGTAGATTTTCCAAACTCAGCATGCAGAACAAACTGCTTTTATACAAGCAAGTAGTAAAACCGGTTTGGACATACGGTATACAATTTTAGGGTTATACCAAATCCAGTAATATCAATATTTTACAAACTTTTCAAAACAATGAAAAGAAAAATAGTAAATACAGCTTGGTTTATCAGAAACCCTGATATCTACTGAGACCTAAGTAAGTATGGCTACCGTCGAAGATGAAATAAAACATTTTGCCCGCAAACAACAGACACGCCTTCAAAGTCTTTGCTATAACACCATGCTACAAATTCGAGATGATACTAACCTAGTGCGCCGATTACAAAGGATAAAAAATGAATTAGCGCAATAAGATGTAACCGCGTGCTTATGGCGGTATTAGCAGGTGCCTCCACGGGGAAGCTGCCTGACAAACACGTATTTAACAGTTTAAAGAAAACTACTAGATAGGAATAATCTAGTTGTAGTATGAAGGTTTCGAAGGGAGGTGGTTTTTGTTTTCTTTTCTTAAGTGAGAAAGAGTCTCATGTAAGATTTTCAACCTACCCCTATTTTTCGTCCGAGCCTAGTTCTCGTTCCAAGTCTCGTGCTTTCAACCAGGATGGGTAACTCTCAGCTTGCTGAGTGTAACGTTAATATTACTATGGCTTGGAAGTAATAGTAAAAACTGTATAAAAAAAAATTATTAAACCATGACATGGAAAGCTCAAAATTCTATTGTTCATCGATAATTGCATGGCCCACAATCACTCCTCCGTTCTCAGTCATGTGAAAGTAGAGTTCTTGCCGGCGAACACGATCTCTAAACTTCAGCCCCTTGATCAGGGCACCATCAAAAATTGTAAAACCCATTACCGCTAGTAAGTGGTACAATTGCTGTTAGATAGCGTTGAAGATGGAACGGACTACAATGTCTCAATACTCTCAGCTATGAACATTGCTGATAAAGCGTGGCAAAATGTAAGCCAGCAAAATTGTTTTCGTGCTAGTGGCTGTTGCAGGAATTCTTACGGACGATGACATTTTGGCGCTACCAGAAGACTTAAATGACAATGAAAGCAGCGGTGACGACGAAGAGGACTTTCCGGTTGTATCTTTTATATAAATTTTTATATAAATAATTTGCGTACTTTCATGATTAGCAATAATATAAAAGATGATGTTTTCTCTGCGATTGTAATCCTGGACAATGCAATTGATAATGAGCGCAAGCAATACCTCCGACAGAAAAAAAATTACGGATCTTTTTTCCCCTTAAATTTCAGCTAATTTGTTTTTTTGTGCATAATTTGTATTACATATGGAGTTTTTTTTTATGTTTTTTGTATGTAGCTATGTAGAACAATTTGTATTTAATTTTAGTTGTCTTTTATTCAATATATATATCATACATAATGTATGCAATATATTTTACTTAACATTGAATCTGAATGTTAAAATTAGTTTTTTTAGCAGAATTTGTTGTTGTTTGTTGTTTTATGGTTTTTGTACATATATATATAATAAAAAGTTTTCTTTTATTTATTTTATGTTTTTTATCCATTGTATTAAGAATATGTATTAAATATTGAATTTGAATGAAAAACACAAAATCCCGTTAAATTGCGTATTATTCGCAATAAACTCTAGGTCCCTTGACACTACGATTTATCGCGATTATATTGTATTTAAATAAGTGGTGAGCAACTGATGCAATTGTAGTATTGCACTCGCAAATTCCTGGAATCAGCGGCGGATGCACTCGTGAGTGGTCGAATTACTTTTGGGCCATTACTCGGAATCTTGTCTGGGGTGTGGTTTCAATTATTCAGCAACTAAGTTGTTAATCTATTTATTATTACCTTATAGAACAAAAAATACCAATCCTATTGTAGATATGGGATGTCTTGAGTTCGTGATTCAAGAAGTTCTTCCGGCTTTAAATACCATCGGTGCAATAAGTGAGCTGGCAATGATTTGCTTCATCCAATTGTACTAAGAAATTGTGCGCATTCACTGCCATTTCCACTTCTCTCAAATTTCTAACCACTTATAATCCAGTGCATGGCAGTTTCTTTTTGAGTGGAAGATGGCCTACATATCTCTAATACATAAGACAGGTTGTCGGGTATTAAGTCTTCCGAACTCCAGGGGATGTGAGCGTGAATCTGTAATTGAGTCAAGAGATCAATAGAAATAAATTCAACGCAACTGAGACGTATTCTAATTTACTTGCACTTTATTTACTTCAATATATGACTATATCGAAGGAGACCGCTGCGCGTGACGATATAAAAATGACTGAGTAGATTATTCTCCATGAGAATATTCTCCATCCATCCACCAAATAGTAAAGTCTGTAAAGCTGGCGCGTCATCGGAATTCACAGTACATCCCAAAAGTGTAGGGGTTCTAATCACTGTGCCCACGTCCATGCCTTGGCTATCCATCCGCCCAACACGATAAGTGTTCAGATCGCCGCAATCACTATCAACACTCGTGGGTCTGGCGTCTCGTTGATATTCGGAGAATTGAATATTTGTTGGCCGTGTGGTGTTCATTTATCCAACTGCTTGCACACTGCCAACGATCGCCCCATAGACGATATGCAGTTTCGGGTCGCAATGCTGAATGGTAAGGAAACAAATACATTGAATCCCGTGTGGATGATCCTGAGGAATGTGGATTTGTTTGGTGATAGAGCTATTACGGCAGGTGCCAATGGTGCGATGGTAGTGTATTCACAAAGTGATTTGCAGGTCGTGCGTTCGAATCCCGACCAGAGCCATGCTTTGTAAAATTGAATACACACAACAATTCAAAATCACCTGTGGAGAAAAAAACTTTATCGCACGAAAAACTTCTTTCCTATACTCGTATTCTTTCAGTAGTAAGCAGCACCCAAAAACAGGCAATGAATCATTTGTTGGGCGCTGCTTGCACCAACGAAAATGCCTGCGCTGTGGCAACACTATAAGGGTACTGTATCAATTACAGAAAAATAAGAAATCCCTTTAGCGCACACTAATTATAACAAACAAAAAAAAAATCAACGAATACCCGAAGCAAACTAACGAGTTTTCATTCGTGAAATGCAGTCTATTAGAGATACCTTATTTGGAAAATTGGACAATTTGAATTTAAATACTCCTAATGTGAATCCTACGAGACCTTCGAACGCTCGATCTGACTTCGAACAGTTTTTAAATAACGCTTCGTTTTTGACCCAACACAGACAAGGACTACCAATAAGTTAACAAACTTCTTCAGTAAGTTCAATTTGTAAAATTGAAAAGTGGCAAATTTCATTTGACTGGTCCGAAAATATCCGCGATTTTCTTTTTAAAGTGGAGACCCTTAAGGATCGTTCGCATTGTAGCTGGGAACATATACTCGCAAATTTGCATGTCCTTTTACAAGGCCAATAATTAAACCAATTTCAGTTATTCATGAATACCCGCAGCTATTATGACAAGCTGAGCACCCGCTCTTGCAAATACTATAACTTGGCTTATCTTTTTTTATCTCTGCCTTTTCACATGCAAATATGGTCTATAAAACATTTAGGATGGGAATCCTCACTGCTGAAATGCGAATTTCCTTCACCGAACACACACACCAATTGTATTAAGTACAAAGAAACAATACAGGTGACTGTGATGGTCTTATTGCAATATGCCTTAAGCGGTGCCTAGACGCTCAATATTATTATCCGTCTATAGATAATATTGCAAGGTTGTGCAATATATTGAGGAAAATCAAAACCCTTTTGATATTTATTGCACAGTATAAAATATTGTATCGTCTGTGGGCACAATTGCGCAATATTTGTTTATTTAATTTTCAAGTGTCGAAGAGTAAACACCTCCGCGAGTGATTTCAGTGAAAATGTCACAAGCAAAAGAGGATGAGAGAAAATTTACAACAACAAATTTCAGTATCACTCAACATGTTGTCTACACAAGTATCAGCTGCCAACTAAATTATTATATAAAATATTGAACTGTGCGTCGCGAGTTTTCTTTTTAATTTCTCATATTTATCTATTTTTTTTTATTTGCGTCAGCTTTTGTTTTGTTTTCCTATTTGAATAGTGCAGTTTTAAGCACACAATGCCGTGTTTATGACTATCGCACATCGTCGCAATATCTGACAGGTAGCGTGTGTGATAGAGCCCCACCCTCACCAATACTAGAATAGTCAACTGATCAGAACCAAAACATGTTTAATTGAAAAGAGTAATTCTAGATTTGAGAGTATAATTCCTTTTTGATTTTCTGTAGGTATGTAGGTACACCGTGTCTAAAACCAAAATTGGTGTAGTTCGTTCAGTCAGTCTATTGTTTTAGCCGTATTTAGTCAGTTGTAGAGAACCCTTGAAAGATGGTTGCATTTTATTTTTATTTTTGTTTGGTTTATCTTTGAATTTAACCGAAGCTAGGAAAGAGGAAAAGGAAATCACTATTATGACTCACTGACGACGAAGCGTGGTGAACTGTGCGGTTGGGTTCGAGTTGCTGGGCAACAAGCGAAATTGTGCGAGGAGCGCGTAACATTTTTCCGCTCAGATTATGGCTACCCTTTTAATCGTATCTGGCTCAAAAACCTTTATTTCAATTGCAAATATAGTAAATTGTTTGGACGTCTAAAATCGAAACTCAAATTTAGAGAATAAAATTAGATTTTTAGGAATAAAACTCACAGAGCTAGATAGGATTAGAAGTTTGGCGGTATAATGAGTGTATATAGGAGTGAGCGAGATAGCTCTAATAAAATGTCTAGGCTAACTTCTGCTAGCGGATTATGGGGGAGATTGGTTTTACACATGGTGGTGATCGGATGGTGGATGGAATTTTTTTTTTATATATTTTTTTTCATGGCATCGGTGGCTTACAGTGGCGGTAGAAACGAGAAATAAGTAGTTAATTAACACAAAAAAAACGTGGTTAATTTCATTACGCAGCAGAGGAGTTTTCGTGAAACGTTACCACAGAAAGTGCATGCATTCTGCATCCCCAAATAGGCGTTCCCAAATACGCAAAAATATACTCTCCAAACTCGTCCCGCTCCACTTGTACGAAAGAGGAAAAAAAAACCGCACGCGATTTATAAGTCCCACCGAAACACGCCGTCCGCACGAATTTTTAAGCACCATAACCAAAAGATAAGGCCAACAAAATCCATCGTATGATTGGCGACAGTACCTGCTCCAGCTCGCACAAGGTGTCGAGATCCATCCAGAAGCCCAAGCGCCAAAATATCCTCAGCAGTGTTCCACGAAAGTGTCGCATTAATAATCCAAGCAACGGTCTTGCGAATTCACTCTGGGTCATCTCAGCGAACGCATCTCGCCCGTCCACCCACAGTTCAGGTGCTCAAGCTATAATTTCGCCTGTGACGAAGGAAAGACAAAGAAAAAGGATCGGCAGCCGCCAAGCTTTAGTAAAGCAGTAACCGCAGCAGATCAGTATACCAGCAGCAGAAACTCCACACATCGTTTAATGTTTCTAACGCGCCCAAGAGGGCACGGTTAATATACTAAAAACAGAAAAGCTAAGTTTTGGTCCACTTTTAAATTAATTTGTAAATCATTTGCGTTCAAACGTAATTTGTATATCTCTAGTTTAGCTTCACTCGTTTACGCCAAATTTAAAAGCAGTATTGCTACATCGAGGAAGGGATGCGGTGCACCTCAGACCAACACCTTGGATTCCGTGTTAATGGTAACCCAGAAAATTTAATGGGGTACTTTTGAACAAATGGTATAGTAGTATCAGTATTAGATTTTGGACCAGTAAAGTAGCGATCAAATGTTATTGGATTTTTTTTTGCTGAAAGTAAAGCAGCTATTTTTGTTAAATTTATTTAAGTCTTGGTTAGTTCAATAAATTGAATTAATGGTGTTATTCAAACATATCGAAAAGATCTGCGCTGTGTATTGTTTTCTTCCTTCGGATTAATTTTTGGTCAGCGTTTGGGTCATTTTAGTGATTTTCCTTCGCCTTCGATAAATATAAACATTTTAGTCGATAATATTCGCGGATATGGGTAGCTATTAGGATTTAGAAGAGGATGTGGGAGGGCATTCACAGCAAAGGACACGATGAGATCTGGAAAAGGACTATAGGGGTGTACTAGGCTTCGTTTGAAGTTACACACTCCTCTCACTTTAGGGGTCGGCGTGAATCGAGCGTGACGGCGGCCATGGATGCTGAACTTCGGATTGGTGAGGGGCGGGCCAGCTCTTGGAGATAATTAACATTGTGATCTCTCCATATCTCGCCCACTTTGGAAGAATACCTTGGATTAGATGAAACTCGGGCCTCGCAATCTTCATTGTTAGGGAAGGATGGTTACAGGTTGTGTTAGATCCCTTTTCGTAATTGTTTTCAATATTTCAGGCATGTAAATAAACAATGTAACCCCCGTCCAGGGCTTGCGGCAAGTTCCCCGCCCACCGTTGAGCTAGCGGGTGGTGAAGAATGCATGCCTGAGCCACAGGAGGCTTGGACACCCCCTCCTACTAGTCTGCCCGGACTGGCTCAAGGGTCCTGTGAACTTGGGTCATAAGGGTGGATAGGGTTAGTGGAAGGGTCACTCTCGGACACAATATTGACAGGGAGAGTCTTTACCATCAGCGATTTAGGCTTTCGCCAGCATGGGTGATAGTGCCGGAAGAGGCCTAGTCGCTTCCAACTGAACTACTGTTCAACCATTTCCCCTCTCCCTGATGGTGGTGTTCGGGGGTTCGTTACAGGTGGCGCCCAACGTGGGGCCCGAGTTTTTCAATATAATTCACATAAAAAAAAAAGTTTGAATGTTTTCCAATTTGCTTTGCTTTCAACGTATCCGGTAAATGGGTGCAACTTAGTCCCTATTTGTGTCTGCTGTACTGTTGAAGTAAGGCTTGGATGTATTCAATAGTGAGGTATGAATTGTACACCTTTGCTATTTCCCTAATCTGAAGGTCCTTATGTCCAGTAGATAGGTAGACGTTTGTCCTTATTTACTTCTGTCGCATAGGGTTCGACGCTTCAGGTTAGCCGTGTCTTACCACTTTAAGTCTACGAATTTATGTCCAGTATAAGAGTGAAGTTAGTTCCTCACATACTAGTTGCATAGATTTAAAAAGAGGAGAGACAGTTTTGTTTTAGATAAGCAGTCATGTTAAGTCCGGTAAATGGGTTGAACTATGTCTCCACTTATGCCTGTTGCTTCGCGGCGCGTACACTAATTTTGAAGCAAAAAGAATAGCATTTCATACCTCCAAAGCTTGAATGTAAACATTGAACAGTTTTGTCGCTTCAATACATTTATTTCCATAGTGGGATTTTGAGTTTCCATTCTTCCTTTTCCCTCGTCGTTGTCCCGAATAAGCCCTCCCCATCCTCAGTTATAGATACATATATAGTTTTGGAGTTAGCAATACGAATTTTTGATTAATTTCATTTACCAATATTTTGCATTTTAGTTTTGAAATTTGAATATTTTATTTTATAATCAGTATGCACAATTAGTTATACTATACTACAAGATAAGTCTGAACTTTTTCTCCGGTATTGAACGAACATTACTCAAGATAGTTCAATATGTCAAATCCTGGTCCTAGTCGGCGTAGTGAAGTGAAAAGTAGATACACGTTACGAAGTGGACGTAAACAAGTTTTAGAAGAAGCAGAAAAGCCTACACAGCTTGTCACTTTGTCAGAAGTTGGGGTTAATGTAGATCCGTAGCCTAGTCCGGTCAATCATGGAGAACATCGGCAGCCATCGGGATCTCGTGCCCCAGAGGTTATCTCTGATGCTAATGACACTGCACAGTTTGAGTAATATGTTCAAGATGTCGTATCTGCTATACAGTCGGAATCAATCGTACGGATGAACTTCGATTCACTCGGGAAGAACTCGATAAGAACAGGGTAGCTTTGCAACAGGCAATAGCATTCCTAGTGAGAACGGCGGGGGCAGCTCCGACCCAACCTTATTCGCCTAATGCAGACCAAGGCTATCGGAGCAACATACCCGATTCAAACGCGCAAACGACTCAAAGCGATTATGACGTTAATAGACGGCAAGAACCCATTCGTAATCGAATGAATCCACCACGAAACGGTCCACAAGCAGATAATCCCATCGTCTATCCGATAAATATGACTCGAAGTAGCAACGTTGAAAATTTCTTGGAACAATTTAGTCGAATCAATTTGAATGGCCCAACGCCTCATCAAGATATTCCTCCCGAGACTCCTTTGCCTTCGTACAACGTGACCTGGTGTGACCTTGTCAGTAACTTCCACCATTTTGTTTCAGGCCAAGCCGAAACATGGTTCTGGATGTACCTTAAGGGCAATCCTGATGTAACTTGGTCCAGTCTTCGCCTTGCTTTGATAGAGCAATACCGTAGTTTAGAATCTGATTTTGAACTAGCTCGAAAGATCACCTACCGAAGACATGGGCAGTATGAGCCTTTTGATACGTTTTTCGCGGACATTCTGCAGCTCAATTCAAAATTGCGTGTCCCAAAGTCTAACCGGGAAATAATTGAAGTAATTAAGCAGAACGTCAATCGTAAGTTAGGGGAACACCTCATAACATTTAGTACCCATAGTATTCCGGAAATGGTGCACGTGTGCCGTACAATTGAAAAGTTCATAAATGAACATGACACACCGCGACAGAGGACGGAACACATTTTTCCTCCCCGTCAAAATATTAGCGAGGTCGAACAGGCAGCGGATAGGAATATCGCACACTGTTCATCCTCTCAAGTCGAAGCAGTTGGTTTTCGACAAAGAGCCACGAGCCCGCTGAGATGCTGGAACTGTAAAGAACTTGGGCATACATTTTTTGATTGCCCTACCCCACAGCGGGCCCAATTTTACCCCCAAAGATAATCAAAGTAATTAATCGTTTCGTAGAAAAGAAACGGCAATATCAAGCAATTGCCGCCACTAATTTGCAATGTTTAACAAACGATCCGAGGCCGTATGTTACTCTAAAGATATTTGAGCGAGAGTGGCTAGCCTTACTTGATAGTGGTGCATGTATTAGTTGTTTAGGGGCAGGAGGTGTAGAATTTCTACAAAAGAACCAAATTCCGTTCAAGAAGTTTTCTTCCACTGTCACAACAGCTGATGGACAAGCGCAAAATATTATTGGTGTTAGAAACGCGAAAGTGCGGTTCAAAGAACGAGACGAGGATATTACTCTGTATATTGTCCCGTCTTTAACTAAGGGGTTATACCTCGGCGTAGATTTCTGGAGGAAATTTGACATAGCTCCAAGTATCATCTCCGAGATCTCTGCACCACCCATTGACTTGGAGAGCATTTACAGTTTGGACGTATCGGGCGACGTGCCTTCAAGACACGATGCTCTAACTTGCGCACATGTTTTGGCCGACATGGAATCCGAAAAATTAGAAAAAGCCATTAGGGTGTTCCCATCCTTCGCCAAAGTCGGGTTAGGTAAATCACGCCTGGAGGAGCATATAATTGATACTGGAGACGCGGAGCCAATAAAACAGCGTCATTATCCCGTCTCTCCGGCGGCACAAACCCTGTTGTATGCGCAGCTGGATCGTATGCTTGCTTTGGACGTGATCGAAGAAAGTTCAAATTCATGGAGCTTCCCAGTTGTTCTAGTAAGAAAAGCTGAGAAGAACCGTATGTGCTTGGACGTTCGAAAGCTTAATCCGGTCACCAAAAAGGATGCATACCCGTTGCCTCATATAGAAGGGTTGCTAGGACGCCTTTCGGATACATACTTCATTTCAAGTGTGGATCTGAAAGACGCCTTATGGCAAATACCGCTGGAGCAAAGCTCAAGGCAGAAGACCGGGGACGGCCCGGTAGACCCTCGTATCAATTCAAAGTGATGCCCTTTGGCCTTTGTAATGCGCCCCAGCGTCTTTGCCGGCTTATGGATAACGTCATTCCTCACGAATTGAGACAGCGGGTATTCGTCTACCTAGACGACTAGCTAATTTTTTCAAGAACATTTGATTAGCACATTGAGCTTCTTACCATTGTTGCAGATAAAATCAAAGCAGCAGGACTGTCGATCAATATAGATAAATCAAAGTTTTGCTACAGAGAGCTGAAATATCTTGGCTTTGTCGTCGGAGACGGTATCGTTAAAGTAGATCCTGCTAAGGTAGCTGCCATAAGGGAATTTCCCGTACCCAAAAATGCCCGACAGGTAAGACGGTTTTTAGGAATGTCCGGCTGGTACCGACGTTTTATAAGCAACTTTTCCTCCTTAGCATCCCACCTTTCTGATACCCTAAAAAAGGGGTTGCATTTAATTTCGGCACAAAGGCAATAGAATCATTCAATTCGATCAAACAAAGGCTGACGTCCGCGCCCGTTCTAGTTAATCCTGACTTTAACAAACAGTTTGTTATTCTCTGTGATGCCTCGGCAACCGGCATCGGTGCTGTCTTATGTCAGGAAGACGAAAACGGTGAGGAACGTCCGATATCGCATAAACTGAATGGTGCCCAAAAAAATTACTCAGTCACAGAGCGCGAATGTTTGGCGGCAGTAATGGACATACATAAGTTCCGACTGTACATCGAGGGTTACAAGTTTAAAGTCGTAACCGACCACGCGAGTCTGAAGTGGCTGATGGCCTTAAAAGATTTAAAAGGTCGACTAGCGCGTTGGAGCCTGGACTTGCAAGGATATACCTTTGAAATCCAACACCGAAAAGGCAGTTTAAACGTAGTGCCAGATGCGCTATCTCATGCATATGAAATGGAAGCACTTCAACCCTCCTCGTCGAGTTCAAGGGGAGGGTATGATGTGCTCCATATAGATCTGAAGGATACCGCGTTTCAAAAAGTTTTCTTTTATTTATTTTATGTTTTTTATCCATTGTATTAAGAATATGTATTAAATATTGAATTTGAATGAAAAACACAAAATCCCGTTAAATTGCGTATTATTCGCAATAAACTCTAGGTCCCTTGACACTACGATTTATCGCGATTATATTGTATTTAAATAAGTGGTGAGCAACTGATGCAATTGTAGTATTGCACTCGCAAATTCCTGGAATCAGCGGCGGATGCACTCGTGAGTGGTCGAATTACTTTTGGGCCATTACTCGGAATCTTGTCTGGGGTGTGGTTTCAATTATTCAGCAACTAAGTTGTTAATCTATTTATTATTACCTTATAGAACAAAAAATACCAATCCTATTGTAGATATGGGATGTCTTGAGTTCGTGATTCAAGAAGTTCTTCCGGCTTTAAATACCATCGGTGCAATAAGTGAGCTGGCAATGATTTGCTTCATCCAATTGTACTAAGAAATTGTGCGCATTCACTGCCATTTCCACTTCTCTCAAATTTCTAACCACTTATAATCCAGTGCATGGCAGTTTCTTTTTGAGTGGAAGATGGCCTACATATCTCTAATACATAAGACAGGTTGTCGGGTATTAAGTCTTCCGAACTCCAGGGGATGTGAGCGTGAATCTGTAATTGAGTCAAGAGATCAATAGAAATAAATTCAACGCAACTGAGACGTATTCTAATTTACTTGCACTTTATTTACTTCAATATATGACTATATCGAAGGAGACCGCTGCGCGTGACGATATAAAAATGACTGAGTAGATTATTCTCCATGAGAATATTCTCCATCCATCCACCAAATAGTAAAGTCTGTAAAGCTGGCGCGTCATCGGAATTCACAGTACATCCCAAAAGTGTAGGGGTTCTAATCACTGTGCCCACGTCCATGCCTTGGCTATCCATCCGCCCAACACGATAAGTGTTCAGATCGCCGCAATCACTATCAACACTCGTGGGTCTGGCGTCTCGTTGATATTCGGAGAATTGAATATTTGTTGGCCGTGTGGTGTTCATTTATCCAACTGCTTGCACACTGCCAACGATCGCCCCATAGACGATATGCAGTTTCGGGTCGCAATGCTGAATGGTAAGGAAACAAATACATTGAATCCCGTGTGGATGATCCTGAGGAATGTGGATTTGTTTGGTGATAGAGCTATTACGGCAGGTGCCAATGGTGCGATGGTAGTGTATTCACAAAGTGATTTGCAGGTCGTGCGTTCGAATCCCGACCAGAGCCATGCTTTGTAAAATTGAATACACACAACAATTCAAAATCACCTGTGGAGAAAAAAACTTTATCGCACGAAAAACTTCTTTCCTATACTCGTATTCTTTCAGTAGTAAGCAGCACCCAAAAACAGGCAATGAATCATTTGTTGGGCGCTGCTTGCACCAACGAAAATGCCTGCGCTGTGGCAACACTATAAGGGTACTGTATCAATTACAGAAAAATAAGAAATCCCTTTAGCGCACACTAATTATAACAAACAAAAAAAAAATCAACGAATACCCGAAGCAAACTAACGAGTTTTCATTCGTGAAATGCAGTCTATTAGAGATACCTTATTTGGAAAATTGGACAATTTGAATTTAAATACTCCTAATGTGAATCCTACGAGACCTTCGAACGCTCGATCTGACTTCGAACAGTTTTTAAATAACGCTTCGTTTTTGACCCAACACAGACAAGGACTACCAATAAGTTAACAAACTTCTTCAGTAAGTTCAATTTGTAAAATTGAAAAGTGGCAAATTTCATTTGACTGGTCCGAAAATATCCGCGATTTTCTTTTTAAAGTGGAGACCCTTAAGGATCGTTCGCATTGTAGCTGGGAACATATACTCGCAAATTTGCATGTCCTTTTACAAGGCCAATAATTAAACCAATTTCAGTTATTCATGAATACCCGCAGCTATTATGACAAGCTGAGCACCCGCTCTTGCAAATACTATAACTTGGCTTATCTTTTTTTATCTCTGCCTTTTCACATGCAAATATGGTCTATAAAACATTTAGGATGGGAATCCTCACTGCTGAAATGCGAATTTCCTTCACCGAACACACACACCAATTGTATTAAGTACAAAGAAACAATACAGGTGACTGTGATGGTCTTATTGCAATATGCCTTAAGCGGTGCCTAGACGCTCAATATTATTATCCGTCTATAGATAATATTGCAAGGTTGTGCAATATATTGAGGAAAATCAAAACCCTTTTGATATTTATTGCACAGTATAAAATATTGTATCGTCTGTGGGCACAATTGCGCAATATTTGTTTATTTAATTTTCAAGTGTCGAAGAGTAAACACCTCCGCGAGTGATTTCAGTGAAAATGTCACAAGCAAAAGAGGATGAGAGAAAATTTACAACAACAAATTTCAGTATCACTCAACATGTTGTCTACACAAGTATCAGCTGCCAACTAAATTATTATATAAAATATTGAACTGTGCGTCGCGAGTTTTCTTTTTAATTTCTCATATTTATCTATTTTTTTTTATTTGCGTCAGCTTTTGTTTTGTTTTCCTATTTGAATAGTGCAGTTTTAAGCACACAATGCCGTGTTTATGACTATCGCACATCGTCGCAATATCTGACAGGTAGCGTGTGTGATAGAGCCCCACCCTCACCAATACTAGAATAGTCAACTGATCAGAACCAAAACATGTTTAATTGAAAAGAGTAATTCTAGATTTGAGAGTATAATTCCTTTTTGATTTTCTGTAGGTATGTAGGTACACCGTGTCTAAAACCAAAATTGGTGTAGTTCGTTCAGTCAGTCTATTGTTTTAGCCGTATTTAGTCAGTTGTAGAGAACCCTTGAAAGATGGTTGCATTTTATTTTTATTTTTGTTTGGTTTATCTTTGAATTTAACCGAAGCTAGGAAAGAGGAAAAGGAAATCACTATTATGACTCACTGACGACGAAGCGTGGTGAACTGTGCGGTTGGGTTCGAGTTGCTGGGCAACAAGCGAAATTGTGCGAGGAGCGCGTAACATTTTTCCGCTCAGATTATGGCTACCCTTTTAATCGTATCTGGCTCAAAAACCTTTATTTCAATTGCAAATATAGTAAATTGTTTGGACGTCTAAAATCGAAACTCAAATTTAGAGAATAAAATTAGATTTTTAGGAATAAAACTCACAGAGCTAGATAGGATTAGAAGTTTGGCGGTATAATGAGTGTATATAGGAGTGAGCGAGATAGCTCTAATAAAATGTCTAGGCTAACTTCTGCTAGCGGATTATGGGGGAGATTGGTTTTACACATGGTGGTGATCGGATGGTGGATGGAATTTTTTTTTTATATATTTTTTTTCATGGCATCGGTGGCTTACAGTGGCGGTAGAAACGAGAAATAAGTAGTTAATTAACACAAAAAAAAACGTGGTTAATTTCATTACGCAGCAGAGGAGTTTTCGTGAAACGTTACCACAGAAAGTGCATGCATTCTGCATCCCCAAATAGGCGTTCCCAAATACGCAAAAATATACTCTCCAAACTCGTCCCGCTCCACTTGTACGAAAGAGGAAAAAAAAACCGCACGCGATTTATAAGTCCCACCGAAACACGCCGTCCGCACGAATTTTTAAGCACCATAACCAAAAGATAAGGCCAACAAAATCCATCGTATGATTGGCGACAGTACCTGCTCCAGCTCGCACAAGGTGTCGAGATCCATCCAGAAGCCCAAGCGCCAAAATATCCTCAGCAGTGTTCCACGAAAGTGTCGCATTAATAATCCAAGCAACGGTCTTGCGAATTCACTCTGGGTCATCTCAGCGAACGCATCTCGCCCGTCCACCCACAGTTCAGGTGCTCAAGCTATAATTTCGCCTGTGACGAAGGAAAGACAAAGAAAAAGGATCGGCAGCCGCCAAGCTTTAGTAAAGCAGTAACCGCAGCAGATCAGTATACCAGCAGCAGAAACTCCACACATCGTTTAATGTTTCTAACGCGCCCAAGAGGGCACGGTTAATATACTAAAAACAGAAAAGCTAAGTTTTGGTCCACTTTTAAATTAATTTGTAAATCATTTGCGTTCAAACGTAATTTGTATATCTCTAGTTTAGCTTCACTCGTTTACGCCAAATTTAAAAGCAGTATTGCTACATCGAGGAAGGGATGCGGTGCACCTCAGACCAACACCTTGGATTCCGTGTTAATGGTAACCCAGAAAATTTAATGGGGTACTTTTGAACAAATGGTATAGTAGTATCAGTATTAGATTTTGGACCAGTAAAGTAGCGATCAAATGTTATTGGATTTTTTTTTGCTGAAAGTAAAGCAGCTATTTTTGTTAAATTTATTTAAGTCTTGGTTAGTTCAATAAATTGAATTAATGGTGTTATTCAAACATATCGAAAAGATCTGCGCTGTGTATTGTTTTCTTCCTTCGGATTAATTTTTGGTCAGCGTTTGGGTCATTTTAGTGATTTTCCTTCGCCTTCGATAAATATAAACATTTTAGTCGATAATATTCGCGGATATGGGTAGCTATTAGGATTTAGAAGAGGATGTGGGAGGGCATTCACAGCAAAGGACACGATGAGATCTGGAAAAGGACTATAGGGGTGTACTAGGCTTCGTTTGAAGTTACACACTCCTCTCACTTTAGGGGTCGGCGTGAATCGAGCGTGACGGCGGCCATGGATGCTGAACTTCGGATTGGTGAGGGGCGGGCCAGCTCTTGGAGATAATTAACATTGTGATCTCTCCATATCTCGCCCACTTTGGAAGAATACCTTGGATTAGATGAAACTCGGGCCTCGCAATCTTCATTGTTAGGGAAGGATGGTTACAGGTTGTGTTAGATCCCTTTTCGTAATTGTTTTCAATATTTCAGGCATGTAAATAAACAATGTAACCCCCGTCCAGGGCTTGCGGCAAGTTCCCCGCCCACCGTTGAGCTAGCGGGTGGTGAAGAATGCATGCCTGAGCCACAGGAGGCTTGGACACCCCCTCCTACTAGTCTGCCCGGACTGGCTCAAGGGTCCTGTGAACTTGGGTCATAAGGGTGGATAGGGTTAGTGGAAGGGTCACTCTCGGACACAATATTGACAGGGAGAGTCTTTACCATCAGCGATTTAGGCTTTCGCCAGCATGGGTGATAGTGCCGGAAGAGGCCTAGTCGCTTCCAACTGAACTACTGTTCAACCATTTCCCCTCTCCCTGATGGTGGTGTTCGGGGGTTCGTTACAGGTGGCGCCCAACGTGGGGCCCGAGTTTTTCAATATAATTCACATAAAAAAAAAAGTTTGAATGTTTTCCAATTTGCTTTGCTTTCAACGTATCCGGTAAATGGGTGCAACTTAGTCCCTATTTGTGTCTGCTGTACTGTTGAAGTAAGGCTTGGATGTATTCAATAGTGAGGTATGAATTGTACACCTTTGCTATTTCCCTAATCTGAAGGTCCTTATGTCCAGTAGATAGGTAGACGTTTGTCCTTATTTACTTCTGTCGCATAGGGTTCGACGCTTCAGGTTAGCCGTGTCTTACCACTTTAAGTCTACGAATTTATGTCCAGTATAAGAGTGAAGTTAGTTCCTCACATACTAGTTGCATAGATTTAAAAAGAGGAGAGACAGTTTTGTTTTAGATAAGCAGTCATGTTAAGTCCGGTAAATGGGTTGAACTATGTCTCCACTTATGCCTGTTGCTTCGCGGCGCGTACACTAATTTTGAAGCAAAAAGAATAGCATTTCATACCTCCAAAGCTTGAATGTAAACATTGAACAGTTTTGTCGCTTCAATACATTTATTTCCATAGTGGGATTTTGAGTTTCCATTCTTCCTTTTCCCTCGTCGTTGTCCCGAATAAGCCCTCCCCATCCTCAGTTATAGATACATATATAGTTTTGGAGTTAGCAATACGAATTTTTGATTAATTTCATTTACCAATATTTTGCATTTTAGTTTTGAAATTTGAATATTTTATTTTATAATCAGTATGCACAATTAGTTATACTATACTACAAGATAAGTCTGAACTTTTTCTCCGGTATTGAACGAACATTACTCAAGATAGTTCAATATGTCAAATCCTGGTCCTAGTCGGCGTAGTGAAGTGAAAAGTAGATACACGTTACGAAGTGGACGTAAACAAGTTTTAGAAGAAGCAGAAAAGCCTACACAGCTTGTCACTTTGTCAGAAGTTGGGGTAAATGTAGATCCGTAGCCTAGTCCGGTCAATCATGGAGAACATCGGCAGCCATCGGGATCTCGTGCCCCAGAGGTTATCTCTGATGCTAATGACACTGCACAGTTTGAGTAATATGTTCAAGATGTCGTATCTGCTATACAGTCGGAATCAATCGTACGGATGAACTTCGATTCACTCGGGAAGAACTCGATAAGAACAGGGTAGCTTTGCAACAGGAAATAGCATTCCTAGTGAGAACGGCGGGGGCAGCTCCGACCCAACCTTATTCGCCTAATGCAGACCAAGGCTATCGGAGCAACATACCCGATTCAAACGCGCAAACGACTCAAAGCGATTATGACGTTAATAGACGGCAAGAACCCATTCGTAATCGAATGAATCCACCACGAAACGGTCCACAAGCAGATAATCCCATCGTCTATCCGATAAATATGACTCGAAGTAGCAACGTTGAAAATTTCTTGGAACAATTTAGTCGAATCAATTTGAATGGCCCAACGCCTCATCAAGATATTCCTCCCGAGACTCCTTTGCCTTCGTACAACGTGACCTGGTGTGACCTTGTCAGTAACTTCCACCATTTTGTTTCAGGCCAAGCCGAAACATGGTTCTGGATGTACCTTAAGGGCAATCCTGATGTAACTTGGTCCAGTCTTCGCCTTGCTTTGATAGAGCAATACCGTAGTTTAGAATCTGATTTTGAACTAGCTCGAAAGATCACCTACCGAAGACATGGGCAGTATGAGCCTTTTGATACGTTTTTCGCGGACATTCTGCAGCTCAATTCAAAATTGCGTGTCCCAAAGTCTAACCGGGAAATAATTGAAGTAATTAAGCAGAACGTCAATCGTAAGTTAGGGGAACACCTCATAACATTTAGTACCCATAGTATTCCGGAAATGGTGCACGTGTGCCGTACAATTGAAAAGTTCATAAATGAACATGACACACCGCGACAGAGGACGGAACACATTTTTCCTCCCCGTCAAAATATTAGCGAGGTCGAACAGGCAGCGGATAGGAATATCGCACACTGTTCATCCTCTCAAGTCGAAGCAGTTGGTTTTCGACAAAGAGCCACGAGCCCGCTGAGATGCTGGAACTGTAAAGAACTTGGGCATACATTTTTTGATTGCCCTACCCCACAGCGGGCCCAATTTTACCCCCAAAGATAATCAAAGTAATTAATCGTTTCGTAGAAAAGAAACGGCAATATCAAGCAATTGCCGCCACTAATTTGCAATGTTTAACAAACGATCCGAGGCCGTATGTTACTCTAAAGATATTTGAGCGAGAGTGGCTAGCCTTACTTGATAGTGGTGCATGTATTAGTTGTTTAGGGGCAGGAGGTGTAGAATTTCTACAAAAGAACCAAATTCCGTTCAAGAAGTTTTCTTCCACTGTCACAACAGCTGATGGACAAGCGCAAAATATTATTGGTGTTAGAAACGCGAAAGTGCGGTTCAAAGAACGAGACGAGGATATTACTCTGTATATTGTCCCGTCTTTAACTAAGGGGTTATACCTCGGCGTAGATTTCTGGAGGAAATTTGACATAGCTCCAAGTATCATCTCCGAGATCTCTGCACCACCCATTGACTTGGAGAGCATTTACAGTTTGGACGTATCGGGCGACGTGCCTTCAAGACACGATGCTCTAACTTGCGCACATGTTTTGGCCGACATGGAATCCGAAAAATTAGAAAAAGCCATTAGGGTGTTCCCATCCTTCGCCAAAGTCGGGTTAGGTAAATCACGCCTGGAGGAGCATATAATTGATACTGGAGACGCGGAGCCAATAAAACAGCGTCATTATCCCGTCTCTCCGGCGGCACAAACCCTGTTGTATGCGCAGCTGGATCGTATGCTTGCTTTGGACGTGATCGAAGAAAGTTCAAGTTCATGGAGCTTCCCAGTTGTTCTAGTAAGAAAAGCTGAGAAGAACCGTATGTGCTTGGACGTTCGAAAGCTTAATCCGGTCACCAAAAAGGATGCATACCCGTTGCCTCATATAGAAGGGTTGCTAGGACGCCTTTCGGATACATACTTCATTTCAAGTGTGGATCTGAAAGACGCCTTATGGCAAATACCGCTGGAGCAAAGCTCAAGGCAGAAGACCGGGGACGGCCCGGTAGACCCTCGTATCAATTCAAAGTGATGCCCTTTGGCCTTTGTAATGCGCCCCAGCGTCTTTGCCGGCTTATGGATAACGTCATTCCTCACGAATTGAGACAGCGGGTATTCGTCTACCTAGACGACTAGCTAATTTTTTCAAGAACATTTGATTAGCACATTGAGCTTCTTACCATTGTTGCAGATAAAATCAAAGCAGCAGGACTGTCGATCAATATAGATAAATCAAAGTTTTGCTACAGAGAGCTGAAATATCTTGGCTTTGTCGTCGGAGACGGTATCGTTAAAGTAGATCCTGCTAAGGTAGCTGCCATAAGGGAATTTCCCGTACCCAAAAATGCCCGACAGGTAAGACGGTTTTTAGGAATGTCCGGCTGGTACCGACGTTTTATAAGCAACTTTTCCTCCTTAGCATCCCACCTTTCTGATACCCTAAAAAAGGGGTTGCATTTAATTTCGGCACAAAGGCAATAGAATCATTCAATTCGATCAAACAAAGGCTGACGTCCGCGCCCGTTCTAGTTAATCCTGACTTTAACAAACAGTTTGTTATTCTCTGTGATGCCTCGGCAACCGGCATCGGTGCTGTCTTATGTCAGGAAGACGAAAACGGTGAGGAACGTCCGATATCGCATAAACTGAATGGTGCCCAAAAAAATTACTCAGTCACAGAGCGCGAATGTTTGGCGGCAGTAATGGACATACATAAGTTCCGACTGTACATCGAGGGTTACAAGTTTAAAGTCGTAACCGACCACGCGAGTCTGAAGTGGCTGATGGCCTTAAAAGATTTAAAAGGTCGACTAGCGCGTTGGAGCCTGGACTTGCAAGGATATACCTTTGAAATCCAACACCGAAAAGGCAGTTTAAACGTAGTGCCAGATGCGCTATCTCATGCATATGAAATGGAAGCACTTCAACCCTCCTCGTCGAGTTCAAGGGGAGGGTATGATGTGCTCCATATAGATCTGAAGGATACCGCGTTTCAAAAAGTTTTCTTTTATTTATTTTATGTTTTTTATCCATTGTATTAAGAATATGTATTAAATATTGAATTTGAATGAAAAACACAAAATCCCGTTAAATTGCGTATTATTCGCAATAAACTCTAGGTCCCTTGACACTACGATTTATCGCGATTATATTGTATTTAAATAAGTGGTGAGCAACTGATGCAATTGTAGTATTGCACTCGCAAATTCCTGGAATCAGCGGCGGATGCACTCGTGAGTGGTCGAATTACTTTTGGGCCATTACTCGGAATCTTGTCTGGGGTGTGGTTTCAATTATTCAGCAACTAAGTTGTTAATCTATTTATTATTACCTTATAGAACAAAAAATACCAATCCTATTGTAGATATGGGATGTCTTGAGTTCGTGATTCAAGAAGTTCTTCCGGCTTTAAATACCATCGGTGCAATAAGTGAGCTGGCAATGATTTGCTTCATCCAATTGTACTAAGAAATTGTGCGCATTCACTGCCATTTCCACTTCTCTCAAATTTCTAACCACTTATAATCCAGTGCATGGCAGTTTCTTTTTGAGTGGAAGATGGCCTACATATCTCTAATACATAAGACAGGTTGTCGGGTATTAAGTCTTCCGAACTCCAGGGGATGTGAGCGTGAATCTGTAATTGAGTCAAGAGATCAATAGAAATAAATTCAACGCAACTGAGACGTATTCTAATTTACTTGCACTTTATTTACTTCAATATATGACTATATCGAAGGAGACCGCTGCGCGTGACGATATAAAAATGACTGAGTAGATTATTCTCCATGAGAATATTCTCCATCCATCCACCAAATAGTAAAGTCTGTAAAGCTGGCGCGTCATCGGAATTCACAGTACATCCCAAAAGTGTAGGGGTTCTAATCACTGTGCCCACGTCCATGCCTTGGCTATCCATCTGCCCAACACGATAAGTGTTCAGATCGCCGCAATCACTATCAACACTCGTGGGTCTGGCGTCTCGTTGATATTCGGAGAATTGAATATTTGTTGGCCGTGTGGTGTTCATTTATCCAACTGCTTGCACACTGCCAACGATCGCCCCATAGACGATATGCAGTTTCGGGTCGCAATGCTGAATGGTAAGGAAACAAATACATTGAATCCCGTGTGGATGATCCTGAGGAATGTGGATTTGTTTGGTGATAGAGCTATTACGGCAGGTGCCAATGGTGCGATGGTAGTGTATTCACAAAGTGATTTGCAGGTCGTGCGTTCGAATCCCGACCAGAGCCATGCTTTGTAAAATTGAATACACACAACAATTCAAAATCACCTGTGGAGAAAAAAACTTTATCGCACGAAAAACTTCTTTCCTATACTCGTATTCTTTCAGTAGTAAGCAGCACCCAAAAACAGGCAATGAATCATTTGTTGGGCGCTGCTTGCACCAACGAAAATGCCTGCGCTGTGGCAACACTATAAGGGTACTGTATCAATTACAGAAAAATAAGAAATCCCTTTAGCGCACACTAATTATAACAAACAAAAAAAAAATCAACGAATACCCGAAGCAAACTAACGAGTTTTCATTCGTGAAATGCAGTCTATTAGAGATACCTTATTTGGAAAATTGGACAATTTGAATTTAAATACTCCTAATGTGAATCCTACGAGACCTTCGAACGCTCGATCTGACTTCGAACAGTTTTTAAATAACGCTTCGTTTTTGACCCAACACAGACAAGGACTACCAATAAGTCAACAAACTTCTTCAGTAAGTTCAATTTGTAAAATTGAAAAGTGGCAAATTTCATTTGACTGGTCCGAAAATATCCGCGATTTTCTTTTTAAAGTGGAGACCCTTAAGGATCGTTCGCATTGTAGCTGGGAACATATACTCGCAAATTTGCATGTCCTTTTACAAGGCCAATAATTAAACCAATTTCAGTTATTCATGAATACCCGCAGCTATTATGACAAGCTGAGCACCCGCTCTTGCAAATACTATAACTTGGCTTATCTTTTTTTATCTCTGCCTTTTCACATGCAAATATGGTCTATAAAACATTTAGGATGGGAATCCTCACTGCTGAAATGCGAATTTCCTTCACCGAACACACACACCAATTGTATTAAGTACAAAGAAACAATACAGGTGACTGTGATGGTCTTATTGCAATATGCCTTAAGCGGTGCCTAGACGCTCAATATTATTATCCGTCTATAGATAATATTGCAAGGTTGTGCAATATATTGAGGAAAATCAAAACCCTTTTGATATTTATTGCACAGTATAAAATATTGTATCGTCTGTGGGCACAATTGCGCAATATTTGTTTATTTAATTTTCAAGTGTCGATGAGTAAACACCTCCGCGAGTGATTTCAGTGAAAATGTCACAAGCAAAAGAGGATGAGAGAAAATTTACAACAACAAATTTCAGTATCACTCAACATGTTGTCTACACAAGTATCAGCTGCCAACTAAATTATTATATAAAATATTGAACTGTGCGTCGCGAGTTTTCTTTTTAATTTCTCATATTTATCTATTTTTTTTTATTTGCGTCAGCTTTTGTTTTGTTTTCCTATTTGAATAGTGCAGTTTTAAGCACACAATGCCGTGTTTATGACTATCGCACATCGTCGCAATATCTGACAGGTAGCGTGTGTGATAGAGCCCCACCCTCACCAATACTAGAATAGTCAACTGATCAGAACCAAAACATGTTTAATTGAAAAGAGTAATTCTAGATTTGAGAGTATAATTCCTTTTTGATTTTCTGTAGGTATGTAGGTACACCGTGTCTAAAACCAAAATTGGTGTAGTTCGTTCAGTCAGTCTATTGTTTTAGCCGTATTTAGTCAGTTGTAGAGAACCCTTGAAAGATGGTTGCATTTTATTTTTATTTTTGTTTGGTTTATCTTTGAATTTAACCGAAGCTAGGAAAGAGGAAAAGGAAATCACTATTATGACTCACTGACGACGAAGCGTGGTGAACTGTGCGGTTGGGTTCGAGTTGCTGGGCAACAAGCGAAATTGTGCGAGGAGCGCGTAACATTTTTCCGCTCAGATTATGGCTACCCTTTTAATCGTATCTGGCTCAAAAACCTTTATTTCAATTGCAAATATAGTAAATTGTTTGGACGTCTAAAATCGAAACTCAAATTTAGAGAATAAAATTAGATTTTTAGGAATAAAACTCACAGAGCTAGATAGGATTAGAAGTTTGGCGGTATAATGAGTGTATATAGGAGTGAGCGAGATAGCTCTAATAAAATGTCTAGGCTAACTTCTGCTAGCGGATTATGGGGGAGATTGGTTTTACACATGGTGGTGATCGGATGGTGGATGGAATTTTTTTTTTATATATTTTTTTTCATGGCATCGGTGGCTTACAGTGGCGGTAGAAACGAGAAATAAGTAGTTAATTAACACAAAAAAAACGTGGTTAATTTCATTACGCAGCAGAGGAGTTTTCGTGAAACGTTACCACAGAAAGTGCATGCATTCTGCATCCCCAAATAGGCGTTCCCAAATACGCAAAAATATACTCTCCAAACTCGTCCCGCTCCACTTGTACGAAAGAGGAAAAAAAAACCGCACGCGATTTATAAGTCCCACCGAAACACGCCGTCCGCACGAATTTTTAAGCACCATAACCAAAAGATAAGGCCAACAAAATCCATCGTATGATTGGCGACAGTTCCTGCTCCAGCTCGCACAAGGTGTCGAGATCCATCCAGAAGCCCAAGCGCCAAAATATCCTCAGCAGTGTTCCACGAAAGTGTCGCATTAATAATCCAAGCAACGGTCTTGCGAATTCACTCTGGGTCATCTCAGCGAACGCATCTCGCCCGTCCACCCACAGTTCAGGTGCTCAAGCTATAATTTCGCCTGTGACGAAGGAAAGACAAAGAAAAAGGATCGGCAGCCGCCAAGCTTTAGTAAAGCAGTAACCGCAGCAGATCAGTATACCAGCAGCAGAAACTCCACACATCGTTTAATGTTTCTAACGCGCCCAAGAGGGCACGGTTAATATACTAAAAACAGAAAAGCTAAGTTTTGGTCCACTTTTAAATTAATTTGTAAATCATTTGCGTTCAAACGTAATTTGTATATCTCTAGTTTAGCTTCACTCGTTTACGCCAAATTTAAAAGCAGTATTGCTACATCGAGGAAGGGATGCGGTGCACCTCAGACCAACACCTTGGATTCCGTGTTAATGGTAACCCAGAAAATTTAATGGGGTACTTTTGAACAAATGGTATAGTAGTATCAGTATTAGATTTTGGACCAGTAAAGTAGCGATCAAATGTTATTGGATTTTTTTTTGCTGAAAGTAAAGCAGCTATTTTTGTTAAATTTATTTAAGTCTTGGTTAGTTTAATAAATTGAATTAATGGTGTTATTCAAACATATCGAAAAGATCTGCGCTGTGTATTGTTTTCTTCCTTCGGATTAATTTTTGGTCAGCGTTTGGGTCATTTTAGTGATTTTCCTTCGCCTTCGATAAATATAAACATTTTAGTCGATAATATTCGCGGATATGGGTAGCTATTAGGATTTAGAAGAGGATGTGGGAGGGCATTCACAGCAAAGGACACGATGAGATCTGGAAAAGGACTATAGGGGTGTACTAGGCTTCGTTTGAAGTTACACACTCCTCTCACTTTAGGGGTCGGCGTGAATCGAGCGTGACGGCGGCCATGGATGCTGAACTTCGGATTGGTGAGGGGCGGGCCAGCTCTTGGAGATAATTAACATTGTGATCTCTCCATATCTCGCCCACTTTGGAAGAATACCTTGGATTAGATGAAACTCGGGCCTCGCAATCTTCATTGTTAGGGAAGGATGGTTACAGGTTGTGTTAGATCCCTTTTCGTAATTGTTTTCAATATTTCAGGCATGTAAATAAACAATGTAACCCCCGTCCAGGGCTTGCGGCAAGTTCCCCGCCCACCGTTGAGCTAGCGGGTGGTGAAGAATGCATGCCTGAGCCACAGGAGGCTTGGACACCCCCTCCTACTAGTCTGCCCGGACTGGCTCAAGGGTCCTGTGAACTTGGGTCATAAGGGTGGATAGGGTTAGTGGAAGGGTCACTCTCGGACACAATATTGACAGGGAGAGTCTTTACCATCAGCGATTTAGGCTTTCGCCAGCATGGGTGATAGTGCCGGAAGAGGCCTAGTCGCTTCCAACTGAACTACTGTTCAACCATTTCCCCTCTCCCTGATGGTGGTGTTCGGGGGTTCGTTACAGGTGGCGCCCAACGTGGGGCCCGAGTTTTTCAATATAATTCACATAAAAAAAAAAGTTTGAATGTTTTCCAATTTGCTTTGCTTTCAACGTATCCGGTAAATGGGTGCAACTTAGTCCCTATTTGTGTCTGCTGTACTGTTGAAGTAAGGCTTGGATGTATTCAATAGTGAGGTATGAATTGTACACCTTTGCTATTTCCCTAATCTGAAGGTCCTTATGTCCAGTAGATAGGTAGACGTTTGTCCTTATTTACTTCTGTCGCATAGGGTTCGACGCTTCAGGTTAGCCGTGTCTTACCACTTTAAGTCTACGAATTTATGTCCAGTATAAGAGTGAAGTTAGTTCCTCACATACTAGTTGCATAGATTTAAAAAGAGGAGAGACAGTTTTGTTTTAGATAAGCAGTCATGTTAAGTCCGGTAAATGGGTTGAACTATGTCTCCACTTATGCCTGTTGCTTCGCGGCGCGTACACTAATTTTGAAGCAAAAAGAATAGCATTTCATACCTCCAAAGCTTGAATGTAAACATTGAACAGTTTTGTCGCTTCAATACATTTATTTCCATAGTGGGATTTTGAGTTTCCATTCTTCCTTTTCCCTCGTCGTTGTCCCGAATAAGCCCTCCCCATCCTCAGTTATAGATACATATATAGTTTTGGAGTTAGCAATACGAATTTTTGATTAATTTCATTTACCAATATTTTGCATTTTAGTTTTGAAATTTGAATATTTTATTTTATAATCAGTATGCACAATTAGTTATACTATACTACAAGATAAGTCTGAACTTTTTCTCCGGTATTGAACGAACATTACTCAAGATAGTTCAATATGTCAAATCCTGGTCCTAGTCGGCGTAGTGAAGTGAAAAGTAGATACACGTTACGAAGTGGACGTAAACAAGTTTTAGAAGAAGCAGAAAAGCCTACACAGCTTGTCACTTTGTCAGAAGTTGGGGTAAATGTAGATCCGTAGCCTAGTCCGGTCAATCATGGAGAACATCGGCAGCCATCGGGATCTCGTGCCCCAGAGGTTATCTCTGATGCTAATGACACTGCACAGTTTGAGTAATATGTTCAAGATGTCGTATCTGCTATACAGTCGGAATCAATCGTACGGATGAACTTCGATTCACTCGGGAAGAACTCGATAAGAACAGGGTAGCTTTGCAACAGGAAATAGCATTCCTAGTGAGAACGGCGGGGGCAGCTCCGACCCAACCTTATTCGCCTAATGCAGACCAAGGCTATCGGAGCAACATACCCGATTCAAACGCGCAAACGACTCAAAGCGATTATGACGTTAATAGACGGCAAGAACCCATTCGTAATCGAATGAATCCACCACGAAACGGTCCACAAGCAGATAATCCCATCGTCTATCCGATAAATATGACTCGAAGTAGCAACGTTGAAAATTTCTTGGAACAATTTAGTCGAATCAATTTGAATGGCCCAACGCCTCATCAAGATATTCCTCCCGAGACTCCTTTGCCTTCGTACAACGTGACCTGGTGTGACCTTGTCAGTAACTTCCACCATTTTGTTTCAGGCCAAGCCGAAACATGGTTCTGGATGTACCTTAAGGGCAATCCTGATGTAACTTGGTCCAGTCTTCGCCTTGCTTTGATAGAGCAATACCGTAGTTTAGAATCTGATTTTGAACTAGCTCGAAAGATCACCTACCGAAGACATGGGCAGTATGAGCCTTTTGATACGTTTTTCGCGGACATTCTGCAGCTCAATTCAAAATTGCGTGTCCCAAAGTCTAACCGGGAAATAATTGAAGTAATTAAGCAGAACGTCAATCGTAAGTTAGGGGAACACCTCATAACATTTAGTACCCATAGTATTCCGGAAATGGTGCACGTGTGCCGTACAATTGAAAAGTTCATAAATGAACATGACACACCGCGACAGAGGACGGAACACATTTTTCCTCCCCGTCAAAATATTAGCGAGGTCGAACAGGCAGCGGATAGGAATATCGCACACTGTTCATCCTCTCAAGTCGAAGCAGTTGGTTTTCGACAAAGAGCCACGAGCCCGCTGAGATGCTGGAACTGTAAAGAACTTGGGCATACATTTTTTGATTGCCCTACCCCACAGCGGGCCCTCTTTTGTTACAAATGTGGCCGTGAGAACACGACCACGCCAAAGTGCCAAACGTGCGCAGGAAACTCGCAAAGGAGCAATCATTCAACCGGGGAGAATTGCTCAAAGAAACCCAGCCCGGCAAACCACCAAATATAATTTCAATTCCTCCAGCTACAATACTGAAGCGCTCTAAAGAGTCTTGTACCCCAGAATCTGCTATTACAGTTACACCTGCGAATGAAATCAGCGCTCACAAAAAGTCTTTTCACGAGCGGCGTACGGAATACTATCAAACGAGAAGGAGAATCTTCGGAGGTCCAATTTTACCCCCAAAGATAATCAAAGTAAGGAATCGTTTCGTAGAAAAGAAACGGCAATATCAAGCAATTGCCGCCACTAATTTGCAATGTTTAACAAACGATCCGAGGCCGTATGTTACTCTAAAGATATTTGAGCGAGAGTGGCTAGCCTTACTTGATAGTGGTGCATGTATTAGTTGTTTAGGGGCAGGAGGTGTAGAATTTCTACAAAAGAACCAAATTCCGTTCAAGAAGTTTTCTTCCACTGTCACAACAGCTGATGGACAAGCGCAAAATATTATTGGTGTTAGAAACGCGAAAGTGCGGTTCAAAGAACGAGACGAGGATATTACTCTGTATATTGTCCCGTCTTTAACTAAGGGGTTATACCTCGGCGTAGATTTCTGGAGGAAATTTGACATAGCTCCAAGTATCATCTCCGAGATCTCTGCACCACCCATTGACTTGGAGAGCATTTACAGTTTGGACGTATCGGGCGACGTGCCTTCAAGACACGATGCTCTAACTTGCGCACATGTTTTGGCCGACATGGAATCCGAAAAATTAGAAAAAGCCATTAGGGTGTTCCCATCCTTCGCCAAAGTCGGGTTAGGTAAATCACGCCTGGAGGAGCATATAATTGATACTGGAGACGCGGAGCCAATAAAACAGCGTCATTATCCCGTCTCTCCGGCGGCACAAACCCTGTTGTATGCGCAGCTGGATCGTATGCTTGCTTTGGACGTGATCGAAGAAAGTTCAAGTTCATGGAGCTCCCCAGTTGTTCTAGTAAGAAAAGCTGAGAAGAACCGTATGTGCTTGGACGTTCGAAAGCTTAATCCGGTCACCAAAAAGGATGCATACCCGTTGCCTCATATAGAAGGGTTGCTAGGACGCCTTTCGGATACATACTTCATTTCAAGTGTGGATCTGAAAGACGCCTTATGGCAAATACCGCTGGAGCAAAGCTCAAGGCAGAAGACCGGGGACGGCCCGGTAGACCCTCGTATCAATTCAAAGTGATGCCCTTTGGCCTTTGTAATGCGCCCCAGCGTCTTTGCCGGCTTATGGATAACGTCATTCCTCACGAATTGAGACAGCGGGTATTCGTCTACCTAGACGACTAGCTAATTTTTTCAAGAACATTTGATTAGCACATTGAGCTTCTTACCATTGTTGCAGATAAAATCAAAGCAGCAGGACTGTCGATCAATATAGATAAATCAAAGTTTTGCTACAGAGAGCTGAAATATCTTGGCTTTGTCGTCGGAGACGGTATCGTTAAAGTAGATCCTGCTAAGGTAGCTGCCATAAGGGAATTTCCCGTACCCAAAAATGCCCGACAGGTAAGACGGTTTTTAGGAATGTCCGGCTGGTACCGACGTTTTATAAGCAACTTTTCCTCCTTAGCATCCCACCTTTCTGATACCCTAAAAAAGGGGTTGCATTTAATTTCGGCACAAAGGCAATAGAATCATTCAATTCGATCAAACAAAGGCTGACGTCCGCGCCCGTTCTAGTTAATCCTGACTTTAACAAACAGTTTGTTATTCTCTGTGATGCCTCGGCAACCGGCATCGGTGCTGTCTTATGTCAGGAAGACGAAAACGGTGAGGAACGTCCGATATCGCATAAACTGAATGGTGCCCAAAAAAATTACTCAGTCACAGAGCGCGAATGTTTGGCGGCAGTAATGGACATACATAAGTTCCGACTGTACATCGAGGGTTACAAGTTTAAAGTCGTAACCGACCACGCGAGTCTGAAGTGGCTGATGGCCTTAAAAGATTTAAAAGGTCGACTAGCGCGTTGGAGCCTGGACTTGCAAGGATATACCTTTGAAATCCAACACCGAAAAGGCAGTTTAAACGTAGTGCCAGATGCGCTATCTCATGCATATGAAATGGAAGCACTTCAACCCTCCTCGTCGAGTTCAAGGGGAGGGTATGATGTGCTCCATATAGATCTGAAGGATACCGCGTTTCAGTCCGAAGAATACCTCGAGATCATCGACAACATCCGAATCAACAAAGAACAGTTATCGGACCTTCTTATCTCAGATGGTTACGTGTACAAAAAAATCAAACACAGTGCAGGCAATCCACTCCAAGACGATTTATCCTGGAAGCTATGGGTGCCGGCAGCTCTGACCGACAACCAAATCTATCTAGCTCATTGTCCACCTAAGGCCTCACATGGAGGCATCGCGAAAACCCTATTTAGACTGCGACAGCAATATTACTGGCCTAATATGGCAACACAGGTAAAGCGGTATATTTCTCTCTGCGAGGTGTGTAAAACAACGAAAGCTCCTAACAACATCTTGAGAGCGCCAATGGGTAAAGCCTTCATCATCGACAGGCCCTTCCAGCATGTGTATGTAGACTTTCTGGGCCCGTATCCACGTTCCAAATTGGGAAATACGCATATTGTTGTAGCATTGGATCAGCTTACTAAGTTTGTATTTATCAAAGCTCTTCGTAGAGCGACCGCAGAAACGGCTCTCCAATTCCTCCGAGACAAATTCGTTCTTATTTTCGGAGTCCCTGAAACCGTTCTCTCGGACAATGGCAAACAATTCTTGAGCAACAAGTTTGGTGATCTCATGAAATCATTTGGGATAAATCATATAAGAACCGCATTGTATTCCCCGCAGGCCAATGCAAGCGAGCGCGTGAACCGATCTATACTTTCAGCGATTAGATCATATCTTGATCCCGATCAATCGAACTGGGATCTAAATCTACTAGCGCTCTTAGGACAGCGGTCCATTCTGCTTTAGGTATGTGCCCCTATGAAGCACTATTCGGGCAACGTATGATTGAACATGGAAGTGACTATAGAATCCTAAGAAAGCTAAGGGGGCTAAATGGATCGGAGATTGACCTTATTCCTAAAGCAGCGAAAATTAATATTTTGCATTCCCATATTAAAGATTCACTAGAAAAATCACACCAAGTATACGCCCGAGTGTACAATACTCGCAGTGCCAAAATAAAATATCAAGTAGGGGACGTAGTATATAAACGAAATTTCATTCTCAGTGATGCAATGAAAGGACTAAGTGCAAAACTTTGTCCTAAATTCATCAAGGCTAAAGTTTTCAAAGTTATTGGTAGTAACCTCTACGAACTGATAGATCAATCGGGCAAGAGACTAGGTGTTGCACATTCAAAAGATATACGCCGCTGATACTCGTAATTGTGATTCAAGGCCGCGAACACATTCCTCCCCTAGGCATGCGCCCCTAGATAGGCGTATTTTTGTCCGGCCGGCTCAGTCTGAACATGAGACTCTTAGCATGTGTGGGTGGGTGGAGGTTACAGCAATTCTTTTCTTGATCTTTCCTTGCGCGGATTGCTTGTGAAAATATCAAGTTTTGTAGAGAACCCTTGAAAGATGGTTGCATTTTATTTTTATTTTGGTTTGGTTTATCTTTGAATTTAACCGAAGCTAGGAAAGAGGAAAAGGAAATCACTATTGTGACTCACTGACGACGAAGCGTGGCGAACTGTGCGGTTGGGTTCGAGTTGCTGGGCAACAAGCGAAATTGTGCGAGGAGCGCGTAACATTTTTCCGCTCAGATTATGGCTACCCTTTTAATCGTATCTGGCTCAAAAACCTTTATTTCAATTGCAAATATAGTAAATTGTTTGGACGTCTAAAATCGAAACTCAAATTTAGAGAATAAAATTAGATTTTTAGGAATAAAACTCCCAGAGCTAGATAGGATTAGAAGTTTGGCGGTATAATGAGTGTATATAGGAGTGAGCGAGATAGCTCTAATAAAATGTCTAGGCTAACTTCTGCTAGCGGATTATGGGGGAGATTGGTTTTACACATGGTGTTGATCGGACGTGCTGGTGGATGGAATTTTTTTTTTATATATTTTTTTTCATGGCAATGGTGGCTTACAGTGGCGGTAGGGCGGTAGAAACGAGAAATAGTAGTTAATTAACACAAAAAAAACGTGGTTAATTTCATTACGCAGCAGAGGAGTTTTCGTGAAACGTTACCACAGAAAGTGCATGCATTCTGCATCCCCAAATAGGCGTTCCCAAATACGCAAAAATATACTCTCCAAACTCGTCCCGCTCCACTTGTACGAAAAAGGAAAAAAAACCGCACGCGATTTATAAGTCCCACCGAAACACGCCGTCCGCACGAATTTTTAAGCACCATAACCAAAAGATAAGGCCAACAAAATCCATCGTATGATTGGCGACAGTACCTGCTCCAGCTCGCACAAGGTGTCGAGATCCATCCAGAAGCCCAAGCGCCAAAATATCCTCAGCAGTGTTCCACGAAAGTGTCGCATTAATAATCCAAGCAACGGTCTTGCGAATTCACTCTGGGTCATCTCAGCGAACGCATCTCGCCCGTCCACCCACAGTTCAGGTGCTCAAGCTATAATTTCGCCTGTGACGAAGGAAAGACAAAGAAAAAGGTTCGGCAGCCGCCAAGCTTTAGTAAAGCAATAACCGCAGCAGATCAGTATACCAGCAGCAGAAACTCCACCCATCGTTTAATGTTTCTAACGCGCCCTACAGGGCACGGTTAATATACTAAAAACAGAAAAGCTAAGTTTTGGTCCACTTTTAAATTAATTTGTAAATCATTTGCGTTCAAACGTAATTTGTATACTCGTATCTCTAGTTTAGCTTAACTCGTTTACGCCAAATTTAAAAGCAGTATTGCTACATCGAGGAAGGGATGCGGTGCACCTCAGACCAACACCTTGGATTCCGTGTTAATGGTAACCCAGAAAATTTAATGGGGTAAGTCGTTGTATGAATTACTTTTGAACAAATGATATAGTACTCGTAATATCAATATTAGATTTTGGACTTTTTGCTGAAAGTAAAGCAGCTATTTTTGTTAAATTTATTTAAGTCTTGTTTAGTTCAATAAATTGAATTAATGGTATTATTCGAACATATCGAAAAGATCTGCGTTGTGTATTGTTTTCTTCCTTCGGATTAATTTTTGGTCAGCGTTTAGGTCATTTTAGTGATTTTCCTTCGCCTTCGATAAATATAAACATTTTAGTCGATAATATTCGCGGATATGGGTAGCTATTAGGATTTAGAAGAGGATGTGGGAGGGCATTCATAGCAAAGGACACGATGAAATCTGGAAAAGGACTATAGGGGTGTACTAGGCTTAGTTTGAAGTTACACACTCCTCTCACTTTAGGGGTCGGCGTGAATCGAGCGTGACGGCGGCCATGGATGCTGAACTTCGGTTTGGTGAGGGGCGGGCCAGCTCTAGGAGATAATTAACATCGTAACCTCTCCATATCTCGCTCACTTTGGAAGAATACCTTGGATTAGATGAAACTCGGGCCTCGCAATCTTCATTGTTAGGGAAGGATGGTTACAGGTTGTGTTAGATCCCTTTTCGTAATTGTTTTCAATATTTCAGGCATGTAAATAAACAATGTAACCCCCGTCCAGGGCTTGCGGCAAGTTCCCCGCCCACCGTTGAGCTAGCGGGTGGTGAAGAACTCATGCCTGAGCCACAGGAGGCTTGGACACCCCCTCCTACTAGTCTGCCCGCACTGGCTCAAGGGTCATAAGGGTGGATAGGGTTAGTGGAAGGGTCACTCTCGGACACAATTTTGACAGGGAGAGTCTTTACCATCAGCGATTTAGGCTTTCGCCAGCATGGGTGATAGTGCCGGAAGAGGCCTAGTCGCTTCAAACTGAACTACTGTTCAACCATTTCCCCTCTCCCTGATGGTGGTGTTCGGGGGTTCGTTACACAGTCTTATGGTTGCTTCAAAGTGTTTGTTTTATTTAAAAAGATGGATAAAAGAAAATGTGTTGAAGACTCAAAAAAGAGTAGTGAAAAAATTATAGAAAAACGAAAAAAGTACAAAAAATATGATGACAATATTATTTAGATTTTGAGTTTACCTAAGTAAATAAAGGAAATGTGGAACTGCCCCAATGTGTTGTTTGTCATAAGGTCCTAGCAGCTGAAAGTATGATTCCTAATAAATTGAAACGACATTTAGAAACATCTCATAATAATTTACAAGGATCAGTCAACATCTTTGTTTTCCAAGTCATCTGTACCTTCCAAAGCACTGCTCGCCTCTTAGAAGGTCGGTCGTTGAATTGCAAATTGCAAAAAAAACACACACGATTGCTGAAGATCTCATTTTACCTGCAGCGATTGACATGGTATCAGTGATGATTGGAGAATCGGCGGCTAAAGAATTAAAAAATATTCCTTTTTCTAACAACAGAATCGTCTCATTCATGAGATTGCTGTAGACATTAATGAGCAAACTAGAGGTCGCCCCATGGTCGAAATTCGACCAATTTATTCTATAAGTTGAAAAAAAAACAAAGTAAATATAAAATTTTTCCAGCATTTTCAAGTAACTTCAAGCATTTTCAAGTAACTTCAAGCATTTTCAAGTAACTTCAAGCATGTCCAAGTAACTTCAAGTTTTCAAGCATTTTCAAATTAACTTCAAGCATTTTCAAGTAACTTAAAGTAACTTCAAGCATTTTCAGGTAACTTCAAGTAACTTCAATCATTTCCAAGTAAGCATTTTCAAGTACCTTTCAGCATTTTCAAGTAACTTCAAGCATGTCCAAGTAACTTCAAGTAGGTATGTTCATTAGCATTATTAAATGCATAACAGGCACAGCAATGTTGTTGCTGGTAACTTCAAGTATTTTCAAGCATTTTCAAGTAACTTCAAGCATTTTCAAGTAATTTCAAGCATTTCAAAGTAACTTCAAGTATGTTCAATCATTATCAGGAAACTTCAAGTTTTCAAGCATTTTGAAGTCATTTCAAGGATTTTCAAGTCACTTAAAGTAACTTCAAGCACTTTCAGGTAACTTCAAGCATTCTCAAGTAACTTCAAGTATTTTCAAGCAACTTCAAGCATGTCCAAGTAACTTCAAGTATGTTCAAGCATTTTCAAATGCATAACATGCACAGCAATGTTCTTGTTGGTAACTTCAAGTAACTTCAAGTATTTTCAAGCATTTTCAAGTAACTTCAAACATTTTCAAGTAACTTCAAGCATTTTCAAGTAACTTCATGATTTTTCCGTTCCGATTTGTAGATTATTGCCTCACACAGCAATGTTGTTTTTGTTGTAGTTTCATCCAATTCGCTTCTTTTTACCTGCTGTAATTCATAATGTGTGTTATATATGAGGATAATTTTTGTATTGTGCACTTCTATGTATTGTCCCCTACCCAAATATATATAGTGTTGGCATATCTATATGACGTATAATAGCAAAAATGGGTGGAAACACTTTATAGGCAGCTCCGTATTAATATATAAACTTTCTGGTATTTTTTCAATTCAACTGGATGAAGCGACAGACAGTAATAATGACGCTCAACTAATAAGCTACGTTCGGTACATGGAAGAAGCAAATGTATATGAAGATTGGTTATTTTGCAAAAAATCACTGATACCGGGAAGGCTTGTGATTTGTTTACTATTATTGATTCATACATGGAAGAAAATCACATTCAATGGGAAAACTGTATCGGTGTGTGTACGGATGGAGCTCGCGCGATGTAAGGGCAATATGGAGGACTTCAAGCTCTTATTAAAACCAAGGCTCCAAATGCAAATGGACATATTGTGTTATACATAGCTGCAAGAAATATATCTCCTGAATTAAATATTGTAGTAGATATAATTATTAAAGTGGTAAACTTCATAAAAACAAGACCAGTGAAGACAAGATTTTTCGAAAAGCTTTGAGAAGATTTCGGTGCAGAGCATACATCCTTACTTTAATACTGTAATTCTCGCTGGTTATCGAGAGGTAACGTACTCTCACGTGTATACGAATTAAGAAAGGAGTTGAATGCGTATTTACTGACAGAATCCCATCGCGACGCAGATATATTTAAAGATACTGACTTTTTGATAAAAATTGCATAACTTTGCGATATGTTGAGAAGTTAAATGTTCTAAATAAATCGCTGCAGTGAAACGAAACGCATATCCTGCAACTGGCTAACAAAATTGCAGCGATTCAAAAAAATCTGCTGCTTTGGGAAAGGAAAATAGAAGAGGACCAGGAAATACTGACTGTTTTCCTGTTTTGAAAGGCTTCCTGCAGGAAAATTCTATTCATGGTCTAAGGACAAACTTTCAATTGATTTTGGTCCCACATTTATCGACATTGAGCATCCATTTCGATAAATATTTTCCGGAGAATCTTGAACAACGACTGTATTAGAGATCCATACCAATCGACGTCACCCCCGTCTGCACTTTCAATAACCGAGGAAGAACAACTTTTGGAACTGTCTTGTGATACGAACTTAAAACTACGGTTCGACAAAGACAAACTTTTCCAATTTTGGAGTAATTCATCACAAGAACATCCCAATATCGGAACTAAAGATACTTTTACCTTTTGCTACGTCGTTCTTGTGTGAAACCGGTTTTTCTGCAGTTGCAGTAATCAAGTCAAAGTATATATCACAAATTAATTTAGAACAATAATTGAAAGTAGCGATTTCACAACTTCAGCCCCGATTTGAAAAGTTATGCTCAGGAGAACAAGCTCATCCTTCTCATTGATTATAATTTTCATGTTTTCAATATATAATAATAAGTTAGTGTTCTACAATCTTCATAGTTTTCTTTAATTGTATGGAAAATAAAGTATTCTGAATTTTTTCTAGAGTTACACACAGCTATCTTCCTTTACAAGGGCGTCGCAAAAAATTACATTCTGTAAAAGGAGTCGCAGCATAAAAAAGATTGGGAACCCTGCCTTAACCTACCCCAAACTTCCATCAAAGCCAACAAATAATATACCATCAATCTACTCGACGACAATTCTACTACCTTTCTTTATCCACCATTGCCCCTACCTTTAAATATGAATATCCATTTTTGGCTTGCAAATATGAATTAGAAAAAAATTCATTTGAGAATCCACACCGCTGAAATGCGATTCTCCTACAACGATCATACACATGCATACCAAAGGATAACCTACCCCAAACTTCCATCAGAGCAAACAAATTATATGGCATAAATCTACTCGATAATAATTCCTTCAACTTTCCGATAAATCTACCCCATGAGAATGTCCTGCTAGACATCAAACATCACCCACCATCGGCATCGGAGGCTTTGTATATAGACTTTATAGAAAAATATCTTTTAATTTGAACTTTACAAAAAAAAAGGTATATTAAGTTTTACTTCCGATCACTGATCAGAAGGAGCCCAATAAAACACGGATTTATTTTAAAGTTTTAAAATATCTTTATTGAAATTTTCTTAACTTCCTCGCGTCTCGATTGCTCGAATTGAACTGATTTGTACATTTTGCTCGAAGTGATTCTTCGATGCAAAAATCTCTAGAAATGATGATGTAATCAAAAAGTTATCTTCGTCGCAGGAGGCGACGTTTCTCGTTTTAACGAATTGGATGTGGACACATAGAAGTCTTTATTTCACAGAAGCGATTTGATTGCTTATTACAAAGTATCGATATTTCGCAGAAGGCGATTTGATTGCTTATTACAAAGTATCGATATATTTATTTCGCAGAAGGCGATTTGATTGTGCTTACAAATTATCACATGTTTATTTCACAGAAGGCGATTTGATTGCTTATTACAAAGTTTTGATATGTTTGTTTCGCAGAAGGCGATTTGAATGTGATTACAAATTATTAATGTGATTGCTTATTACATAGTATCAATTTGCTTAAGGCAAATTGATGTTTAAAAAATGCGAACATTTGGTTCCCTTACATTTATGTCCAATGTGTATGTCACTATAGTATTATCATAATAGCGAGTTTTGTATTGTTGACTCAAGTTGGTAGATGGCATTTTGAAGGTTTTTGTCTCAAATTTTGCTGTCACCATTTTTTAACACACTTTGAAAACGAAGAAAGAAAACCAAATAGCTAAACTGCGTTATCTCTCTGTATCAAACCTTTCATAATTGCATTCCCTTGTACTCGTATGTTATATTTTTTTTTTCTAAGAAGGAGCATAGGCATTTTTGTTGTTTTGCTTAAGGCAAATTGATGTTTAAAAAATGCGAACATTTGGTTCCCTTACATTTATGTCCAATGTGTATGTCACTATAGTATTATCATAATTGCGAGTTTTGTATTGTTGACTCAAGTTGGTAGATGGCGTTTTGAAGGTTTTTGTCTCAAATTTTGCTGTCACCATTTTTTTACACACTTTGAAAACGAAGAAAGAAAACCAAGTAGCTAAACTGCGTTATCTCTCTGTATCAAACCTTTCATAATTGCATTCCCTTGTACTCGTATGTTATATTTTTTTTATACCCTATTCTAGGGGTATATTAATTTTGACGCATAGTTTGTAACATACCTTAATATTGCCCGTAGACCCCTAAAAGTTACTATATTTATGATCAGCATCGATAGTAATGTCGATCTAGCCATGTCCGTCCGTCCGTCCGTCCGTCCGTCCGTCCGTCCGTCCGTCGGCAAAAATTAGGCCTTTAAACTGGACCTAGAGAGCTGAAATTTTAACCATATACTCTCTAGGGTCCCGAAATAATCAAGTTTACGAATTTTTGAAATCCGCCCACAGACACGCCCACAAACTCAAAAAAAACAAAATTTTGGAAAAAATCGAATTTTGAGCTAGGAAGCTGAAATTTTTTATATATGATCTATGACTCCTAAAACTGCTCGGGATATAAAATTTTCAAAATCCGCCCACTGCCACGCCCACAAAAAAATAAAACAATTTTATTGAAAAACCAAAATTTGAGCTAGGGAGCTAAAATTTTTAATATATACTCTCTATGGGCCCTTTAAGCTCATGTATAAATATTTTCAAAATCTGCCCACTGACACGCCCACAAATAAATAAAACAATTTTTTTGAAAATCCATAGTTTGAGCTAGGGAGCTGAAATTTATAATATATACTCTATATGGGCCCTTTATGCTTATGTGTAAATATTTTCAAAATCCGCCCACTGGCACGCCCACAAATATTATTATTTTTTTTTTTTTGAAAATTCAAAGTGAGCTAGGGAGCTGAAATTTATAATATATACTCTCTAGGGGCGCTTTATGCTCATGTGTTAATTTTTTTAAATCCGCCTACTGACACGCCCACAATTAAATAAAACAATTTTATTGAAACACCCAAGTTTGAGCTAGGGAGCGTTTTTTTGATAAAATCCTTTAAATGTTATATAACAAAATATGTAAAGCGTTCTTAACAATTCAACCATACTTAGACTTTTGTCACGCCCACTTATGAGGGATAGGAATAAGAATAGGGTATCCAACAGTTCGCCCAAGCGGACTGTAGCCCGTCCCTATGTTTTTTTCTAAGAAGGAGCATAGGCATTTTTGTTGTTTAGCAGCACAGGTAGCATGTCGTATTTGCAAGTTAATTTGTATGGATAATGGATCTCGCATTATCGACTCTCTGGTCATGCCATATGATTTTCATTCTTATGGAGGTGTAAGTATGTATGTATTTTTCTGTGTAACAGCCGAATACTTTTGATGATTATGATTTGCACTGTTGCCTTCGCTTCGGCAGGTAGTTTGTTTGATAAGAGGGAGATGATGGAAAAATAAGAAATCTGGCTTTGTCGTCTGCGAGTATAATGTATGATGGAAGAGGTGATTCGTTTGAAAGGAAAAATCGAATAAAATTTGATTACGGTATTTTTCATCAAATGAGATATTATGAGTTTATCGCATTTTAGACTCTCACTGTTTCGGCTATATCTTGTCGTAAAATGTACCGATTTCTATCATTTTTTTTGTAATTGATTTAGAAATATTCGATCTAATTTATAAAGCAATGACGTCATTTATTTTGTGTCAGTAATGTCCCATGCCGCACCACCACTTCTTGGTCAATAGGTACCTACCTACACGATGAATATTTATATGGGTAGTAAGAATTTTCGTTGTTTTGCGTGGAGCTAGATTGCTAAATTCCATGAACAACATATTTCATAGGAGTATTACGCAAGCGATGTCCTAAAAAAGGTATTGTGGTCGCAGTTATAGACCGCAGCGACGCCGATGGCAGGATCTCACCTGAACGGTGGGATCTCATTATACTTTCCCTGTTGGAAAACTTCGAGGATTTCTACAAAGATATCCCCGGACCACCGCCAATAATCCACGATGGTGGCTGGCATCAAGGACGCGTTAAGCTTATAGCGTGCGACGATGAGCGATCATTGGATCTCTACAAGGTCGCGATCAACAAGCTTGGTGAGCTTTGGCCATGGGCTAAGCTTGATGTTGTTGCGAAGGAGGACATCCCTTGCCGGCCGAGATCGCGTGCCTGGATCCCAATTAGCCCTTCCTCCTCTGAAAGGATACTGCACCTTCTTAAAATCAGCAACCCATCCCTTCCGACTCACGACTGGAAAGTCGCAAAACTGGAAGAACAAAAGGGTTCCTACCGATGCGCTGTTATCATCATCAATCAGGAATCCCTTGCTCATCTGGCAGCGACCGCAGGCGTGATTCGGTTTGGGTGGAACGACATCACGCTGAAAGTCTACAAGAAGGATGATTTGGACGCTGATAAGCGACCCCATCATCCCTCCGAATCTGTTGTGTCGGGTGCAAACGCGCCAGTCACCTTCCCCTCCCTAGAGGATGACATTTCAGAGCCCTCTACGGAACCAACCATGTCTCTACCCCCTGTGATCAACTCCCAGTCGGTCATGGACACACACGACACCAATGACAATGACCTTCTGATGAAAGATGAGCTCCTTAGCTCATCCTCTGTATTGGAAGGCTTGTCCAACAAGGATCCTCTGAGTGAGGATGAACTTCTCAGTTCGTCTTCTCAATAACACAGTGGTGGAGGCTTCTCCGGAAGATCGTAGCAACAATGGAGCAGATCATTCAGATAAACCTCCAACACTCGATTAAGGCTTCGGCCGCCCTTATTCTCCGGCTAGCAAAAACCGGAGAAGACTTAGTCTTGGTCCAGGAGCCCTGGGTCGTCAATAACCTGGTTCGTGGACTGATGACCCCTGGATACTACCCACTATATGTGTCTGACAAAGGTAAACCTAGATCGTGCATACTAGTGAAGAGTAGCCTTAATGCTTATTTACTCCCTAATTTCACCGATCGAGATACGACGGCTGCCAAACTAGAGACTGCTGGTAGCACATACTGATTGACATCAGCGTATCTTGCCCATGACAACCTGGGACCTCTCCCTGGTGCTAACCTGGAGAGTTTTATTGCGGAAGTAGAGAGGCTAATGCGCATCAAACCGTATGGGACAGCACTGATATTAACAGCAGAGGTGAGTCACTTTTTGATTATATTTTAAGTACTAACCTCATTGTGTGCAACATGGGTAATGAACCCACCTTCATCACCAAGAACCGACAAGAAGTCTTAGACATTACTCTTGTCTCCGATAACATCCACAAATTGATATCGAGTTGGAGGGTTTCGTCTGACCATTCCTTCTCCGACCACCGATATCTTACCTTCAACCTAAACGTTGACATCCCCTGCCAATCCACATTCCGAAACCCTCGGAAAACAGACTAGCCCAAATACAGAGATACTATGCGCAGACATATAACCTCTGAACTCTTAAGTCCCCCACGCAATCCTAGCGAGCTTGACAGCAAAGTCAACAAGCTCACGATGGCTTTTAAGGAAGCCATGGCTGTTTCCTGCCCACTCGTACGACCCAGGGGGAAAAAGAAGACACATTGGTGGATACCTGAATTAGGACAACTGAGAAATGATTGCAGGAGACTCTTCAATCGAGCTAAAAGCTCAAGATCCAATACAGACTGGGACTCCTATAAAGTATCCCTCAAATTATACAAAAAAGAATTAAGGAAGGCCAAAAGATATTCGTGGAGACTATTCTGTGGCAAAATAGAAGAAACCTCAGGCATCAAGGCTAAGAAAAATCCTTGCTTTAAATCCAAGTATGCCTAGCTGCCTAAAGAAAGCAGATGGCTCGTGGACTACATCCAGCGAGGAATCGCTCAATCTGCTACTTGACACACACTTCCCTGGTAGCTCCAACATTATCGGCCACAGTAACCTAAACAGGTCACCTATGGATTTACAGGCAACAAATTCTCAAAGTCTGATTACTAGGGACAAGCTTCTTTGGGCACTACAAAGCTTCAAGCCCTTCAAGTCTGCAGGACCTGACGGCATAATACCTGCCGAACTTCAGAGGACTTCGGACATCCTTCTACCAACACTGGAGATGATTATGAAAAGCTGTTTAAGGCTGACTCACATTCCTCAGGCTTGGAGAGAAGTTAAAGTTGTCTTCATACACAAAGCTGGCAAATACTCCCCTGTTAGTCCAGAAGACCTCAGACCCATCAGTCTATCATCATTCCTCCGCAAAACGCTGGAGCGTCTGATTGACATCCATCTTCGCATGAATATAAGCCCGCAACTGCTGTCTGCGGCACAACATGCGTACATTAAGGGTAAATCAGTGGAAACTGCCCTTCACTCCTTGGTACGCACCATAGAATACTCCCTTCACCACAAGGAATACACTATGGTTGCCTTCCTAGACATAGAAGGCGCTTTCAACAACGTCAACACATCTGCAATCGCAAATGCACTAACAGAACTAAATGTGGATGGATCGCTTGGTGCATTGATCAATCTTTTGCTCACAAGCAGGATTATCAACTCAAAACTGGGCGTTTCATCCGCTAGAAGGTCTGTCAGTAGAGGCACGCCACAAGGTGGTGTCCTCTCCCCCTTCTGTGGAACTTGGTGGTGAATAAACTACTGGCATGCCTGGAAGGGGAGGGTTGCACGGTGATTGCCTATGTGGATGACGTTGCTATTGCCGTCTCAGGGAAATACGTCAACACTCTAAAGGAACTCCTTCAAAACGCTCTCAACAAGCTGTCAATTTGGGCAAGAAGCTGTGGGCTGGGGGTTAACCCTCACAAAACCGAGCTTGTCCTCTTCTCCAGGAAATATAAAATCCCTCATATCAACCCTCCCTCTATCAACGGTACAAGCTTAACCTTTTCCGATGAAGCTAAATTTCTGGGATATTCGATAGGAAGTTAAGCTGGAAACCCAATGTACAAGAAAGAGTAAGGAAAGCTACAGTAGCACTTTTCTCTTGCAAAAAAGCCATCGGAAATAAGTGGGGCCTACAGCCCCGCATATCACACTGGCTATACGTATCGGTAGTTAGACCGATCCTGACATACGGGGTGGTTGTCTGGTGGACTGCTCTAGACAAAGCGGTAAACCGTGGTAAGCTCAGCAAGGTGCAACGCACAGCTTGTCCGTGTATCTGCGGAGCACTCCGTACGACCCCCTCCGCTGCACTGGACATTTTACTGCATCTAACACCGCTGGATATTTTCAGCAGGCAATCAGCTGCCTGCTCCGCTGTCCGCTTAACGACGGATCAAAAACTAGTGATGGGGTCGGAGGTGGTGTTTTCTCAAAAAGACTAAATATCAGTCTCTCTTTCCGTCTTCCTGATCATTGTAGCGTGTTCCAGGCGGAAATCATGGCGATTAAGGAAGTCTTGTCGTGGCTAAAGAGAAACGTGATATCCGCTAAGGACATCCGCATATTTTCGGATAGTCAAGCCGCGCTGAAATCCTTGGATTCAGTCTCTTCAAACTCCATCGTAGCCATAGACTGCCGTTCGTCTCTTGAAGAGATGGCAGAGCAGTTCAACATTCACCTCTTTTGGGTGCCAGGGCACAGAGACATCCCAGGGAATTGTAGGGCAGACGAACTCGCCAAAAAAGGAACAGCATTACCTCTTCTACCTGATAAAGGTTTCCTAGGTATGCCAATCGCTACTTGCAAACTCATGCTCAAGCTAGCCGCAGTCGAGAGTACAAACCTCAGGTGGACAGGTAGTGATACGTGTCTAGCGATCTGGCCAAAGCTGGACCTGCGACGCTCTCTGAGTTTGATCTCACTTAACCGACTGCATATTAGCTCTGTCATAGGTGTCATCACAGGGCACTGTCTAATAGGCAAGCATGCATCCAGGCTTGGCGTCTATTCTAACGACTTCTGCAGAAGTTGCAGGGATGAGGAGGAGGAGGAGGCTACACTTCATCTCCTCTGCACATGTCCTGCACTCTCCCATAAAAGAAATCTCTATTTGGGAGCCTTCTTCCTTACTGAACTCAGTGACTTGGCTAACTCAGATGTTAGAAGTCTATCACGCTTCATTAGAAGCTCCAAATGGTTTTAGCGGGTAGTGGTAGTTACTCCCGATCCTAGTGGCATCACAATGGACCTCTTTGGTCTAAGTGTGTTAGCTTTCGGCTAACAGCCACCTCAACCTAACCTAACCTAATTACGCAAGTTTATTTATCTTTAATCGACATGTGAAATTGTTGGTATATATTTTAAAGTCCATGTAGCGTTTCAATGAAGCATTGAGGAAGGTCACTTGTTGGTATTGTTTGCTTGATGGAAGCTGCTTGCTTGTTTCTCTTTTTCATTAAACATGTCATAACATTAGATATACTTCGAGGCATTGAGAACGTCACTACAAAGATTATGCTGGCTAACTCTAGAGCTTTCACCTAAGCTCCAGCAATTGTAGAGTGTTCTATTGTGTCTCTTGGCGGTTCAAGTTGAGTAAGACTTTCATTAGTATAGTCCCGCTATATTCATAGTTTTAATTGTAATCCGCGTTGCGACTATAGGATATCAAAAAGAGTTGAACTGCTTTTTGTATTCATATTGGTCTATTTTTTGGTATTTTTATAATATATAAATCCTAATTCTTTTATATTATAGTCTATTGTCTGGTAGTTATGTATTACACTGGACTATGTTGCTACTATGTTGCTACTATGTTACCTATAGTTGCCAATTATATACAGTCTTGTTCGTATTGTGTGTATTGATTTGCACAGTCCGTCTGTTTACCAAGATAGATATCTTGCTCTTAAGCATATTGTATCTAATCTTATCAAATTTAATATCAAATTTAGCACCGACCGCGCTGACCTAAAATTTTGCAAGTATTATTTTTTTTTTTAATACAGATTTATTAAAAGATATTGAAAGTTAAAAACTTTTGAAGTTGTACCTATTTAAAATAAGAAATTTCCTATTATTGATAATAGAGTTCCAAATACACGTTCTAGAGGAAGACCAAGTGATTTGAGAAATTCGTCCACTTTTCGAAATATAACTCCCCGTTCAAGAGCAATGGAATCCAGGCCAATAGTTAGTCGTACTCCACCTGGGGCTAGTGTAGGCTTAAACCAGGATAAGATTTTACCACAACTGGTAGATAACCCTCCTGCAGCAATGCAATCCGGTCAGGCAACTAACCACAATATTGATGACAATAATGAGCGACGAGATATTAATGAACATCCTCCACCTGTTCTAAAAGAGGCCACAGACATTAGAGCTATTACGTCAGCATTTCAACGAATACTCGAGGCAAATCAACGAGTTTTCATTCGTGAAATGCAGTCTATTAGAGATAAATTAGTTGGAAGATAGGATAATTTGAATTTAAATACTCCCAATGTGAATCCTACGAGACCTTCGAACGCTCGTTCTGACATCGAACATTTTTTAAATAACGCTTCGTTTTCGAGCCAACGCAGACAAGCACCACCAATAAGTCAACAAACTTCTTCAGTAAGTTCAGTTTGTAGAACTGAAAAGTGCAAATTTCATTTGACGGATCCGAAAATATCCACGATTTTCTTTTTAAAGTGGAAACCCTTAAGGAACGTTCGCAATGTAGCTGGGAACATGTACTCGTAAATTTCCATGTCCTTTTACAAGGCCAATAAATAAACAAATTTCAGTTGTTCATGAATACCCGCAGCTATTATGACAAGCTGAGCACTCGCTCGTACACATACACACACTATAACTTGTCTTATCTTTTTTTATCTCTGCCTCAATTAATATTTGTTCACATGCAAATATGGTTTATAAATCATTTGGGAATCCGCAGTGCTGGGTCACTGTTTGATTTGGAGTAGGTGCGAAGTGTTTTTTAGCACTTGGCCTTATTGCACTTTGGTGGTGAATTCGTATGGAATTATTTCACTTTCAGAAAGCCATAGTGAGTCATAACACCACAACAGATGAGTCAAAAGTCAAGAATTGCTTGCGAACTTTTGGCCCACCTGGGTGGGCTATAAGCCCACAATTGATTTGTGGACTTGTAATCTACTGAAGTGGGTCAAAAGTCCATTATGGACTTTTGGCTTGTGTACTTATGACCCCCCGCCAGCATTTAATGTATCTATCTTCTCATTCGCTTATTTTCTTGCATTTATTTTCATTCGGTTATTTATTTCATGACCATTCCTTATTAATTTAATGTTGCTTATGTCACATATCAAAAATTAATATGAATTTAACAAAATAAATTGAAATAATTTCATTTTAAATTAGGTACTAAACGCTGTTTTATTTCAGTTCTATAGAACTCTATGACCACAAAACAGCCTGATAAACAACGAATAGTTGTACGCCCACGCAATGATCTGTAGTAGCATATAGTTTGCTCCAGTTTTTTCTTCAAATTACAAGCAAACTACATATACCTATGCTATCACATGTTGCTCTGTGGTAGCATACAGTTTGCTCTACAATTATAGTGACATTTTTGAGCACAAAATGTGTTTGTGGTAATCCACTGAGGATCCCACACCACCACATCTGGGTGAAAAGCCAAGAATATAATAGTCGTGCTAGAAATAGTTGAACGTATATATATTAAATTTTGATTTTCAATCTAGGTAAAAACTCCTTTCTTATGTTTATTCTTCGAATTGAAGAAGCATTTGAAATGGAAAAAAAACAATTCACACTCGCTCCCTTGAGTGTAAAGGTCATTGGATGCCGCAACAGGGAGTCTCACAACTTCCTTATGCCTTATGCGGCAGGGACTTATGCATTGTGGTGCACCCAGAACCCGCCACGTATTATAGGTCCGTAGCTGGGGTCATTAAATTTGGATACATTTTTTACCCGCAAGGGTACTTCTCTCTAGAGAGGTGACGGGCGTAACAACCCCGCGGACTCTAGTCACTCGTAAGGGTACTTCTCTGGAGAGAGGTAACGGGCGTAACGACCCTGCGGACCCTAGTCACAAAAATCCAGAAGCGTCTGACCCATATTGGGCGGCTCCCTGGTCAGCGTCTGAAAAAAAATATGCAATGAACAAAACAAATGATATAATTACCCCGGTGGTAGGCCAGTTACCCTGGCAAAACCACCCTCTTCGGAGGTCGGTTCCATGGATTCTGGGGGGGGGGGGGGGGGGGGGTACCATTTATTGCTACGCAACGACCCATTTAGGAGAAGTAAAAGGGTAGAGAGAACACCCCCATCTAAAAAAGAAGAACAATGGAAGGCTAAATATTTAAAAGCCTGCGATGAAAGAGATGGGTTAAATCAACTTATTGAGACACTGCTTAAGGAGATAAATAATCTAAAGCAAGAGTTGCAATTGTTGAAAGAAGAGGTCAACAACCAGAAAAAAGTGAATGTCCACCCGACCGGGTTCTCAACAGACGAGGAAGAACTAAGAAAAGAGACAGAAGGACTGACGATGGGGAATAAAAATAAAAAACGCAAAATGAGTGCGTCTCCAAAAAACTCACCAACAAAAGAAAGCTGCACGTAACTGTGTATGCTTCGAACAAAGAAAATAAAACACAAAATCCAACCAAGCCCCCACCAATTATCGCGCTGCAATTAAATAAGTATGAAAGCTTGGCCAAAGTATTAAAGCTAGTACAGCCCTAATAAACAAAAATGACATCAAAATCAATGTGGTTGAAGAAGAGGGATATAGAAGCCTCACTAAAATACTAAACCAGAAAAAGGTACAATGGTATTCTTATGAAAATAAGCAAACCAGACCAATGAAGGTGGTAGTGAAAAGACTGCATTACTCATGCTCACCCGAAAGCATAAAAAAAGAGTTAAAAGACAGAGGCTTTAAAATCTTGGTAGTTGTAAATATGCTTAAATTTAAAAGCAAAATACCGCTACCAATGTTTACACTCAGTTTTGAGCATGACGAAGATAAGAAAAAAGTATATGAAATTAAAAATATACTTGGGATGCAAGTTGAGATTCATACCCTACGTAAATCGAAACAATTGCCCCAATTCAAAATTTGCCAAAGATATGGGCATACACATAGATACTGCAACTCAAATCCAAGATGTGTTAAATGTGCAGGAAGTCACCACGCTAAAGATTGTAAGAAAGAGGATGAACATCCTAAATGTGCAAACTGCAATGAATACCGTCCTGCTAGCTACAGAGGTTGTTTAGTTGCAAAAGAAATCCAACTTGCAGGGGACAAAAAGCAAAAAAACACAAAAAAAAACTCAAATAAGGAAGAGCAAACAGTTAAAAAGGACTTCCAAAAGAGCCCACAGAAAGAAAAGCCTAAAGACCAAGCGATAATCAAAAAGGTCCTGAGACAAAAGACGGCTGGTCCAAAAATGACATATGCTCAGGAAGCATCATTAAATACTCAAATACCAGCAGATAAAACGGTAAAACGGAAATTAAAGCCAAACACTGGCATGGAAAACCTCATGAAACAAATCCTAAACAGGATTGGCTCCATGGAAAAATCGAATAAAACGATATTAGATAGAATATTGTTGTTAGAAAGACAAAACAGCAACAAAAGAGCTGTTACCAAAAGACAGACATGATGAATAAAATAAAATTTTTTCAATGGAATGCTATTGGTATCTAGAGTCGCAAGTACGAGATGCAAGTGACTCTTGACGTACACCAGACAGATACATGTCTCATTTCAGAGACGCACTTTAAATTGATTACTGACTTTAAACTGCAAGGATATGAATTCTATCACTCCCCACATCCTTATAACTGTGCAAATGGTGGGGCCGCAGTGTTAATAAAGAATACAATAAAACATCATATAGAAGCAAAATTCAAACTGACATAAGTCAAAATTTGATGATTTTGAGTTAACTATACAGAACGAATCGCAAAAAAAATACAATTTTTCTATCAAACCGTGATAACTATAACTCTTAAACTGACAGCATGAGGGCACAAGTGTCATTTTGAATTTAATTAAAAATCCCTGTTGTTTTCTCAGCTCAATGACTTTTTTCATTTGTAACACTTTGCTTCTAAAAAAAATTATGAATTAGTGATAAATAAGTTTCTTGAAAAGTGACACTTTTCGTGTTGTGTCATTTTACCTTGGAACAAAACTAGTTGATGAACTTCAAAGTTTTTTTTGATTAGATACTCTAAGAAGTGTCGTTTTACCAATAAGCTAGGTTTTATTTTATATAATTTTATTGTAGTCGATTTTTTCATTAAAAGTTCCTATATTTTTTTATTATAACTTAATACTATTTAAAGTTGGTTGTTTCTACAAAATACGCAAAAAAAATTGTTAAAGATCAAAGAAGTGTTTCGGTTGAATGCTAAACGTGCACTAAAGTGCATTTATTTCATGTTCATGTACATACTTGTAAGTGGTTAACACAAGATCTTATGTACATAATCTTTGTTCGGTTAGAAGTACACTATTGCTGACAAGTTGTAGTGCAGTGTATATTATAACAATAGATAATAAACATATTTCAACACTTCCACTTTTATTAATCTATTATGCAAAATGAAAACTATATGTATTATATTTATAATGTATTTCAAAATTTAAGACTTCAAAAAAAAAACTCTAATTTAAGTTACAAATGCCCAATTTTTCTCTTAGAAATTCAAAATTAGTTCTTAATAACGCTTTTGTAAAAATATCAGCAACTTGTTCTTTTGTTGACACATATTGTAAAGTAAACAACTCCTCCTCGAACTTTTGCCTAATGAAGTGATATTTGACTTCTATGTGCTTAGTCCGTTTGTGGAACTCCGGGTTCTTGATTAGCTTGACTGCGCTTTGGTTATCGATGTTTAGAGATGGTAGAGTAGTTCCTTGTGTACAAAGTTCTTTAAACAATCTTTGCACCTATATGAGTTCCTTTACACCCTCAGCGGCCGCAACTAGAGCCGTGTCAATCGTGATTGATTCGATCTTTTTGACCCGATCACAATAAAGTATTGGTGATTGCAATCACAATGCCCGAAGTCAATCGTTCATCGAGTCAATACTTTTGTTCTGTTCTGACTACTTCATTTCTTTATTATGCCCCTATTGTATAACACAACTCAATACAACTCAACTTTCACACAACCAAACTATTTTTTCGTATTATGCAAGAGCAAGACAACCTTTTTCAGTTGCAATCGTGAAGCGTTGCATATGCATACACACAGACAACCACCGCCATCTTGGTTGTCTGTTGACAGTCAACTTTTCGCTTAAGTTTGTGTTTGGCAATACCGAATTTCGAATTACAACCAAGAGACAACTCAACTGTTTTACACAATAGGGGCATTACTGATTACTGATTTCTTATCTACTGAACCAATAAATGTGTTAATATATCAAAATATTTTTATTTATTTCGGCTTATTTCGTTTTACCAACACATATTTGTTCTACAAAAATATCGCTTCTGTTCAATAATCTCCATTTCCTAATTATTTGTTGCAGTTGCAGTTTGTTGTTATTGAGTGTATTCACTCTTACAATTCATTCGAAATTCGAATGTATCTGTCTCTATCGAAACTAAATTGAACGAATGATGATTGGTGTTTTTGATTGTATTGAAATTGAATGGAGCAATACAATACTCCCATGTCCCATCTGTCATTGATTGATTGAATGATTGATTGAAATGACCGAATCATTTTTTCAACCAATACTTGAACGATTCGATCATTAAATTTGAACGATTGACACAGCTCTAGCCGCAACATACTCTGCCTCAGTAGTAGAAAGAGCAATACACTTCTGCCATTGGGAAGACCAAGAGATCGCAGCACCACACATCATTAAAACATGTCCACTTGTTGACATTCTCGATTCAACGGCAAAATCCGCGTCTGTAAAACAATTAATATAAGGATTAGTTCTTTTATATACGAGACCATAATTGATAGTTCCTTGAAGGTATTTAAAAATACGTTTAACAGCAACAATATCTCTATTCTTCGGATCTTCCAAGTAACGACTGACAAAGCTAACAGCAAAGGCAATGTCGGGTCTAGTACCAATAGCCAAATACATTAGGCAACCTACAGCTTCACGGTACGGGAAATTGGGAACACTAGTCTCATCAGAGGGAACGAGCGATTTTTGGCTTTCAGCTGGTGTAGTAACTGGCTTTGAATTCTGAAACCCAAACTTTTCAAGAACTTACTTGGCGTATGCTGATTGCCTAAGCTGCATGCTTCCATCTGCGAGGGTACCAATCTCTAGTCCAATATAGTAGTTCGCTATTGACACTGTCACTTCAAACTCCTCACGAAGATAAGATATAACAGTCTCCAGGTCATTTTCATCTAGTCCAGCCACAAGTCCTTCATCAATGTATAGCGCCAATATAATCCTTCGGTCATCCCGTTTACCAACGAATACACATGAATCCGCTTCGCTGACTTTAAAGCAAAATTTCTTTAGGAAATTAGTGAAACGAATGTTCCAGCACCTGGACGCTTGCTTTAAGCCATAAAGACTTTTTCGTAACTTGCAAACCCTGTCACTGCCGTCATCGTATCCCTTGGGCTGGAGCCTGTAAATGTCTTCAGACAAATTTCCGTGCAGAAAAGCAGTTTTAACATCAAATTGCTTGAGTTTCAAACATTCAGCTGCACATAGAGCAATTATCATGCGAATGGATGTAAACTTCACGACGGGACTGAAGGTTTCTGCGTAATCAATCCCATGTTGCTGATTAAATCCCCTTACTACCAACCGCGCCTTAAACCTATCAACATTACCGCCAGCCGTCCGCTTGATTTTATACACCCATTTGTTCGTTATTGCCTTCTTGGTCGGTGGTAGCTCTACTAAATCCCAAGTGCAATTTTTGTTTAACGAATCTATTTCGTCGTCCATAGCTGACTTCCACTGTTTCCGAAAACTGGATTTTGTTGCTTCTTCAAAACATTGAGGTTCATCAACGCTAGCTGCATAAGCAAAACCTTCATAGAATGCAGAGATGGGAACAGTTCTCGAACGTAATTGGCGTACGTTGAGTTCTTCCTCAGGTTCTGGATGCTCCTCATTTAAAGATGTGTTAGTAACTATCGATTCATTACCTTGTTCTTCGTCTTTAATTATCTCCTTCTTTAGTACGACATAGGGTTCGTGTGGGGTCATCCTCTCTTGGATCTCAATAACTGTCGGTTTTACTGCCTCGTTTTCTTTAAAAATGACGTCACGTGAGATTTCAACTCTTCTTTTCTGAGGGACCCATACTCGGAAGCCTTTTGTGTCCTCTGCGTAACCAACGAAAACGCCTTTTATTGCCTTTGCCTGCAGTCTCTGCCTTTTTTCCTTGGGTACATGGATATATGCATCGACGCCAAAAACTTTTTCTGAACTTCGTCCAGTTCGATTAAGAGTGTATACTGCATTAGTAACTGCTTCGCCCCAAAATTTATAATTCAACGCCTTAGCTTGAAGCATTGACCTGGCTGACTCGATTATTGTACGCATGTCTCTTTCAGCTCTTCCATTATGTTGCGGTGTATACGGCGCGCTCCTTTGATGCGAAATACCTCTGCAACGCAAAATACGCTCTACCTCTTTATTTACAAATTCCGATCCATTATAGGAACGCAACGTCTTGACTTGAAGCCCCGTGTCAATTGTTACCTGATCCAAAAAGTGTTCAATAAATTCAGAGACTTCCGATTTCGATTTTAGGCAATAGACTCTTCGATAGTTTGAGTAGTCATCGCGAAAAAGCAACATTTACCTAGAACCTCCGTATGATGTTTCTTGCATTGGTCCACACAGCTCGGTGTGGATTAGCTCTCCACGAACTGCAGATCTGTTCGTACTAGCGCTGAATGTCATCCTATGTAGCTTACCAAATATACAAGCTTCACAAAAAAACTGGTCTGCATCCGTCGCGTACTTTATGCCGTGGTTCGATAGCACGCTTTTCACTTGGGCTATATTTTGATGATACATTCGCTGATGCCAAGACTCTAATGGAATTGCAATGTTCGCCGTACCACCTGATAAAGGATGAATCACACGAAAAATTAGTTTAAACAGCTTATTTGATTCTCTTCGTGCAATAGCAGTAACTTCATTTCCCTTTCGTATTTCACATTTCATTGTATCGGCTACCATATGGAATCCTTTGTCGAGCGTCGAGTTTGTCGAGAAGAGATTAAGCTTGATTTCTGGAACAAAAAGAACGTTAGTTATGCGCCTTTTTGACCATAATCTACCATTAAAAGCTTCAATTTTCACGACTCCCCTTCCCATTGCCTTGATGATATTTCCAACTCGTATGAAAATAGACTCCTCAAAAACTTCATAATCGTGAAACCAATCCATTCTGAACGACATGTGATCGCTCGCCCCCGAATCCAAAAACCAGTTGTCTCGCTCTGCCGAACATAAAATGGCCGTCTGCCCAACAAAAGCATCCCCAAGTCTGTTACCATTATTCCTTCCCTTCTTTCGTGGACATTCGATCTTCCAATGCCCATCCTTTTTGCAGATGAAACATTTACCTCGTTTTTTGTTTCCCATCATCTCCTGCTTTACTCTTCTCTTGGCTACAAAAGCACCTGAACATGATGCATCACCTTGCACGCCCAATCGAGATTCTTCCATGCATAGTCTCGCTGTTAAATTTTTTAAATTTCGTTCGTCTTTTGATGTAGACTCCCAGGAGGTAAAAAAATGACCAAAACTTTCCGGCAATGTCATGAGAATCTTAGTGATCAGCATGTTTTCAGACATTTCTTCACCTAGATCCTTCAATTGTTGCGAGAGTTTTTGAAGTTTTGAAATGTGAACTGCTATTGAATCCTCAGAGCTCTTTGAGTAATTAAAAAACTGCTGCTGCAGTAAATGTATGCTCGTTTCCGATTTTTGCTCATACACGCTCTCCAATTTTGCCCACATTTCCGCAGATGTTTCATAATTCATTATGTGCAGCATAGGCTCCTGTCCAATAGTTGTGACTATCATCTTCTGCGCTCTATGATCTTTTCCCATCCACACATTCATATCGTTTCCCTCTAAAGGCATCTGCGATACTCCAGTTACTACATTCCAAATGCTGCTGGCTTTCATAAGCACTTTCATTTGGAACTTCCAAAGTGCCCATTGTTCCACATTTTGCAGCTTATCAATTTTTATGAGTTCACTGTCCATTGCCAACAATATGTATGATTCTAATCAAAAAAAATTTGCAGCGAATGTGACCGAACAATGTACTCGTAGACAAAGAAAAAAGAACCGGTTATAAAAAAACTGTGTACTATGCTTGCGGGACTGGGCCCATAACCTGTTAAAGATCAAAGAAGTGTTTCGGTTGAATGCTAAACGTGCACTAAAGTGCATTTATTTCATGTTCATGTACATACTTGTAAGTGGTTAACGCAAGATCTTATGTACATAATCTTTGTTCGGTTAGAAGTACACTATTGCTGACAAGTTGTAGTGCAGTGTATATTATAACAATAGATAATAAACATATTTCAACAAAAATACAAATGGTTTTATTTCAAAACAAAATGACACTTTTTCACACTTTTTTCTTAAATTAGTAGCAATTTGGATGTAAAACGACATAAGTCAATTTTTTTTTTGAAAAACCGCTTTTTGTAGTAATTTAAATATACCACTTGAAAGAAGAAAAAAAATACTTTTTTATTTTACAACTTTTTGGTATTCATTGAAATTCAAAACTAAAATGATTTTTTTAAGTTATGAAAAACTTCAAATGGCTTTTATGAAAATGTATGAATTTTGACTTATGTTTGCTTTTCAAGCGACGATGTGTAGAAACGAGCAGTGGACAAATATCTGTTGCAGCAGTATACTGCTCTCCTAGCTATAGACTAAAGAAAAATAATTTTAAAAGTCTTTTCCGCATATTTCACAATAGATTACTCGCGGGAGGGGATTTTAACGCCAAAAATAAGTATTGGATTAAAGAAGATGGCGACAGATAGAAATAAACCCCCAGATCTTGTCGACTTTTTTCTATCCAAAAATATATCTTCAAATAAAACAAGCATAGAGGAAGGACCTGATCTTCAATCAGATCATTCCTCTATACTATAATATAAGACCATAGCCCAAAACTAGTAAATAGACTGACTGATTGGAACTACTTCAGACAGAAGTTGGAAGAAAGTATCCAACTATCACCAGCTATTCAAACAGAAGATCAAATAGAAGAAGCAGTCCAAATATTGACGCTCAGAATACAAAAAGCTGCGTGGGCTGCCACTCCCAAAACAACAAAAAAGATCAAACAAAACTCTTATCCTCCCAAAATATGTGAAGTTATTACAGAAAAGAGGAAAGCTAGAAAACGTTGGCAATAGACAAGGGCGCCAAGTGACAAGACCACACTGAACAACTTAAATTATAAGCTCAGAAAATCTGTAAGAGAATTCAATAATGAGTATTTGAAAACTTACCTCACAAGTCTTACAAATGATGCTAGTGCCGATTACTCGCTCTGGAAGGCAACGAAGAAAATGAACAGGACAATAGCTCACATTCCGCCAGTAAAAACCAGAGAAGGTAACTGGGAGAAAAGCAACCAAGAGAAAGCAAACACTTTCGCTGAGTATGTTGAAGACGTATTCAAACCTTATGAAGATAAAGGTTATCAGGGACTCGAAATAAGATGCGAAGAAGATAGACCTATTCAGCCGGTAACAGCTAAAGAACTTGCCAAAGAAATTAAAGAAAGCATAAATATAAAAAGGCCCCAGGGTTTGATTTAATTACAGGAGAAATTTTGAAGCAATTTCCACGAAAATGTTGCAAATGTTTCCAAAAAAACTAGCACAGATTATTAATGCTGCATTTAAATTAAGATATGTGCCAAGCATGTGGAAAGGTAATAATGATACCTAAACCAGGCAAACCACCTAACGAAGTTACCTCATATCGCCCAATATCTATTCTACCAATGTTGTCCAAGTTATTCGAAAAAGTGCTGGTCTACAGATGAAAAATCGCTAGTCCCAATTCACCAATTTGGATTTAGAAATAAGCACTCAACCATAGATCAGGTGCATAGAATCACAGATAGAATCGAAAAAGCATTTGAAGAGAAAAATGTGTGCTCTACAATATTTCTTGATATAGCACAAGCTTTCGATAAAGTCTGGCACAAAGGACTGATACACAAACTACAAAAGCAACTGCCGAAGCAGTATGCGACCATTCTGGAGTCTTATATATCAGATAGATTCTTCAGAATTAAACAAGATGCAGAGTACTCAACATTAAGAGAGATAAAAGCTGGTGTACCGCAAGGCAGTGTGCTAGGTCCAGTTCTATACCTACTTTTCACTAGCGATCTGCCTGAAAGTGAAGAAACCACCATAGCTACTTTTGCAGATGACACAGCTGTCCTTGCTGTGGCAGCAACTGTCGAATTAGCAACAAAAAGCTTCAAACAGCAATAAACAATATTTCAGAATGGACTAAGAAATTGCAGATTAGATTAAATGACCTTAAGTCATTCCATATTAATTTTACGTATAAAAATGCCACACATTCCAGTCTACATTAACACCAATGTAGTGGAATATTCAAACAGAGCCAAATATCTAGACATGACTCTAGACGCTAAACTGCGTTGGAAAGCGCACGTAAAGAAAAAAAAAGATGAGTTGAACATGCGATACAGTAAAATGTATTGGCTTATTGGGATTAACTCAACCCTGTCTAACTACAACAAGTTATTGCTATACACTCAAGTTCTGAAACCAGTATGGACCTACGGGCTCCAGTTGTGGGCATGCACATGCCAAACAAATTTACAAACAGGTTTTCCAAAATAAAGTACTAAGGAACATAGTTAATGCACCTTGGTACATACGCAATGCCGATCTGCATGAAGATCTAATTGTTGAAATGGTTGAAGATGAAGTTAAGAAAGTTGCTCAAAGGCACAGCAGTAGGTTTCTCAACCACGTAAACACAGAAAGAACAGAACTATTAAATAATGACAATGCAATCAGGAGATTGAAACGGGTAAAACCTCTTGATCTATAAGAGTTAGCTAGGGCTAAGAAATCAGGTATTGATTTCATACAAAAAAAAAAGTTTAGAAATCCGACAAACGGCGGATTCATCTGTTAAATTCAACAAATATGTAGTTCAAAAACAAATTGCCGATTAGCCGTCGACTAGGTGCAATCTCATTCGGGATGGTGAATGTCAGTCCCACGGGAGTTTTTTTTAGATGAGTTAAAGTCTCTCACTATTGCAGAAGCATCCCTCGCGTACTAGCTCTGCAATGTCCTTCGATGATTTTTTACTTTCAGCGAATTCCCAACACAAAAAAAAAAATTGGACTGGGGAGCATAGAGTTCTCCCTCCCCAAGCGCGATGACCAACGTCGGAAATTTTAGAGTTCTGCAAATTAACTTTACATCTTCATGACTGAGGAAAGTGTGTGCGTGGCCTTAATCCGGGAACTTTGGGCTTCAAAGGCCAACATCCAAGGTTTAAGATCAAGAGAGTATACACTCATACACTCAAACTGTTAAGGTACGCTAAGAAACTGCATTATGACAAGGAAATCGATTAACTTTCTCCTTTCCTATCGTTTCAGCAACAAAGACATGACCGTGGCGGTATGCGACGGCATGAATTGGTCCCGGCTTATTCTTGCATCTGCATACCTGCCATATGAAGAAGAAGATCCTCCATTCCAACTTCACTCATGGGTCACCTATGTAGGGAAGTCATCTGGATTGAAAGCAACCAGGAGACCGTGGAGCTGCTCCCAGGAACACACTTTCTGGGTTGCACAAACCTGGACAATGATACAGTGAGTCTTATAGACAACATCACCTCAGATCCGGTTGAGGGAACACGTCATTAGAGACTACACTAAGAGGGACAGAACAGTATGAGCAGTGAAATCCTTACAACCGTACAAGTATACGGGCCCGAAAAGCATTCTCTCAGCCATGTTAAAAAAGACAACCGGTTCGACCATACAATGGCTCCAACCAATATTGAAAAGCTGCCTGCAGCTAGGACTCATTCCAGACAGCTGGAAAGAGGTGAGAGTGATTTTCATCCCCAAAACAGGGACACCCAGCCTCTCCACGGCCAAGGATCTTAGACCAAGTCTTGCATCATTTCTCATGAAAACACTGCAAAGACTCTTGGATCTTTACCTAAAGAACAAACTTGAGGAAACTGTCTCTCAATGTAGTGCATCGCACGTTTATGTCAAATGCAGATCAGTTGACACTGCAATACATGAGGTTAACAGAGCGATCGAGAAGTCCATCGACCAAAAGGGACTTCCGTTGGCTGCCTTCCTGGATATAGAAGGTTCTTTTATTAACACAACCACCATGGTGTAAAGACGTGTTTTTCTTTTTCTCCGCCTTGCGAATTTAAATTATTAAATAATCCCAAACACCCTCTCTGTGCTCTGTAGTATTTCGCTGACGCACCTTTACCCTTAATTTCGCCGTTTGTTGACTCTAAAAACGGAAAAATCGTACGCTAATAGAAACTAAGAAGTAAATGAGAACAAGACCAAATACATGGTATCAACAAACAAACAAACATCTGTCCACCGCATAGGACAAAACGCCACTATTGATAGCAACAATTTCGAGGTAGTTAAGGAGTTCATCTACCTCTAAGTTAACATGAACTCCACGAATGATGGAGATCCGGCGAAGAATTACCCTAGGAAACCGTCTACACTTCCGTGCGACATTCACCAGCTTAGTCCCCAAGTCAAGCGTGCGTAAAGAGGTTATACTTCAATAATTTATAGTTTTTCCCAAATTGAATTTTTGTAATAATGTTGAAATGAAAATGTATAATATTATACAATGAATTTGTTTACTTTTGCTGTAAAAATCAAAACAAAGAATTATTAGAAATTAGAAAAAAAGGTGTGAGCTACGCTGCACTCACGGTATAGTTCATGTGTAAACATGTAGGCACAGTTGCGCGTTAGCTACCTAATTTGTTATCTAGCTAACGCCATTACTAAGTAACTAACGTAGTTAAATTAGATGCGCTAAAAATGCAATCGATTTGGTGGTTAGCTATCATAATGACAACTAATTTTTGCTATTAGCTATTAGTTGCAGGTTGTGTAACTAAGCTCGTTAGGTTGCCAAAGTTAGTTGCGAATGACAACTAAAAGTTGGTTAGTTTTTAGCTGTAGCTTTTTAGCTGCCTAGGTAATAACTTATAACTAAATCAAATTTTTTTATTTTGCTATAATGGTGATAATTTATTGGGATTTATTATGCATATTGCATTTAAAATAAAAATTGATTGAATGTCCCTTCTATTTTACATCAGGTTATTTTACAAAGAGGTCCTTGGAGCCACAATAATTAAACCCGAAAAGGATATTTTTCCAAAATGTCTTTAGAAACGGCACGGTATATATGAGTTCAATGTTATTTGAATGAGCGGTGCTAGGAACAACAAACATTTTGGTAAAATATCCTTTTTTCGACTATTAAGGACCTTTTTGTTGTTGCAAGGACCTCTTAGTCAAATAACATTGAGCAGGGCCATACCGTGCGGATTCTAATGACATTTTGGAAAAATATTCTGTTTTCGACTAATAAGGACCTTTTTTGTTGTTGCAAGGACATCTTAGTCAAATAACATTGAACACAGATATACCGTGTGGATTCTAACGGCGTTTTGGAAAAATATCCTTTCTTCGACTTTTAAGGACCTTATTTGTTGTTGCAAGGACCTTTTAGTCAAATAACATTGAACACAGATATACCGTGTGGATTCTAATGGCATTTTGGAAAAATATCCTTTCTTCGACTTTGTAGGAAAACGCATTTTAGGTAGGTCGTTAAATTCAAATAGTCACCAAAAGTTTGAGAGCTATAGCATTGACTTGTTACCCGGTTCTGACATCACATGCCTATTTTATTTTATTGGAGGATGATAAATGTGAAATGAATTGTGGATGATGGCATAGTCTCAGGAGCTGGAAAGTGTCCCGTATGATTAGGTTGGGAGATTGGATGCTGTTCTGGATGAAGAATTTATTCCACAACAATCAAATTAACAAAGTAAAATTGTCAAATGTAAATAATTGAACATTAGTGTGAATAAGCCATAAGCGAACGATATTTGACATTTTCATCTATCTCTCCACTTTTGTTATGTATACAAAAACCATATAAAATGCCAAAGCAGTTGTGTCTTTAAAAGACAGTTGGAATAAAACCGAAACTATTATAACGTTTAAAGAAGCAGTTGTATTTTACTTTTAATTTACAAAATTACAGTGCTCAACGGGAAGTTTATTTCAGTTAAAACAGTTTTCCCTTTGTTTTAGCAAGTTTGCAAGTTCTTGGAAAAAACATTTGGTCCATTCGAGCCAAATTACATATTAATAGAACAATTGACATTTAAGTGTGTGATACATATCTAAACTATTCTAAACTATAGATTAAAACTAAAACTTAATTTATATCTTAACTAATAATTTGCATCTAAAAATAAAACAATATTTCAATTAAAAAATACGAAATTGATATATCAAGGACAATACCTTGTGAGTTTTTTTGTGCCAATCGGATTCCCGCGGCGTGTAATTAATTTCCATTGTGTGCTGCAGTACCAGGTGAGTGAGTAATATCTAAATAAGCCCCTTTTACTATATTTGCCATACTCCATATATATTCATATTCGTACAATGAGTGCTGCGAAAGAATTAAAACTCCTAAAAAATGCCCTTTTTATAATCAAATTGGACTATAAAAGCTTTAGTTCGTCTGTCGATTCCAAAAAGACGAAAAATCTAATTAATAGTCGTTTGGTCATATTAGAAGATTTGTTTAGGCAATGCAAATCAATCAACGAAAAGTTGGTTACTACGTTGGATGATGAAGAGGCAGTTCAGGAGCATGAGCGAATTGTTGAAGAGATTCGTGAGACATATCTCGAGTATAAATCCGATCTGCTGGACTGTTTGGACAAAGTTACGGAGTCCACATCTAAAATCACTTCGTCTTTTGATAGTTCTGCTCCGCATGGTATACGTTTGCCAGAAATGGCGCTTCCAATTTTCGCTGGACAATACGAAAAATGGAGGCAATACAAAAGTAAATTCGAATCAATGATTCATAATAACTCTGGTCTGACAAAAATTCAGAAACTTCACTATTTGAAGTCTGGTTTATCTGGGGAGGCCGATCGTTTGTTGCAGCACTTGGACATCGATGATGGACACTACGACAAGGCATGGTCCATTTTGTGTTCGCGGTATGACAATAAGCGTTTTGTAGTAAATACCCATTTAAAGATGCTTTTCAATCAGCCCGTTATACAAAATGAAAACGCGTTCGCCCTCAAAACGATGCTGGATACGACCACAGAGTGTATGCATTCTTTGAGCAATCTTGAAATTCCTGTGGAACATTGGGATTTAGTAATAATTTATATTATTTTTCAAAAATTACCTACATGTACTCAGCAGTTGTGGGAAGAACGATTGGGAGTTAGCAAGGAGTTGCCATCGTTCAACGAATTTGCAACGTTTTTGGAAACCAGGTTTAGGACGTTGGAAGTTATAGACCAGCAGAAGCCGAAGATGAAAAACCCTATCCAAAAGGGTCATGCAACAAAAACGGCGCTTCATGTAAGACAAAATAAGCAGAAGGAGCAATTTTGTTGTAAGGTTTGTGGCAAGGGGTAACATCCGATTCGCACGTGCAACCGGTTTGTTAAAATTAACGTTGTAGAACGCTGCATTATAGTGCAGAAGATCGGTGTTTGCAGTAACTGTTTGGCATATAGCCATTTCACGCAGCAGTGTCCGAGCCAAGCACGCTGCTACTTCTGTCA